>CM062345.1:27844212-28463212 GCA_031216105.1 Dalbergia cultrata
AACTTCCCAGGAGGTCACCCATCCCAAAATTACCCCAAGTCAAGCACGCTTAACTATGGAGTTCTTTCAGTTTAGGCTACCGAAAAGAAGATGCATCTTGTTGGTATAGGTAGTGCAAATCAATTCATATATACCCTCCTCAACTGTATAGTCCCATACCTATACAGTCTTAGGATCCCTCTCATTCGGGTGTATAATCGGTTCATTCATGTACCCCTCCGCTTAGAGGACCTTGCGAGGAGCCGCTCCTTGTCCGTGCCCTCTTTGCACCGGCGATCACTCCTCGTCCTCGTCCCCGGGCGTTACATGTAATGTAACACCCTCCTAACTACCATGTATTACTCGAGCATTAACATTGTAATTAGAAGAGTATCACTTCCTTTCTATAATATCCACTAGTCAAATGAAATGAAATAAGATAAATCAAACTCTAGAGTTATAAAGAAAACTACTATAAAATGTACATATATTATTACTTTACATACCGCTTTATTTAATACATACCATACTTGAAGTTAAGTCACTTCGCTTATAATACAACACAGGGACTACTATCAAAAGATCTACCAAGCTTGCTCAAATATCAAGGTCCAACAAAATATTAAACACACAGAAATGGACCTAAGACATCTAACACTAATTAGTCTACACGCTGGTAAGTTCTTGGCACTATATTACACTACATACAAGTCAAAAGCCCACGTAAGTCTCATGTCCTCCTACGCGAAACCATTGGCCATCGGTATGATGGCCTCTCCTCAGCCAGAGGCATCTGCAGTCTGAGCACAATACAAAGATATACACAAATAGGGGTGAGAATATTATAAAATTCTCAGTAGGGTAACCCCTTACATACAGACATGAATATAAAGCAGTAAATGCATTTATAATAATAAAGAAAAACATCATGTTAGATCACATATACCAATATTAGCATACATGAGTCAAAGAAAATTATATGCAAAATGGTATTAATCATAAGTGTTTCTCTTATATCACATGGAATTCAACTTAGTGTAGTAGTTCTTTTTATTAACATAGGGAAGGCTTAGATTCACATCAGGTAACATATGTAGTGGATAACTCCTCCGAGGACCATAGACTGCTAGGACATGAGCTCATTCCTATTCGTGATCATCAGACTTCATTTTTTCCATTTCAATCACACAGTTCTATTTCCTAGTCGATAAGTCTACCGACTCATAAAATTTCTTGGGAAGTTCTTATTTTTGCCTTCCCTCTCTATCACACATAAGCCTTGTTTCTATTTTCCCCATATGTTAAAACATGCACCATTAAATTTCACATATTCTCTTTTGTCATACAACCATGTCATGGACCTTTCTATTTCAAAGTCAGGTTTGTATCCCAGATATAGGCATTCAGTATCCTTGGAGTCTCATTCATACTTTATAAACAAGCCTTTCAAACAATTAACATACATTCATATGATATAAACTTGGATTAAATAGATTTCTATCATTAACTTAATACATCTTCACCATTCCAGCTTCTTGACAGATTTACCATTATGGTGGCAACATTTAATTCGCATATTCAATGGGCAATTCACTGGCCATAAAAATTCTCTATGACACCTCAATGTGTCTAAAAGTCCCTGTAAAAATTTCATAGCAAACAGAATACTAGAACCATGTCAAATAAATTCTACAATTTTAGTGGTCAGAGGCCACTTCTTCACAGCTCAGAATAGGATTCACACAATTTTTAACTTTAGAAAATGATAGAAACAACTCAAAATAAAAATCACAGTTATACTTAAAGATGTCTACAAAACTCTGTAAAAATTTCAAAGGATAACTCCATCATTTTCTATGAATAAAAATTTATACAAATTCACAGCTTCAGTACCAAGATTTCAGCCAGCATAGATATATTCTTGGTTCTTGATTTTTCTCAGGCAGTAAAACTCTTTATTATGCACCACAAAAATTATCAGAGTTTCATTATGATGTTAGCTTCAACATATAATTTTTATAGCTCATAAAAATGACTAAAATTGAACCAGAAAATTCATGAACAAATCCTGTCCTGCTGAAATCCGAAAATTCAGCAGCCTAGCCAAAACTTATTTTGACAAAAATCATTATTTAACCTCATCCAAACACTCTACCAAAATTAACACATCAATATCAACATATTATCATCAAATATAACTATAAATTTCGGAATAAAACCCAAAAAAATTTACAGAATAATTTGGAAAGAAAAAGGCCAAAGAAAACCCTACACTTTGAAGCTTTCAAGATCTTGGCTCCAAGATTGATTCCCTTCACTTCCAAGCCTTCAAACCCACACCAAACCCTTCCTTGAACAGCTGATAATGGGCTCTTAAGGTATCAAAAGTTGATGGATTCAAATTCTAATCGGTTAGTTTGGTAGATATTGAGGAGTGGAACAAGTTTTGTGAAGGAAGATTTTGGTTTTGACAAGTTTAGGCTTATGATTTTGAGGTTGGAAATCAAGTTCTCAAGGTTTTTGTGGAGGCAACAATGGAGTTTCTGCACTTATGATGGTTGGCCGAGAATGAAGATGATAATTATGAGGATTTTGATTTTATTTATATTAAGATAATGTATATAATTTAGCAATTATGAATTATCTTCTTTGAAATTTTGTAGCATTCTCATTGGCTCTTGAAAAAGGAAAGGATATGTATTGCTCTAGACCGTACACTTGTCACCCTAGGTGGCAAGCTTGCACTGGTAGCTTCATCCGGTATAAAAACTACACACCGTAATTTTACTAAACGGGTAAAACAGTGTACCCGGGTAATCCACTATTGCTTGAAAATTAATTCTAAGTATAAAATATTTATTCCTACCTATTTCTAACCTTAATCCTATAATTTCCAACTTTCGGGTACCTTCAGGTCTTGAATATAAGGTTTCAATTTGTTCTGGGTCTACTGGCCTGCAAAAATACTATTCACGTTTTTTTTTTTTTTTTACGTTTGTTACATTGTTCTCATCATTTTTGTGTACACCAAAATTTGATATTCTTACTACTAAAGCCTCAGTTATTTTCTGAAAAAAATTAGGATGTTACATTACTCCCCACCTAAAAAAAAAATTTTGCCCTCAAAATTTCATACCTGAAAATAATTCCGGATGATCTGTCTTCATATTTGATTCTAGTTCCCATGTATACTCTTCATTTCCAGGTCCACCCCAAGCCACTTTTACAAGTTGCACAGATTTATTTCTAAGTTGCCTGACTTCTCTATCAACGATCTGAATAGGAGGGGCTTGAAACGTCAAGTCATCCCTTAACTGTATAAACTCGGGCTCAATGATATGGTTTTGATCTGGGTGGTACATTCGAAGTTGAGATACATGGAAGACATTATGAAGGTTGGATAAATGTGGGGGTAAGGCTATCAGTAGCGGTGACCCAATTCGTTGAAGAATTTGAAAAGGACCTATAAACCTAGGTGACAACTTTTTAACTCTAAGGGCCCTACCTACTCCAGTAGTGGGTGTGACCTTCAGGAATACATGTTCTCCTTTTTGAAATTCTAAAGGTTTCCTTCGAGTATCAGCATAGCTCTTTTGACGACTCTGTGCGGTGAGAATCTTGCTCCTGATCTTCTGGATTTGTTCCGTTGTTTGATTAACAAGATCGGGTCCCAATAGTCTCGCTTCTACTGAATCATACCAACACAATGGGGATTGACATTTTCTTCCATATAGAGCTTCATACGGAGCCATGCCAATACTAGCGTGATGGCTGTTATTATAAGCAAACTCAACCAATGGGAGTAACTTGTCCCAACTTCCCTTCTGCTCAATCACGCATGCCCTTAGCATATCTTCCAGGGTTTGTATGGTTCGTTCTGTTTGCCCGTCAGTTTGGGGGTGATAGGCAGTGCTCAAACAAAGTTTGGTACCAAAGGCTTTTTGGAACGTTCCCCAAAATCTCGAAGTAAACCTTGGATCTCTGTCAGAAACTATCGAGGAAGGAACACCGTGTAGTCTTACTATTTCTTGGATATACAAGGAAGCTAACTTATCCAAAGGAAAATTAGCCTTAATGGGTAAGAAATGAGCAGACTTTGTCAATCTATCTACTATAACCCATATAGCATCATGACCTGATGATGTCCTTGGCAAACCCATTACAAAGTCCATAGAAATACTTTCCCACTTCCATTCTGGGATTTCTAAGGGTTGCAGGGTCCCAGCTGGTTTTTGATGTTCTATTTTAACTTTTTGGCAAGTTAAACACTTCCTGACACACTCTTCTATGTCTTTTTTCATTCCTGACCACCAGAACATTTTCTTGAGATCCGCATACATTTTACTAGTGCCTAGGTGTATAGTAAGTTCCCCCCTATGAGCTTCCTCTAAGATCTTCTTTCTAAGATCACCATTTGTGGGTACACATACTCTATCCTTGTATCTCCATATACCTTGTTGGTCTTGAGTGAATCCTAGCAACTTCTTTGCATGAATTGATCTTAATATCTCTTGAAATTCTGGGTTTTCACGTTGTGCAGCTAAAATTTTTCCTCTGAACTCACTTGTTACCTTTATTTGCCCTAGCACCACACCCTGAGGGTTCACAGACATGTCTAAACTAAGTTCCTTGAAACTTTCAACTAACTCCGTCTCTTTAATCATCAGGCATGCTACACTTAGGGATTTTCTACTCAGAGCATCGGCAACAACATTTGCCTTGCCTGGATGGTAATTCAGACTAAACTCATAGTCCTTGAGGAATTCCATCCACCTTCTTTGCCGCATATTCAACTCTTTTTGATCAAAAAGATACTTTAAACTTTTATGATCAGAGAAAACATTAAACTGCACACCATACAAATGATGTCGCCAGATCTTTAGGGCAAAAACCACAGCTGCAAGTTCAAGGTCATGGGTTGGATAGTTTACTTCATGAGGTTTCAACTGTCGAGAAGCATAGGCAACTACGTTATGATTTTGCATCAACACACATCCTAAACCCTTACTAGAAGCATCACAATAAACCTCATAGGGTATATAAGGATCAGGTAATACTAGGACTGGAGCAGTGGTTAACTTTTGTTTCAACTCCTGGAAACTATTTTCACACTCTGGTGTCCAATTGAATGGAGCATTCTTTCGGGTTAATTTAGTCAAAGGTAATGCTATCTGAGAAAAATTCATGATAAAACGCCTATAATATCCAGCTAACCCTAGGAAACTCCGAATCTCAGTCACCGTTGTTGGTCGTTCCCAATGGAGTACTGATTCTACCTTACTGGGATCTACAGAGATTCCTCCTCCTGATACTACATGACCTAGGAATCTAACCTCTCCCATCCAGAATTCACATTTGGACAACTTAGCATACAACTTTCTCTCTCTTAGGATTTGTAACACAACCCCAAGGTGCTCCATATGTTCTTCCTCAGTCCTTGAATATATAAGTATGTCATCTATGAAGACAACTACAAATTTATCCAAGTAAGGGCGGAAGATTCGATTAATATAATCCATGAATACAGCCGGAGCATTAGTCAATCCAAAGGACATCACCCTATACTCGTAATGCCCATATCGAGTTCTAAAAGCAATTTTAGGTATATCCTCATTCCGAACCCGAATCTGATGGTACCCTGATCTAAGATCAATCTTTGAGAATACAATTGCACCTCGTAATTGATCCATGAGATCATCAATTCTTGGCAAGGGTACTGATTCTTATTGTCACTTTGTTCAATTGCCTATAGTCTACACAAAGCCTCATACCCCCATCCTTTTTCTTCACCAGAAGAACAGGGGCTCCCCATGGAGAGGCACTTGGTCTAATAAAATGCTTCCCTAACAGTTCTTCAATTTGGGACTTTAATTCTTTCAACTCCAAAGGGGACATCCTATAAGGAGCAATTGAAATAGGACCCGTTCCTGGAACCAACTCGATGGAAAATTCAATCTCTCTTTCAGGAGGAAATTCTGGAATATCCTCTGGAAAAACATCTGGATATTCTCTCACCACTGGAATCTTGCTCAACTCGTAGTCACATTCAGTTTCACTAGTAGAAAGGAGAACATATTCCTGACGATCTGTCTTACTAGGGTTGGATGTTACAAGGTTCAAATAAAAAGAAAAAGGAACCACAGGAATGGAGGGTATAGTGGAAAGAAATATGGCAGCTCGATCTGGACAGTGTAAAAGGACATAATTGGGTACTAGCCAATCCATACCTAAAATTACCTCTAGACCAGATAAAGGAAGACAAACTAAATTGGCAGTAAAGTCTCTAGCACCTATTTGAAAAGGAATATTTACACAGGTATAACAAGTCCTAATAGGACCAGCAGTAGGAGTGGATACAAGAAGATCATAAGGTAGTTGGACACGAGATAATTGCAACTTCGTACAGTCATGGGATATGAAAGAATGAGTGGCACCAGTATCATACAAGATATCTAGGACATTACCATTTATTTCACACTTACCTCGGATCAGATCGGCAGATTGAGAAGCTTCCTTGGCACTTATAGTAAAAAGGCGCCCATGTTGTTGTGGCCTGAAGGCGGGCTGATGACCTTTCTTGTTAGGGCACTCAAATATCTTATGTCCTGGTTTCCCACAGCCAAAGCAAATGATTTGCGTTGTCCAACAAGGTCGATTCCCATGATTTTTCCCACACTTAGGGCAATCTCTCCTGTCTCGGGTCTTAAAGGTTGAAGTTGCTTTCCTTTGTTGTTGTTGTTATTGATGGGTCGAAACCTTCTCTGAGGTTGGTTAACAGGCTTGAATCCGGGTCCTTGAGGTGCTAATCCCCTTCTAGCATTGTTTTGGGCATACTTGAAATTTGTCGACTTTCTGTTGGACTCCTCACTTGACGTCGACATTTATTTACCAAGGTAGGATAGTCCCTAATCTCCAAGAGACTTACAGCTGCTTCTATATCTTCTCGTAGACCTCCTTCATATTTCATGCATTTCCAAACTTCATCCGGGTCACGTTGATAAATTGTAGAAAACTTGCAGAGCTCTTCAAATTTGGCGATACTCTGCTACACTCATAGGTCCTTGTTTGAGAGCCATGAACTCCAATTCCTTTGCATTTCTCACGAAATAGGGAAGTACTTATGGTAAAAGCTTCCTTAAAAATAGTCCAGTAACTACAGATGGGAAGCTTCAAATAATCCCTTGGTGCCAACCCACCAAAAATCAGCATCTGCTTCTAGCATATAGGTGGCAAAGGCCACCTTCTGGATCTCTGTGCAAGGAAGAACGGAGAAAATCTTTTCCATGGCCTTTATCCATTCTTCTGCTTTACAGGGATTAAAAGCTCCTCGAAATGGAGGGGGATTTGCCTTTCTGAACTCGGCAAATTTCTGATATTCTACATCGACTTCGTTCACTACAGGATTATCAGCTGGGTTTTGCCTTTCATTGCGGTTCAGTTGCTCCATCATTCGGGTATTAGCTATAGCTTGTTCCCTCATGGCAGCCGCCATCTCACGAAAAGTATTCATCATGTCGGCATCGTTTCCAGCTCCACTCCTAGTTCGCCGATTCGAAGTCATTGGTTCCTATCACACCAAACAAAAATATTGAGTTGATCAGTCTCAATACCAAGCAAAGTGTACAGCAACCCACAACATTTCCAATCAGCAGTCATACACATATATATAAAGTCATAATGCATGACAATTTCTAAGAAAGCATAGCCGGTCCAATCCTCAGGCTTATAGGATAGTCCTCTCGATACCATAATGTAACACCCTCCTAACTACCATGTATTACTCGAGCATTAACATTGTAATTAGAAGAGTATCACTTCCTTTCTATAATATCCACTAGTCAAATGAAATGAAATAAGATAAATCAAACTCTAGAGTTATAAAGAAAACTACTATAAAATGTACATATATTATTACTTTACATACCGCTTTATTTAATACATACCATACTTGAAGTTAAGTCACTTAAACATAATACAACACAGGGACTACTATCAAAAGATCTACCAAGCTTGCTCAAATATCAAGGTCCAACAAAATATTAAACACACAGAAATGGACCTAAGACATCTAACACTAATTAGTCTACACGCTGGTAAGTTCTTGGCACTATATTACACTACATACAAGTCAAAAGCCCACGTAAGTCTCATGTCCTCCTAGGGGAAACCATTGGCCATCGGTATGATGGCCTCTCCTCAGCCAGAGGCATCTGCAGAGTCTGAGCACAATACAGCATATACACAAATAGGGGTGAGAATATTATAAAATTCTCAGTAGGGTAACCCCTTACATACAGACAGAATATAAAGCAGTAAATGCATTTATAATAATAAAGAAAAACATCATGTTAGATCACATATACCAATATTAGCATACATGAGTCAAAGAAAATTATATGCAAAATGGTATTAATCATAAGTGTTTCTCTTATATCACATGGAATTCAACTTAGTGTAGTAGTTCTTTTTATTAACATAGGGAAGGCTTAGATTCACATCGGGTAACATATGTAGTGGATAACTCCTCAGGGACCATAGACTGCTAGGACATGAGCTCATTCCTATTCGTGATCATCATACTTCATTTTTTCCATTTCTGAATCACACAGTTCTATTTCCTAGTCGATAAGTCTACCGACTCATAAAATTTCTTGGGAAGTTCTTATTTTTGCCTTCCCTCTCTATCACACATAAGCCTTGTTTCTATTTTCCCCATATGTTAAAACATGCACCATTAAATTTCACATATTCTCTTTTGTCATACAACCATGTCATGGACCTTTCTATTTCAAAGTCAGGTTTGTATCCCAGATATAGGCATTCAGTATCCTTGGAGTCTCATTCATACTTTATAAACAAGCCTTTCAAACAATTAACATACATTCATATGATATAAACTTGGATTAAATAGATTTCTATCATTAACTTAATACATCTTCACCATTCCAGCTTCTTGACAGATTTACCATTATGGTGGCAACATTTAATTCGCATATTCAATGGGCAATTCACTGGCCATAAAATTCTCTATGACACCTCAATGTGTCTAAAAGTCCCTGTAAAAATTTCATAGCAAACAGAATACTAGAACCATGTCAAATAAATTCTACAATTTTAGTGGTCAGAGGCCACTTCTTCACAGCTCAGAATAGGATTCACACAATTTTTAACTTTAGAAAATGATAGAAACAACTCAAAATAAAAATCACAGTTATACTTAAAGATGTCTACAAAACTCTGTAAAAATTTCAAAGGATAACTCCATCATTTTCTATGAATAAAAATTTATACAAATTCACAGCTTCAGTACCAAGATTTCAGCCAGCATAGATATATTCTTGGTTCTTGATTTTTCTCAGGCAGTAAAACTCTTTATTATGCACCACGAAAATTATCAGAGTTTCATTATGATGTTAGCTTCAACATATAATTTTTATAGCTCATAAAAATGACTAAAATTGAACCAGAAAATTCATGAACAAATCCTGTCCTGCTGAAATCCGAAAATTCAGCAGCCTAGCCAAAACTTATTTTGACAAAAATCATTATTTAACCTCATCCAAACACTCTACCAAAATTAACACATCAATATCAACATATTATCATCAAATATAACTATAAATTTCGGAATAAAACCCAAAAAAATTTACAGAATAATTTGGAAAGAAAAAGGCCAAAGAAAACCCTACACTTTGAAGCTTTCAAGATCTTGGCTCCAAGATTGATTCCCTTCACTTCCAAGCCTTCAAACCCACACCAAACCCTTCCTTGAACAGCTGATAATGGGCTCTTAAGGTATCAAAAGTTGATGGATTCAAATTCTAATCGGTTAGTTTGGTAGATATTGAGGAGTGGAACAAGTTTTGTGAAGGAAGATTTTGGTTTTGACAAGTTTAGGCTTATGATTTTGAGGTTGGAAATCAAGTTCTCAAGGTTTTTGTGGAGGCAACAATGGAGTTTCTGCACTTATGATGGTTGGCCGAGAATGAAGATGATAATTATGAGGATTTTGATTTTATTTATATTAAGATAATGTATATAATTTAGCAATTATGAATTATCTTCTTTGAAATTTTGTAGCATTCTCATTGGCTCTTGAAAAAGGAAAGGATATGTATTGCTCTAGACCGTACACTTGTCACCCTAGGTGGCAAGCTTGCACTGGTAGCTTCATCCGGTATAAAAACTACACACCGTAATTTTACTAAACGGGTAAAACAGTGTACCCGGGTAATCCACTATTGCTTGAAAATTAATTCTAAGTATAAAATATTTATTCCTACCTATTTCTAACCTTAATCCTATAATTTCCAACTTTCGGGTACCTTCAGGTCTTGAATATAAGGTTTCAGCTGTTCCGGTGGGTCTACGGGGCCTGCAAAATACTATTCACATTTTTTTTTTTTTTTTTTTTTTACGTTCGTTACATTGTTCTCATCATTTTTGTGTACACCAAAATTTGATATTCTTACTACTAAAGCCTCAGTTATTTTCTGAAAAAAATTAGGATGTTACAATTAGTTATCCAAGGTCCATCATATTTTACAATGCGTCTTATGACTAAGCATGGAATATACTAAAACATGAATGCATCATAAGGATAAACTAATCAACAAAGTCACAAAAACGTTATAATAGTGGCATAAGTTGACGGGTATAAATCTCATAATAACTTTCTTGGTTTTTCATAGCATATGTGACATTTCAACTTTAACTTTATCTCATGGGGCCACCCTAAAACATTTCTAGGTTATAAGCTCATACCTTAACTAGTCGTCACTAGCTCTTACTTATCCTATGATAAGCGTAACAAACATAATCTCGACTTAAAGTACGGGCTACGGGGCAAATTAAGGATCACCTCTTAGGGTCATTTCCTCTTTGAAACGCTCTACTAGCAACTAGTGCATAGTAGTATTGTCCGCTTTGGCAAGCTCTGTGTCAATACCCTCACGGATTTGTTTAATTGGGGGTGCTCGGCTAAACCGGTGTCACCCAAGAAGGCGTCTCAGTGTTGTGTCACATTTAAGTTCTCATGATTTTCAAAAAAAGACCTTTTTCTAAGTTCCTCAAATTTGATGGAAATTCAGCAGCATGACGGCTGTAGACCGAATTTCCTCAAATTTGCTTATGCCATGAAAACATATAGGACATACAAACATTTCTTATGAGGTATAGCATATCATCATATAAAACTTCTTCATAGTATATACATCATCATGTTATCACGCATTCATATGAAACTTCTTCATAGCACATACATCATCACATAATCATTCTAATCATGCAAAAACTTCTTCATAGCATATACATCAAACTCATCATAGATAAAGCTTCATGTATCATATATCATACTTACATAAATTAAGCATCATAAAAACTCAAGACTTTTTAATGTCTTATGCATTGACCCTTAAGGTCCTTAACTCACGTTCTAAGTTATTAATCATCAAACCTAATCTCTTGGGTACCTATGAGGTTATAACTAAGTATTTCCCACCTCACACTATGATCAAGAACATCTCTAAACCTCAAGGATGCAGAATTTATAATCCTAACTTTACGGGTTCCTAGGAGTCACAACAATGACCCTTTCTAAGTCTAGCTTGCTCCTAAGGCATCAAGATCAAGTCCTAAATCAATTATGAGTCATTCCTACGCATTTAAACTAATTTAAAACCATGATTATCAAATCTAATCCTTGCTGGAGAGAATCCAGAAAATTCAATAATTAAGGGATCTAAAACTCTCAAATTAATTCTTTTCTAGTTTCTAACCTATCCTATCTCTCACATATGAGTCTTAGCATTATTTTTACTCAAACATAAGCATATTATCATCATTAAAATAGCACATACAGTGGCAATGAATGGTAAGGCAGAACCGAAATGTGCATCTCCATAAAAGGCATAGAACATAATTTTTCAAGCACATAGAATACTAGTTTCTCTTGGAACCCTTTTAGAACTTTCAAAACTCATTTATAAATACTTTTATCTTTTAAAATCATAAAAATACTTGAGAGGGCAGTAGCTAAATCATTTTCATCTCAAGAGTTTCTAAATTCATAAAACTTAGTTCTACATATTCCTTATACTTATATAAGCTTAGAAAATTTAAGAAACACATTTTTAACACTTGGAAAACTTAAAAACCTCTTAGGGCCGAAATCTCAACTATAGAAATAATTATTTTAGACCTTTGTTTGAGACAACGATGGGCAAGTCTTTGAGCTCTAGGTTCATTAAAGTGATGGCATAAAGATAAACATGCTTATGCACTTGTTTTAGCTTTTGTTAGAAAGTAAAGTGAGAGCATAAAATAAATATGAGATGCATCATATTATTATCTTTGATATTTAGGTGAGAACTTGAAATGTAAACATGATAATGCATAGCTTGAAATATAAACATGATAATGCAAGTTCCTTTATTATCTTGGTACTTAGTGATAGCAAGGAAAATAAACATGATATGCAAGGCATAAAAGTAAACATGATGCAAGGTTCATTTTATGGTTAGCTAGAGCTCATTCAAGACTTTAACAAGATAACAACCCAACACATATCTCATTACAAAGAGAGCTTTAGAGTTCTTGAACCAAGTTCTCAAAGGAACTATGAGGTTCTTGAACTTCATCACCAAGCTCAAGTAAATCAACTTTCAAAACAAGACAAAATCTCAAAGATCAAGGAATCAAAACCGAAAACCTTACAAAAAGGAAAAGAGATTGAAACTAAGTCAAGTTCTTTATTAAGTACCCAAAACCCCTATCTAGAGAAAAATCTCTAGAACGTGCCGGCCAACTTTAAGGTTGACAAGGGTAGGCTTGGGCTTTTAGAAATCCTTAGATTAATTTTCTTAAGTTGAAAAACCATATGAGCTAAATATCATATAGATGAAGTTATAAGAAAAGGAAAACTCAAGCTTTAGAGGTTTCTTTGAGATGAACACAAGGTCATCATCTAGAAACTCTCATCATCAAGCTATCATGCTCATAATTATGGCTTCATGGCCGAAATGAAAGGAAAACAAAGAACCAAGGAAAAGTTTCAAAAGAAATCCAAGAGAAAGCTAGAGAAACTCATTTTTCGAGTAAAACAAAGTTTGAAAAGAAACTCCCTACCAAGTGATGAAGATGAAAGCTTGAACTTGAAAAGGAAAATGAGAAGAGCAACTCCTCCTAAGGTGGTGTGATAGCTTCGGCCAAAGAGAAAAAAAAGGAAAGGAGATGTGTTTTGAGGAAGCTTGTGTTTGAGGTTTAGTGTTTAAGAGATTTGATGATGATCTAAGGTTAGGATATGGTGGATTGAAGTGGTGAGGTGATAATGTGAAGAGAGGATGAAGATGAAGAGAAAGAACTCTTGGAACTTTGAGAGAAAAGAAAAGAACTAGCAAGATAACTCTAGAATTCTAAACTTAGTAAATGCTTCAAGGTGCAACAAAGCTATCACAAGCATCCTATTTATAGAAAAACAAAACCATGGGCTCACTAAAGAGGAGGAGTGGCCGTAGCATTGGAGGGAAAAAGGGAGAGAAAAATATCTCTTACACGAGGTCATTCAAGCATGGTTTGATGTATGGAAGCTATGATGCAAAGTAAGGCTTGATGTGAGTGAATTTCCTATCAATTTTTTATGAAATTAAGCTTCTAGAAACTTGTCATGGCTGGAACTTTTCCAGCCACAAATAAATGGGAAAAATGGATTGTTTTAATTATTTATTCATGTGGAAATTCAAGCTTGATTGAAAGTTATGACAAGGTATGGCATATGTGACTTGAGGTATGGCCTTGGAGTGTTAGAAAATTGTACATGTGATGCATATAGAGGCTTGGAGGTTTTGGCCAGACCAGGGACATCATGGGGGAGGTGAGTTTTGATCATCTAATTGGGTGTTAATGGTAGGTTTAAATGTGTATTAGCTTAGGTACAAGGTTAGGAATAATTAAGCTTAAGTTTAGGTAACTAAGAATGTGTTTTAAGGATTTTATGACAAGATTAGGAGTGCTCATACATCATTAGAGAATTAAAAACTCATTTATGAATAAACAATGTGTAACACAATTCCATGATTTAAGGAATTGGAAAGAGAAAACACTATTTAAGATTCCATGACTAGGAGTCTTGAAATTAAAATATGATTTTAAGTTGTAATTAAGCACTTTTAGGTTCTAATCAACTTTAATAAATTATTTTGACTCAAGATTAATTAAGGAAATTAATTAACCTTTGATTAGAGCCTAATATTGCTTAGGTTTGCTTAATCACGCGATTAAGCATAAAAACACGAAACTAGGGGCAAAACCGTAATTTTGCACTAATTTCGCCCGGGACCTCCAGGACCAAAACTAAAGTCATAGTTTACATGAAAACACCTTTTAAAACCATCTGGAGAAGTTTCGGGTTCATCCGGCACTTGCAAATGGGTAAAACACCGCAGGGGCGTTTTGGTCATTTTGACCCGAAAACTCGAAAAACGAGATTTTCGATCCCGGGTAGGTACTCAAGTCATCCAATCCCCTTCCAACATTGAGTTTGCCCTTCGAGTACTGCCAGACCGGCTTTCCTCAAATTCCGGGCCGAAAATGACCTCAGGGGCATTTTGCTCATTTTCACTCTAACAGACAATCGGGGCGTTATAGAAATTAATTAATCTTCGATTAGAGCCTAATATTGCTTAGGTTTGCTTAATCACGCGATTAAGCTCAAAATGCTGCATTTAGGGGCAAAATCATAATTTTGCACGAGAACTGCCCGGGACCTCTGGGACTAAAACTGATGTCACATAATACATAAAAACACCTTTTAAAACCATCTGGGAAAGTTCTGGGTCCATCCAGGACTTGTACCCATGTCAAACACATCAGGGGTATTCTGGTCATTTTGACCTGAAAACTCGAAAAATGAGATTTTTTATCCCGGAAAGGCACACGAGTCAACTAATCCCCTTCCAACATTGAGTTTGCCCCTCAAGGACTGTCGGGTCGGCCTTCCTAGAGTTCCGGGTTGAGAATGATATAACGCCCCGATTTTCTGTTTGAGTGAAAATGACCAAAATGCCCTTGAGGTCATTCTCAGCCCGGAACTCGAGGAAGGCCGACCCGACAGTCCTCGAGGGGCAAACTTAATGTTGGAAAGGGATTAGTTGACTCGTGTGCCTTTCCGGGATCAAAAATCTCGTTTTCTAAGTTTTCGGGTCAAAATGACCAAAATACCCTGTGGTGTTTGACCCGATTGCAAGTGCCGGATGAACCCAAAACTTCTCCAGATGGTTTTAAAAGGTGTTTTTATGTATTCTGTGACTTCAGTTTTAGTCCCGACGGTCCCGAGCGAAATTTGTACAAAATTACGGTTTTACCCCTAGTTTTGTGTTTTTAAGCTTAATCATGTGATTAAGCAAACCTAAGCAATATTAGGCTCTAATCAAAGATTAATTAATTTCCATAATAAATCTAGAGTCAAAATAATTTATTAAAGTTGATTAGAACCTAAGAATGCTTAATTTAAACTCAAATCTTATTTTAAATTCAAGATTCCTAGTCATGGAATCTTGAATAGTATTTTCTCTTTCCAATTCCTTACATCATGGAAATTTGTCTACCTTGTTTACTCATAAAATGAATTTTAAACTCTGTAAATGTGTATGAGCACTCCTTAACCTTGTCATAAAATTCCTAAACCTCATTTTTAGTTACCTAAACTTGTGCTTAATGATTCCTAACCTTGTACCTAAACTAATACACACGTAAACATATTATTGACACACAATTACATGAACAAATCTCTCTCCCCCTTGGCTGATGCAATCTGGCCGAAAACCTATACCCTCATTATCCATCACATGTGTGAATTTTTGCACTCAAAGGACCATACTTCCACCTCACCATGAACCATGCTTTGAGTCATAAATACCATGCTTTCATCCATCCTTCATAGGACAACTTCTAGAAGACTTTTTCTCTCATTTTTGTGGCTCAAAAACCACCAGCCCTCCTTGCCTTCTAGAAGGATTATTTTATTTCAAATTTGAAGGAAAATCAGCTCAAAACACCATGCTTTGAACCATGTCTTAGCCTATGCTTCCCATACCTCCAACCATGCTTGAATGACAAGTTGTAAGAGATATTTTTCTCTCCCCCTTGCCTCCAAAAGCTACGGCCAAGGCTGTCCTTGGATGAGCTTTCATTGTTTCATTTTCTATAAATAGGTGCCTTGGAAGAACTTGTGATACTTTTGTTCATTTGTTAAGTTTGAGCCTTTTAGCATTTCTTGTGAGTTCTTCATTTCCTCTCAAGTTCTAAGAGCTTTTCCTTTCATCTTCATCTTCTCCATCCTCTCTTCACATCATCACCTCACAACCCCAATTCACCACACTACAACCTTAGATCATCCTCTAAGCTCTCAAACACTTAACCTCAAACACAACCTCACCCAAAACACATTTTCTTTTCTTTTCCCTTCACAAGGCCGAAGCTCTAACATCATCCTTGGAGGAGTCTTTCTTCTTGTTTCTCATTTCAAGTTCAAGCTTTCATCTTCAAACTTGATAGGAGTTGCTTTAAAAGTTTTGTTTTTACTCAAAAATATGTTTTGCTCAAAGTTTCTCTTGGTTTCTTTTTAAGCTTTTCTTGGTCTTTCCTTTTCTTTTCATTTCGGCCTCAAGACCTTGTTTTGACCATGATAGCTTGATGATGAGTGATCCTAGTTGATGACCTTGTGTTCATCTCAAAGGAACCTCTAAAGCTTGAGTTTTGTTCTTGATCTAGTAAAGTTTTGGTTTTTCTTTCCTTTTCTTTTCCTTCATAGTTTCGGCCTCCATAGTCTTCACCTCAAAGATTTTGTTTAAGTTGTTAAAGTATCTCTATGTTCACTTTGTGCCAAGAAATAATGTTGTTTTGGTTCTTATGTCCTTGAGATTTTGCTTTCTTTGAGATTACTTCTTTTTTAGCTTGATGATGATGTTCAAGAACTAAGTAGTTCCTTTGAGAACTTGGTTCAAGAACTCTAAAGCTTACTTTGTTGATGAGATAAGTGTTGGGTTGAGATTTTTAGTTCTCTTTAAAAGTCTCACATGAGCTATAAGTTAAAATAAAAAGACTTGCATCCATGTTTACTTTTATGTTATCACTAAATGCTCAAGATTAAAGAATGGACTTGCATCTTTATATTTATGTTTATGCTCTCACTAAATCTCTAAGATAATAATGAGTTTGCATAGCATATTTATTTTATGTTCTCACCTCTAAATAAAGATGAAAACAAAGTGCATTGCATATTTATTTTTATGTCATAACTTAAGAGATTTAGAGCTCATACACTTACCCATTATTATCTCAAACAAAGACTTGAAAACATATGTTTCTTAGCTCCTTTAAATTTGGCCTTACGAGGTTTATAGGATTACAAATACTAAAACTTATGTTTCCTAATTTTTTCTAAGTTTAGATAAGCTTAAGAGATGTTTTGGACAAAGTTTTATGATTTTAAATCCTCTTGAGATTTATTTGATATGGCTACTACCCTCTTTGGTTTTATGATGGTTTTAAAGAAATAAATTGTTTTAAGTGTGTTTTGAAAGTTCTAAAAGGGTTCCAAGAGAAACTAGCAATTTATGTGTCTTCAAAACCAAGTTTTATGCTTTGTTTGATGTAGATAATTTTTTGTTCTGCCTTGCTTGCTATGATCACTGTTTTATGCTGTTTTGATGATGACAATATGAATATGTTCATGTATATTTGATGCAAAGATTCATATGTGAAAGATAAGACAAGTTAGTAACTAGAAAAGAATTAATTTGAGACTTTTTAGATCCCTTAAAGGTGTAATTTTCTAGATTCTATCCAGCAAGGTTTAGAATTGAAAATCATGGTTTATAATTAGTGTAAATATGTAGGAACTACTCATAATTAGTTTAGGACTTGATCTTGATATCATAGGAGCAAACCGAACTTAGAAAGGGTCAATGTTGTGACTCCTAGGTACCCGTAAAACATGAAATATAGATTCTGCACTCTTAAGGTTTAGAATTGTTTATGATCATAGAATTGAGTGAGGAATGCTTAGACATGAGCCTATAGGTACCCGAGAGCTTAGGTTGTGATATATAACTTACATTTCAAGTTAAAGGACCTTAAGGGTCAAAGCATAAAACATTAAGAGATCTTTTGTGCTATGAGTTGTTTTGTGCAAGTATGATGTTTGGATGTATATGCTTGGATGATACATGAGCTATGATGAAATGATTTATTGAGTTATTAAGTTTATCATGAGCATGAAAGTTGAATGAGAAATATATATGTGATGTAAACTTGTGGCATAAAGTCGGTTTGAAGGAAACTCGGTTTACAACCATTATGCTGCAGAACTTCCGTCAAACCTAAAGGACTTGAGAATGTTTTTTATGTATGATATGATATTTAAAACCCAGGGTGACACCGATTCGACCGAGCACCCCAGGAGATTTTTATGTGATAAAGCACTGAGACGCGCTTTTCTGGGTGACACCGGTTCGGCCGAGCACCCCCAGGGGAGACAAATCCGTGATGGTATGAGTATATGCAGCCTACCAAAGCAGACAAATTGCTATGGCTAGATGCTCGCAAAGCGTTTCAAATAGGGTATATCCTAAGAGAGGTGATCCCTAGCCCATACTCAAGGGGTCGGGATTATTTTTATTATATTTCGCTTATTCAGATAATAAGCAAGAGCTAGTGACGACTAGTTAAGGTATGAGCTCATAGCCTAGATGTTTTTAGGGTGGCCTTATTATGCTAAAAGCACCATGATTGATGTCACAAAGTTGAGGAAAGATCCACTTGAAAGATTTATGCCCTTTATGCCACTTGTATGCTTCTTGATGTTATGATTTGTTGAGTCATTTGCTTGAAGCATTGCTATGCATTCATGTTCTGATATGTTGCATTCATGACATTAAGATGCATACTAAAAGGAATGAACCTTGGATAATTATTTTTGTTAACCCCAATAATGAACTTTATATGCATGCTCACCTTTTAAATAATAAACCCAAGGTTCCTGAGGATGTGAACAATGTAACCCTAGATAGGAGGTCCCAACTGAGACTCTTTAGTAAGATTCTCACTCCTTTCTCCTCTTTCTCTTTCTTCCGTCACATCTTCAGAGCTCGATGGCGACGTTCGTGGTCTTTATCGACACTCCGACGTGGGAGGTGCATTTTGATTCGGACCACGGATCTTATCATTTTGAGGGACAGTGCACGGTTCGAGTTTTCATGTTCGTTGGATGTCCCTTCGCTTACCCTGTACAGAGTTATCGTTTCTCCCCGATGTCCCCCTACGACGACGCGATGGTTTTTGAGCATGCCTAGACACATGATGAGAGGATTCTTCGAACCTATACTGGAGGATCAATGCCCCGTGACTTCCAGGACTACATGCCTCAGTCTCCCGGTCCGGAGGACGACCCTTCTAAGGACCCACCGACGCACATGTATAGCAAGAGCTCTGCCCCCACTCCTCAGTTCGTGAGAGGTGGGAGCGAGGAGACCGTTATGCAACCGAGGTTAGCTAGGCGAGCCGAGATGTGCCCCAGCTAAGAAGCTCATGTTCTGCACCGCGCGTGCCTACTTCTGCCACACTACGTTAGTGGATCGGTTATACTCTGCCATATCCCGGGTTCTAGTAGTAGACGTCATAGGGGAGGATTAGTGTACACACTCACTCATAGTTAGGATGAACCTCCTTTTGTCTTGAGGTTATCTACCTTAGGTGCACTCGGGTAGTTGTCGTTTATTTATGTTGCATTTATATTTCCGTTGTATTTGCTTTTCTGTGTATTGCAAGCTCAGCCCGGTTCTATAAAGGCGTGACTATATATGTATCCTAAATATGATACTAATGAAGTGTATCCTTTGTTGTGTTAATCATTGTTTCATTGTTATATGCTTTACTTACTGTGTTCCTTATGTTTGTTACTTGTGCTATACATTTCTGTCTCACGATAAATGCGACTCTCACTTTGGTTTTGTGTTTTCAAAAAAAAAAAAATTTACCCGTAATTTCCGCTAAGTATTTTACTAAAAGAATGAGACTAAGAGGTAATTACCTAATGATTAACCTAAAGTATTCTAGAGTATTAGGTTAAAAATTAGGGTGTTACAAGTAGGTCTTGAACAGCTCCCAGTTGATGTAGGTACCAGCAACTTCCAATAGTCTCCGAGTGTCGGTGCACTAGAATTCAACATTAGACTTCATCATAAAGGCAGCGAAGGTAACCTTCTGCTCCTCCAAGCAGGCAACCATGGAGTAGATCTTCTCCACGTCCTTGATCCACTCATTAGCTTTATCAGGATCCATGGCTCCTCTAAACACAGGCAAGTTTGCCTTGCGGAACTCACCAAAGCGAGTCTGCTCCAGCATTTCAGCAGTAGGGGGACCATGAGCAGCTTCCCATTGATTCATCCATTCAAACATTTGTTCCATAGCTTGTGCCATATCACGAACAACAGCAGCAGTTGCATTGTCTTGATTATCGTCAACCCGAGTCCTAGGTTGTCATCGCGGTGCCATTGGTTCCTAAACATATAAGACAGTGAACATCAAGTTGATCAGGCCCAATACTCCGTGCAAAATGAGCTAGTTACCATGGCACGCGCTAGCAATAGAAGTCATGCATCCCTAGTCCTATAGTTTATCTCTTTTAAGCACTACATGTAACGCCCCGATTTTTCTCTAAACGTGTAAATGACCGAAATGCCTCTAAGGTCATTTTTACCTAGAACACGAGGACGGACGGCCAGCCTCGGCCATCCTCATAAGAGCTATGACTTTTTTATAAGGGGATTTTATGTATATGAATGTTTAATAGAGCAGAAGAATCTCATTTCTGAGGTTTCTGCCCATAAATGACCAAAATACCCTTACAGTAATTTAAGGCAATTTTGAGTTTTGTTTTGACCCGAACTTGTCCCACAGGTCTAAAACAATGTTTTTAAGGCATGATTTATGTTTGCTTAAGTCCCAGTGGTCCTGGGTAGTTTTTGAGAAAAATTACGATTTCGCCCATGCTTAAGTGCATTAAGGCTTAATGACGATTTTAAAACAAAACCTAAGCAATATTAGGCTCTAATTAAAGATTAATTAATTTCTATAATTAATCTAGAGCTAAAATAATTATTTGAGGTTGATTAGGACCTAAAATTGCTTAAGGAAACTTAAAACCCAATTCTAGTCTTATTTCTTCAAGAAAGCATCTAAGAATAGTGTTTTTACTATTCAATCTCCTCAATTCAAGGAAATGTGTTGTTTTCTCTAAACTCTAGTCAATGGAGTTTGAGTCCACTAATCCAACAAGATCACTCCCAAACTAAGTTGTTCATAGCCCTAATTGCTTGATTAGTTCACCTAAACACTTGGTTACAAAACCTTAATTAGTGGCCTAATCTTATTTGCTCCTAAACACATTATTAACACACATTTGGATGAAACAATCTTCCTCCCCCATGGGCTGTCAAGGCTGGCCGAAACCTCTCCCCCACATTCTCCACATGTTTGAAATTCAAACTCTCAAAGAACCATGTCTTAGACCATGCTTAACACTTTACCTTGCACTATGCTTGATCATACTTCCAACCATGCTTAATATGACTAAATGAATGAGATATTTCCTCCCCTTTGGCTGTCACAAAACCGTCAGCCCTCCCTCTCACTTCTAGAAGATTTATTTCAATTCAAATCAATAAGAAATCACTTCACCTTGAGCCATGCTTAAGCCCATACCTATCTTACCTTCAACCATGCCTTGAATGACAACTTGTAAGAGATATTTTCTCTTCCCCAAGCCTTCAGAGGCCACACGGTTACCCCTCCCCATTCACTTCCTCATGATTCAAAATTCTATAAATACCTTGTCTTGGTGAACCTTGCTTCACTTTGAATCATTTGCCAAGTTTGATGTTCTAAGAGAAAATGCTAGTTCTCTCAAAAGTTTTCTTTTCTCCTCCTTGTTCCAAGAGAAACCGCCACCCCTCCACCTCTCAATCTTCATCTAGACCTCATCTAAACACATCCCCAAGCTCAAACACAAGCCAACACATCTCCTTGCTCCCTTTCTCTTCAAGGCCAAAGCCATACTCCAAGATACAAGTAGATTTCTTCTTGTTTTCTCCTCAAAGATCGAACCTTTGTCTTCAAGAACCCATATACTAGGTAGGGAGCTTTTCTATAACTGTTTCCTTGGTTCTTATGCTTTGATCTTGTTGAAATATGATGAATGGATGAACCTCTCATGTTGTTTATTTCGGTTTCTTCCTTCCTTTTGCCTTTTGATTTCAGCCTCAAGGCCTTGAACATGATGGCTTGATGATGAGTGTTCTCTAGAGGTGACTATGTGTTCATCTCTCATGAAACCTCTAAAGCTTGATGCTTTTCTTTCTTTAAAGTTCTATCTATATTACTTAGCTCACTAAGGTTTTCAACTTAAGAAAATAACTCTAAGGATTTCAATAAGCCCAATGTAACATCCTCCCAAGAACAACCTCATCCTTAAGTCATAACATCGTACTTGAGAGTTGTTACTTACTAATTAGCGGACATTTCTTAATTATCTATAGCAAGCTCGAGGGGTTCGTGTAATAACTAGCGTAATTCAATTAAAATATATAGTAAAAATACTAACCATTCATTTAATATAACGTCAAGTACAAAAGGAAGCTCGGATATGAGCTTACATACATATACAATCTTTGTTATGTTTACATATATATGATTACAACTACATATAGGGAGTTAAAATATCCACTACTACACTACTACAAAGTTGATTCCTTTCATACAGCAACCTCCTTGTCCTCTGGATCACCCTGGAGACGACACGGGAACACAAAAACACATAGGGGTGAGAATTACACAATTCTCAGTAGGGCATTCCCCAAAACATGCACTGAAAATTAATGTCATCGTCATCGTCCCAGCCACTTCGGTTTATTAAGAAACTATGAGCATACAACCTAGATCAATGGTTTATTTTTAATGTTCAAAATCATACTTCCGAAATGGGTCGCTTTTATTATTCAATCACTTGATATACACATAGCATACTACTTAACATTATAGTGCTTTATTTATAATTTTATGTACTTTTAGTACATCAAAAAAAATCTCAAAAATATTATCCCTGTCTTTCCATGCCTTTGACCTAATCAAGGGGACTTTTCCGTGCCCTTTACCCACTAAAGGGGACTTGCTCGTGCCCTTTACATATTAAAGGGGACTTTTCCGTGCCCTTTACACTCTAAAGGGGACTTTCTCATGCCTTTTACACGCTAAAGGGGACTTTCTCGTGCCCTTTACACATTAAAAGGGACTTTGCCTTCTTTACATAGCATATATATCATCCTCAAGCTCACATATATAGGCATACATTAGCATAAATTTTGAGTTTCATAATGCTTCAAGCATATATATATATAGCATTCATTTATCACATTTCTCTTTACCAATGCATGCATTTATAATCATATAAACAATCAATTACATGTGATTCTCATTCATTTCTCATAAACCAAACTTTGAAGTACATAGCATGCATCTAAATTCATCATAGTGGCATCAAAGGAGATTTTACTTCCAAATCAAGAATTTAGCTCATTTCCAGCATATTGACAAATTTCTCATTCCAATAACAACAATTAATTTCTCAATCAAACGGCCAATTCAAGGATCACAAAAATTCGTCATGACATCTCAATGTGTATAAAAGACCCTGTAAAATGTTCATAGTAATCAGAGTTCTCTAACCATGCTAAATAAATTATACAAGTTTAGTGGCTAGAGGCCACTTTTTCATAGCTCAGAATAGGGTTCTCATAATTTTTAGACCATGCAAATGATTGAACTACTTCAAAATAAAAATCACAGTTGTACTTCAATATGTTATTAATTCTCTGTAAAAATTTCAAAGGATAATTCCATCATTTGATATGGTCACAAAATTATACAATTTTACAGCTTCAGTACCAAGATTTCAGGCAGCATAGTTACAACTTTGGTCCATGATTTTTCTCAGGTAGAAAAAGTCCTTATTAAGCACCACGAAAATTCTCAGAGTTTCCTTAGGATATTAGCTTGAACATACAATTTTTACAGCTCATAAAAATGAGTAGAATTGGACCAGAAAATTCATGAATAAATCCTGTCCTGCTGAAATCCGAAAATCCAGCAGCCTAGCTAAAACTTATTTTGACAAAAATAATTATTTAACCTCATCCAAACACTCCACCAAAATTAACACATCAATATATCAAATATAACCAGAAATTTCGGACCAATACCCATAAGCAATTGTCAGAAATAATTTTGAAGGGAAAAGGCCAAAGAAAACCCTACTTGAGTGGCCTTAAGGATCTTGGCTTCAAGAGTGATTCAAGATGGATTTCCTTCACTTCAAACCTTCCAAATCGGCACCAAACCCTCCCTTAGGCAGCAAATTATGAGCACTCAAGGTAGAGAAAAGTGATGGATTTAAATTCTAGTCGGTTAGGTTTGTAGGTATTGAAGTATAGAACAAGTTTAGTGAAGGGAGTTTGTGGTTTTATCAAGTTTAGGCTAGGTTTTTGAGGGTTTGAAATCAAGATTTGAAGGTTTAGAGAAGATGATCATGGAGGATGGTTGCTGTCCCAGAAATGAGTTCATGGAATGACAAAGTTAGGTGAGTTTTTAATTATTTTTCTTATTTGAAGATAATGTACACAATTTAGTAATTATGAAATTATCTTCTTTGAAATTTTGTAACACTCTCATTGGCTCTTGAAAAAGGAAAGGATATGTATTGCTCTAGACTATACACTTGTCACATTTGATGGCAAGCTTGCACTGATAACTCTATACAGTGTAGAAACTACACACCGTAATTCAACCGAACGAGTAAAATAGTGTACTCGGGTAATCAAATATTACCCGAAAAATAATTCTAAGTATAAAATATTTATTCCTACCTATTTCTAACCTTGATCCTATAATTTCTCACTTTCGGGCATCTCCGGGCCCTAATTCTAGGGTTTCGGCTGTCCTAGCGGGCCTGCGGGGCCCGCCAGTTACTATTCACATTTTTTTTTTTACAGATTCGTTGAATTGCCCTGATCATTTCTATATTCATCGGATTTTTGAAATTATGGCCAGAAAAGCTCAAATTAATTTTTGAATAATTTTTAGGGTGTTACACCCAAGGCCTACCCTTGTCAATCTTAAAGTTGACCGGCACGTTCTAGAGTTTTACTCTAGATAGGGGTCTTGGGTACATAATAAAGAACATGATGTATTTTTTCTTCTCTTTATGGATTTGGTTCCTTACTCCCTTTTCCTTTTGAAGTTTTGTTTTCTTAAGTCTATTTCCTTAAAGCTTGATGATGTTGTTCAAAGAACCATGAGATTTCTTTGAAACCTTGGTTCTTAGAACTCCAAAGCTTGCTTTATGATGATGAGATTGGGATTGAGAATGTGATATTGATTCTTTAAAGTTTTGTATGAGCTCTAATGACATGTAATAATGGACTAGCATTCATGTTTAAATTTATGCCTTGCATGGCATATTTATTTTTATGCTATCACCAAACTCTCAAGAATAAATAAATGAACTTGCATTATCATGTTTAAATTCAAGCTTTGCATTTCATGTTTACTTTTCAAGTCCTCACCTAAACTTAAGATAAAAATGAGTTGCATTTCATATTTATTTTGAGCCCTCACTTTACTTTCTAAGAAAGATAAAATGAAGTGCATAGCATGTTTATATTCTTGTTATCACTTAAAATATTAGAGCTCGAAGACTTGTCGCTTGGTATCTCAAGTAAAGTTTAGGAATAAATGTGTTTTACTCTTTTTGATTTTCAGGCATGTGATGATGATGAACTTAGTGTGAGTTTCATCTAATCACAAGTGCCAAAACCTATGTTTTATAATTTTCTCAAGTTTAGTTGATCTCAAGAAATGTTTCAAGCATGATTCTATGATTTAAATCCCTCTCAAGCTTGTCTTGAAATGGCTACTGCCCTTATGTGTTTTATGAGGATTTCTAATGAAATAAATTATTTTCAAATGAGTTTTAGAAGCTTTGAAAAGGTTCCAAGAAAAACTAGCAATTTATGTGTTTTAGAAATAAAGTTCTATGCATTACATGATGGCTTTGATTTCGGTTCTACCTTATTTATTCCAGCACCTTAAATTCTATTTTGGGTGGTCTATATGTGTTTAAATACCTTACCAATTGTATGAATATTTTTCTAGGCATCTTAGGCATGCTTAGTAACTCTAATAGTTTGAAAATGTGATTTCTAGAACTCCTTAGGAACCAAAATGTATATTCTGTTCCAGCCTCGGTAGAGTTTGTAGAATCATATTATAACATGTTTAGATGGGTGAGAATGACTCATAATTGGTTTAGGTATTAATTATTGCATCATAGGAAAAGTTGGTAATGAGAAAGGACCTAAAACGTAACTTCTAGAACACCGTAATTCATCAA
The DNA here is from genome assembly GCA_031216105.1 of Dalbergia cultrata. Lineage (NCBI taxonomy): Eukaryota > Viridiplantae > Streptophyta > Magnoliopsida > Fabales > Fabaceae > Dalbergia > Dalbergia cultrata. The sequence goes on from CM062345.1 coordinate 27,870,692, forward strand.
AATATGCTTACTGCCTACGTTGCCCAGCCATAATTAACTAGGTTTTAGGACTTAATAAATTATGGTAATGAGTTTAATCAATCCCTTAGAGGCATAAGAAAATAATTTGGAAGTTTGAGTTTACCTAATTTAGGGGTTTTTACCTTTAAGGGAATGGTTTATGTGCTCTCTATGAATGATGAATTAATGTGTTGTCTCATGACTTATGTAATGCTATATGATGATAGAATTATCATTGCATGTTATTGTTCTTTTAGAACCTTAGAGATGCCTATATTAAATTATATGAGATATGTGACATGCATGAATTATGTGGCACCTTGTTATAACATGCTAAGACTTAAGGTGACATAAACTATGAGAAAATGATCCTTGGAACCATCAAATTAGGGATGGGGATGAGGTGATTCTAGCCCCCTAGCCCGTACTTTAAGTCGGAACCTCAACTTATCAAAAGGGATAAGAACCATGTGCAAGTGATGACTAGTGAGGTATGAGCTCATAACCTAAAGGTTTCTCAAAAGGGAGAACAATTAGGGTGGCCCCATGTGCAAAGTAAATGTCTTAATGTCACCTAAGTAATCAAGATAAGATACCATGTACCATGTACCAAGTTCTATGTTTTATGCTCTATGTTCTATGATCTATTACCATGTATTATGTCTATATTTACCATGTATGCTAACAAGTTAGTTAGATCTTGCATATCATAACGAAGTATGATGCATCCATGTAAATACAAGCTATGTGTTAAAAAGAATGGGCCTCGGTAATCAATGTTTTAGAACTTCATAATTGAACTATTACATGCCCACTATTTTTATAAGAACCCGAGGTTTCTAGAGACGTTGATGATATTGCCTAGATAGGAGGAAAACCCTACTAAGTTTCCTTACTAAAGATTCTCACTCCACCTACCTTTTCTTTCCGTCACGTCTTCAGATTCTGATGGCGACCTTCATCTTGTTCGTTGACACGCCCACATGGGAGTTTCGCTATGATCTGGAGCACAGATCGTATCATTTTGAGGGATGTTACGCGATTAGAGTTTTTGTATTTGTTGGATGCCCCTTCAGCCATCCAGTATCGGGCTACCGTTTCACCCCTACTTCCCGCTACGGAGACGAGATGATTTTTGAGTGAGCATGCCCATCTTTCGAGCTGAGGCTTCGCATGCACCCTTTCGGATTGGCCGTTCGAGATTTCCCTAATTACATCCCCCATTCGAGGTTTTCTGAGACGAATCCCTCCGAGGACGAGCCTATACATGTGTATTCTAAGAGTTCAGCCCCCACTCCCGTTATTCCTATGAGATAGAGGAGTAAGGAGACAGTCACGCAGCCATGGTTGGCACGGAGGCCAGCCATACGCCCTAGACGTAAAGGTCATGTGTGACCATCTGGTGTACCTGTCCTTGACAAGCTATGACCATAGATCGAATACGTTCCCCCATTCTCGAGCTATTAGCCGTAGACGACTCTTGGAGTTTTAGTGCATACACGTCTCACTAGTCATGATGACCTTCTTTTGTTGTAAAGGTTATCCACCTTAGGTGCATCATGTAGGTTTGTATTTTGTGTATTTCGTTTCCTATATATTTTATTTCCTATGTATTCGCATTTCATCTTCATGTACCCAAACTTAACTCACCTCTAGGTGGGTAGTTTATATATATATATATATATGTTATGATGTGTTATGTTCTTTGAGGAGCCTTCTTGATGTTTAGATTCCTGCATTCTTTTATATCGCTTGTATATGCTACACGCGGCTCTTACTTTATCAAGGTTTTAAAAAGAAAAATTTTGCTCGTATTTTCAGTAAGTATTTTTCAATGGTAAATGAACTGAAACAAGAAGTAATGAGTAATATTTAGTCTCATTACGTTCTAGGAGTATTAGGTTGAATATTAGGGTGTTACACTACGCATGACATAATTATCGTATCATGCTTGTAAAGCATGGTCAGTCCAATCCTCAGGCTCCGTGAGAACCAAACTGCTCTGATACCAAAATGTAACATCCTAATTTTTTTTAACTCAATACTCCTATAATGTATGTAGGTTAATCATTAGTTTATTACTCCTTAGTCTCATTCTTTAACAATTTCTCTTTAAAATACTTAGCAAAAAACATGGGTAAATTTTTTTTGGAAATATGAAAGCAAAGTGAGAGCCGTGTATAATGTAAACATGCATCATCATATATCGTAAAACATCACAAGATAAAAAGGCATATGAAATCATGGAACAATCAATAACACATCAAGGAAATACTTCATTAATATCATAAGATGCCCACCTAAAGGCGGGACTTAATTTGATACAACAGGAAAGCAAATACAATGGAAATGAAAGTACATGGAAAGCATAAGAAATAGCACTCTTACCCTAGTGCACCTAAAGTGGATAACTTCATAACAAAAGAAGGTTTATCCTAATCTATATGTGGTGTATGTGCACTAGCTCTCCCCAAGAGACTCTACTACTGGCGATGACGATCCTCGGGTGACGGAGGTATGTACCCAATGAACTGCTCGAGCTCCTTGGACGTGTACAAGTGGAGTGGAGAACAGATGCGGGGCAGCTGGATGTGTACTCCGTGACAGGGGTACATCTCAGCTTTCCTCGGTAACCTTGGCTACGTCACCGTTTCCTCACTCCCCTCTCGCTGAACAAGGGAGAGGGGGCAAAACTCTCTGAATAGATGTGCGTTGGCGAATCCTCGGATAGGTCTGTCTCTGACCTCCTCGATCGAGGAACATACTTCGGGTAGTCGCGTACGGTTAAGGCGGACGGGCAAGTGCGTCGAGTCTACTTGTCACCGGGACGGGTTCGCTTGAAGATCAAGTCATCACCGAAGGGAGACGTCAGGGAGAAACGGTAGCTCTATACAGGATATGTGAAGGGACGGCCCATAAACATGAAGACTCTCAGCGTGCATCGTCCCTCAAAATGATATAACCGGTGATCCGGGTCATAGTGGACCTCCCACGTGGGGGTGTCGATGAAAAGCACGAAGGTCGCCATCGTGATATGAAGATGTGATGGGAAAGGAAGAGAGAAAGAAAAGGGAGTGAGAATCTTGCTACAGCAGAATCTCAGTAGGGAACCTCTTATCTAGGGTTACATCATCAACATCTTCAGGAACCTTGGGTTTATTATAAAAGGTGAGCATCCATATAAAATTCATTATTAGGTTTATAAACATAATTATCCAAGGTTCGTTCCTTTTCGAATGCATCTTAATGTTATGAATGCAACATAGTAAAAGCATGAAGCATAACATCAAGAAAACACAGAAGTGGCATAAAGTGGCATATAAACTTTCAAGTGGATCTTTTCTCTTTTCTCAACTTTGTGACTTAAGAATCTCATATTCTAGTATCATGGAGCCACCCTAAAATATCATCTAGTTTATGAGCTCATACCTTAACTAGTCGTCACTAGCTCTTACTTATCCTATGATAAGCGTAAACATAAAATTCATGACTTCTAGCATACGAGTTAGGGGGCTTAAAGATCACTTATCATAACCTTAATTCGGGGAGTCCAAAGGAATATTTCCTTCTTTGAAATGCTCTACTAGCATCTAGTGCATAGCAAATTGTCCGCTTTGGTAGGCTACATCCACTTATACCCTCACGGATTTGCCTCCTCCCCACCGGAGCAGGAGAAGTACGTCTCAGTGCTTGTCACATAAAAACTCATCTCCTGGGGATGCTCAGTCGAATTGGTGTCACCCAGGGTTTTATCTCATATGATTTTCAAAAACATTCTCAAGTCCTTAATTTGACGGAAATTCAGGAGCATAACAGCTGTATACCGAATTTCTTTCAAATTTCCTTTATGCCACAAAACTTATGATGTATACACTTTCATATTCAATTCCTCTAATCATGATAAACTCAAACTCACATAATCACACTCAACATAGCACAGCATCAATACAACATACTTGAAATAATAAACTCATAGTAACAAAGAACCTATAGTGTCTTATGCTTTGACCTTTAGGGCCTTAAACTTGAAATCTAAGTTCTCTAGTCATCCGATCTCAATCTCTTATGCACCTAAGGTTCAAAACTAATTGTTCTCACTAATTTTCATGATCATAACCTATTCTAAGACCCATTAGTGCAGAATCTATATTATTGCGATTACGAGTACCTAGGGGTAACAACTTTAACCCTTTCTAAGTTTGGTTTTCTCCTGAAGCACCAAGATCAATTCCTAAACCAATTATGAGTGATTCCTACACATTTAAACTAATTATAAACCATTATTACTAATTCAACCCATGCTGAATCAGAATCCAAAAATCTCATTTCTAAGGGTTCTAGAAATCTCATTTAAATTCCTTTCTAGTTCTTAACTTGTCTTAACTTTCTCAAATTCATTCTAACATCAATTATTCATGAATATACTCATTCTAAAATAATAAAATCATCATCATACAGTGATCATAATAACAAGGTATAACCAAAAACATAAACCTCATACCATGCATAGAATTGTCATTTCTAACACACATGAATTACTAGTTTCTCTTGGAACCTTTTCAAAGATTCAAAAACTCATTTGAAAGCAATTTATTTTAATAAAATCATCATGAAACCAATGAGGGCAGTATCTATTTCAAAATAATCTCAAGAGGGATTTAAATCATAAAATCATGCTTAAACTATTCCTTGAGATCATCTAAGCTTAAGAAACGTATAAAACATAGGTTTTGGCACTTGTGACTTGATGAAACTTACACCAAGCTCATCATCATCACATGGCTGAATGCATTTCTAAAAACATCTTCCATTTCCAAGTCTTTACATGAGATACCAGGGGACAAGTCTTTGAGCTCCAACATTTTTATGTGATACCAAGAATATAAACATGCTATGCACTTCATTTTATCTGTGTTAGAAAAATAAAGTGAGGGCTTAAAATAAATATGAGATGCAACTCATTTTTATCTTTAAGATTAGGTGATAACTTGAAGAGTAAACATGGAATGCAAAACTTGAAATTAAACATGATAATGCAAGTTCATTTCTTTATTCTTGAGAGTTTAGTGATGGCATAGGAAAATAAATATGCTATGCAAGGCATGAATTTAAATATGAATGTTAGTCCATTTTATATGTCATTAAAGCTCATACAAGACTTTAAGGAATTAACATCTCAATCTCGATCATGATCTCATCAAAATAAAGCAAGTTCTAGAGTTCTAAGTACGAAGGTTTCAAGGAACCTCATGGTTCTTTGAACATCATTGTAACGCCCCGATTTTCTGTTAGAGTGAAAATGACCAAAATGCCCTTGAGGTCATTTTCAGCCCGAAATTCGAGGAAAGCCGATCCGGCAGTACTCGAAGGGCAAACTCAATGTTGGAAGGGGATTAGTTGGCTTGTGTACCTTTCCGAGATCGAAAATCTTGTTTTTCGAGTTTTCGGGTCAAAATGACCAAAATGCCCCTGTGGTGTTTTACCCGTTCGCAACTACCGGATGAACCCGAAACTTCTCCAGATGATTTTAAAAGGCGGTTTTATGTATTCTGTGACTTTAGTTTTGGTCCCGGAGGTCCCAGGCAAAATGTTAGTGCAAAATTACGGTTTTGCCTCTAGTTTTGTGTTTTTAAGCTTAATCGCGTGATTAAGCAAACCTAAGCAATATTAAGCTCTAATCGAAGATTAATTAATTTCCATAGTTAATCTTGAGTCAAAATAATTTATTAAAGTTGATTAGAACCTAAGAATGCTTAATTACAACTTGAAATCCTATTTTAAATTCAAGATTTCTAGTCATGGAATCTTGAATAGTGTTTTCCCTCTCCAATTCCTTAAATCATGGAATTGTGTTTCCATTTGTTTATTCACAAATGAGTTTTTAATTCTCTAATGATGTATGAGCACTCCTAATCTAGTCATTACATGGCCCTAATTACCTACTTACTCACCTAAATACTCACTTACAAAATCCTAATCCAAAGCCTAACCAAAGACACCCTTAATCACACTTCTAAACCACATTAAAGGAGATGATTTCTCCTCTCCCTTGGCTGCAGAAATCAGCAACAATCCCCCCTCCATTTTATCACATATTAATTTTATTTCACACTCCAAGATCATGCTTGAAGCCATACTCACCACCATACATCACCATGCCATCAAAATGCAATTCTCTTACCTTGTAACACCCTAAATTTTATTCAGAAATTAATGGAGACTTTGTTAATGGGAATCTCAAAATTCTACTGTACATAGAAATGATGAGAACAACACAACGGATCTCTAAAAAAAAAAAACATGAATAGTAACTTGTGGGCCTTGCAGGCCTGCCAGGACAGCCGAAACCCTAGATTCCGGACCCGGAGGTGCTCGAAATTAGGAAAACATGGGATTGAGATTAGAAATGGTTCGGAGTAAAGGTTTTATACTTAAAATTAATTTTTGAGCAATATTTGATTACCCGGTTACAGTGTTTCACCCGTTCGGTGAGATTTCGGTGTGCGATTTCTAACACCGACAGTTATTTTAATCTTTACAAAATGATGAGCCTTATCTCTTTATATTAAAGGAATGGCTAAGATTCAATCTTGAATTACAAGATTGATCCTATCCATCCATTTTTCTTTATTAGGTTGAAAAATATCTACTTTAATATATAATATTCAAATAATTTAATTACAAGATAAGCTTAAATACTAAGCTTCTTCATGAAGCATCATTCACGGTCGTCAATGGAAAAGGAGACAACTTCCACTCCTACATAACCAAGAGCTCCATTTTGTGTTCAAATTACCTATATACTAGCTAGAGCCACCAAAACCAAAAACTTCCTTCACTAAAATTGTTCTATACATCAACCTCTACAATTCTAACCGATTAAAATTCCCAAATCTCATCTTATTTACCCCACTTGTCACTGATTAGAGGAGGGTTTGGGTGCCTCTTGAGAGTTGTGGAGTGAAGAGCATCACTTGGGAGCATCCTAGAGACCAAGGCACCTTTAGCTTCCAAGAGTAGGGCTTAATTGAGTCTTTTCTTGCCAAATTAATATGTCTCATTTCTGGCTTGTGCTACTCAAAATTTTTTATTATTTTGGTTAATGATATACGGTTGTTGATGTATAAATTTTGGTGGGGAGTTTGGGTGAGGTTAGGGTAATCATTTTATTAAATGAAGTTTTAGTTAGTGTGCTGGATTTTCGGTTTTGCTAAAGACAGTAGAATCTCATGAATTTGTAGACATATTTTTGGTCATGATCATGCTCTAAAAAAATTATATGTTGTACCTAACATCTTGAGCTACATACACAAGAATTCCTGAGTACTAGACTTGAGATATAAGGCCTCAAAAAAATCAGAGACCGAAATGATGTTCATGCTGCCTAGATTTCTGAAACTGAAGCAGTAAACTTTTATGATTTTATTATCATAGTTGATGATCGAATTTCCCTTTCAAATTTTTACAGGGAGTTAATGACATGTTGAACTATAACTGTAAATTTTATTTTCAGTCAATTCCATCATTTTCTAAATTTAAAAATTGTGAGAACTTTGTTCTAGGCTGTGAAAAAGTGTTATCTAACCACCAAACTTGTAAAATTTAGTAACATGATTATAGAATTCTGATTGTCATGAAAATTTAGACATATGAAGGTATCACAGGGAATTTTTGTGGCTCTTGAATTGATCATTTAATCCAGAAACTAATTATGAATTCTAGGGCAATAAATCTGCCTGGTTGCTGGAAATGATAAAGATATCTTAAACTAGTAGTGGAATAGCATTGAATTAAATCATATATCATATGAATGCATGCTAATTGCTCTAAAGGAATGTTGAGAAGATATGGATGAGACTCCGATATAAGTATATGTCTGTATGTGATATAAGTAGGCCTTTGAAAAGATAATTACATCATATGAATATTATGATGATGAAAGAGAAAATGTGACTTTCAGTTGTACAAATTCCAACATATTGGGAAAATAGAGACAAGGCTTATGTGGATTATATCGGGGAGGCAAAAAGAAGGACATCCCAGGAAATTTTATGAGTCGGTAGATGTATCGGCTAGGAATAGAACTGTGTGTGATTCGGAAATGGAAAAAAATGAAGTCCGATGATCACGAATAGGAATGAGCTCATGTCCTAGAAGTCTATAGTCCTTTGTGGAGTGATCCTCTACAGATACTACTTGATATAGAATTAAGCCTTCCCTATGTTGATTAATAAGAAAATGTGACACTTAATTGAATTTATTACTTTGATGATAAATGCCTGATTTTCATTATTGAATCTATAATTATTCTTGGATGTGATCTTACATGATTGTAATTATAGGAAACTGTTAATTATACTTGTTTACACTTGAGGGAGTACTCTACTGCGAATTTTATAATATTCTCATCTCTATGGTGCATGTATTTTCTGTTGTATTCAGATTCCAAGGATGCCGTCGGTGATCATCTTCCTTGATTCGCCACTCTGGCAGTGGCACTATAACCCAGTTTTAGATTCCCTGTATGTTGTAGCATACTCCCGGATTAGAGTATATATGTTCTTTAGCAGTTCGTTTAGTGCTTCCGTTTTCTCTGCTGTATTCAGCCCAGGTTTTCCATATGTTGATGTGCCTTTTGAAATGGCACACCCTGACGAATTTGTGGCGCCGCCTGCACCACCTGTGTCCCCTCCTAGAGTAATCCTTCGTCTTCTTCCTCAGACTCTGATCCACCTTCTGACCCTGATGCTCCTGCTGGGGCAACGTCATTGCACCAATGGCAAATGGTTTTCTTTAGAGAAGTGTAGGGCAGCTCAGGGACTCTTGATATATGTATAGTAGAAGACTAGTAGTAGGACCCTCCAGACTATGATTTGACCATATTAGATGCTGATAAGATTCATTTTCTATCTATATGTATTACATTTTGCTGGATCTCAACCTTGAGCAGGTCAAACTACATAGTAGAGGTGTTCTTTTGTACACTTAGTTCCTGAAAAGGAGATAACTAGTTTGTTTTTTTTTTCTTTTCTTTCTCTGTATGATGTACCTAACGCAAACTTAACAACAATGTGTGTATATATATATATATATGTACATATTAGTTGATAACTTATACATCCATAGTATTTTATTTCAGTTATTTCTGACTAGTATTGTTTATGCGAGTGACTAATACTTTTCTAATTACTGTGTTAATACTCAAGTAAAAACATGGTAATTAGGAGGGTGTTACATTATGGTATCAGAGCCGGACTATCCTATAGGCCTGAGGATTGGACCGGCTAGGCTTCTATAGTAATTGTCATGCATTATGAATTCATATATATATGTGTGACTGCTGGTTGTGAATGTTGTGGGTTACTGCCACACTTTGCTTAGTATTGAGCCTGATCAACTCAATATTTTTGTTTGGTGTGATAGGAATCAATGATTTCGAATCGGCAAACTAGGAGTGGAGCTGGAAATGATGCCGACATGATGAATACTTTCCGTGAGATGGCGGCTGCCATGAGGGAACAAGCTATAGTTGCTACCTTAATGATGGAGCGGCTGAATCGCAATGAAAGGGAAAACCCAGCCAATAATCCTGCAGTGAACAAAGTTGATGTAGAATATCAGAAATTTGCTGAGTTCAGGAAGGCAAATGCCCCTCCATTTCGAGGAGCTTTTAATCCCTGTAAAGTAGAAGAATGGATAAAATCCATGGAAAAGATTTTCTCCGTTCTTCCTTGCATAGAGATCTAGAAGGTGGCCTTTGCCACCTATATGCTAGAAGCAGATGCAGATTTCTGGTGGGTTGGCACCAGGGGATTATTCGAAGCTTCCCAGACTGTAGTTACCTGGAATATTTTTAAGGAAGCTTTTTACCGTAAGTACTTCCCTATTTCGGTAAGAAATGCGAAAGAGTTGGAGTTTATGGCTCTCAAACAGGGACCTATGAGTGTAGCAGAGTATACTGCCAAATTTGAAGAGCTCTGCAAGTTTTCTACAATTTATCAACGTGACCCGGATGAAGTCTGGAAATGTATGAAATATGAAGGAGGTCTACGAGAAGATATAGAAGCAGCTGTAAGTCTCTTGGAGATTAGGGACTATCCTACTTTGGTGAATAAATGTCGACGTGCAGAGGAGTCCAACAAGAAGCTGACAAATTTCAAGTATTCCCAAAACAATGCTAGAAGGGGATTAGCACCTCAAGGTCCCCAATTCAAGCCTGTTAACCAGCCTTGGAGAAGGTTTCCACCCAACAATAACAACAACAGCAACAACAAAGGGAAACAAGTTCAACCTCCAAGACCTGAGGCAGGGAGAGATTGCCTTAAATGTGGGAAAAACCATGGGAATCGACCGTGCTGGACAACACAAATTGTTTGCTTTGGCTGTGGGGAACCAGGACATAAGATTTTTTAGTGCCCTAAAAAGAAAAGTCAGCAGCCTACTTCCAGGCCACAACAACATGGGCGCGTTTTTACTATATGTGCCTAAGAAGTTTCTCAATCTGCCGATCTGATCCGAGGTAAGTGTGAAATAAATGGTACTTCCCTAGATATATTGTATGATACGGGTGCTACTCATTCTTTCATATCCCATGACTGTGTACAAATGTTACACTTAGTTGTGTCTAAACTACCTTATGATCTCCTTGTATCCACTCCTACTGCTGGTCCTATTAGGACTTGTTATACATGTATGAATATTCCTCTTCAAATAGGTACTAGAGACTTTACTACCAATTTAGTTTGTCTTCCTTTATCTGGTTTAGATGTAATTTTGGGTATGGATTGGTTGGTACCCAATTATGTCCTCTTACACTGTCTAGATCGAGCTGCCATATTTCTTTCCACTCTACCCTCCATTCCTGTGGTTCCTTTTTCTTTTTACCTGAACCTTGTAACATCTAACCCTAGTAAGACAAATCGTCAGGAATATGTTCTCCTTTCTACTAGTGAAACTGAATGTGACTATGAGTTGAGCAAGATTCCAGTGGTGAAGGAATATCCAGATGTTTTCCCAGAGGATATTCCAGAATTTCCTCCTGAAAGAGAGACTGAATTCTCCATTGAGTTGGTTTCGGGAACGGGTCCTATTTCAATTGCTCCTTATAGGATGTCCCATTTGGAGTTGAAAAAATTAAAGTCCCAAATTGAAGAACTATTAGGGAAGCATTTTGTTAGACCAAGTGCCTCTCCATGGGGAGCCCCTGATCTTCTAGTGAAGAAAAAGGACGGGGGTATAAGGCTTTGTGTAGATTATAGGCAGCTGAATAAGGTGACAATTAAGAACAAATACCCTTTGCCAAGAATTGATGATCTTATAGATCAATTGAGAGGAGCAATCGTATTCTCAAAGATTGATATGAGATCGGGATACCATCAAATTCGAGTTCGGGATGAAGATATTCCTAAAACTGCTTTTAAAACTCGATATGGACATTATAAGTATAGGGTGATGTCTTTTGGATTTACTAATGCTCTGGCTGTATTCATGGATTATATGAATCGAATCTTCCGCCCTTACTTGGATAAGTTTGTAGTTGTCTTCATAGACGATATACTTATTTATTCAAGAACTGAGGAGGAACATGCGGAGCATCTTAGGATTGTGTTACAAATCCTAAGGGAAATAAAGTTGTATGCTAAATTGTCAAAGTGTGAATTTTGGATGGAAGAGGTTAGATTCCTAGGGCATGTAGTATCACGAGGGGGAATTTCAGTATATCCCAGTAAGGTGGAAGTAGTCCTTCATTGGGAATGACCAACAATGGTGACTGAGATTCGAAGTTTCTTAGGGTTAGCTGGGTATTATAGGCGTTTTATCATGAGTTTTTCTCAGATAGCCTTACCTTTGACTAAATTAACCCGAAAGAATGCTCCATTCAATTGGACACCAGAGTGTGAAAATAGTTTCCAAGAGTTAAAGCAAAAGTTGACTATGGCTCCAGTACTAGTATTACCCGATCCTCATGAACCCTATGAAGTTTATTGTGATGCTTCCAGTAAGGGTTTAGGATGTGTATTAATGTAAAATCGTAACGTGGTCGCCTATGCTTCTCGACAGTTGAAACCCCATGAAGTAAACTATCCAACCCATGACCTTGAACTTGCAGCTGTGGTTTTTGCTCTAAAGATCTGGCGACATCATTTGTATGGTGTGCAATTCAATGTTTTCTCTGATCATAAAAGTTTAAAGTATCTTTTTGATCAGAAAGAGTTGAATATGCGGCAAAAAAGGTGGATGGAGTTCCTTAAGGACTATCAGTTTAGTCTGAATTACCATCCAGGCAAGGCAAATGTTGTTGCCGATGCTTTGAGTAGGAAATCTCTAAGTGTAGCATGCCTAAGGATTAAAGAAGCAGAACTAATTGAAAGCTTCAAGAAGCTTAGTTTAGACACATCTGTAAGCCCTCAAGGCATGGTACTAGGCCAAATAAATGTAATAAGTGAGTTCAAGGGACAAATTTTGGCTGCACAACACGAAAACCCAGGGTTTCAAGAGATATTGAGATCAATTCATGCAAAGAAGTTGCCAGGATTCACTCAAGACCAACAAGGTATATGGAGATACAAGGATAGGGTGTGCGTACCTGAAAGTGGCGATCTTAGAAAGAAGATCTTAGAGGAAGCTCATAGGGGCGAGCTTGCTATACACCCAAGCACTAGTAAAATGTATGCGGATTTTAAGAAAATGTTCTGGTGGTCAGGAATGAAGAAAGACATAGAAGAATGTGTCAGGAAATGTTTAACTTGCCAGAAAGTTAAAATAGAATATCAAAAACTAGCTGGAACCTTGCAACCCTTAGAAATCCCGGAATAGAAGTGGGAAATTATCTCCATGGACTTTGTAATGGGTTTACCAAGGACATCGTCAGGTCATGATGCTATTTGGGTAATAGTAGATATATTGACCAAGTCTGCTCATTTCTTACCCATTAAGGCTAATTTTCCTTTGGATAGGTTAGCTTCTCTATACATTCAAGAGATAGTGAGACTACATGGTGTTCCTTCCTCAATAGTTTCTGATAGAGACCCTAGATTTACTTCGAGGTTTTGGGGAGCTTTCCAAAAAGCCTTTGGGACTAAGTTTTGTTTAAGTACTGCCTATCACCCCCAAACTGACAGACAAACAGAACGTACTATACAAACCTTGGAAGATATGTTAAGAGCATGTGCAATTGAACAGAAAGGAAGGAGGAGTTGCTCTCTTCATTTCTTTTCAAAAGTTCAAGTTTTTTCATCTTCACTCTAGGTAGGAGTGTTTTTCTGAGCTTTGCTTTTCTTGAAAATGAGTTTTTCTCTAGCTTTCTCTTGGTTACATTTTGAAAACTTTCCTTTGTTTTCCTTCTTTCCTCCATTTCAATCATGAGGCCTTGTTCATGGCTATGATGGCTTGATGATGAGTGTTCATAGGTGGTGACCTTGTGTTCACCTCAAAGAAACCTCTAAAGCTTGAGTCTTGTTCTTTATCTAAGTAAAGTTTTTGTTTTTCTTCCTTTTTCTTCTTCTTATACATTTGGCCTTCATAGCTTATCCTCAAAGGTTTTTGTTAAAAAAATTTAGTGTCTCTACTTCTATTTTATGTCATAAAAGAATGTGTTTTGGTTCTTATTTCTTTTCTCTTAAAGTTTTGCTTTCTTTTAAAAAGCTTGTTCTTTGAGCTTGATGATGATGTTCAAGAACCACCTAGTTCCTTTGAGAACTTGGTTCAAGAACTCTAAAGCTCTCTTTGTGATGAGATAAGTGTTGGGTTGTGTTGATCTCTAAAGTCTTGTAAGAGCTCTAGATAAGACTAAAATGAATATTGCATTCATATTTATGTTTATGCCTTGCACATCATATTTATTTTCCTTGCTATCACTAAGTATCTAGATAATGAATGAACTTGCATTATCATATTTATATTTCAAGCTTTTCATTATCATGTTTATATTTAAAGTCCTCACTTAAATATCAAAGATAATAATAAGTTGCATCTCATGTTTATTTTATGCTCTCACTTTACTTTCTAATGAAAGCTAAAACAAATGCATGAGCATGTTTATTTTTATGTTATCACTTAAGAAAAACTAGAGCTCAAAGACTTGCCCATTATTGTCTCAAACAAAGGCTTGAAAATATGTGTTCTCTAGCTTGTGATTTCGGCCTCTAGGAGTTTTATTTGTCATAAGTATTAAAATCTATGTATCATAATTTTTCTAAGCTTATATGAGTCCAAGAAATGTCTAAAACAAGTTTTATGATTTTAAAACCTCTTGAGATCAATTTGGATTAGCTACGGCCCTTGAGATTATTTTGATGATTTTTTATGATAAAAATGTTTACAAATGAGATTTGAAAGTTTTAAAAAAGGTTCCAAGAGAAAATAGTATTTTATGTGCTTTAGAAATCAAGTTTTATGCCTTTTTATGGAGATGAATTTTCGGTTCTGCCTTGCCTTGATATGATCACTGTGTATGCTGTTTGGAAGATGATAATATGAGTATGTTTGAGTATAATTAATGTTAAAATTCATATGTGAAAGATTAGAGAAGTTAGTAACTAGAAAAGGATTAATTTGAGAGTTTTAGATCCCTTAGTAAATGATTTTTTTGGATTCTGTCCAGCATGGTTTAGAAATGATAATCATGGTTTTAAATTAGTTTAAATGTGTAGAAATGACTCATAATTGGTTTAGGACTTGATCTTGATGCCTTAGGAGCAAACTGAATGTAGAAAGGGCCATTGCTGTGATCCCTAGGTACTCGTAAAGTTAGAATTTTAGATTCTGCACTCTTGAGGTTTAGAGATATTTATGGTCATAGTATTGAGTGAGGAATGCTTAGATATGAGCCTATAGATACCCAAGAGTTTAGGATATGATGATTTGTAACTTAGATGGTGAGTTAATGACCTTAAGGGTCAATGCATAAGACATTAAGAGATTTTATCACTTTAGTTTGGGAATGCAAGTATGATATGTTGATATGCATGATGTGATGATATATGAGGTGTGATGTTTGATACACGAGCATTATCTATATGAGTTATGATGATGTGATCTTCTATGATGATGTAGAAATTGATTATGAATTGTGGAATTGAATGTGTAAGTACATGCATTGTGAGTTGGTGTGGCATGTTATGATGAATTGTATAAATTGTTGAGATGTTATGTCTATCATGTTTATGAGAATTGAATGAGAGAGAGTATGTACCCCTTCTTTTGCCCTATTAAAAATCTACTGAAAACTAGTTAGGTTTGAGCTCATTTAGGCAATATGGGTGTATTTGGTTGGACTTGATAATGAGAATAATTTGGTGATGAGTATAAATATAGTTGAGCTCATTCCTAGGCGATAGGGTGTGTTTGGTTGGATTTGGTGATGCGTATAAATATCATCGGGCACTAGTGTTTATGGGTGGATTTGGTGATGAGAAAATAAGGTGGTCATTGAGAGAAAGAACTTAAAGAGTTCGGATGTTAGAAAGGAGATGCGATGTCTCTTTTCAAGTCACATAGTCATGAGTAAAAGAAAGAATTATTCCCAAGTTACCCCTTCTTGCCCTCTTAGAAATCTAGTGATAACTAGTTAGGTTTAAGCTCATTTGGCTGGAGCTCATTCCTAGGCAATAGGGTGAGTTTGGTTGCTTTTGGTGATGCGTATAAATATCACCGGTCACTGGTGTTTATGGTTGGTTTTGGTGATGAGAAAAGAATGTGGTTCTTGAGGAAAAGAACTTAAAAGTTCAAGTATGAGAAAAGTTTTATACTTTTATGCCACTTATCTGTTACTTGATATCATGATTTATTTAATTGCTTGCATAATGCATTGCCATGCATTCATACTTAAATATATTGCATTCATGACATTAAGATGCATGCTAAAAGGAATGAACCTTGGATAATTAGTTTTTATAAACCTTAATAACGAACCTTATATGTATACACACCTTTTTATAAATAAACCCAAGGTTCCTAAGGATGTGAACAATATAACCCTAAGATAGGAGACTCCTACTGAGATTCTTTAGTAAGATTCTCACTCCTTTCTCTTCCTTCTCTTTCTCTCGTCACATCTTCAGAGTTAGATGGCGACGTTTGTAGTCGTCATTGACACGCCCATCTGGGAGGTGCATTACAACCCAGACCACCACTCCTATCACTTCGAGGGTTGTTATGTTGTTTGTGTTTTTTTGTACATGGGACGACCTTTTGCTTATCCAGTATCTAGCTACCAGTTCACTCCTACTGCTCCTTTTGGTGGTGACGATCTGATCTTTGAGCGCACCCGCCCCCGCGATGAGCAGATGCGTCGAGCTCGTTCATCTGCGTCGAGCTCGTTCATCTGCTTCAGCTATCCGCGACTATCCGGAGTATGTGCCCCGTTCGAGGAGGTTGGAGGCAGGTCCGCCCGAGGATTCACCGATGCATGCCTATTCGGAGAGTTCTGCTCCCTTTTCCCTGTTTAGGCGAGAGGGGAACGAGGATACCGTGATGCAGCCGCGCTTGGCGAGGAGAGCCGAGATACGTCCGCACCGAGGAGCTCACGTCCAGCCGACACGCATTCCTTTCCCACTTCACTGGCCCACTCAGGAAGAGATCGAGCGGTTCCCCGGATTCCTACCTCCGTCACCCGAGGATCCCCGCCATCACTAGACCTCATCGGAGAGCTTTTCGAGTACACAAGCCATTACGAGGATCTTCCCTTCGGCAGTATCTTTTGGGAAGGGTTATAGTTTAGTACTCATAGCTTGGTATGAGGGTAGTATTGCGGTTTTATTTTCCATTGTACCATATATTTTATTGCTATCCTATTTTCTTGATGTATTACAAGCTCAACCCGATCCTATAAGGGCGTGACTAAGTATGTACCTTAACTACGTATCTAATGAGATGTTTCCTTGTGTGTTAATGATATATGCTTGCTTGCTGTATTCTTGATTTTTTTTACTGGTATTTTATATTTCTATCTCACGGATAGCTAAGAACGCGGCTCTCACTTTAGTTTTATATTTCAAAAAAATTTACTCGTAAATTCCGCTAAGTATTTTAACAAAAGATGAGACTAAGAAGTAATAACCTAATGTTTAACCTAATGTATTCTAGAAAGTTTAGTTAAAAATTAGGGTGTTACAATGTTGATGAAAGGTGGTGGTTTGATTCTTCAAATAAGAGGCTCCGAATGGCAATAATGAAAACAAACGGAAAAAATCATGAATTCAGCCTCTCTCTCTGTCCCCTATTTCTCTTGCTGAAACTTAGCTCCTCTTCTCTCTGTCTCTTGCCAAAATCTATCTCTCTGTTGGTTCTCTCTGTGCTTGCTAAAAATTCGCTCCTTGTTCTCTCTCTCCTCCAAAAAAAATTCCCCATCTATGAATTTATACATAATTGCAATTTAAGTTTTTCAGACAGGTAGGTGACAATTGTGATCTGATTGAAGAAAATTTCCCTCCAAATTGCTGCAAAACTGATTTTATGGGATTTGGCATTGAATGCCTTGATTCTCCTATCTTCACATGCATTGTTTGGTGCTGCCATCCTGACTTGTTTCTTGTTTGGTGCCTACTAATTTTGACTCCGGTGCATGCTTTTTGCGACTTTGCTAAGCACTTATTTTGACTCCTTTGCAATCTTGCATGCTTCAGCATCTAACTTCCTTGTTTTGCTAGGCACCAATTCTTTTTTTTTTTTTTGGGTTATTTTGTTTTTTTTAATTTAAAGAAATAAAATCAAAGAAACTAGCTGAAATTTTTTTTTTTGTTGGTGGATCAGCAAGTCATGAGCTGAAACATGAAATGGACTGAAATATTTTCCAAATTAAAAATGAAATAAGCCTAATTCCTACAAATATGGACTTAAACTAAAAATAACATAAAAATGAGCCTAATCCTTATGGTATGAGTTTATTCCTATGGGTCGGACAAAATTGGGTGTTCACAACTAGGTCTAAGCATGACTTAATTCTCACGCTACATAACCCCAGGGTATTTTGGTCTCTACACTACCATGAAAAAGTTGGGGTGTTATATCAGTCATCTTTATTTATAGATAGTTTCCCTTTGTTACCGTTGACCCTGATCTTCTATCCAAAAGATGCGTGTCAAGTATAAAATTTAGTATTGGAAACACAATCTAGAGGAATAGCTTGTCTAGTGTCAGAGTTCTTTTTCAGAAGCCTTTGATGATTTGAGGTTTCTGAAGCCTATTAGAAACTACTTTTCTATTTTCTGAGCATGGTTTCTCAACTCCTTAATAAGCCTTTCTCAGTTGATTGCGGTTGTTGAAGAGATGATGTCCCAATTAAAAGAAGTTGGTTTGACTTTTGATTTTGAACTTCAAATTTAATCGCTTTCCTTCCTTTTTATGAAGCAAACTTTCTAAAGAGTACTGCTAGTTCCTTATTGATTCATTTGTCTTCTGATCTTCAATGTTGGCTTTTGATGATGAATAATCTATGATTGTGATAAGTGTAGATTGTGTAGCATGTTGCTTCCAGCTTTTGTATGTTATCTTCATTTTAGTCATTCTTTCTGAAGTAAAGTGTTACTTTCTGACTACCATTTCCTTGGTTTTTTATTCTGTTTCGATGAACTTGGTTCCTTGATGCACAAGAGCATATTTTGCTCGATATAATGTTCACTTCATCTATGTTTATCCTCTTCCCACGAGATAAAAAATCTATTTGCACATGGAAAGTGAAATCATTTTCGCTTAAGTCTAATAGTGCACTTCAGAAACACATGTTAAACTTAGTAAAAAAACTCAAGGTGGCCATTAGTCATTCTTCAAAGTATTTTCTTTAAATTAGCTTTGTTATTATTCAAAACAGTAAAGCTCATACTTTCTGAAAGGTTTCACAGTTTACAATAACGGCTAGAAACGGAGCCTCTTCAAATTTGCTTCATGCCACAAAACTAACTATCATGCATCTCAATTATTTATTCATAATCACAACATACAACAATTCATCATGTAATTGATCACATAAGTATGCATCACATTCTTCGCATATATCCATAAACATGTTATCATCAACATCTTATTAAAAAGTAAACATGCTCCTACCTAGTATGTCAAAAATCAAGGACCGAACTCAACTACTGCATATGCTATGCTCAACGGGATATATACAACATACTGGAGATCATCACTTGCATAATTCAAGAATCAAGCATGCATAGTCATCAATTCATGATTTTGCACAAGTATTTCAAGTCATATAATTTTCAACTAAATCACATGAACATGGCCTTCATAAGATATCATTTACATTAATATCATCAAGTTATTAATAATTACACTTTAGCCTCAAATGGGGTCAAAATTGCAAACTTCTAAAAATTTGTGGGTTAAAGTGTAAATTCCCCTTTCACCACATTTTCTCAAACTAATGATCCTAAAAAATTAACTTACACTTTTAAGAGACCCATGACACTTAGAAATCATTTAAATTTATCATAAAAACCATTTTGGGCCATTGGCCAAATTTTATTAGATTTTAGGGGTCAAAGTGCAAAGTTTTGCATTCTTGACACATAGCGGGTGCTAGGTTTCTAAAACATATTCTTAACTCCATAAATGGTATTTTGAATACATGGACACATTCAAAATCATCATTAGATATAATTAAACCCATATGGCCAAAATTCTATAATGATAGGTTCAAAACACAATTTTTCGTGTTTTGCAAAATGGTCCAACCTAACACTTGTAATTATCTTTGTAGGCACCTAAGAAACTAAAAATAATTTTTACAATAATTTTCACTAATTTTTAAACTTGTGAATAGTACCAAAAAGTATTTTACACAATTTAAGAATATCAAAATAGTAGCTGTAATCTCAATTTCTAAAGAGCTTTAAAAATCACTTTTTTTATCCTTTCTAGTTATCAATTTTTCCTAAAATGCTAGAAATAATTTTTGCAACAATTAATAGTAATTTTTACACATATAATCAACACCAAAAAACACCTTACAGAATTTATTAATATCAAATAGTAGCCAAAATTTTAATTTCTAAAAGCTTTGAAAATTACATTTTTAATTCTTTCTAGTTACTAGTTTTTCCTAAAATGCTAAAAAAAAATTTTACACATATAATCAAAACCAAACAGCACCTTATAGAATTTATTCATATCAAACAATAACCAAAATTTTAATTTTTGAAAGATTTGAAATTACATTTTTGATCTTTTGTAAATTACTAGCTTTTCTAAAAAATTATTCTAAGACATTGAAAACACTTGAAACCATTTTATCCCTTTGAAAACATAAATAATAACCTTTAAAACAGAAGCAAAAATTAAAATTTCATTAATAATATTTTGTACATAAAAACCATATTTTTACTACTTTTTGAGTTTCCAATTCTTTCAAAAATTTCTTTGTGCAATCAAGATACATAGTTTGAACCTTAAATAAAATAAAATCCATACCAAGTCCAACGTCACTATATAGCCGAAATATATACACAAGAATATGTCCATGATCAAAATTTTCATTTAAGATACAAATGCAAGTCTTGAGTTTTAGATAATGACTAGAATCATAAACATGCTATGCAACCTCATTTTTAGTTTTTATCATTATAAGGTGATGACTTGGAAATATAAATATGATGTGCAAGACTTGAAATATAAACATGAGAATGTAAGTTCATTTTTAAGTCTTTAAAGTTTAGGTAATAACTTGAAATATAAGCATGAAATGAAAGACTTGAAATTTAAACATGAAAATGCAAATCCATCTTTTTTTAGTCTTCAATATTTTAATGTGATGACTTGAAACATAAACATGATATGTAGGGCTTGAAATATAAACATGAGATACAAGGGCTTAAAACATAAACATGAATGCAAGTCCATTTTTATATCATATTAAGCTCAAGACTTTAAAAGATGAAACTTTTAACCCCAATTAATCTTAACAAAATGGAGGTGAGCTATAAAGTCCCTCAATATCATGGTTCCAAGAACCTTATTTCTTGAACTCACCATCAAGCTCAAAGAGAAACAACAAAAAAAAAACCAACAAGCATTATATTTCTCATATTCTTTTGAAACCAAAAATTAAGCCTTGAGCTTTAGAGGTCAAATATATGATGGTATCACAACCATCATCAAGAACCCTCATCATCAAGCTATGGTCTTAACCATCAAAGAAAAATGATTAAAGAAAACTAACAAGCATTCTATTTCTCACATTCTTTTGGAACCAAAATCAAGCCTTGGGCTTTAGATGTTACATATATGATGGTATAACAACCACCATCAAGCACCCTTATCATCAAGCCATGGTCTTGGCCATCCATCAAATATCAAAACCGAAAAAAGAAAACAGAAGAATAAGAAGAAAAACATAAAATAAAATCCCTACCAAAATTGTTTCTTGTTTACAATAGTAAAAGCTTGATCTTTTATGAAGAAAAAAGAGGAAAAAATCTTTTGTTAAGGCTAAAGATGATTTGGGCCGAAGGAGGATTTTTCTTATGTTTTTGTGTTTGGGAAGGAAAAGGTTAGGTGTTTAGGAGTTGATCTATGGTGGAGATGTGTTAGTTTGATGTGGAGTGTAACACCCTAATAGAACCCCACTGTGCTTAAGTTCACATTTGGATTCTATTAGTTGTCACTTATGCCTTGTATTTATTTTCTTTTGAAATTAACTTAGAAAAATAGTGGAAGTTTTTTTTTTTTAATAAATTAATTTTTTGAAAACTTAAGCCTGTAACGAGAAGTGAAATACATAGCGCTTTTATAGATAATAATCAAGTTACATTGCGCACTTAATTAAATAAGCGGAATAAGAGACTAAGTGTAGAACTATTATCACATAAACTAGAATAAAATCACTTAATACATAAGTCACAACAGGGCATATATCATACTGATAAGTTATTACAAATAACAATATAAGTTCTACTATTACTAATTGTTTCTCACAAACTATAATGTAACTAAAGCTCGGAATGCTCCTACTTGAAAGGTTTGAAATCTTCACGCGCTACCTCCTTCCTCATTTCTGACCGTTGCTTTAGGTGGACACGTCTGTCTCTGGTAACGACAATGGAAAATAAACATAGGAGTGAGAAATACATGATTTCTCAGTAGGAGTTCCTACTTGTACTAAAAGTGTCATCGTTGTCGTCCCAGTCACTTGGGTTTATTATAAAAGGTGAGCAGTAAGGATTCAATTATCAAACTTTCACAAACGTGATTAGCCGAAGTGCAGTTACTTTTAAACTAATCTTGAACATTAGCAGAAATATCCATTCAGTATTTCATCAAGCATACATATAAGCATATCATGAAAAACCACTAATAAGCAATAATCATTTAGGAGCTGCATGCATTTCATGATTACTCATCCTCAACATTCACTTGTTTAGTGATCATCATCTTTCATTTATTTCATCAACATATTTCTTAATTACTCACGGGATGAATGCATCAATGCCTTAGACCACCCTAAAAGGGTAATGAGCTCATACCGTGGTTGTCGCCACAACCTTTTAGTTTTCTTTCCGTTGCCATGATCTCAACGGTTTAGGGGGTTAAGCCGTGAGTTTAGCTCAAGTCCACTTTTCCGGACTATCATTGCTACTTTTTCAGGTTTTACTTTTATTCTCACTGAGTGAAATCATCAATACCTTAATCCTCAAAGAGGATTAAGCAGTGAGTTGGTCTATTTATTATTTCATTTGAAATATGAATGTATGCACATTAATAAATCATGGCACAGTCAATCATTTTATCATTATCATTTCATATCTCATCAATACATTCACATTTCTGTATATCACTTCATGTAACATAGACAATATCATGTAAATATCATAGTAAACATTCTCATAGATAATTCATATTAAGCAACCTAAGTTATCAAGTTAGGTCTCTAGTGTTCCTAATAGGTTATGAATATCTTAGTATTATCTTTTTCTCTTAGTCTTCTTTGTACTCTTAGTATTTCCATTAATACATTAATACTCTTTAAGATATTTTTAGAGGTTCTTTATATATTTTTATTATGACTTTTATATATATCTCCTGAAGATTATTATTCTATTTAAATCCTTAAAATTATCTCTTTACAAGACTTGAATCTTTTATTTAGAGTTCTGACATCTTTTAGAATAAAATTTGTACCACTATCATCTTAGATTAGTGTAAATCAACTGTAAATTGTGCATAGTAGGATTTCCAGGAAAGAGAGATGGGTCACAATGGACACGCTTAAATACCAAGTCTTTCCTTAGCCAGAACCTTTCCAAATTGCACTCTCACAGTATCACGCTACCTTCAAGACTTTCTCAGCACACTGTCCTGAAATTATATCTCTCATTCTGTATTTTCGTGGTATACAAATTTATGCATAGCATACATAAGTGTGTTTGTAGATGTGTTATCTTTTCCACAAAGTTGAAATCAGTCCATTTGCATTTTTCTAGAGT
Organism: Dalbergia cultrata; assembly: GCA_031216105.1. Taxonomy (NCBI): domain Eukaryota; kingdom Viridiplantae; phylum Streptophyta; class Magnoliopsida; order Fabales; family Fabaceae; genus Dalbergia; species Dalbergia cultrata. The sequence goes on from CM062345.1 coordinate 27,894,118, forward strand.
GAGTTACACTTTTTTTACTACTACAAGGTCAGATTAAGAGTTTCAGTCTTATGCTCTACTTTAAAAATTTATATCTTGGGCTAGGAAACTCCGTTTTAGGTGATTCTTTTTGGAGAGTGTTCTACAATGAGTCTAGTTTATAATAAAAATATTTTCATTTTGAGATCCTTCATATTTTATGAACACTAACTTTCGAAGTAACTACTGCCAGAAATAACTAGAAATTCCAGCACCTGCTATGTTCATGTCTTAAGTTATCTTTATTAACTCAAGTTTCACATACAATCTTTTAAGTTATATTTGAGTTTGATAACATCATAAAAGTACTCATAGCAGAATAGAACATGTTGTGTTTTCTAAAAATATAATTACTCAAAACTTTTGACAATAACTCAAGTTTGAGGCATTCTATCCATGAGCAAAGTTAGAAGCCAACAATACTTGAACAAATAAAGAAGAAACTCCTACCTCTTGTGTAGGGTCTAAAAAGGGTCCTTCTCTTCTTCCTTAAGCTTTGAACAAGAGTCTTTGGAGTGGATGACCTTCCTTGAATCTTGGCTCTAGAACTTGAGTGCTAGTGAAAGTTTGAACTTAGGATTTAAGTATTTGGATGAAGTTTAGAGGATCAAGAGAAGTCTTTGAAGAACATAAGAAGAATGATAGAATAAGAAAGAAACAACATTTAGGGAGTTTCTGAATTGAACAGAGTTTGAGGAGTATTTATAGTGGAAAGATTAGAGAAAAAAACAGAAGAAGGAAAGCACTTGGAGCATGATTTATGGAAACATGTTGGCTGAATTTTGGGATGAAAATGCTCCTTGTTTTGTGCAAACATGTTTCCATGTTTTATGCAAACATGTTGGATAAAAATGCTCCATGTTTTGTGCAAACATGTTTCCATGTTTTATGCAAACATGTTGGATGAAAATGCTCCATGTTTTGTGCAAAGATGTTAGTGGAGATTTTCTAACCTTTAGTGCATGTATGTGATTCAGAAATGTGTATGATGTATGTGGTTAAATTATTGTGTTATCATCTTAATCCAATGGCTTAGATTCATTCTTGTCTAAAGACAAGTCTAGGGATTTATGCAAATGGCATTGTAGTAATTTCTTTAACTAAGACAAGGATATTTTTGTAATTAGACAATGATAGTGGTATTCTTGTAATTCCATTCATAGAGTAAGGGTATCTTTGTCATTTAATAAGGCAAGGGTAGTTTGGTAATTTCCTTTACATAGCAAGGGCATTTTCGTAATTTCCACTAAGTGATGGCATTTTCGTAATTCTTTGCATTTTTCTCTAGACATACTTAAGTAGTCTATTTGTTGTGTTTCATAACATTTGTCCAGATTCTCTTGATTTTTGCTATCGCTAATTAATATTTATCTTAGTTATAAATTTGGGGATGTTACATGGAGAGCTTAGATGGAGGTTGAGAGTGGAGGTTCTTGAAGATTTCGGGAGAGGGGGAAGAAGAGAGCTTGAGGTTAGGGAGAGCAAGACTCTTTTTTTTTTTACACAACTTGGTTGGCAAGTTTTAGCCAAAAAAGTGAATGGCAAGAATGAAAGTTTTTATGAGTGTACAAGTGTTAAAAATCAAAATATGAGAGAATTGGAGGAGGGAGGCTGTTGCCATGTAGGGCTATTTTTGGGGGGAAATTTTTCATGTTTCATGTGTATTAAGACTTGAATTAGAGATAGATTTGATTAGGAAAAAGGTTAGGGATTTGTAATTAGGTGTTTGGGTTAGTAACCATGTGTTTAAGACTTTCAAGACATGTTTAAGGAGTGATATTACATACTTATTTGAGTTAAACTTGATTAATTTGAATTTCAAACACCAATATAGTTCCTAGTTTTTAGGAAAAGAAAGAGAGAGATAGTGCTTTTGTCTTTACTTTTTGGTCTCTTGAAACACCTTTGATTAAGAATGAGATTTAAACTTCCCTAAGCAATCTTCGGCCTTAATTAACCTCAAGTAATTATTTTGACTCAAGATTAATAAATAAAATTAATTTATCTTTAATTAGAGCCTAATATTGCCTATATTTTCTTAATTGCTTGATTAATACTAATTAGGGATAAAATGGTAATTTTACACAAAAACTCCTCGAGACCACCCAAACTTTTCCAGATACCATACATCCCTTGTAATTAACATTTCCAACTCCTAGGTGATGACTGGGCTCAGTTGTCACTGAATCCCGCGTTAAATTACCTTAGGAATATTTTGGTAATTTTGTGCATGGGAAAAACCAGAAATTGAGATTTTCACCTCTATCATCATCCATAACACATATAATCCCCTTCAAACATTAAACTAACCCCTTGAGGATAACCTGGATCGGTTGTCCTTGATTTTTGGGCAAAATGACCTCAAGGGTATTTTAGTCATTTGCACATAGGAAAATTCGGGGATTGCAATTCTTGCACATATTTCTATCTAAACTTCATATAACCTCATCCTAATATTAAAATACCCTATTGTGGATGGCCTAGACTAGTCGTCCTCGATTGTTGTGGAAAAATGACCTTAGGGGCATTTTGGTCACTTTTGCACAGTAGGAAAAATCAGGACGTTACAACACTTAAAACTCCAGTTGGAAGGATCACCCTAATTTGATGTGGGGAAACAATTCTTGACAACAGGGCCAACCTTCACAGTAGAAATGCCAGGCGCCTTATCTGATTTAACAAGCCCTCCAACATTTTCCTCTTTATATCCCACTAAGACTGAGATGATGAAGATGATGATGGAACAGATGCAGGAAATGTGAAAAGAGAATGCCCAATTGAGAGAAGAAATGACTCAATTGAAGAATAATTCGAGTCAGCAAGCCCTAGTTTCCCAGTTACCCTCTCATACCATGCCAAATCCAAGGGTAAATGTCTATGCAATCACCCTGAGGTCTGGGAGAAAAATTCCAGAGGTAACTAGGCCCGTAAAGGAAGAAAAGCAAGCAAAAGATGAGCCCAATGAGCATTTTGTTGACCGTCACAATGCTCAAATAGCATTGCAGCGCTCAATAGAAGCTATCAGAGGCTAGAACTTCACTCCTCTATTACCTTTCCCTCAAAAGATCTATCCTAAGAAAGCACTTGAAATAGATTTGGATCCAAACACTCTAGAAACCTTCCGAAAGGTGCAAATGAATATCCCTTTGTTGGATGCAATCAAACAAATTCCCAAGTATGCAAAATTTTTGAAGGACCTGTACACCAATAGGAGAAGGCAAAAGGGCAGTGGGGAGGACATGCTGACTATGAGGGTAAATGCCTCCTCCATTATCAAACTAAGCATAAATGCATGCCATGTACTTTATATGAGAATTAGATTGTGAATGAATATTTATATGTGATTGGAGCTTGCATTGGTAAAGGTGATAAATGAATATATGTGACAAAAGAGAATGTGTGAACTTCAATTGTGCATGTTCTGACATATGGGCAAAATAGAAACAAGCCTTAGGTTAGGTGAAGGGGAAGGCAAAAAGAAGAACTTCCCTAGAGATATTATAAGTTAGTAGACGTATCGACTAGGAATAGAATTATGTATGATTTGGAAGAGGAAAAAAATGAAATTTGATGATCACGTATAGGAATGAGCTCTGTCCTGATAAGCTGTCTATTTCCCATTCATAGAGTTATCAACGATAGATACTATTTGGTATGAATTACCCATTGTGGAGTTATCCATGGCAGATACCATTCGGTATGAACTAAGTATTATCTATGTTAATGAAAAGAGAAAAATGCATGAAATTGAGTTCTATGGTTATAAGATTGAACACATGACTAATTATTGTCCTTGTATATGTTTTTACATAAAATTACTTGTATGAGTTCAATTAAATGATCAAGTTATGATTATGTTTGAGAGAGTGTCCTATTGAGAATTATATAATATTCTCATCCCTATATTCTTGAATTCTCGTGTCATCTCCAAGTTGATCCAGAGAACTATACGGCAGCTACACAAGAAAAATAGGAATTACAGTAGTTTAGTGCCTGAGACTGTACTCGGTTGTACTTAGTTATAGATATCTATCTATAAACATAAGAGATAACAGATGTGTATTAAAGCTCATAGCAAAGTTCCTTTTGTACTTGACTTTGTATTAAATACATACTTTGTTGCTTTGTTATATTTTTTAATAGAACAACAATTTCGTTACTACCCGATTAGATCGATCTTGCTATAAATAATTAAGAGAGGTCCGCTAATCTATAAGTAACAACTCCTAAGTATAATGTTAGGACCTAAGAATGAGGTTGTACTTGGGAGGATGTTACAATGTGTTCATTTTTGTTTCTCTCTTTGGATTTGTATTCTAGAACTTTCTTAGGGCCTTGTTTGAAAACATGTTTCCATGTGCATTCTTAAATATGATTGAGGCATTTTTCTTATTTTTAGCCACTTACCTATATATCCACTCTTCACATGTTACCATTTTCTAGCCCTTTGAGCCTTATTGCTCATTCTTTTGTTTTAGCACATCCTCAGCCAAAAGTGAAAAACCATGAAAATTTACAACATTCTAGGCTTTGGAGAGTATTCGTGTAGATTCTTATATGTGCTTGAGTATAAGTGTGGGGGAGAGCATGAGAACATGGTCCAATTTAAGTGTGGAGGAGGAATAATGTGTACCCAAAATTTAACAAGTGGCATACCAAGAAAATATATATATATATATATATATATATATATATATATATAAAAGAAATGCAAGATTGATTGAAAAAAAAAATTGAAAAAAGTTTGGTTGAAGGTGTGCCACATTGAAATTAAAGGTTTGTAATTTTGATTAAGATGGACAAAGTTTGCCGTTAAGCATTTATCTCTTGGTGTATGCATTTGCTCTCCTTTGACTTGAGATTTAGCTCATTGGCCTATATATATATATATATCCATCTTCACCTAAGTCCCATTATAGCCAAAGAAAAGTCCTCTTGATTCAGTATGCATATGTGTGTGTATGACAAAATAGAGAATAGACCCGTAGCAAGTTATTATAATGCATTTTCCTTTGAGGTGATTGAGTGTACATCATAACACAAAACACTTGAGTGAATGAGTGGCAAACACTAACCTTGGGAGGACTTTTGTACTTGATCGAATCATCATATGTGAATTCTACTTTGTGCGCTATTTTCATGTTCATGTTGGTGAGAAAATGCACGAGAAAAGGGGGGTTGAATTGTGCTTTCTTTCTCAAACTTTCAAACTGAAACTTTACAGCAAAAATCTATCAAGCTTTGAACTTGAAGTGCAGTGGAAGATAGGTTAGATTATTCAGAAAGTAACTTTCTTTATTAAGCAGTTCAAGTAAATGGATTGATAGTAAAAGATAATGATCAAGATATTTATGCAGAATTAAATGTTAAAAAAGAAGAAGTGAAGGATGAGAGAATACTGAATCAGGAGTTTTATACTAGTTTGGCTAACACTTGCCTACATCCAGTTCTCGATAACTACTGAGTTTCACTAATCTTCCTCAATCCGAGGAGATAAAAATACAGGATAGTCTTTACCGTAGCCTTCCTAAGCTCTTACCAATGTCAGTAAACAACACTTACCAACACAACAACAAGAAGTAGTTTTCCAATAGCCTCTTCAAGTTGTACAACTTCCGATCATTACTAGATCAACGATACAATATATTCAAGATTGATGTTTAGTTTGAACAATCTTGCACTCAAGCTTTTTTGCTAATGAATATGAAGTGATGAATCTGAAACGACTTGAGTGACTTCTTTCTACTAATTCTTCCTCTGAAGAACGTGTGAACAATTTGATATTTGGAAAGAAGATTTCAATGTACAAAGGAATTTAGCAGATGTTTTTCACAGAGGGATTTGGAAAGATACTTTTAGTGTTTTTGCTCTATTACTTTGTCTCTTTTTTGAAAGCTCAGTCATTTCTATTTACAGATGATTTGCCTTTGTTACTGTTGCCCCTGATATTCAATCCAACCAACATGTGTCAAGCATTAAGGTAGAGGCATTCTACTCATTAAGGTTTAGCTTGGAGAGGCTGAGAAAAACTACTTGCAACATGACTATAGGGGTTGTCTACTACTAATGGTTCAGATTGGAGAGGCTAATTCAGAACTACTTAGTTGTAATAGTACGAGTTGTCTACTGGTCAGTGGTAATAGCTTGGAAGGCTACAGTAAAGACTGTCCAGTTCACTTTCTCAGGTTGAGAAAGTTGTTTTAGTGGAATCTCAACATGTGTTGAGTACTGGATGTAGGCAGGTTTGGCCAATCCAATATAAAAATACTTGTGTTATCTTTTTTCTCCCTAATCTCTTATTTTTATGTTATGCACATTAATTTAATAACTGTTGAAATACTATTAATGCTGCATCATTATTAAAAGGCTTCAAAGATTTACTTTCTGAAATAACTAACCATGATTCCGCTGCACCTCAAGCCTAAAGTTTGATAGTAATTTTGCTAAATATTTCAGATTTGAAGAAAGCTATAAAGCACGATTCAACCTCCATTCTCATACACTCTTTTACCTATACACCACAGGATCCTCCTCAATAGTACTGCAGTTTCTTTTGGTGAGCTTCACTTCAAAGTGAAGCTTATTATAGGCTATGTGAGTTTAGTAGTGCTCCAGTAATTGTGTAGGCAAGATCTCGGACATGCATTATATTATTTTAATTTTTAATTATTTTTCAAATTTCATGATTTGTTTTATTTGTTTGGTTTTGGCCCAGATCATGGATTTTACGCAGTTTTATGTTTAGAATTTATATTTTGGAAACATTTTTAGATTATGGAATTTTAGTTGAAACTGAGATATTTTGATTTATTTATGCATATTAGTTAGTCAAGTTGCTAGAGGCTTCTGTGGGGACCCAATCCCTCACATTCTGATCATGTTCCCTCAACGGGTCATGATAATGATAGGCATAAAGCAGTAAATAAAGGAGAGTTAAAGTGGGAGAAGATACTACACAGGGATTTTTATACTGGTTCGGCTAACCTGCCTATATCCAGTTAAGGTGACATCGAGGAGAAACGGTAGCTCTGTACAGGATGTGCAAAGGGGCGTCCAATGAATATGAAGACTCGCACGGTGCACTGCCCCACAAAATGATATGACCCGTGGTCCGGGTCATAGTGAACCTCCCAAGTAGGTGTATCAATGTAAACCACAAACGTCGCCATCGCTCTCCGAAGATGTGACGGAAGAAAGAGAAAGGAGAGAGAGAAGTGAGAATTCTTACTGAAGAATCTCAGTAGAAGTCTCCTATCCTAGGGTTACATCGTTCACATCCTCAGGAACCTTGGGTTTAATTATAAAATAGTGATCATGCATATAAGATTCAATTTAGGGTTTTCCAAAACTAATTATCCAAGGTCCATTCCTTGTAGCATGCATCTTGATGTTAGGAATGCAACATGTTATATCATGGATGCATGTCAATAATTGAGCATATACAACAACACATCAAAGCATATAAACATAAACCATGTGGCATAAGGGCATATAACTTTCAAGTGGATCATTCCTCAACTTCGTGACATCAATCATGGTACTTTAGCATAATAAGGCCACCCTAAAATAACTAGGTTATGAGCTCATACCTCAACTAGTCGTCACTAGCTCTTGCTTATTATCTGAATAAGCGAAACATAATAAAATAATCCCAACTCGCAAGTACGGGTAGAGGGCAGGGATCACCTCTCTTAGGATATACCCTCTTTGAAATGCTTTGCGGGCATTAAGCCACAGCAATTTGTCCGTTTTGGTAGGCTGCATCTACTCATACCCTTATGGATTTGTCTCCCCTCAGGGTGCTCGGCCGAACCGGTGTCACCCAGGATTTTCACCTCATGTGGTGCTTTAAAACATCTTTTCAACCCTTTTAGGTTTGACGGAAATTCAGCAGTATAATAGCTGTTAAACCGAATTTCCTTCAAACTACCACAAGTTAATTAACACCACATGTTCTCATGAAATCTCATGCTATGATAAACTCATATCTCAAGTAATCATTTCATAAGCATCTCAACATATTATTGCATAAATTATTAGCATTAACACATTTCTTACTGTCTTATGCATCGACCGTTAAGGTCCTTAACTCACATTCTAAGTTATGAATCGTCAAAGTCTAGTCTCTCGGGTACCTATAAGGTTATAACTAAGTATTTCTCACCTCACACTATGGTCAAGAACATCTCTAAACCTCAAGGATGCAGAATTCATAATCCTCACTTTACGGTACCTAGGAGTCACAACAATGACCCTTTCTGAGTCCAGTTTGTTCCTAAGGCATCATGATCAAATCCTAAACCATTTATGAGTCATTCCTACACATTTTTACTAATTCAAAACCATGATTAGCATTACTAAACCTTGCTGGACAGAATCCAGAAAATTCTATCATTAAGGGATCTAGAACTCTCAAATCAATTCTTTTCTAGTTACTAACTTCTCTTATCTTTCACATATGAGTTTTAACATTAATTATACTCAAACATAAACATATTATCATCATTAACATAGCACATACAGTGGCCAAATATAGCAAGGCAGAATCGAAACAAACATCTCCATTTAAAGCATCAAACACAATTTCTAAAGCACATAAAATACTAGTTTCTCTTGGAACCTTTTTCAAACTTTCAAAACTCATTTATAAACATTTTTAACATCTAAAATCATCAAAATATTTATGAGGGCAGTAGCTAAATCAAACTTGTCTCAAGAGGTCCTAAATTCATAAAACTTGGTTCTATATATTCCTTTAACTCATATAAGCTTAGAAAAATTATGAAACATAGTTTTCAATACTTGGAAACAATTAAACTCTTAGGGGCCAAAAACAAGGAGACAAATAACATAGGTTTTCAAGCCTTTGTTTGAGACAACAATGGGCAAGTCTTTGAGCTCTAGGTTCATTTAAGTGATGATATAAAAAGAAACATGTTCATGCACTTATTTTAGGTTCCATTAGAAAGTAAAGTGAGAGCATAAAATAAACATGAGATGCAACTCATTATTATCTTGATATTAAGTGAGAACTTGAAACATAAACATGATAATGCATAGCTTGAAATATAAATATGATAATGCAAGTTCATTCATTATCTTGATACTTAGTGATAGCAAGGAAAGTAAATATGATGTGCAAAGCATAAAAGTAAACATGGATGCAAGGTTTATTTTAAGATTATCTAGAGCTCTTACAAGACTTTAGAGATTAACAACCCAACACTCATCTCATTATAAAGAGAGCTTTAGAGTTCTTGAACCAAGTTCTCAAAGGAACTATGAGGTTCTTGAACATCATCATCAAGCTCAAAATAAATAAACTTTCAAAACAAAACAAAAATCTCAAGGTTCAAGGAACCAAAACCGAAATATTCAAGGAAAGAAAACAAGGAAACCGAAATCAAAATAGCAAGAAAAGTAAAGGTGTTCTTGAACAAAAATCCTTTTGAGCTAGATAATAAAGATGAAACTTAGAGAAAATAAAAACTCAAGCTCTGGAGGTTCCTTTGAGATGAACACATGGTCATCATCTAGGAGCTCTCATCATTGAGCTATCATGTGCTCCTCAAGGCCAAGAGGCCGAAACATCAAGGAAAAGAAACAAAGAAAGTTTCAAAAAGAAAATCCAAGAGAAAACTAGATAAAACTCATTTTTGAAGAAACAAGGTTTAGAAAAAAACTCCTACCTAGAGTGAAGATGAAAACTTGAACTTTTTGAAAAGGAAAACAAGATGATGAACTCCTCCTTGGGGCAAGATAGCTTCGGCCTTGGAGAGGGAGAAGGAAAGGAGATGTGTTCCAAGTGAGGTTATGTTTGAGGTGAGGTGTTTGAAAGGTTAGGAGGTGATTTAAGGCTTTGGGGTGGTGTTTGAAGGTTATGAGATGATGATGAGATGAAAAGAGGATGAAAATGAAGATGAAGAACAAGAGAGAACTCTCTTGAAACTTAGAGAGAAAAAGAAAGGAAACTCAAGAAAGCTTAGAAAACTTGAAACTTAGCAAATGAACTAAAGTGTTTGCAAGCTCAAGTAAGCAAGGTATTTATAGAAAATGAAAACAAATGAGAGCTCAAAGGGAGGAGGGATGGCCGTAGCTTTTGGAGGGAAAAGGAAGAGAAAATATCTCTTACACATTGTCATTCAAGCATGGTTTGAAGTATGGAAGTTATGATACAAGGCATGGCTTCAAGTAAGGTGATTTGAGTGAATTTCCTATCAATTTTGAACGAAATAATCCTTCTAGAAACTAAGCATGGCTGGAAGTTTTTTAGCCACAAATAAATGGGGAAAAATGGTTTATTTCATTTAGTTATTCATTTGGAAAATCAAGCTTGATTGAAAATATGACAAGGTATGGTGAGTATGACTTGAGGTATGGCCTTGGAGTGTTGAAAATTTGAACATGTGATGCATATGGAGGGGGAAAAGCTTCGGCCAAACCAGACAGCATGGGGGGGAGACAGATTTTGGTCATCTAATTTTGTGCTAATGATAGGTTTAAGTGTGTATTAGTTTAGGTACAATGTTAGGGAATAATTAAGCTTAAGTTTAGGTGACTAAGAATGAGGTTTAAGGATTTTATGACAAGATTAGGAGTGTTCATAGATCATTAGGAGATTTAAATTCATTTTTATGAGTAAACAATTGGAAACACAATTCCATGATTTAAGGAATTGGAAAGAGAAAACACTATTCAAGATTCCATGACTAGGAATCTTGAATTTAAAATAGGATTTCAAGTTGTAATTAAGCACTTTTAGGTTCTAATCAACTTTAATAAATTATTTTGACTCAAGATTAATTATAGAAATTAATTAACCTTCGATTAGAGCCTAATATTGCTTAGGTTTGCTTAATCACGCGATTAAGCGTAAAAACACGAAACTAGGGGCAAAATCATAATTTTGCACTAATTTCGCTCGGGACCTTCGGGACCAAAACTAAAGTCATAGAATACATAAAAACGCCTTTTCAAACCATCTGGAGAAGTTTCGGGTTCATCCGGAGCTTGCAAACAGGTAAAACACCGCAGGGGCGTTTTGGTTATTTTGACCTGAAAACTCGAAAAACGAGATTTTCGATCCCGTAAAGGTATACAAGTCATCTAATCCCCTTCCAACATTGAATTTGCCCTTCTAGTACTGCCGGATCGGCTTTCTTCGAATTCCAGGCTAAAAATGACCTTAGGGGCATTTGGTCATTTTCACTCTAGCAGAAAATCGAGGCGTTACACTTTTCATTTTCTGAATGAGGTTTCTGAAATTTTCCTTCTAGAAACTAGGGCAGTTGAACAAGTTGGCAAAAGAGATGTCATGTCTATCCCTGACTGGGTTTGACTTTAATTTGAATTCAAAATTTCCTGCTCATTCCTATAAAATGCACCATTTACAGTGAAACATGCTTTCTGAAATGCCATATTAGTTTCTAGACTTCTGTTTGATCTTCTACGTTTCAATCAGAGCTTGTTGTGAAAGATATAATTACAACCATGATGATTGAACATGGTAGACAAACTTTGTTTCAGAGTTGAATTGAAATCTTCACTTGAAATGCATTTTTCGAAGTCACATGTTACTTTCTAAAGATTTGAGTCTTAGCTTCTTGTTCTTGAGAACTTTCTCTCATGCATTGAGCATAGAAACATTCATTTCAAGATTAATTTTTCAATTTCATTAAGTCCAAATTTAAATGAGATTAATCATGTTTGCACATGTCATTGTGAAAATAATCTCATTTTAGGAACATGTACGCAAACGTGAATAGACCTATTTTGTGCTTCAAGAAACTAAAGTAAAAGATTAGTCCATCTTTAAAGCATTTTCATGAAATTAGTTTTGTTACCATTCAAAATGTTTAGCACTGATTTTTTCTGAAGGGTTTTGAAGTCACCAAAGATTGTCCCTTCTACCCTATGAAGACCAGGACTACTATAGTGGTGTTAAAAAAAACTTATTCTACACTAAATGCTGATTTTTATATTCAGGGTTTTCCCTGCAATATAGGTAGGTCCTAGGGGACCCTAAGGCCGCTCTAGACTTGTCTAGGGACACATGGACTTGAGGCATTATAAGCCAATTACTCTTCACTTAGATTAGTCCACAAGAAATGTTGTTTATAAGGAACGTTAAAATCTTTGTTAGGTGTTCTTGTTCGTGAGGGACTAAGCATCACTTTTATAAATCTTGTAGCAATCTGTCTCATTTTAATTTCTTAGAGAAATTATTATGATTTCTTATGATTTACATGAAATTGAAATTATTACTATTGTTATGTATTATGAATAGAAATGATTTTGATTGAAACATTAGTATTATGTATCTCCCTTGTTGTCCCATGCATGGCTAGGGGAAAATCCACTCATTGAGTTTTAGATGAAACTCACCTCCCCCTTACAGATACAGCTATTGGTCCAGGTCTTCCTATACAACTCCTCCTCAATGGCTGTTAGTTTGTTTTTGGGTGAGCTCTACTTAGGAGTGAAGTACAATCGGTTTATGTTTAGTAGTGCTCCATTGTATTGCTGGCAAGATTCATAGACCATGCATATTTACATTTAATTATGTTATTTGAGGATTTATGTAATTACAAGTAAAGAATGTTATGACCTTTTGGAACAACTATTTCACTTGCCAGATTCTATTCATGGGTAGATTTATAACTTATGATTTACATGAAAAAGCGTCCATCCATTTTTCATTTGAATTATGTCTAATATTAAAATTATTAGGTTTTTATGCACGACATGTCATATAAGGGCTTCCATGGGTTGGTTCCCCACATGCCGGTCACATTCCTAAATCAGTTCGTGATAAAGTGGCATTAGAGCTATAGATTTCCCCTCATAGTATTAGAGTAAATGTCCACAGATAGCATGGGGTTCAGGTGAATGGAAGCATGCCTATTTGTACTAACACAATGTTATTTGAGGCCTTTAGGAAGAGTCAATCATGTCTAGGTTCAACATGAGTCATGTCTTTTTCTTCATGCTCTTTATTTTACCCTATGTGCTTACCTTTCCCAAGAGTTACCATGTCACCTGTGATATGCACCCTTAACCCTGCCACTATAGCAACAACTCTTCCAATGCTAGTGCTTACTTCAGGTTCTACAGTAGATGATGGCCAACCTCTCTGAGGTGTTGGCTAGGCACGCTGAGGCTACGATATAGCAACCCTTAGTCCAGCCTAGGGTTCAACAACTAGTTTAGGACCATGATGATGGATCGCCTACCTTCCACGAGCGAATCACCATAGAGGACCCACGGGAGTTCCTGAGGGAAATTGAGAACATCACTAGAGTTATTCTGTAACGCCTCGACTTTTCTTGCTTTGCAAAAATGACCAAAATGCCCCTAGGTCATTTTTGTATGAATATCGAGGCTGGCCGGTCCCGGCCACCTCCAAAGGGATATCGTAATATTGGGATAAGGTTCGGTGAGGATTGGACAGCAATTTGTGCAAAAATCACAATACGTGTTTTTTCCCGTGCACAAATTACCAAAATGCCCCTGAGGTCCCTCAAGGGGTTTGTTTGATGTTTGAAGGGGATTAGATGCATTAGAAATAAAAAAAAAAAGAGGTGAAAATCTTACCCTATGGACTTTTAGCACAAAATGACTAAATTACCCTTACGGTATTTTTACACGAGATCAAGTACCGACTGAGCCCGGAAAGATTTCCCGAGAGTTTGAAATGTTGGTTTTATGTGATGCATGATATCTGGATGGGTTCGGGTGGTCCTGGAGAGTTTTGATGTAAAATAACCATTCTACCCCTAGATTAGTGCATAATGAGCTTAATTAAGCGATTAAGGAAACCTAAACAATATTAGACTCTAATTAAAGATAATTTAATTTTAATTATTAGTTTTCAGTCAAAATAATTAATTGAGGTTAATTTGAGCCTAAAAGTACTTAAGAAATTTCAAATTCCATTCTTAGTCAAAGAACATCTAAGACATTATATGTCATGTCATGCCCAAATAGTATTTTCTCTCACATGTTCCTTAAATTTAGGAAACATGTTAGAGTTTGAATTTCAAACTAAGTGTGTATGACAACTCCTAATCATGTATTGAAAGCCTTAAACACATGCTTACAACTCCAAACACTTAATTACCAACGCCTAACCATTTTGCCTAATTAAACTCACCTCTAGTGCACATCCTAACCTACATGAAAGTGAAATTTTTTGCCTCGCAAATAGCCAAGGCAGCAGCTACCTACCCCCTCCCCAAAAACACCCTCATATTTATTTCTTTTACAACCCAAAAATCTCATTCTTTACTACTTGTTTTTTTGGTCAAACTTTTGTGTCAAAAAAAAGTGCTCATATTTTCTCTCGAGCTCAACTTTCCTCCTCCTCCTCCATCTCCAAGAAAGCTTCTTTCTCCACCACCTCTCCACCTTAGACCACCACACCACTACCATAAACTACCTCCTAAACACATAACATTTCCATTCCTAAGCTAAAAAGCACAAGAAAAATCCTTCCTTACTTTTCTTTTTTGTGGCCAAAACTACCTTGCTCCAAAAAGAAGATTGTTCTTCTCTTTTTCCTTACAAGAGACCAAGCTTCTTCCTTTTCCCTTCACGAAGATAACTTTGGTAGGCTTTTGGTTTGAGTTTCTTATTCTTTTTCTTGTTTACTTTCGATTTTGATGATGAAAGAAATGGTTGATATCATGTTTCTTTGTTATTGTGTTCTTCCTCCCATTTTCGGTTTGGACCTCTTGGTTGTTTTCTTTTTCATTTCGGTTTGAACGTTCTTTGTAACACCCCGATTTTCTGTTAGAGTAAAAATGACCAAAATGCCCCTAAGGTCATTTTCTGCCGAAACTCGAGGATAGCTGATCCGGTAGTCCTCGAGGGGCTAACTCAGTGTATGAAGGGGATTCTACATTTGGATGTTTAATAGAGCAGAAGAATCTCATTTCTGAGGTTTCTGCGCATAAATGACCAAAATACCCTTACAGTAATTTAAGGTAGTTTTGAGTTTTGTTTCGACCCGGACTTGTTCCAGAGGTCTAAAACAATGTTTTTAAGGCATAACCTATGTTTGTTTAAGTCCCGGTGGTCCCGGGCAGTTTCTGAGAAAAATTACGATTTTCCCCTACTTAAGTGCATTAAAGTTTGATGATGTTTTTAAAACAAAACCTAAGCAATATTAGGTTCTAATTAAAGGTTAATTAATTTTCATAATTAATCTAGAGCTAAAATAATGATTTGAGGTGGATTAGAACCTAAAATTGCTTCAGGAAACTTAAAACTCATTTCTAGTCACATTTCTCCAAGAAAGCATCTAGGAATAGTGTTTTTACTATTCATTTTCCCCAATTTCAAGGAAGTATGTCATTCCCTAGGTTTCTAGTCAAAAGAACTTGACTCCACACATTCCCTCACCATTCAAAGGATTGTTTTATTGTTTTTTTAGTCATTCAAAGGTCATTTCAAGACCATACCTCAAGTCACATCACACCATGCTTCACCATAACAATACCTTACCTTGCACATGCTTGATTATACTTCCAACCATGCTTAATATGACCAAATAAATGAGATATTTTCCTCCCCCATTCTAGAAGAAATACTTGAATTCAAAAATAATCACTTTATGTCATTCAAGCTTTCATTCAAGTCTCACATCAACCATGCCTCCCATGCTTCACACTTTACCATGGAAATGACAACTCAAGCAGATATTTTTCTCTTTTCCTTGTCCAAGAAGCCATTAGGCCACCCCCCTCCATTTACCTCCTTATGACTCAAGCTCTATATATACCGTGTCTTGTGAACTTTGCTTCACTTTACATCATTTGCCAAGTTTGAAATTCAAAGAGCATGTCTTATTTTTTCAAAGTTTCTTTCTCCTCCACATTCAAAGAAGGAAACCGCCACCTCCTCCACCTTCAATCCCCATCTAACTCTCATCTAAACACATTCCCAAGCTCAAAACACAAGCCAACACATCTCCTTCTTCCTTTTCTCTTCAAGGCCGAAGCCACACATCAAGTTACAAGGAGATTTCTTCTTGTTTTCTCTTCAAGATCAAGCCTTTCTTTGTCTTCAAGAACACACATACTAGGTAGGGAGCTTTTATAAAAATGGTCTTTTTGATCTTTGTGTTTGAGTTTTATTGGAATATGATGAATGGATGACATTTTCTTGTTGTTTCCGTTTCTTCCTTTCTTTTTCTCATAGATTTCGGCCTCAAGACCTTGTATATGATAGCTTGATTATGAGTGTTCTCTAGAGGTGACCTTGTGTTCATCTCCCAAGGAAACCTCTAAAGCTTGAATCTTTTCTAAAGAAAAGTTTTGTCTTTTACAAGTTAAATTAAGAATGAGCTTTATGTTTCTCTTGACCTTTTTAGAACCTTTCTTTTCCTTTGATATTTCAGCCATAGAGCCCTTGGCAACTTGGAAAAAATGAGAGCTTGATGATGATGGTTTCATGATGGTGTTTAACACTTGAACAACCTCTAAAGCTTGAAGCTTGTTTTTAATCTTGAAGTATTTTAGTTTTCCTTTCCTTTTTCTTCAAGTTTCGGTTTTGCTTCCTTATTTCCTTTTTATTTTCGGCCTCAAGGTCTTGAGCATGATGGCTTGATGATGAGTGCTCTCCAGAGATGACTATATGTCCATCTCTCATGAAAACCTCTAAAGCTTGAGTTCTTCTTTAAATCTTACTTATGTTACATAGCTCCTTTGTGCTTGTACCTTTAAAGCTTAGTAAAGCTTACCTTTTTCATGTTGGATGAGTATTGGGTTTAACCTTTGTTCTTTTAAAAGTCTTAAAGGAGCTCTAGATAAGATGTAAAAGTGAACTTACATCTATGTTTATTTTATGCTATCACTAATCCCCAAGATAAAGAAATGAGCTTGCATTTCATGTTTTATTTCAAGTTATCACTTAACTTAAAGATAAAGAAGTAAACTTGCATCTCATATTTATTTTGAGTTCTCACTTTACTTTCTAAGGAAACATAAAATGAAGTGCATATCATGTTTATGTTTATGTTATCACCTAAAACTCTTAGGGCTCAAAGACTTGCCCTCTTCATCCTAAGAAAAAGATCAATACGGAACTTTCCCAGATGGTTTTAAAAGATGTTTTTATGCATTCTGTGACATCAGTTTTAGTCCCGGAGGTCCCGGACAATTCTCGTGCAAAATTACGATTTTGCCCCTAAATGCAGCATTTTGAGCTTAATCGTGTGATTAAGCAAACCTAAGCAATATTAGGCTCTAATCGAAGATTAATTAATTTTCATAATTAATCTCGAGTCAAAATAATTTATTAAACTTGATTAGAACCTAAGATTGCTTAATTTGAACTCAAATCACATTTTAAATTCAAGATTCCTAGTCATGGAATCTTGAATAGTATTTTCTCTCTACAATTCCTTAAATCATGGAATTGTGTCTACATTGTTTAATGCATAAAATGAGTTTAAAATCCTTTAATGATATATGAGCACTCCTTAATTGAGTCATAGAATTCCTAATTACATCCTTAGTCACTTAAACTTGCTTAGTGACTCCTAACATTGCACCTAAAGTAATACACACCTAAACACATCATTAACACACAATTACATGAACAAATCTCTCTCCTCCCTTGCTGCATCAGCTGATCGAAAATACACCCCCTCAATTCCCATGTGTTTGAATTTTTCACACTCCAAAGAGCCATGCTTAAGCCCATACCTCAAGCCATACCACCCATGCCTTCAACCATGCCTTGTATGACACAATGTAAGAGATATTTCTTCTCTCCTTCCTCCCCAAACCACACGGCTACCTCCTCCCCCTTGCACCCTTCATTTCTTGTTTTTCTATAAATAGACACCTTGGAAGAACTTGTGTCACTTTGGTTCATTTGGTAAGTTTGAGCACTTTAGCATTTTTGTAAGTTCTTTCCTTTTTCCTCTCAAAGTTTCAAAGAAGCTTTCCTTTTTCCTCTTCACCTTCCTTCATTTTCATCTTCTCTTTGAATCACAACCTCAAACCACCACCTTAGATCATCCTTTAAGCTCTCAAACACTCAACCTCAAACACAACATCACTCAAAACACATCTCCTCCCTTTTTCCTCTCCACAAGGCCGAATCCACATCTCCACTTTAGGAAGAGTTACTCTTCTTATTCTCATCCTCAAGACCAAGCTTTTGTCTTCATACTTGGCAGGGAGTTGTTCTAAAAGTTTTGCTTTACTTAAAATGTTGTGTTCTTGAGATTTCTCTTGGTTTTCTTTTGATTCTCCTCCTCATTTCCCTTTTTTTTGTTTTGATCTCAAGATTTTCTGTTTATGTTCATGATAGCTTGATGATGAGAGTCTCTAGATGATGACCTTGTGTTCATCTCAATGAAACCTCTAAAGCTTGAGTTTTCTTTTAAGTTCATATATGTTATGTGGCTCACATGGTTTTTAACTTAAGAAAACTAATCATATGGTTTCAATAAGCTCAAGCCTACCCTTGTCAACCTTAAAGTTAGCCGGCACATTCTAGAGTCTTAGCTCTAGATAGGGGTTTTGAGTAGCTAATAAAGAACATGGTGTATTTTTCCTCTCTTTGTGTGGTTAGGTTTCGGTTCCTTTATTTGCTTTTTCTTTAGAATGTTGTTCTATCTTGAGCTTGATGACGATGTTCAAGAACCATGAAGTTACCTTGAGGTCATGCCTCAAGAACTCTAAAGCTCATTTTGCTTGAATGAGATAAGTGATGAGTTGTGATTCTTTGTTCCTTTAAAGTCTTTCATGAGCTCTAGATAATCTAAAATAAACTTGCACTCATATTTACTTTCATGCTATCACTAAATCTCAAGATAAAGAAATAACCTTGCATTTCATGTTTACATTTCAAGTCCTCACTTAAATTTTGAAGATAATAATAAGCTTGCATCTCATGTTTATTTCCTATTCTCACTTTATGTTCTAATGAAAAGTAAAATGAAGTGCATATCATGTTTAAGTTTATGTTATCACCTAACAATCCTAGAGCTCAAAGATTTGCTCATGATTATCTCAAGCAAAGTTTAATAACTGAAATATTTTACGATAAGGATGTCAAGAAAAATGGTAAAAGGTGTTTTGATGTAAAGGAATGATTTTTGGAGGTGTTAAGAAACATTTTATGCGAATTTTGGGCCTCTGGTAATTAATTACTACCCTATGTAATCGATTACTCGAGTGTCCCTTGCACCCAGAATACACATTTTTGACTCTGGTAATCGATTACCAACACTATGTAATCGATTACCAGCAGCCAGTTTGCAACCGTTTTAAGACTCTGGGCTGTGTAATCGATTACCACTTCATGTAATCGATTACCAACAGTCTGTTTTCAACTGTGTTCAGAACTTGAGCTGTGTAATCAATTACCAGTGCATTTAATCGATTACCAGGACCCAGAATATGAATTTAAATTGTTTTAAAGAAGAGTTTTGAGGACTTAAGCAAATCCCAAGAGAAACTAGCTTTCTACATGTGTTAAAAATGAGATGTATGCATTATGTGACAAAAGATGTCTTAGTTCTATTTTATTGATGCTCATGATTCTGCCTTAATCAATGGCTCATTGTTTGACAATGACTCTATGATGATAATATGAGCATAATGGAGTTGGATTATTGAAATATTAATTGGAGAAAAGTTGAGACAAAATTAGTAACTAGAGAAGAATTGAAATGACACTTTTAGATCCCTTAGTAAATGATTTTTCTGGGTTCTGTCCAGCATGGTTTAGAAATGATAATCATGGTTTTAAATTAGTTTAAATGTGTAGGAATAACTCATAATTGGTTTAGGACTTGATCTTGATGCCTTAGGAGCAAACCGGACTTAGAAAGGGTCATTATTGTGACTCCTAAGTACCCATAAAATTGGAATTTTAGATTCTACATTCTTGAGGTTTAGAGATGTTTATGATCATAGTATTGAGTGAGGAATACTTAGATATGAGCCTATAGGTACTCGACAGATTAAGTTGTGATGATTTATAACTTAGATTGTGAGTTAAGGACCTTAAGGGTCAATGCATAAGACATTAAGAAATTGTTAATGCTATGATGTTTATATGATGCAATAATGTGTTGAGATGTTTATGATGCATGAGGAAATGATTGTTTGATATATGAGTTTATCATAGCATGAGGTTTAAATGGGGAATTTGTTGTGTGAATAGCTTGTGGCATAAGTTTCGGTTTGAAGGAAATTGACTAACGGCCAGGTTGTCTTTGCCAATTTACATCAAACCTAAAAGGGTTGAAAAATGTTTCAAAGCACCACATGAGTTGAAAACCCTGGGTGACACTGGTTCGGCCGAGCACCCCCAGGAGATTTTTATGTGACAAGCACTGAGACGTACTTCTCCTGCTACGGTGAGGAGGAGGCAAATCCGTGAGGGTCTAGACATGAGCCTTTCCAAAGCGGACAATTCGTTGTGCACTCGAGGCCAGTAGAGCATTTCAAAGAGGGTATGTCCTAAGAGAGGAATTCCCTAGCCCCCTAGCCCATACTCTTAAGTAGTCAGGTATGTTATTTTATTATTCGCTTATTTAGATAATAAGCAAGAGCTAATGACGACTAGTTGAGGTATGAGCTCATAGCCTAGGTTTTATTATTTGGGGTGGCCTCTACATTGCTAAAGATTTCATGAATGATGTCACACATACTGATGAAAGTTCGATTTGAGAATTATTGCCCTTATGCCACATGGATTGTTTCTATATGATTTGATTTATTGATTTATATGCTCAAGTATTGCCATGTGTAACATCCCCAAATTTATAACTAAGATAAATATTAATCTTAATTATCGATAGCAAAACTAAGAGAATCTGGACAAATGTTATGAAACACAACAAATAGACTACTTAAGTATGTCTAGAGAAAAATGCAAGGAATTACGAAAATGTCATCACTTAGTGGAAATTACGAAAATGCCCTTGCTATGTAAAGGAAATTACCAAACTACCCTTGCCTTATTAAATGACAAAGATACCCTTACTCTATGAATGGAATTACAAGAATACCACTATCATTGTCTAATTACAAAAATATCCTTGTCTTAGTTAAAGAAATTACTACAATGCCATTTGCACAAATCCCTACACTTGTCTTTAGACAAGAATGAATCTAAGCCATTGGATTAAGATGATAACACAATAATTTAACCACATACATCATACACATTTCTGAATCACATATATGCACTAAAGGTTAGAAAATCTCCACTAACATCTTTGCACAAAACATGGAGCATTTTCATCCAACATGTTTGCATAAAACATGGAAACATGTTTGCACAAAACATGGAGCATTTTCATCCAACATGTTTGCACAAAACATGGAAACATGTTTGCACAAAACAAGGAGCATTTTCATCCCAAAATTCAGCCAACATGTTTCCATAAATCATGCTCCAAGTGCTTTCCTTCTTCGCTTTTTTCTCTAATCTTTCCACTATAAATACTCCTTAAACTCTCTTCAATTCAGAAACTCCCTAAGTGTTCTTTCTTTCTTATTCTATCATTCTTCTTATGTTCTTCAAAGACTTCTCTTGATCCTCTAAACTTCATCCAAACACTTCAATCCTAAGTCCAAACTTTCACTAGCCCTCACAAGAGTTACAATCTTTAACTCTAGTGAGAAATATTTTCTTAAGCATTCAAGTTCTAGAGCCAAGATTCAAGGAGGGTCATCCACTCCAAAGACTCTTGTTCAAAGCTTAAGGAAGAAGAGAAGGACCCTTTTAAGACCCTACACAAGAGGTAGGAGCTTCATCTTTAATTGTTCAAGCATTGTTGGCTTCTAACCTTGATAGAATGCCTCAAGTTTGAGTTATTGTCAAAAGTTTTAAATGATTATTTGAAAAATATATTTTTGGAAATATGACATGTTCTATTCTGTTATGAGTACCCTTATGATGTTATCAAACTCAAATATAACTTGAAAAGATTGTATGTGAAACCTGATTTAATAAAGGTAACTTAAGACATGAAAATGGTAGGTGCTGGAATTTCTAGTTGTTTCTGGCAGCAGGTACTTCGAAAGCTACTGTTCATAAAATATCACGTATCTCAAAATTAAAATAATTTTAATATAAACTAGACTCATTATAGAACACTCTCCAAAAAGAATCACCCAAAACGGAGTTTTCTAGCTCAAGCTATAAATTTTTAAAGTAGAGCCTAAGACTGAAACTTTAAATCTGACCTTGTAGTAGTAAAATAGGTGTAACTCACTCTAGAAAAATGCAAATGGACTAATTTCAACTTTGTTGGAGAGCTAACACATATAGGAATACACCCATATATGTTATGTACCACGTAAATACAAAATGAGAAATAAATTTCGGGATATTGTACTGTGAAAGTGCAGTTTGGAAAGGTTCTGGCTAAGGAAAGACTTGGTATTTAAGCATGTCCATTGTGACCCACCTCTCTTTCCTGGGAACCCTCCTATGCATGGTTTACAGTTGATTTACACTATTTCAAAGATGTAAATGCTAAAATTTGATGAGTTAGGAATTTGGAACTACCTTTACTAAGCTGAGATAACAAGTATATAGAGAATTTTAAACTTTCTTCTAAAAGATATCAAAACTATAAATAAAAGAATCAAGTCTTGTAAAGAGAGAATTTTAAGAATTTAAATAGAATAATAATCTTTAGGAGATATATATAAAAGTCATAATAAAAATATATAAAAAACCTCTAAAAGTATCTTAAAGGGTATTAATGTATTAATGGAAATACTAAGAGTACAAAGAAGACTAAGAGAAAAAGATAATACCAAGATATTCATAACCTATTAGGAACACTAGAGACCTAACTTGATAACTTAGGTTGCTTAATATGAATTATCTATGAGAATGTTTACTATGAGATTTACATGATATTGTCTATGTTACATGAAGTGATATACAGAAATGTGAATGTATTGATGAGATATGAAATGATAATGATAAAATAATTGACTGTGCCATGATTTATTAATGTGCATACATTCATGTTTCAAATGAAATAATAAATAGACCAACTCACTGCTTAATCCTCTTTGAAGATTAAGGTATTGATGATTTCACTCAGTGAGAATAAAAGTAAAACCTGAAAAAGTAGCAATGAAAGTCTGGAAAAGTGGACTTGAGCTAAACTCACGGCTTAACCCCCTAAACCGTTGAGATCACGGCAACGGAATGAAAACCAAAAAGATTGTGGCGACGGCCACGGTATGAGCTCATTACCCTTTAGGGTGGTCTAAGGCATTGATGCATTCATCCCGTGAGTAATTAAGAAATATGTTGATGACATAAATGAAAGATGATGATCACTAAACAAGTGAATGTTGAGGATCATTAATCATGAAATGCATGCAGCTCCTAAATGATTATTGCTTATTAGTGGTTTTACATGATGTGCTTATATGTATGCTTGATGAAATACTGAATGGATATTTACGCTAATGTTCAAGATTAGTTTAAAAGTAATCGCACTTCGACTAATCATGTTTGTGAAAGTTTGATAATTGAATCCTTACCTGTTCACCTTTTTATAATAAACCCGAAGTGACTGGGACGACAACGATGACACTTTTAGTACAAGTAGGAACTCCTACTGAGAAATCATGTATTTCTCACTCCTATGTTTATTTTCCGTTGTCGTTACCAGAGACAGACGTGTCCACCTAAAGCAACGAAGCTGTAGCTGAGGAAGGAGGTAGCGTGAAGATTTCAAACCGTTCAAGTAGGAGCATTCCGAGCTTTAGTTACATTATAGTTTGTGAGAAACAATTAGTAATAGTAGAACTTATATTGTTATTTGTAATAACTTATCAGTATGATATATGCCCTGTTATGACTTATGTATTAAGTGATTATATTCCAGTTTATGTGATAATAGTTCTACACTTAGTCTCTTATTCTGCTTATTTAATTAAGTACACAATGTAACTTGATTATTATCTATAAAGGCGCTATGTATTTCATTTCTCGTTACTGTGCTTAAGTTTTCAAAAAATTAACTTATTTAAAGAAAAAAAACTTCCACTATTTTTCTAAGTTAATTTCAAAAGAAAATAAATACAAGGCAAAAGTGACAACTAATAGAATCCAAATGTGAACTTAAGCACAGTGGGGTTCTATTAGGGTGTTACATTATGGTATCAGAGCAGTTCATCCTATTTAAGCCTGAGGAATGGATTGACTATGCTTCTGTCTATGATATCATGCTATTAATCTTATCTGTATGATGGGATATAGGATTTAGAAATGCATGATCGTCTTGTGATACTGCCATAGTTGCTACCATGCTTAGCCATAGTATTGAGCCTGATCAACTCGATGACTGTTGTTTGGTGTGTCTAGGAACTAATGGCAGCAAACAGACGTACGCATGGGGCACGCGGTGGAGGTAATCGTGATGAAATGGCAAATGCACTCCAGGAGATGGCTAAGGCTATGCAAGCACAAGCAACAGTGATGATGGAGAAGATGAATAGGTGGTCAGAGGAGTCAGTTGGGAATCAAGAACATGGAAAATTCTCAGAATTCAAGAGGGCTGGACCTCCAGAATTCAAAGGAACAACTAACCCCGAAATAGCTGACATATGGATTCAAGAGATGGAGAAGGTTTTCTCAGTGGTAGAATGCTCTGATGAACAAAAGGTGGCATTCTCTACTTATATGCTGAAAGGAGAGCCAGCCGCGTGGTGAAAGGGTGCAAAGGGCTTGCTTGAAAGTGCTGACATACAGATTATGTGGGAGGTTTTCTATGCTACATTCCATAAGAAATATTTTCCAGATTCGGTTAAGAAGGCAAAGGAAGTAGAATTTCTGTTGCTGACACAGGGAAATCGAAGTGTGGCTGAGTACACAGCTAAGTTTGAAGAACTGATCAAACACTCAACTAGCTACCAAAGTAATCCCAACGAGGCTTGGAAATGCATGAAATATGAGAGTGGTTTGAGGCCAGACATTTTGGCATCTGTGGCTCCACTGGAGGTCACTGACTATGCATCTTTAGTCAGCAAAAGCCAAGTGGCTGAGAGTTGCAATCGCCAGCTAGTTGCCCACCGAGTTGAAGAGAATAGGAAGAGGTATGCTCAACAAGGTCACCGAGAGTTCCCACCCCCTTACAAGAAACCCTACCAAGGAGGTGGATTTAAAGGGAAACAACCCCAACACCCTATGATGAATCAACCTAAGACACAAGCTGTTAATCGACCTAGGATGGCTGCTGTCCCTGAACCTATGAGTAGACCCCCTTGTGCCACTTGTGGAAAGATACATGGAGGGGAATGCAGATTTGGTAAGAATGTTTGTTATCGGTGTGGACAGGCAGGACACTATTCTAGAGTGTGCCTTAAGTTCAATCAGTCCTCTACACTTAAGCCTAAGGCACAGGGACGCGTGTTTGCTATCATCTTTGAGATGCCCTCGAGAATCCGATGATCCGATTCAAGGTAAGTGTATAATTAATGGAAAATCCTTAATTGTATTGTTTGATTCTCGCAACACATTCATTCATTTCATATGATTGTGCTAATAAGTTAAGGTTGTATATATCTGACTTAAAAATCATCTTAGTTGTCTCTACACCCTCTATAAATCTTGTTAGAACTGATCAAGCCTGCCTAAATTGTGAATTTGAGGTAGCTGATAGGATTTTTCATCATGATTTAGTTTGTCTACCCTTGTCTAGTTTTGATGTAATCTTGGGCATGGATTGGCTTTCGGCTAACCGTGTGTTACTACATTGTGCAAATAAGTCACTAGTATTTCTTCCCAAACCATCTTTATCCAATCCCTCTAAACTTGATAGAAAGGCACGACTATACCTAAACTCCATTATCATGGGGATAGTAGGAATGAAGAGCGAGGATATGTTTTCCTGATGACAAGTGAGAGGGAAGTGGAGCAAGCTCTAGAAAAGATCCTTGTAGTAAAGGAATTCTCAGATGTTTTTCCCGATGACATACCCGAATTTCCACCAAAAGGGAGATTGAGTTTTCTATAGATTTGATACCTGAGCAGGACCCATATCTATAGCTCCTTATAGGATGCCACTGGCCGAGTTAATGAATTGAAGAAGCAATTAGAGGAGCTACTAGAGAAGAAATTCATTAGGCCTAGTGCTTCACCATGGGGAGCTCCAAAGGCTATTTGTCAAGAAGAAGGATGGGAGCTTACGGTTATGTGTGGATTATAGGCAGCTAAACCAAGTGACCATAAAGAATAAATACCCTTTGCCTAGAATAGATGACCTCATGGACCAATTAAGAGGAGCCCAATTGTTTTCCAAGATAGATCTGCGATCAGGATACCACCAGATTCGAGTGAAGGAGGAGGACATACCAAAGACAGCCTTTAGGACTAGATATGGACATTATGAGTTTAATGTGATGTCGTTTGGGTTAACCAATGCACCGGCAGTGTTTATGGACTACATGAATAGGATATTTAGACTATACTTGGACAAGTTTGTAATAGTGTTCATCGATGACATTCTAGTTTACTCTAGAACTGAAGAAGAGCACGAAGAACACTTATGAGTGGTGTTGGAGGTGTTGAGGAACAAGAAACTTTATGCAAAGTTGTCCAACTGTGAATTTTGGACGAAGGAAGTTAAGTTCTTAGGTCATGTAGTGTCACATGGGGGAATAGCAGTAGACCCAAGTAAGATAGAAGCGGTGCAACAATGGGAAACCCCTACCACTGTGAAGGAGATTAGGAGTTTTCTAGGGCTAGCCGGTTACTACCGAAGGTTCATTAGAGGTTTTTCCCAAATTACCTTACCCCTTACCAAGCTAACAAGGAAGAATTCAGCTTTTATATGGAGCCCAGAATGTGAAGAGAGTTTCCAGGAACTAAAGAAGAAGTTGACCACTACCCCTGTCCTAATCCTACGACCCAAAAGAAAAATTTGAGGTGTATTGTGATGCCTCGGGAAGAGGACTAGGATGTGTTTTGATGCAAAATAGGAATGTAGTAGCCTATGCCTCTAGACAGCTCAAACCCCATGAAGCTAATTACCCAACCCATGACTTAGAGCTAGCGGCTATTGTCTTTGCCTTAAAAATCTGGAGACATCATCTTTATGGTGTAAGGTTTGAAGTCTTTTCTGACCACAAAAGTCTGAAATACCTCTTCAACCAAAAGGAACTCAATATGAGACAAAGGCGTTGGATGGAGTTTCTCAAGGACTATGACTTTGGGTTGAACTACCACCCAGGAAAGGCAAATGTGGTAGCAGACGCTTTGAGTCGTAAGTCCTTGCATGCCGCTTGGCTCATGGTGAAAGAAAATGAGCTGATAGAAGATTTTAGGAACCTCAACTTAGGATATAGGGGGACTTCAGAACAAATTCGGTTAAGCCAACTAAGTGTAACCAGTAGCTTTAAGGATCAAATAATTCAAGCCCAAAGGGAAGATGAGGATTTCCTTAGAACCTTAACCCTTGTCGAAGCAGGAAAGTTGAAAGAGTTTGTCCAGGATAAGGAAGGAGTGTGGAGATACCAAGGGAAAATCTGTGTACCTGCAAAAGAAGCATTGAGAGCTACCATTTTGGAAGAAGCCCACAAGAGTCAATTTAGTGTACACCCCGGTATAACCAAGATGTACCATGACCTAAAAAAGATGTTCTGGTGGCCAAAAATGAAAGCAGATATAGCAAATATAGTGCAAAAATGTTTGGTATGCCAAAAAGTGAAGATAGAGCATCAAAAACCCTCCGGAGTGCTGCAACCTCTCGAAATCCCCGAATGGAAGTGGGAAGGAATATCCATGGATTTCGTGATGGGATTGCCAAAAACGCCTACCGGACATGACTCCATATGGGTAATTGTGGATAGATTGACCAAATCTGCTCACTTTTTACCCATTAGAGCAAATTACCCTTTGGAAAAGTTAGCTCAGCTATACATCCAAGAGATAATAAGGCTCCATGGAGTACCCAAAACCATTGTCTCAGATAGGGATCCAAGGTTCACCTCAAGATTTTGGGGAGCTTTGCAAAAGGCGTTTGGTTCAAGGTTGTGTCTAAGCACTGCCTATCACCCTCAAACTGATGGACAATCAGAAAGAACAATTCAAACCCTTGAGGATATGCTAAGAGCATGTGTCTTAGACCAGCCAAAAAGTTGGGACAAACAACTTCCATTGATTGAGTTTGCATATAATAATAGTTACCACACTAACATTGGGATAGCACCCTATGAGGCTTTGTATGGTAGAAAGTGTCAATCACCACTTTGTTGGTGTGACCCGGGAGAGCAAAGTATTTTGGGCCCTGATTTGGTAGAAGAGACAACCAAACAAATAAGGAGAATTAGGGAAAGAATCCTCACTGCTCAGAGTAGGTAGAAGAGCTATGCTGACAAGAGAAGGAAACCTCTCGAATTTCAAGAAGGAGAACACATATTCTTGCGAATTACTCCTACCACAGGTATAGGTTGTGCAATGAAAGTCAAAAAGCTAAGCCCTAGATTCTTAGGACCCTTCCAAATCCTCAAAAAGGTAGGTCCCTCCGCCTACCAAAATGCATTAACTCCAAATTTGTCTAACCTACACAATATTTTTCATGTGTCCCAATTGAGAAAGTATCAGTCAGACCCCAGTCATGTGTTTGAGCCAGAAACTATACAATTAAAAGATGACTTAACTTTTGAATTACCACCGATGAGGATTGTGGATCATGGCATCAAGCAGCTGAGAAACAAATCTGTATCTCTGGTCCGAGTAGCCTGGGGACAAGATGGAATGGAAGAGCACACATGGGAGCTCGAGGAAGCTATGCGAAAAGAATTTCCGAACCTATTCATTGTGTATCAAATTTTGAGGGCAAAATTTTTAATAAGAAGGGGAGAAATGTAACATCCCCAAATTTATAACTAAGATAAATATTAATCTTAATTATCGATAGCAAAACCAAGAGAATCTGGACAAATGTTATGAAACACAACAAATAGACTACTTAAGTATGTCTAGAGAAAAATGCAAGGAATTATGAAAATGCCATCACTTAGTGGAAATTACGAAAATGCCCTTACTATGTAAAGGAAATTATCAAACTACCCTTGCCTTATTAAATGACAAAGATACCCTTACTCTATGAATGGAATTACAAGAATACCACTATCATTGTCTAATTACAAAAATATCCTTGTCTTAGTTAAAGAAATTACTACAATGCCATTTGCACAAATCCCTACACTTGTCTTTAGACAAGAATGAATCTAAGCCATTGGATTAAGATGATAACACAATAATTTAACCACATACATCATACACATTTCTGAATCACATATACGCACTAAAGGTTAGAAAATCTCCACTAACATCTTTGCACAAAACATGGAGCATTTTCATCCAACATGTTTGCATAAAACATGGAAACATGTTTGCACAAAACATGGAGCATTTTCATCCAACATGTTTGCACAAAACATGGAAACATGTCTGCACAAAACATGGAAATATGTTTGCACAAAACAAGGAGCATTTTCATCCCAAAATTCAGCCAACATGTTTCCATAAATCATGCTCCAAGTGCTTTCCTTCTTCTGTTTTTTTCTCTAATCTTTCCACTATAAATACTCCTCAAACTCTCTTCAATTCAGAAACTCCCTAAGTGTTCTTTCTTTATTATTTTATCATTCTTCTTATGTTCTTCAAAGACTTCTCTTGATCCTCTAAACTTCATCCAAACACTTCAATCCTAAGTCCAACTTTCACTAGCCCTCACAAGAGTTACAATCTTTAACTCTAGTGAGAAATATTTTCTTAAGCATTCAAGTTCTAGAGCCAAGATTCAAGGAGGGTCATCCACTCCAAAGACTCTTCTTCAAAGCTTAAGGAAGAAGAGAAGGACCCTTTTTAGACCCTACACAAGAGGTAGGAGCTTCATCTTTAATTGTTCAAGCATTGTTGGCTTCTAACCTTGATAGAATGCCTCAAGTTTGAGTTATTGTCAAAAGTTTTAAATGATTATTTGAAAAATATATTTTTAGAAATATGACATGTTCTATTCTGTTATGAGTACCCTTATGATGTTATCAAACTCAAATATAACTTGAAAAGATTGTATGTGAAACCTGATTTAATAAAGGTAACTTAAGACATGAAAATGGTAGGTGCTGGAATTTCTAGTTGTTTCTGGCAGCAGGTACTTCGAAAGCTACTGTTCATAAAATATCAAGTATCTCGAAATTAAAATACTTTTAATATAAACTAGACTCATTATAGAACACTCTCCAAAAAGAATCACCCAAAACGGAGTTTTCTAGCTCAAGATATAAATTTTTAAAGTAGAGCCTAAGACTGAAACTTTAAATCTGACCTTGTAGTAGTAAAATAGGTGTAACTCACTCTAGAAAAATGCAAATGGACTGATTTTAACTTTGTTGGAGAGCTAACACATATAGGAATGCACCCATGTATTTATGTACCATGTAAATACAGAATGAGAAATAAATTTCGGGATATTGTACTGTGAAAGTGCAGTTTGGAAAGGTTCTGGCTAAGGAAAGACTTGGTATTTAAGCATGTCCATTGTGACCCACCTCTCTTTCCTGGGAACCCTCCTATGCATGGTTTACAGTTGATTTACACTATTCCAAAGATGTAAATGCTAAAATTTGATGAGTTAGGAATTTGGAACTACCTTTACTAAGCTGAGATAACAAGTATATAGAGAATTATAAACTTTCTTCTAAAAGATGTCAAAACTATAAATAGAAGAATCAAGTCTTGTAAAGAGAGAATTTTAAGAATTTAAGTAGAATAATAATCTTTAGGAGATATATATAAAAGTCATAATAAAAATATATAAAGAACCTCTAAAAATATCTTAAAGGGTATTAATGTATTAATGGAAATACTAAGAGTACAAAGAAGACTAAGAGAAAAGATAATACCAAGATATTCATAACCTATTAGGAACACTAGAGACCTAACTTGATAACTTAGGTTGCTTAATATGAATTATCTATGAGAATGTTTACTATGAGATTTACATGATATTGTCTATGTTACATGAAGTGATATACAGAAATGTGAATGTATTGATGAGATATGAAATGATAATGATAAAATAATTGACTGTGCCATGATTTATTAATGTGCATACATTCATGTTTCAAATGAAATAATAAATAGACCAACTCACTGCTTAATCCTCTTTGAAGATTAAGGTATTGATGATTTCACTCAGTGAGAATAAAAGTAAAACCTGAAAAAGTAGCAATGAAAGTCTGGAAAAGTGGACTTGAGCTAAACTCACGGCTTAACCCCCTAAACCGTTGAAATCACGGCAACGGAATGAAAACCAAAAAGGTTGTGGCGACGGCCACGGTATGAGCTCATTACCCTTTAGGGTGGTCTAAGGTGTAACGCCCCGATTTTCTGCTAGAGTGAAAATGACCGAAATGCCCCTAAGGTCATTTTCGGCCCAGAATTCGAGGAAAGCCGATCTGCCAGTACTCGAAGGGCAAACTCAATGTTGGAAGGGGATTAGATGACCTGTGTACCTTTCCGGAATCGAAAATCTCGTTTTTCGAAGTTTTCGGGTCAAAATGACCAAAACGCCCCTGCGGTGTTTTACCTATTTGCAAGTGCCGGATGAACCCGAAACTTCTCCAGATGGTTTTAAAAGGTGTTTTTATATATTCTACGACCTCAATTTTAATTATGGAGGTCCCGGGCAAAATTAGTGCAAAATTACGATTTTACCCCTAGTTTCGTGTTTTTACGCTTAATCGCGTGATTAAGCAAACCTAAGCAATATTAGGCTCTAATCGAAGATTAATTAATTTCCATAATTAATCTTGAGTCAAAATAATTTATTAAAGTTGATTAGAACCTAAAAGTGCTTAATTACCACTTAAAATCTTATTTTAAATTCAAGATTTCTAGTCATGGAATCTTGAATAGTGTTTTCTCTCCAATTCCTTAAATTATGGAATTTTGTCTACATTGTTTGATTCATAAAATGAATTTAAAATCTCCTAAATATGTATGAGTACTTCTTAATCATGTCATAAAGGTTCCTAATCACATTCTTAGTCACCTAAACTTATGCTTAATGACTCCTAACCTTACACCTAAGCTAATACACCCCTAAACACATCACTAACACACTATTACATGACCAAAACTCCCTCCTCCCTTGCTGCATCAGACCTGCACGAAATTCAACATCCATTTTATCACAATTTAATTTTATTTCACACTCCAAAGACTATGGTTGAAGCCATGTCATCAAAGTGCAATTCTCTCACCTCATGTTCCATGAGGATTCATTCTCCTCCACACATGCCTCACCTCATGTTCCATGAGGAGACCTCATGTTCCATGAGGATTCATTCTCCTCCACACATGCCTCACCTCATGTTCCATGAGGATTCATTCTCCTCCACTCATTCACTCTTATTCTTCTCTATAAATACCATGCCTAGATGAACCTTTGCTACACTTTGTTCATTTGCTAAGTTTAGTTTTTAGTTTTTCTCTAAGTTCTTCCTTTTTCTCTCAAATCTCAAGAGCATTCTTCTTCTTCATCTTCTTCTTTTCCTTTTGAAACTTCATCACACAACCTTGAAACACCACCCCACCACCTTGGATCATCATACAAACACCTAAACTTCCATTCTCAAACACAAGCTCACCAAGAACACATTTCCTTCCTTTTTCTTTCATCAAGGCCGAATCATCATCACCATCCTAGGAGGTGTTGCTCGTATCATTTTCATCTTCAAGTCCAAGCTTTTTGTCTTCACTCTAGGTAGGAGTGTTTTCTAAACTTTGTCTTCTTGAAAATGAGTTCTTTCTAGCTTTCTCTTGGGTTTTCTTTTTGAAACTTTCTTTGGTTTCCTTTTCTTGTATTTTCGGCCTCTTGGCCTTGATGAGTACATGATAGCTCAATGATGAGGACTCCTAGATAATGACTATGTGTTCATCTCAAAGGAAACTCTAGAGCTTGAGGTTTTATTTTCTTTGAGTTCCAACATTATTTTCTAACTCAAAAATGATTTTTACTCAAGAATACCTTTACTTTTCTTGCTATTATGATTTCGGTTTCTTTGTTCCTTTCTTTAACATTTCGGTTACCATTTTCCTTATTGATCTTTGAAGTTTTATTTGTTCAAAAGTTTTGCTTTCTTTGAGCTTGATGATGATGTTCAAGAACCTCATAATTCCTTTGAGAACTTAGTTCAAGAACTCTAAAGCTCTCTTTGTAATGAGATATGTGTTGGGTTATTATGTTGTTAAAGTCTTGGATGAGCTTTAGATCACCTTAAAATGAACCTTGCATCATGTTTATTTTATGCTTTGCACATCATGTTTACTTTCTTTGCTATCACTAAGTACCAAGGTAATAAAGGAACTTGCATTATCATGTTTATATTTCAAGTTCTCACCTAAATATCAAAGATAATAATACAATGCATACCATATTTATTTTATGCTTTGCACATCATGTTTACTTTCTTTGTTATCACTAAGTATCAAGGTAATAAAGGAGCTTGCATTATCATGTTTATATTTCAAGTTATGCATTATCATGTTTATGTTTCAAGTTCTCACCTAAATATCAAAGATAATAATACAATGCATACCATATTTATTTTATGCTTTGCACATCATGTTTACTTTCTTTGTTATCACTAAGTATCAAGGTAATAAAGGAGCTTGCATTATCATGTTTATATTTCAAGTTATGCATTATCATGTTTATGTTTCAAGTTCTCACCTAAATATCAAAGATAATAATATAATGCATACCATATTTATTTTATGCTTTGCACATCATGTTTACTTTCTTTGTTATCACTAAGTATCAAGATAATAAAGGAGCTTGCATTATCATGTTTATATTTCAAGTTATGCATTATCATGTTTATGTTTCAAGTTCTCACCTAAATATCAAA
Organism: Dalbergia cultrata; assembly: GCA_031216105.1. Classification (NCBI taxonomy): domain Eukaryota; kingdom Viridiplantae; phylum Streptophyta; class Magnoliopsida; order Fabales; family Fabaceae; genus Dalbergia; species Dalbergia cultrata. The sequence goes on from CM062345.1 coordinate 27,928,062, forward strand.
GATAATAATATAATGCATACCATATTTATTTTATGCTTTGCACATCATGTTTACTTTCTTTGTTATCACTAAGTATCAAGGTAATAAAGGAGCTTGCATTATCATGTTTATATTTCAAGCTATGCATTATCATGTTTATGTTTCAAGTTATCACCTAAATATCAAAGATAATAATATAATGCATCACATATTTATTTTATGCTCTCACTTTACTTTCTAGCAAAAACTAAAACAAGTGCATGAGCATGTTTATTTTTATGTCATCACTTTAATGAACCTAGAGCTCAAAGACTTGCCCATTGTTGTCTCAACAAAGGTCTAAAAATATTTATTGCTTTTGGTCCCTATTTCGGCCCTAAGAGGCTTTGGTGTTTCCAAGTATTGAAAACTATGTTTTATAATTTTTCTAAGCTTATGTAAGTATAAGAAATATGTAGAACTAAGTTTTATGAATTTAGGACCTCTTGAGATAAAAATGATTTAGCTATTACCCTCTTAAGTATTTTTATGATTATAGGTGATAAAAGTGTCCATAAATGAGTTTTGAAAGTTGAAAAAGGTTCCAAGAGAAACTAGTATTGTATGTGCTTTAGAAATTGTGTTTCATGTCTTTTATGGAGATGTTTGTTTCGGTTCTGCCTTGCTATGTTTGGCCACTGTATGAGCTGTGTTAATAATGATAAGATGCTTATGTTTGAGTAAAAATAATGTTAAGACTCATATGTGAAAGATAGGATAAGTTAAGAACTAGAAAAGAGTTAATTTGAGAATTTTAGATCCCTTAATGATGGAATTTTCTGGATTCTGTCCAGCAAGGTTTAGAAATGATAATCATGGTTCTAAATTAGTTTAAATGTGTAGGAATGACTCATAATTGGTTTAGGGCTTAATCTTGATGCTTTAGGAACAAACTGGACTTAGAAAGAGTCATTGTTGTGACTCCTAGGTACCGTAAAGTTGGGATTTTAAATTCTGCATCCTTGAGGTCTAGAGATGTTCTTGACCATAGTGTGAGGTGAGAAATACTTAGTTATAACCTCATAGGTTCCCAAGAGACTAGGTTTTGATGATTTATAACTTAGATTGTGAGTTAAGGACCTTAAGGGTCGATGCATAAGACATTAAGAAGTCTTGAGTTTTTATGATGCTTAATTTTATGCAAGTATGATATATGATACATGAGCTTTATCTATATGAGTATGATGTGTTTAAAATATATGCTATGATGAGTTTGGAATATATGCTATAATCTATGTAAGAATGATGAGTTTGAAATATATGTTATGATGTTTATCTATGTGAGAATGATGTATTAGAAGAATATGCTTGATGATGCATGAACCCTAAAATGTTTTATTGATGATACGTGAGGAAATTATTATTGAAATGTTAAGTTGTGTGATTAGCTTGTGGCATGAATTTTGGTTTGAAGGAAATTCAGTTTAACAGCCGTTATGCTGCCAAATTTCTATCAAACCTAAAAGGGTTGAAAAATGTTTTAAAGTACCATATGAGTTGAAAACCCTGGGTGACACTGGTTCGACCGAACATCCCCAGGATATTTTTTTATGTGACAAGCATTGAGACGTACTTCTCCTGCTACGGTGAGGAGGAGGCAAATCCGTGAGGGTATGCGCAGATGCAGCCTTACCAAAGCGGACAATTCGCTGTGCACTCGAGGCCAGTAGAACGTTTCAAAGAATGAAATATGTTTATGTTACCCCCTCATTTTACCCCATATTAAATCTAGTGACGACTAGTTAGGATTGAGCTCATTCCTAGGCGATTAGGTGAGACGGAGATAGGAGGTTATCATAAAAATCGCCAGGCGGTGTATCGGTTGGAAATAGGTGGATATGTTTTAAGAGGGTGGTTTTTGAGAAAAAGAACAAAAGAGATATGATGCTTTTAAGTCACATAAGTATGAGAAAAGTAAGAGTTGTAATATGCCCTTATGCCACTTGCATGAATCTAGATTGTTGTGATTTGTTGATTTATGTGCTCAAGTATTGCCATACATTCATGCTTAAACATGTTGCATTCATGACATCAAGATGCATACTAAAAGAAATGGACCTTGGATAAATAGTTTCATAAACCCTAATAATGAATCTCATATGCATGAACACCTTTTATAAATAAACCCAAGGTTCCCGAGGATGTGAACGATGTAACCCTAGAATAGGAGATTCCTCTTGAGATTCTTTAGTAAGATTCTCACTCTTTTCTCTTCTTTTTCTCGCTTCCGTCACATCTTCAGAGATTGATGGCGACATTCGTGGTCTTCATTGACACATCCGTCCGAGAGGCGCCCTTAACGAGGAGCTCACGCTCAGTCTACACGTATGCCCACTCCTGCCGCCTTGCGTTCTTGGATCAGTAACACTCCATTTCCCCGGGATCTAGTAGCAGATGTTTTAGGGAGGCTTAGTGCACACACTCACATGTAGACTGGATAAACCTGCTTTTGTTTTGAGGTTATTCACTATAGGTGCACTCGGGTAGTGATGGTTTACTTTATGTTACTTTACGTTTCTCTGTTTCTATTGTACTTCCTTTCTGCTGTATTATAAGCTCTGCCCATCCCAATGAGGGTATGACTACTTATGTATTCTAAGTTATGTTATTAATGAAACATTTCTCTTGTTGTGATGATTTATGCTCACCGTTATATGTTTCCATTTCTGTGTTTCTCTATGAGTGTTAAGCGTGCTTTATATTCCTATTATTCGATTAGACTAAGAACGTGGCTCTCACTTTGTTTTATGTTTTCAAAAAGAAAAATTTACCCGTAATTTCCGCTAAGTATTTCAATGAAAGAATGAGACTATGAAGTAATAGCCTAATGTTTAACCTAATGTGTTCTAGAAAGTTGGGTTAAAAATTAGGGTGTTACATTATGGTATCAGAGCAGTTCGATTCTCATGGAGCACGAGGATTGGGTGACTATGCTTTATGAGCATAATACGATAGTTATGTCATGTGTTAAAGCTTGCTAGGGATAAGCTATAGGATAGGCATACATGACCACTTTGTTCTTTGCGTGTGCCATGGTAACTAGCTCATTTCACATGGAATGTTGGGCCCGATCAACTCGGTGTTTCTTTGTTTGATGTGTTTAGGAACCAATGCCACCGCGACGACGCCTAGGGCTATGGCCGGAGATAATCAAGACAATGCGATCTTCTTTGCTGTTCGTGACATGGCCCGAGCCATGGAACGTATGTTCGAAGGATAAATCAACAAGCGCTGCTGCTCCTGCTCCCCCTGCTTCTTTGAAGCAATCGAGCAAGCCCGCCGTGAGTTCCGCAAGGCGAATCCACCGGTGTTCGGAGGGGCCCTGGATCCCGAGCAAAGGTGACGAGTGGATCAAGGATATGGAGAAGATCTACTCCGTGGTTGCACGCTCGTGAGGAACAAAGGTTACTTTTCTTTGCCTTCATCTTTGAAATCGATCTTAGGTTACGGTGGGACCGGCACCAGATGCTAGAAGCTCTTTGGGAATGTCATTGACTGGGAACTGTTCAAGACCTACTTCTACGAGAAGTATATTCCGGAGTCTGTGAGGAATGCAAAGGACATCGAATTCATGCAACTGACCCAGGGTGGGTCTTCACGCCCAAAGACACGGCAAAGTTCGAGGAGCTAATCAAGTTCTCGCGAGTGTTTCAAGCGAATCCAGATGAAGTATGGAAGTGCGTCAAATGCAGGCGGGGTTGATTGGAGTTGAATTACGCAGTAGCACACATGGAGATTAGGGACTTTCCAACCCTAGTCAACAAGTGTCGCATCATGGAAGAAGGCCGGAAGAAGATCAATGCTTCAAGGGCGAGCAGGCCAAGGGGCTAGGACCTCAAGCCCCAAGGTTCAAGCCACGTCAGTCAATGAACCACTACAACCCCTACCAGAGCAACCAGTTCAGGCAACAACCAACACATCAACAACAACAACGACCACCATTCCCTCAGCAGACTAGACCTCAAGCACGACCATCTTTTCAACATAACGGTCAGAGGAACTTCAACAACAACCAACAACGAGGGCCGGGCGGTCCTCGGTTTAACCAAGGAGGGTCCGGCGGGGCCAAGAACAAGGCGCCACAAGGAACCCCTGCTGCTTACCCCGGAGCCGCACCTATGGATGTCTGTCCCAAGTGCGGGAAGAATCACGGGAACCGCCCATGCCTAGCCGGTCAGAACGCGTGTTTCAAGTGTGGCAAGCCTGGCCACTATGCGAAGGACTGCACTAGCAGAGGGACACCGAACCAGAACCCCCGACCACAACACCAAGGAAGAGTCTTCACCCTCAACGCGGAAGACGCCCAGAAATCCAACGATCTCATTCAAGGTATGTGCAAAGTAAATGGTAAACCCTTAACTGTACTATATGACTCTGGTGCTACTCATTCTTTTATATCACTTGCTAGTGTCGAGTCCTTAAATCTGAGAGTCTCTAAACTTCCTTTTGATCTTATTATTTCTACTCCTACCAATCGTCCTATTAATACTTGTCATTATTGTTTAAACTGTCATCTTGTTGTAGAAAATAGGTCCTTTAACATAGATTTAATTTGTTTACCCTTGAAAGACATAGGAATTATCTTAGGCATGGATTGGCTTCACGCCAACAGTGTGTTACTAGACTGTGGAACCCAAACCGTAGTTTTTCCTTCTCCTCCCGAAAATATCACTCGACCCATTAGGTTGTACCTAAACTCTGTAGTGGTCTTCTGTAGTGGGGAGAAAACGATGGGATATGTTCTCCTAGCCGCTTGCGATGTAGACTTTGAGCAAAACCTAGGTGAGATACCTGTGGTGAGAGACTATCCTGAAGTATTCCCGGATGAGATACCCGAATTCCCTCCCGAAAGAGAAGTTGAGTTCTCCATAGAATTGGTTTCTGGAACAGGACCAATCTCTATTGCCCCATATAGGATGTCACCCATGGAGCTAGCAGAACTAAAAACCCAGTTGGAGGAACTGTTGGAGAAAAGTTTTATAAGGCCGAGTGCTTCACCTTGGGGCGCTCCGGTCTTATTTGTGAAGAAGAAGGATGGAAGTATGAGGATGTGTATAGATTATAGGCAGTTGAACCAAGTGACCATAAAGAATAAGTACCCATTGCCTAGGATTGATGATCTTATGGACCAGTTGAAAGGAGCAGTAGTGTTTTCTAAGATCGATTTGAGGTCTGGTTACCATCAGATTAGGGTTAGAGATTCGGACATTCCTAAAACTGCCTTTCGAACTCGGTATGGACACTTTGAGTTCAATGTGATGTCTTTCGGTTTGACGAATGCTCCTGCAGTTTTTATGGATTACATGAATAGGATCTTTCGACCCTATTTAGATCAATTCGTGATTGTGTTCATAGATGATATTCTCATCTATTCGAAAACCCACGAGGAGCATGAGCGTCATTTAAGGCTGGTTTTAGAGGTACTAAAAATGAAGAAGTTGTACGCAAAGCTTTCTAAGTGTGGATTTTGGTTAGAGGAAGTAAAGTTCTTAGGACATGTTGTGTCAAAAGGTGGCATAGCTGTCGACCCAAGTAAGATAGAAGCTGTGATGAATTGGGATAGACCAACCTCTGTAACCGAGATTAGAAGCTTTTTGGGTTTAGCTGGTTATTACCGTAGGTTTATCAAAGGATTTTCCCAGTTAGCCCTACCCTTAACCAAGCTCACTAGGAAGAATACCCCATTTGAGTGGAACACCGAATGTGAAAAGAGTTTCCTAGAGCTTAAGGAAAAGCTCACCTCAACCCCGGTTTTGGTTTTACCTGACCCCAATGTACCCTTTGAGGTATATTGTGATGCTTCTGGCAAGGGTTTAGGTTGTGTGTTGATGCAGAATAGGCAAGTGGTAGCCTATGCATCCAGACAACTCAAGCCCCATGAGGTAACCTACCCCACCCATGACCTAGAGTTAGCAGCCATCGTGTTTGCCCTCAAGATGTGGAGACACCATTTGTATGGTGTAAGGTTTGAAGTGTTCTCCGATCATAAGAGTCTCAAGCATCTCTTTGATCAAAAGGAGTTAAACATGAGGCAGAGGAGATGGATGGAATTCCTCAAGGACTATGATTTCGGCTTAAGTTACCACCCCGGCAAGGCTAATGTAGTCGCCGATGCCTTAAGTCGAAAATCGTTATGTTTGTCAAGTATGATGGTTAATGAAGTTGGGTTAATAGAACAGTTTAGGAACATGAATGCAGGGATGTATGTGGATCTGAGAATGGCATCGTGATGAGTCATCTCCACGGTGACAGTGGGGTTTAAACAAAGGATCATGCTTGCCCAAAGAGAAAATGAGGACTTTATGGAGACAATAGAGGCGATTAAGGCCAGTAAATTGAAGGGTTTTGAGCAAGGCCCCGATCGGTTGTGGAGGTTTGAGGCGAATCTGCGTGCCCCAAGATGGCGACCTCCGAGAGAAAATCTTGGAGGAGGCTCATAAGAGTCACTTTGCCATTCATCCTGGTGCTACCAAGATGTATCGAGGACTTAAAGAGGATGTTTTGGTGGCCCTGACTAAAGAAGGATGTGGTCGCTGGGTAAGTAAGTGTTTGGTCCGCCAAAAGGGTAAGATCGAACACCAAAAACCTTCTGGCATGTTGCAACCCTTGTCAATCCCTGAGTGGAAGTGGGAGAGTATATCGATGGACTTCGTGTCAGGATTGCCAAAGACCCAAGCTGGCCATGATCTTTGTATGGGTGATGGTGGATCGGTGACCAAGTCGGCTCACTTTCTACCTATTCGATTCACGTACTCATTGGATAAATTGGCTCAGCTTTACATCCAAGAGATAGTAAGGTTGCATGGAGTGCCGTCGGCGATAATCTCGGATAGAGATCCGCGGTTTACGCCACGTTTTGGGGAGCCTTTCAAAAGGCATTTGGTTCAAAGCTGTGCTTGAGCACTGCTTACCACCCTCAGACGGATGGCCAATCGGAAAGAACCATCCAAACCCTGGAGGATATCTTTGAGAGCTGTGTCTTAGACCGAAAGGAAGTTGGGATAAGTACATGCCATTAATCGAATTTGCGTATAACAACAGTTATCACGCAAGTATCGGTATGGCACCGTACGAAGCATTGTATGGAAGAAAGTGCCAATCACCCTTGTGTTGGTATGAACCCGGAGAACAAAGTGTCTTAGGACCTGATATAGTGAGGGAAAGCACGGAGCAAATCAAAAGGATTAAGGATAGAATCCTAACCGCTCAAAGTCGGCAAAAGAGCTATGCGGACAAAAGGCGTAAGCCCTTGGAGTTCCAAGAAGGAGAACATGTATTTCTAAGAATCACTCCCACTACAGGAATAGGAAGAGCCATGAAAGTCAAAAAGTTGAGTCCCCGATTTCTCGACCCTTTTGAAATTCTTCAGAGAATCGGATCTGTAGCCTACAAAATAGCCCTGCCACCCAATCTGTCAAATCTTCATGATGTCTTTCACGTCTCTCAGTTGCGTAAATATGAGTCCGACCCTAGTCATGTCCTAGAACCAGAGCATGTACAGTTAAGAGAGGACCTCACTTTCAATGTACCTCCTACGAGGATCGTGGACCACGGGGTCAAGCAGTTAAGGAACAAGTCTGTTCCTTTGGTGAAAGTGGCGTGGGGACGAGACAAGACAGAAGAGTATACATGGGAGCTGGAGTAGGAAATGAGGACGAAGTATCCAGAGCTTTTCTAAGGTAGCAATTTGAGGACGAAATTCTTTTAAGGAGGGAGTAATGTAACGCCCAGATTTTTACGCTAGAGTGAAAATGACCGAAATGCCCCCGAGGTCATTTTTGCCCAGTCGAGGAAAGCCGATCTGCCAAGACTCGAAGGGCAAACTCAATGTTGGAAGGGATTAGATGACCTGTGTACCTTTTAGAATCGAAAATCTCGTTTTGAAGTTTTCGGGTCAAAATGACCAAAACGCCCTGCGGTGTTTTACCTATTTGCAAGTGCCGGATGAACCCGAAACTTCTCCAGATGGTTTTAAAAGGTGTTTTTATATATTCTACGACCTCAATTTTAATTATGGAGGTCCCGGGCAAAATTAGTGCAAAATTACGATTTTACCCTAGTTTCGTGTTTTTACGCTTAATCGTGATTAAGCAAACCTAAGCAATATTAGGCTCTAATCGAAGATTAATTAATTTCCATAATTAATCTTGAGTCAAAATAATTTATTAAAGTTGATTAGAACCTAAAAGTGCTTAATTACCACTTAAAATCTTATTTTAAATTCAAGATTTCTAGTCATGGAATCTTGAATAGTGTTTTCTCTCTCCAATTCCTTAAATTATGGAATTTTGTCTACATTGTTTGATTCATAAAATGAATTTAAAATCTCCTAAATATGTATGAGTACTTCTTAATCATGTCATAAAGGTTCCTAATCACATTCTTAGTCACCTAAACTTATGCTTAATGACTCCTAACCTTACACCTAAGCTAATACACCCCTAAACACATCACTAACACACTATTACATGACCAAAACTCCCTCCTCCCTTGCTGCATCAGACCTGCACGAAATTCAACATCCATTTTATCACAATTTAATTTTATTTCACACTACAAAGACTATGGTTGAAGCCATGTCATCAAAGTGCAATTCTCTCACCTCATGTTCCATGAGGATTCATTCTCCTCCACACATGCCTCACCTCATGTTCCATGAGGAGACCTCATGTTCCATGAGGATTCATTCTCCTCCACACATGCCTCACCTCATGTTCCATGAGGATTCATTCTCCTCCACTCATTCACTCTTATTCTTCTCTATAAATACCATGCCTAGATGAACCTTTGCTACACTTTGTTCATTTGCTAAGTTTAGTATTTTAGTTTTTCTCTAAGTTCTTCCTTTTTCTCTCAAATCTCAAGAGCATTCTTCTTCTTCATCTTCTTCTTTTCCTTTTGAAACTTCATCACACAACCTTGAAACACCACCCCACCACCTTGGATCATCATACAAACACCTAAACTTCCATTCTCAAACACAAGCTCACCAAGAACACATTTCCTTCCTTTTTCTTTCATCAAGGCCGAATCATCATCACCATCCTAGGAGGTGTTGCTCAGATCATTTTCATCTTCAAGTCCAAGCTTTTTGTCTTCACTCTAGGTAGGAGTGTTTTCTAAACTTTGTCTTCTTGAAAATGAGTTCTTTCTAGCTTTCTCTTGAGTTTTCTTTGAAACTTTCTTTGGTTTCCTTTTCTTGTATTTTCGGCCTCTTGGCCTTGATGAGTACATGATAGCTCAATGATGAGGACTCCTAGATAATGACTATGTGTTCATCTCAAAGGAAACTCTAGAGCTTGAGGTTTTATTTTCTTTGAGTTCCAACATTATTTTCTAACTCAAAAATGATTTTTACTCAAGAATACCTTTACTTTTCTTGCTATTATGATTTCGGTTTCTTTGTTCCTTTCTTTAACATTTAGGTTACCATTTTCCTTTTTGATCTTTGAAGTTTTATTTGTTCAAAAGTTTTGCTTTCTTTGAGCTTGATGATGATGTTCAAGAACCTCATAATTCCTTTGAGAACTTAGTTCAAGAACTCTAAAGCTCTCTTTGTAATGAGATATGTGTTGGGTTATTATGTTGTTAAAGTCTTGGATGAGCTTTAGATCACCTTAAAATGAACCTTGCATCATGTTTATTTTATGCTTTGCACATCATGTTTACTTTCTTTGCTATCACTAAGTACCAAGGTAATAAAGGAACTTGCATTATCATGTTTATATTTCAAGTTCTCACCTAAATATCAAAGATAATAATACAATGCATACCATATTTATTTTATGCTTTGCACATCATGTTTACTTTCTTTGTTATCACTAAGTATCAAGGTAATAAAGGAGCTTGCATTATCATGTTTATATTTCAAGTTATGCATTATCATGTTTATGTTTCAAGTTCTCACCTAAATATCAAAGATAATAATACAATGCATACCATATTTATTTTATGCTTTGCACATCATGTTTACTTTCTTTGTTATCACTAAGTATCAAGGTAATAAAGGAGCTTGCATTATCATGTTTATATTTCAAGTTATGCATTATCATGTTTATGTTTCAAGTTCTCACCTAAATATCAAAGATAATAATATAATGCATACCATATTTATTTTATGCTTTGCACATCATGTTTACTTTCTTTGTTATCACTAAGTATCAAGATAATAAAGGAGCTTGCATTATCATGTTTATATTTCAAGTTATGCATTATCATGTTTATGTTTCAAGTTCTCACCTAAATATCAAAGATAATAATATAATGCATACCATATTTATTTTATGCTTTGCACATCATGTTTACTTTCTTTGTTATCACTAAGTATCAAGGTAATAAAGGAGCTTGCATTATCATGTTTATATTTCAAGCTATGCATTATCATGTTTATGTTTCAAGTTCTCACCTAAATATCAAAGATAATAATATAATGCATCACATATTTATTTTATGCTCTCACTTTACTTTCTAGCAAAAACTAAAACAAGTGCATGAGCATGTTTATTTTTATGTCATCACTTTAATGAACCTAGAGCTCAAAGACTTGCCCATTGTTGTCTCAACAAAGGTCTAAAAATATTTATTGCTTTTGGTCCCTATTTCTGCCCTAAGAGGCTTTGGTGTTTCCAAGTATTGAAAACTATGTTTTATAATTTTTCTAAGCTTATGTAAGTATAAGAAATATGTAGAACTAAGTTTTATGAATTTAGGACCTCTTGAGATAAAAATGATTTAGCTATTACCCTCTTAAGTATTTTTATGATTATAGGTGATAAAAGTGTCCATAAATGAGTTTTGAAAGTTGAAAAAGGTTCCAAGAGAAACTAGTATTGTATGTGCTTTAGAAATTGTGTTTCATGTCTTTTATGGAGATGTTTGTTTCGGTTCTGCCTTGCTATGTTTGGCCACTGTATGAGCTGTGTTAATAATGATAAGATGCTTATGTTTGAGTAAAAATAATGTTAAGACTCATATGTGAAAGATAGGATAAGTTAAGAACTAGAAAAGAGTTAATTTGAGAATTTTAGATCCCTTAATGATGGAATTTTCTGGATTCTGTCCAGCAAGGTTTAGAAATGATAATCATGGTTCTAAATTAGTTTAAATGTGTAGGAATGACTCATAATTGGTTTAGGGCTTAATCTTGATGCTTTAGGAACAAACTGGACTTAGAAAGAGTCATTGTTGTGACTCCTAGGTACCGTAAAGTTGGGATTTTAAATTCTGCATCCTTGAGGTCTAGAGATGTTCTTGACCATAGTGTGAGGTGAGAAATACTTAGTTATAACCTCATAGGTTCCCAAGAGACTAGGTTTTGATGATTTATAACTTAGATTGTGAGTTAAGGACCTTAAGGGTCGATGCATAAGACATTAAGAAGTCTTGAGTTTTTATGATGCTTAATTTTATGCAAGTATGATATATGATACATGAGCTTTATCTATATGAGTATGATGTGTTTAAAATATATGCTATGATGAGTTTGGAATATATGCTATAATCTATGTAAGAATGATGAGTTTGAAATATATGTTATGATGTTTATCTATGTGAGAATGATGTATTAGAAGAATATGCTTGATGATGCATGAACCCTAAAATGTTTTATTGATGATACGTGAGGAAATTATTATTGAAATGTTAAGTTGTGTGATTAGCTTGTGGCATGAATTTTGGTTTGAAGGAAATTCAGTTTAACAGCCGTTATGCTGCCAAATTTCTATCAAACCTAAAAGGGTTGAAAAATGTTTTAAAGTACCATATGAGTTGAAAACCCTGGGTGACACTGGTTCAATCTAACATCCCTGTGATATTTTTTATGTGACAAGCATTGAGACGCATTTCTCCTCGCTACGGTGAGGAGGAGGCAAATCCGTGAGGGTATGCGCAGATGCAGCCTTACCAAAGCGGACAATTATTGTGCACTCGAGGCCAAGAGAACGTTTCAAAGAATGAAATATGTTTATGTTACCCTCATTTTACCCCATATTAAATCTAGTGACGACTAGTTAGGATTGAGCTCATTCCTAGGCGATTAGGTGAGACGGAGATAGGAGGTTATCATAAAAATCGCCAAGTGTGTATCGGTTGGAAATAGGTGGATATGTTTTAAGAGGGTGGTTTTTGAGAAAAAGAACAAAAGAGATATGATGCTTTTAAGTCACATAAGTATGAGAAAAGTAAGAGTTGTAATATGCCCTTATGCCACTTGCATGAATCTAGATTGTTGTGATTTGTTGATTTATGTGCTCAAGTATTGCCATACATTCATGCTTAAACATGTTGCATTCATGACATCAAGATGCATACTAAAAGAAATGGACCTTGGATAAATAGTTTCATAAACCCTAATAATGAATCTCATATGCATGAACACCTTTTATAAATAAACCCAAGGTTCCCGAGGATGTGAACGATGTAACCCTAGAATAGGAGATTCCTACCGAGATTCTTTAGTAAGATTCTCACTCTTTTCTCTTCTTTTTCTCGCCTAGTCACATCTTGAGAGATTGATGGCGACATTCGTGGTCTTCATTGACACATCCGTCCGAGAGGCGCTTCTAACGAGGAGCTCACGCTCGCCTACACGTATGCCCACTCCTCGCCTTGCGTTCTTGGATCAAGAACACTCCATTTCCCGGGATCTAGTAGCAGATGTTTTAGGGAGGCTTAGTGCACACACTCACATGTAGACTGGATAAACTGCTTTTGTTTTGAGGTTATTCACTATAGGTGCACTCGGGTAGTGATGGTTTACTTTATGTTACTTTACGTTTCTCTGTTTCTATTGTACTTCCTTTCTGCTGTATTATAAGCTCTGCCCATCCCAATGAGGGTATGACTACTTATGTATTCTAAGTTATGTTATTAATGAAACATTTCTCTTGTTGTGATGATTTATGCTCAGCTGTTATATGTTTCCATTTCTGTGTTTCTCTATGAGTGTTAAGCGTGCTTTATATTCCTATTATTCGATTAGACTAAGAACGTGGCTCTCACTTTGTTTTATGTTTTCAAAAAAGAAAAATTTACCCGTAATTTCCGCTAAGTATTTCAATGAAAGAATGAGACTATGAAGTAATAGCCTAATGTTTAACCTAATGTGTTCTAGAAAGTTGGGTTAAAAATTAGGGTGTTACATAAGGCATTGATGCATTCATCCCGTGAGTAATTAAGAAATATGTTGATGACATAAATGAAAGATGATGATCACTAAACAAGTGAATGTTGAGGATGATTAATCATGAAATGCATGCAGCTCCTAAATGATTATTGCTTATTAGTGGTTTTACATGATGTGCTTATATGTATCTTGATGAAATACTGAATGGATATTTATGCTAATGTTCAAGATTAGTTTAAAAGTAACTGCACTTCGGCTAATCATGTTTGTGAAAGTTTGATAATTGAATCCTTACCTGGTCACCTTTTTATAATAAACCCGAAGTGACTGGGACGACAACGATGACACTTTTAGTACAAGTAGGAACTCCTACTGAGAAATCATGTATTTCTCACTCCTATGTTTATTTTCTGTTGTCGTTACTAGAGACAGACGTGTCCACCTAAAGCAACGAAGTTGTAGCTGAGGAAGGAGGTAGCACGTGAAGATTTCAAACCGTTCAAGTAGGAGCATTCCGAGCTTTAGTTACATTATAGTTTGTGAGAAACAATTAGTAATAGTAGAACTTATATTGTTATTTGTAATAACTTATCAGTATGATATATGCCCTGTTATGACTTATGTATTAAGTGATTATATTCCAGTTTATGTGATAATAGTTCTACACTTAGTCTCTTATTCCGCTTATTTAATTAAGTGCGCAATGTAACTTGATTATTATCTATAAAAGCGCTATGTATTTCACTTCTCGTTATAGGCTTAAGTTTTCAAAAAATTAATTTATTTAAAGAAAAAAAAACTTCCACTATTTTTCTAAGTTAATTTCAAAAGAAAATAAATATAAGGCAAAAGTGACAACTAATAGAATCCAAATGTGAACTTAAGCACAGTGGGGTTCTATTAGGGTGTTACACCATGAATTTCATGTTTTAATATGTTGCATTCACAACAACAAGATGCGTGCTAAAAGGAATGAACCTTGGATAAATGGTTTTATAAACCCAAATAATGAATCTTATATGCATGGACACCTTTTACAAATAAACCCAAGGTTCCTAAGGATGTGAATGATGTAACCCTAGGATAGAAAACCCCTACTGAGATTCTTTAGCAAAAATTCTTACTCATTTCTCTTCCTTCTCTTTCTTCGGTCACATCTTCAAAGAGCAATGGCGACATTCGTGGTTTTTGTCGACATGCCGACTTGGGTGGTTCACTTTGATCCGGATCACGGATCATACCATTTTGAGGGGCAGTGCACAGTATGAGTCTTCATGTTTATCGGACGCCCTTTTGCACACCCTGTACAAAGTTACCGTTTCTCCCCGATGTCACCCTACGACGATGCAATGGTTTCTTTGCGCGCTCGGACGCGAGATGAAAGGATTTTGCGGACGTATACTGGTGGATTGATGCCTCGAGACTTCCAGGACTACGTACCTCGGTCTCCTAGTTTGGAGGACGACCCTTCCAACGACCCGCCGAAGCATATGTATAGCAAGAGCTCTGCTCCTACACCTCAAATCGTGCGAGGCGAAAGCGAGGAGACTGTTACACAGCCGAGACTGGCTAGGCGAGCTGAGAGCCACCCCTATTGAGGAGCTCACGCTCAGTCTTCACGTGTGCCCACTCCTGCCGCCCTGCGTCCATGGATCAGTTACACTCCACCTTTCCCCGGGTTCCAGTAGCAGACATCTTAGGGGAGGCTTGGTGCACATACCCACATGTAGAGTGGATAAACCTTCTTTTGTATTGAGGTTATCCATCATAGGTGCACTCAGGTAGTTGTGGTTTGTTTATGCTTTCTTGTTTCTATTGTATTTCCTTTCTTATGTATTGCAATCTCAGCCCGTTTCTATAAGGGCGTGACTACTTATGTACCCTAACTATATTATTATTAATGAAATGTTTCCTTTGTTATGATGACCATTGTTCTATTGTTACTTGCTTTAGCTTTTGTGTTCCTTATGATTTATATTTATGCCTCACGTTTAGATAAGAGTGCGGCTCTCACTTTGGTTTATGTTTTAAAAAGAAACATTTACCCGTAATTTTCGCTAAGTATTTTAATAAAATGATGAGACTAAGGAGTAATAACCTAATTATTAACCTAATGTGTTCTAGAAAGTTGGGTTAAGAATTAGGGTGTTACATTTTGGTATCAAAGCTGTTTGATTCTCACGGAGCCTGAGGATTGGACTGACCATGCTTTAGAAGCATGATGCGATAGTTATGTCATGTGTAGTGCTTGATAGAGACAAGCTATAGGACTAGAGATGCATGACTTCTGTTGCTTGCAAGTGCCATGGTAACTAGCTCATTTCGCATGAATATTAACCCTGATCAACTTGATGTTCACTGTCTCATGTATTTAGGGACCAATGGCACCGCGACGATAGCCTAGGACTACGCCTGGAGCTGACCAAGACAATGCAACTACTGCTGCTGTCCATCAAAATGGCGTAAGCCATGGAGCGGATGTTTGACCGCATGAATCAACAAGAGAATGTTGCCCCTGCTCCCCCCTGCTGAAGTGGTTGAGCAAGCCCGCTTCGGTGAGTTTCGCAAGGTGAACCCGCCCGTGTTCCGAAAGGTAATGGACCCCGACAAAGCTGATAAGTGGATCAAAGACATGGAGAAGATCTACTCTGTGGTTGCCTGCTCTAAGGAGCAGAAGGTTATGTTTACTGCTTTCATGATGAAGTCTGACGCTGAATTCTAGTGGAATGGAACGAAACGACTGTTGGAAGCTTCTTGAACTCCCATCGATTGGGAGCTGTTCAAGACCTACTTCTATGAGAAGTACTTCCCAGAGTTCGTGAGGAACCTAAGTAAATCGAGTTCATGTAGTTGACCCAGGGAGGGTCTACTGTAGCCCAATACACTGCCAAGTTTGAGGAACTGATCAAGTTCTCTCGGGTGTTCCAAGGGAACCCCGATGAGGTTTGGAAATGTGTGAAATATGTGGCCGGTCTGAAGGCGGAGTTGAACTACGCCGTGGCCCATATGGAGATCAGAGACTTCCCGACTCTGGTCAACAAATGCCGGATTCTAGAAGAGGAACAACGAAAGCTGCAAGCCACGAGAGTGGAGCGAGCTAAGGGGCTAGGACCTTAAGCCCCGAAGTTCAAACCGCAGTACCCATCGAGGAATCACTACCACCCCTATCAGACCAACCAGTTCCGACCGCAACAACAACAACAACAACAACAAAGAGCACTCGCACACCAACAATCCAAACAACACCAACGGCCGCCATTCCAACATCAAGGCCCAAGGAGCTTCAACAACCAACCCCGTGGGCCGGGTGGACCCCGGAACCACAACGGAGGATCCAGCGGGGCCAAGAACAAGGCACCACAAGGAGTCCCTGCTGCTAACCCCGGAGCAGCATCTGCTAATATCTGCCCGCGATGCGGGAAGAATCATGGTGATTGCCCCTGCATGGCTAGGCGAGGAGTCTGCTTCAAATGTGGCAAGCCTGGCCACTACGCCAACACCTGCACTAATGGAGGACCATCAAACCAAAAACCCCCGACCCTAACACCAAGGACGGGTCTTCACTCTCAATGCAGAAGATGCGCGAACATCCAACGATCTCATTCAAGGTAAGTGCGAGCTTAACGGTAGAACCTTAACTGTACTTTTTGATGCTGGCACTACCTATTCTTTTATCTCATATGCTAGTGTCGAGTCATTGAATTTGCGAGTCTCTAAGCTTCCCTTCGATCTTATTGTTTCTACTCCCACAAATCATCCTGTTAATACTTGCAAATGTTGTTTGAACTGACATCTTGTTGTAGAAAATAGATCTTTTATCATAGATTTGATTTGCTTACCCCTTAAAGACATAGGTATCATTCTAGGCATGGATTGACTTTACGCCAACCATGTACTACTAGACTGTGGAACCCAAACTGTTGTTTTTCCTTCTCCTCCCAAACCCATTAGTCAACCCCTGAGATTGTACCTAAACTCCATAGAGGTCTTCTGTAGTGGGGAGAAAACTAAGAGATATGTTCTCCTAGCCGCCTGCGATGTAGACTTTGAGCAAAACCTAGGTGATATACCTGTGGTGAGAGACTATCCCGAGTTGTTTCCGGATGAGATACCCGAGTTCCCTCCCGAAAGAGAAGTAGAGTTTTCCATAGAGCTGGTTCCTGGAACAGGACCTATCTCTATAGCCCCATATCAGATGTCACCTATGGAGTTAGCGGAGTTGAAGACCCAATTAGAAGAGCTGTTGGAGAAGAGTTTTATAAGGCTGAGTGCTTTGCCTTGGGGCGCTCCGGTCTTATTTGTGAAGAAGAAGGACGGGAGCATGAGAATGTGTATAGATTATAGGCAGTTAAACCGAGTAACTGTGAAAAACAAGTACCCATTACCTAGGATTGATGATCTCATGGACCAGTTGAAAAGAGTTGTAGTGTTTTCTAAGATTGATTTGAGATCGAGTTACCATCAGATTAGGGTTAGAGACCAGGACATTCCTAAAACCGCCTTTTGAACTCGGTACGAACACTTTGAGTTCAATGTGATGTCGTTTGGATTGACGAATGCTCCCGCAGTTTTTATGGATTACATGATTAGGATCTTTTGACCCTATTTAGATCAGTTCGTGGTTGTGTTCATAGATGATATTCTCATCTATTCGAAAACCCACGAGGAGCATGAGTGTCATTTAAGGCTGGTTTTAGAGGTATTAAAGGAGAAGAAGTTATACGCCAAGCTCTCTAAGTGTGACTTCTGGCTGGATGAGGAGAAATTCTTAGGACATGTTGTGTCAAAAAGTGGCATAGATGTCGACCCTAGTAAAATAGAAGCTGTGATGAATTAGGATAGACCAACTTCAGTGACCGAGATTAGAAGCCTTTTGGGTTTAGCTGGTTATTACCGTAGGTTCATTAAAGGATTTTCCCAGTTAGCCCTACCCCTAACCAAGCTCACTAGGAAGAATGCCCCGTTTGAGTGGAGCCTCGAGTGCGAGAAGAGTTTCCTAGAGCTTAAGGAAAAGCTCACCTCAACCCCAGTTTTTGTTTTACCTGACCCCAATGTTGTAACATCCCCAAATTTATAACTAAGATAAATATTAATCTTAATTAGCGATAGCAAAACCAAGAGAATCTGGACAAATGTTATGAAACACAACAAATAGACTACTTAAGTATGTCTAGAGAAAAATGCAAAGAATTACGAAAATGCCATCACTTAGTGGAAATTACGAAAATGCCCTTGCTATGTAAAGGAAATTACCAAATTACCCTTGCCTTATTAAATGACGAAGATACCCTTACTCTATGAATGGAATTACAAGAATACCACTATCATTGTCTAATTACAAAAATATCCTTGTCTTAGTTAAAGAAATTACTACAATGCCATTTGCACAAATCCCTAGACTTGGTTTTAGACAAGAATGAATCTAAGCCATTGGATTAGGATGATAACACAATAATTTAACCACATACATCATACACATTTCTGAATCACATACATGCACTAAAGGTTAGAAAATCTCCACTAACATCTTTGCACAAAACATGGAGCATTTTCATCCAACATGTTTGCATAAAACATGGAAACATGTTTGCACAAAACAAGGAGCATTTTCATCCCAAAATTCAGCCAACATGTTTCCATAAATCATGCTCCAAGTGCTTTCCTTCTTCTGTTTTTTCTCTAATCTTTCCACTATAAATATTCCTCAAACTCTCTTCAATTCAAAAACTCCTTAAGTGTTCTTTCTTTCTTATTCTATCATTCTTCTTATGTTCTTCAAAGACTTCTCTTGATCCTCTAAACATCATCCAAATACTTAAATCCTAAGTCCAAACTTTCACTAGCCCTCACAAGAGTTACAATCTTTAACTCTAGTGAGAAATATTTTCTTAAGCACTCAAGTTCTAGAGCCAAGATTCAAGGAGGGTCATCCACTCCAAAGACTCTTGTTCAAAGCTTAAGGAAGAAGAGAATGACCCTTTTTAGACCCTACACAAGAGGTAGGAGTTTCTTCTTTATTTGTTCAAGTATTGTTGGCTTCTAACTTTGCTCATGGATAGAATGCCTCAAACTTGAGTTATTGTCAAAAGTTTTGAATAATTATATTTTTAGAAAACACAACATGTTCTATTCTGCTATGAGTACTTTTATGATGTTATCAAACTCAAATATAACTTAAAAGATTGTATGTGAAACTTGAGTTAATAAAGATAACTTAAGACATGAACATGGCAGGTGCTGGAATTTCTAGTTATTTCTGGCAGTAGTTACTTTGAAAATTAGTGTTCATAAAATATGAAGGATCTCGAAATTAAAATATTTTTATTATAAACTAGACTCATTGTAGAACACTCTCCAAAAAGAATCACCTAAAACGGAGTTTCCTAGCCCAAGATATAAATTTTTAAAGTAGAGCCTAAAACTGAAACTCTTAATCTGACCTTGTAGTAGTAAAATAGGTGTAACTCACTCTAGAAAAATGCAAATGGACTAATTTCAACTTTGTGGAAAAGCTAACACATCTACAAACACACTTATGTATGCTATGCATAAAGTTTTACACCATGCAAATACAGAATGAGAGATATATTTTTGGGACAGTGTGCTGAGAAAGTCTTGAAGGTAACGTGATACTGTGAGAGCGCAATTTGGAAAGGTTCTGGCTAAGGAAAAACTTGGTATTTAAGCGTGTCCATTGTGACCCACCTCTCTTTCCTGGGAATCCTTCTATGCACAATTTACAGTTGATTTACACTAATCTAAGATGTTAGTGCTACAAATTTTATTCTAAAAGATGTCAGAAATCTAAATAAAATATTCAAGTCTTGTAAAGAGATAATTTTCAGGATTTAAGTAGAATAATAATCTTCAGGAGATATATATAAAAGTCATAATAAAAATATATAAAGAACCTCTAAAAATATCTTAAAGGGTATTAATGTATTAATGGAAATACTAAGAGTACAAAAAAGACTAAGAGAAAAAGATAATACCAAGATATCCATAACCTATTAGGAACACTAGAGACCTAACTTGATAACTTAGGTTGCTTAATATGAATTATCTATGAGAATGTTTACTATGAGATTTACATGATATTGTCTATGTTACATGAAGTGATATACAGAAATGTGAATGTATTGATGAGATATGAAATGATAATGATAAAATGATTGACTGTGCCATGATTTATTAATGTGCATACATTCATGTTTCAAATGAAATAATAAATAGACCAACTCACTGCTTAATCCTCTTTGAAAATTAAGGTATTGATGATTTCACTTAGTGAGAATAAAAGTAAAACCAGAAAAAGTAGCAATGATAGTCTAGAAAAGTGGACTTGAGCTAAACTTACGGCTTAACCCCCTAAACCGTTGAGATCATGGCAACGGAAAGAAAACCAAAAGGTTGTGGCGACGGCCACGGTATGAGCTCATTACCCTTTAGGGTGGTCTAAGGCATTGATGCATTCATCCCGTGAGTAATTAAGAAATATGTTGATGAAATAAATGAAAGATGATGATCACTAAACAAGTGAATGTTGAGGATGAGTAATCATGAAATGCATGCAGCTCCTAAATGATTATTGCTTATTAGTGGTTTTACATGATATGCTTATATGTATGCTTGATGAAATACTGAATGGATATTTCTGCTAATGTTCAAGATTAGTTTAAAAGTAACTGCACTTCGGCTAATCACGTTTGTGAAAGTTTGATAATTGAATCCTTACCTGTTCACCTTTTTATAATAAACCCGAAGTGACTGGGACGACAACGATGACACTTTTAGTACAAGTAGGAACTCCTACCGAGAAATCATGTATTTCTCACTCCTATGTTTATTTTCCGTTGTCGTTACCAGAGACAGACGTATCCACTTAAAGCAACGAAGCTGTAGCTGAGGAAGCATGTAGCGCGTGAAGATTTCAAACCTTTCAAGTAGGAGCATTCCGAGCTTTAGTTACATTATAGTTTGTGAGAAACAATTAGTAATAGTAGAACTTATATTGTTATTTGTAATAACTTATCAGTATGATATATGCCCTGTTGTGACTTATGTATTAAGTGATTATATTCCAGTTTATGTGATAATAGTTCTACACTTAGTCTCTTATTCCGCTTATTTAATTAAGTGCGCAATGTAACTTGATTATTATCTATAAAAGCGCTATGTATTTTACTTCTCGTTACAGGCTTAAGTTTTCAAAAAAAATTAATTTATTTAAAGAAAAAAAAACTTCCACTATTTTTCTAAGTTAATTTCAAAAGAAAATAAATGCAAGGCATAAGTGACAACTAATAGAATCCAAATGTGAACTTAAGCACCGTGGGGTTCTATTAGGGTGTTACAAATGTACCCTTCGAGGTATATTGTGATGCATCGGGCAAAGGTTTAGGTTTTGTGTTGATGCAAAACAGGCAAGTGGTAGCCTGTGCGTCCCGATAACTCAAGCCTCACGAGGTAACCTACCCCACCCATGACCTAGAGTTAGCCGCCATCGTGTTTGCCCTGAAGATGTGGAGACACCATTTATATGTTGTAAGGTTCTAGGTTTTCTCCGATCACAAGAGTTTCAAGCATCTCTTTGATCAAAAGGAGTTGAATATGAGGCAGAGGATATGGATGGAGTTCCTCAAAGATTATGATTTCGGCTTAAGTTACCACCCTGGCAAGGCTAATGTAGTTGCTGATGCCTTGAGTCGAAAGTCATTACGTTTGTCCTATATGATGGTCAATGAAGTTGGGTTAATAGAGAAGTTTAGAGATATGAATTTGGGGATGTCTGCAACCGATAGTAGCATAGTGATGTGTCATCTCACTGTGACCGGTGGGTTTAAGCAAAGGATTATGCTTGTGCAAAGAGAAAATGAGGACTTTATGGAGAGAATAGAGGTAGTTAAGGCCGGTAAGTTGAAAGGTTTCGAGTGAGGCCCCGATTGGTTGTGGAGGTTTGAGGGGCAAATCTGTGTGCCACAAGATGGCGACCTCTGAGAGAAGATCTTGGAGAAAGCCCACAAAAGCCACTTCGCCATTCATTCTGGTACTACCAAGATGTACCAAGATTTGAAGAAGATATTCTGGTGGCTCGGATTGAATAAGGATGTGGTTGCCTAGGTGAGTAAGTGTTTGGTCTGCCAAAAGGTTAAGATCGAACACCAAAAACCTTCGGGCATGTTGCAACCCCTGTTAATCCTCGAGTGGAAGTGGGAAAGTATATTAATGCATTTCGTGACAGGATTGCCAAGGACCCAAGCTGGCCATGATGCCGTATGGATAATCGTGGATCACCTAACAAAGTCGGCCCACTTTCTGCCTATTCGAGTCACTTACTCGTTGGACAAATTGGCTCAACTGTACATCCAAGAGATAATAAGGTTGCATGGAGTGCCGTCGACAATAATCTCAGATCGAGATCCGCGGTCTACGTCACATTTTTGGGGAGCCTTCCAAAAGGCGTTTGGTTCAAAGTTGTGCTTAAGCATTGCTTACCACCCACAAACAGATGGCCAATTTGAAAGAACAATCCAAACCCTAGAAGATATGTTAAGAGCCTATGTCTTGGATCAAAAAAGGAGTTGGGATAAGTACATGCCTTTAATCTAGTTTGCGTATAATAACAGTTATCACGGGAGCATCGGTATGGCACCGTACGAAGCGCTGTATGGAAGGAAGTGCCAATCACCCTTGTGTTGGTACGAGCCCGGAGAACAGAGTGTCTTAGGACCCGATGTAGTGAGGGAAACGACGGAGCAAATCAAGAAGATTAAGGATAAAATCTTAACCGCTCAGAGTCGGCAAAAAAGCTAAGCAGACAAAAGGCACAAGCCCTTGGAATTCCAAGAAGGCGAACATGTATTTCTCAGAATCACCCCGACTACAGGAATAGGGAGAGCCATGAAAGTTAAAAAGTTGAGTCCCCAATTTCTCGGTCCCTTTGAAATTCTTCAGAGAATCGGATCTGTAACTTACAAAATAGCCCTGCCACCCAATATGTCAAATCTTTACGACGTCTTTCACTTCTCTCAGTTGAGAAAGTATGAGTCCGACCCTAGCCATGTCTTAGAGCCAGAACACGTACAGTTAAGGGAGGACCTGACGTTTAATCTACCGCTTATGAGAATCGTGGACCAAGGCGTCAAGCAATTGAGGAACAAGTCTGTTCCTTTGGTGAAGGTCGAGTGAGGACGAGGCAACACCGAGGAGTTCACATGGGAACTTGAGTCCAAGATGAGGTCGAAGTACCCCAAGTTGTTCTAAGATATGAATTTTGAGGACGAAATTCTTTTTAAGGAGGGGAGTAATGTAACGCCCCGATTTTCTGTCAGAGTGAAAATGACCAAAATGCCCTGAGGTCATTCTCAGCCTGAAATTCGAGGAAGGCCGATCCGGCACTCGAAGGGCAAACTCAATGATGGAAGGGGATTGGTTGACTTGTGTGCCTTTCCGGGATCGAAAATCTCGTTTTTTGAGTTTTCAGGTCAAAATGACCAGAATACCCTAGATGTGTTTCACATGGGGACAAGTCCCGGATGGACTCGGAACTTTCCTAGATGGTTTTAAAAGGTGTTTTTATGCATTCTGTGACATCAATTTTAGTCCCGAAGGTCCCGGGCAGTTCTTGTGCAAAATTACGATTTTGCCCCTAAATGCAGCATTTTGAGCTTAATCGCGTGATTAAGCAAACCTAAGTAATATTAGGCTCTAATCGAAGATTAATTAATTTTCATAATTAATCTCGAGTTAAAATAATTTATTAAACTTGATTAGAACCTAAGATTGCTTAATTTGAACTCAAATCTCATTTTAAATTCAAGATTCCTAATTATGGAATTTTGAATAGTGTTTTCTCTCTCCAATTCCTTAAATCATGGAATTGTGTCTACATTGTTTAATGCATAAAATGAATTTAAAATCCTTTAATGATGTATGAGCACTCCTTAATTGAGTCATAGAATTCCTAATTACATCCTTAGTCACTTAAACTTGTGCTTAGTGACTCCTAACCTTGCACCTAAACTAATACACACCTAAACACATCATTAACACACAATTACATGAACAAATCTCTCTCCTCCCTTGCTGCATCAGCTGACCGAAAATACACCCCCTTAATTCCCATGTGTTTGAATTTTTCACACTCCAAAGAGCCATGCTTAAGCCCATACCTCAAGCCATACCACCCATGCCTTCAACCATGCCTTATATGACACAATGTAAGAGATATTTCTTCTCTCCCTGCTCCCCAAACCATATGGCTACCTCCTCCCCCTTGCACCCTTCATTTCTTGTTTTTCTATAAATAGACACCTTGGAAGAACTTGTGTCATTTTGGTTCATTTGGTAAGTTTGAGCACTTTAGCATTTTTGTAAGTTCTTTCCTTTTTCCTCTCAAAGTTTCAAAGAAGCTTTCCTTTTTCCTCTTCACCTTCCTTCATTTTCATCTTCTCTTTGAATCACAACCTCAAACCACCACCTTAGATCATCCTTTAAGCTCTCAAACACTCAACCTCAAACACAACATCACTCAAAACACATCTCCTCCCTTTTTCCTCTCCACAAGGCCGAAGCCACATCTCCACTTTAGGAAGAGTTACTCTTCTTATTCTCATCCTCAAGACCAAGCTTTTGTCTTCATACTTGGCAGGGAGTTGTTCTAAAAGTTTTGCTTTACTTAAAATGTTGTGTTCTTGAGATTTATCTTGGTTTTCTTTTGATTCTCCTCCTCATTTCCTTTTTTTTATTTTGATCTCAAGATTTTCTGTTTATGTTCATGATAGCTTGATGATGAGAGTCTCTAGATGATGACCTTGTGTTCATCTCAATGAAACCTCTAAAGCTTGAGTTTTCTTTTAAGTTCATATATGTTCTGTAGCTCACATGGTTTTTAACTTAAGAAAACTAATCACATGGTTTCAATAAGCTCAAGCCTACCCTTGTCAACCTTAAAGTTGGCCGGCACGTTCTAGAGTCTTGGCTCTAGATAGGGCTTTTGAGTATCTAATAAAGAACATGGTGTATTTTTCCTCTCTTTGTGTGGTTAAGTTTCGGTTCCTTTATTTGCTTTTTCTTTAGAATGTTGTTCTATCTTGAGCTTGATGACGATGTTTAAGAACCATGAAGTTACCTTGAGGTCATGGCTCAAGAACTCTAAAGCTCATTTTGCTTGAATGAGATAAGTGATGAGTTGTGATTCTTTGTTCCTTTAAAGTCTTTCATGAGCTCTAGATAATCTAAATTGAACTTGCACTCATATTTACTTTCATGCTATCGCTAAATCTCAAAATAAAGAAATAACCTTGCATTTCATGCTTACATTTCAAGTCCTCACTTAAATCTTGAAGATAATAATAAGCTTGCATCTCAGGTTTATTTCCTGTTCTCACTTTTAGTTCTAATGAAAAGTAAATGAAGTGCATATCATGTTTAAGTTTATGTTATCACCTAACAATCCTAGAGCTCAAAGATTTACTCATGATTATCTCAAGCAAAGTTTAATAACAGAAATATTTTACGATAAGGATGTCAAGAAAAATGATAAAAGGTGTTTTGATGTAAAGGAATGATTTTTGGAGGTGTTAAGAAACATTTTATGCGAATTTTAGGCCTCTGGTAATCAATTACTACCCTATGTAATTGATTACTCGAGTGTCCCTTACACCAAGAATACACATTTTTGACTCTGGTAATCAATTACCAGCACTATGTAATCGATTACCAGCAGCCAGTTTGCAACCGTTTTAAGATTCTGGGCTGTGTAATCGATTACCACTTCATGTAATCGATTACCAACAGTCTGTTTTCAACTGTGTTCAAAACTTGAGCTGTGTAATCGATTACCAGTGCATTTAATCGATTACCAGGACCCAGAATATGAATTTAAATTGTTTTAAAGAGGAGTTTTGAGGACTTAAGCAAATCCCAAGAGAAACTAGCTTTCTACATGTGTTAAAAATGAGATGTATGCATTATGTGACAAAAGATGTCTTAGTTCTATTTTATTGATGCTCATGATTCTGCCTTAATCAATGGCTCACTGTTTGACGATGACTCTATGATGATAATATGAGCATAATGGAGTTGGATTATTGAAATATTAATTGGAGAAAAGTTGAGACAAAATTAGTAACTAGAGAAGAATTGAAATGAGACTTGTATATCCCTTAGTAAATGATTTTTCTGGGTTCTGTCCAGCATGGTTTAGAAATGATAATCATGGTTTTAAATTAGTTTAAATGTGTATGA
Organism: Dalbergia cultrata; assembly: GCA_031216105.1. NCBI lineage: Eukaryota > Viridiplantae > Streptophyta > Magnoliopsida > Fabales > Fabaceae > Dalbergia > Dalbergia cultrata. Next base: position 27,954,451 of record CM062345.1, read on the forward strand.
ATAACTCATAATTGGTTTAGGACTTGATCTTGATGCCTTAGGAGCAAACCGGACTTAGAAAGGGTCATTATTGTGACTCCTAGGTACCCGTAAAATTGGAATTTTAGATTCTGCATTCTTGAGGTTTAGAGATGTTTATGATCATAGTATTGAGTGAGGAATACTTAGATATGAGCCTATAGGTACCCGAGAGATTAAGTTGTGGTGAGGAATACTTAGATACTTAGCCTAGGTTTTATTATTTGGGGTGGCCTCTACATTGCTAAAGATTTCATGAATGATGTCACACATACTGATGAAAGTTCCATTTGAAAATTATTGCCCTTATGCCACCTGGATTGTTTCTATATGGTTTGATTTGTTGATTTATATGCTCAGGTATTGCCATGCATTTCATGTTTTAATATGTTGCATTCACGACAACAAGATGCATGCTAAAAGGAATGAACCTTGGATAAATGGTTTTATAAACCCTAATAATGAATCTTATATGCATGGACACCTTTTACAAATAAACCCAAGGTTCCTAAGGATGTGAACGATGTAACCCTAGGATAGGAGATCCCTACTGAGATTCTTTAGCAAAAATTCTCTCTCCTTTCTCTTCCTTCTCTTTCTTCCGTCACATCTTCAGAGAGCGATGGCGACGTTCGTGGTTTTTGTCAACACTCCGACTTGGGAGGTTCACTTTGATCTGGATCACGGATCATACCATTTTGAGGGGTAGTGCACAGTATGAGTCTTCATGTTCGTCGGACGCCCCTTTGCACACCCTGTACAGAGTTACCGTTTCTCCCCAATGTCACCCTACGTACCTTTAATTATGTGGACGTATATTGGTGGATCGATGCCTCGAGACTTCCAGGACTACGTACCTCGGTCTCCTAGTTCGGAGGACGACCCTTTCGAGGACCCGCAGACGCATATGTATAGCAAGAGCTTTGCTCCTACACCTCAGATCGTGCGAGGCGAGAGCAAGGAGACTGTTACACAGCCGAGACTGGCTAGGCAAGCTAAGAGGTGCCCCTATCGAGGAGCTCATGCTCAGTCTTCACGTGTGCCTACTCCTGCCGCCCTGTATCCATGGATCGGTTACACTCCACCTTTCCCCGGGTTCCAGTAGCAGACGTCTTAGGGGAGGCTTGGTGCACACACCCACATGTAGAGTGGATAAACCTTCTTTTGTATTAAGGTTATCCATCATAGGTGCACTCGGGTAGTTGTGGTTTGTTTATGTTTTCTTGTTTCTGTTGTATTTCCTTTCTTATGTATTGCAAGCTCAGCCTGTTTCTATAAGGGCGTGACTACTTATGTACCCTAACTATATTATTATTAATGAAATGTTTCCGTTGTTGTGATGACCATTGTTCTATTGTTACTTGCTTTAGCTTTTGTGCTCCTTATGATTGATATTTATGGCTCTCGTTTAGATAAGAGCGCGACTCTCACTTTGGTTTATGTTTTCAAAAAAAAAATTTACCCGTAATTTTCGCTAAGTATTTTAATAAAATGATGAGAGTAAGGAGTAATAACCTAATGATTAACCTAATGTGTTCTAGAAAGTTAGGTTAAGAATTAGGGTGTTACATATGGCCTAAAACAGATTTAGGGAAAATTCGTTCCTAGTCATTGTGTTGCTGGATTTCTGCTAGAACTATGACCTTAGAAAGAATTATGAAGATTTCAAGCATAAAATGTTAAAGGAGTAGTTGTGAATAATGCCCATGATTTTATATACCCTTGCATGCATCTCTGATTAACATGTTAAAAATTAAAGGTGACATAAGACACATGGAAATGATCTTCTATACTCCAGGAATTAATGGTTATGAGAGGTGATCTAATAAGGACCCTTTAGACTCCACGAATTAATGGTTATGAAAGGTGATCAAAAGAAGTCGCAGGCTCATGATAAGTTAAAGTAAGAAAGTGATGTGTTTCCCCCTCTATTACCCCATATTAAATCTAGCGACAGCTAGTTAGGTTGGGTTCATCCTAGGCAATCGGTGAGGTGGAGTTTTGGTGGTTATGTTAAAATCGCCAGGGAATGTGAGATGGTTGGATTATAGTGTTCATGAGAGCGGGTGGACATTATGAAAAGGACTTAAGAGTTCAATTATGAGAAAGTAAAACAAAGGTGCATATACAGATATCATATCATTCTCCCATTGGTGCATCTAATCATGTGATATGTGCTAAGTGGCTTTAGCCATCTAGCATTTCCTCCTGCTTAAATGTTTGGCATTATGTTGTGTTTTAGACTTATATGTTACTCATGCTCTTGAGGCATTGTCATGCATACATGTGATATTTGTTGTATTCACGACATTAAGACCCATGTTAAAAGACACCCACTTCGGATAAAAGGATTCTTAGAAAGATTAAAAATTGAGCCTTATGCATACACGACCCTTTCATAATCAAAACCAAAGTGGCTGGGGGTGATGACAATGACACTTGTGTTAGAGTCGAGAAGCCTTACTGAGAATCTTGAATGAGTTTCTCATCCCTTTCTTTTCTTCCGTGTTGTCTCCAGACGAGGATAAAGGTGTTCTTCATGATTTTGCTTGAGATATGGGCGTGGGAGCTACGCTATGAACCGGATCAGAGGGTCACAGCGGAAGCATGGAGATAGCTTTCTTTTGGGCATTAGCTTTAGGGTCATCACATCCTATACACCCGTGTTTAGCCTAGTCCTTCAATGGCTATGTATAGGGAAATAGTTTAGTTTTGTTGCAATCATGCTTAGCCTTTGATCTACTGTATGCGAACCCCTATTGGTGAACTTATTATCTTTGTATGTCTTTTATGTGCATAAGACGTCACTACTATGTTATGGATATGATATGTTAATCTAGTACATGTCATGTTATGCTATGGCTTGTATATATATTATAGTGAGGTTTATGTGATTGCTACTACTATGCGTGTATTGACCGATATCTACATACACACGTGGCTCGCATTTTGATTTTAAAGTTTTAAAAAAAAATTTAGTCGTCTTTTTATTACTTGTATTTTAAAGAAGAATAAGTTAATTTCTGAAACAAAGGTGCAACAACTAATAATTAACCGGAATGCGACTCGAGTGTATTAGGTTAAAAATTAGGGTGTTACATATCCGCTATTCACCAAAGAGAGCAATAGAGTTGGCTAGCTTCTAGTTAGGAGGCTAGGTAAATTTACGGTATAAGTAGTTTCTTCGAAGGTGTGAGGATTCAGACCTGCCTTCTTAGGGAGATTTTAGAGAAACATTCTTGAGGAGGTTCCTTTCATAAAGCCAAAGGGCCTATATGGTAGATGGGTTCTGGAAGCTTAGTATAACTCCAGGGATGTTAGTGAAAGAATATGATGAGAGGTTCACCTACCTGGCTCAAGCGGCTTTGAGCATGTTACCTACGGAGATGAATGGAGTGAGACCGTTTGTTTAGGGGCTACCCAAGGATATGTTATCAGTCTACAACCACATGTTGGGCTTATGGATTATGCCTAAGTAGTGGACACATCGATTAAACTAGAGAGTAAATCGTTGTCAAAGTCTGGAAAGAAGGCAAAGATTCACAACTCCTTCTTAGGTGGAGCTGGCTTAAGTAGGAGTCACCGCTAGCAGGGTTAGTGGCAAGGCCAGTTGGGTAGGGTAGCCTTCTCAGAGCCCACCTCGACATGCCCTGCTGCCTCACAGACACATAGCTAGGGTGGTAGTCAACTTGATTGGCAGAGTTCAGGTTAATCCTATCCTAATATTCACATATGTAGGAGGAGACATTTGGGCCAGTGCATGAAAGGTTTCATAGCTTGTTATGGTTGTGGTCTGTAAGGCCACATGAGGAGAGATTGTCCCATGCTTAGGATAGCTTTTAGTTAGGGGTCAGTGAACCCCACAACACCAGCACTATCCTATTAGTCAATGACGTGGGAGGGCTCTGTTGTTCCGATAGGTAGAGGAGCTAAGGGTATGGGCCTTGGTGGCAAAGGTTCGAGCGGCGGAAGACTAGGTGGCAGAGGCTAGGATGGCAGGGGATAGCCCCGTTTATCCACTTTGACACGCTAGGATGCATAGGCGTCTAATGTAGTTGTAATGGGCATGATGACTTGGCTTCCCTATACAGGGGTCACAGTGCTACTAGCAGCTACACCATTGTAACCAGTGGCATTGATGGAATAGTGGCAGCCTGAATCCCAATAGATGAACCGTGTATAGTGGCAGCAGTGTTATTAGGTTGCATCGATATCGCCAACGATGTTAATGGGACAAAGGTAGATTGAATCACAATGCCTGTAGATGGCAGGGGGCTTATAGTCACCCTTGGAGGAGAAGTCAGTGCCACCACATACGTCGTAGGCTAACTCATGCCCTTTTGAGCCATAGCACGTGGTCGAGGTTGTGGTGTAGGAGTCATATCGGTCTTTCTTCCTGACTTTAAATTCATACGCCAAGTGTGATTTGAACCAAGGGATGAGAACTTCTCAGAGCTAATATTGATTATCCCACCAGGCGTGCCAAAATATGTTTGATCTAATTTTAATTGGCTAAGATTAACTTGATCTAATTAACTCAAACATATAAGAAACCTTGTGAGATGAGGCGATTTGTGCGAAAGCTAGAGATTAGAACTTTAGCCTAGGGGTTATCCAAATCACTATAGAAAACCTTTAGAAAAGATTAAGCTAAGAGAAGTGACAAAATAAAAAGTAACTTACGTTAATTGGAAATGGAAAAAATGCAAAAAGAAATAACAGCGAAAAGCAACTAAAATAAATAAATTAATTGTGTGGAGATTATCATGTCATTTTTTATACAAAAGATCTCCTATTTATAGTCTCTCAACCAAGCTACATATATGATTGTAGCTTTTCCTATTTTTTAGCCACCACTCCTATGTTTTTACACACGTTTCTAGAGTTACAGAATTCTTTTGCTTCATGAGCTAATGCTTCTTCAAATTACGTAAGCCATTTTTTTCAGCTGTTTCCTTCTTCTCCTTGGGCATGTGCTTATCATCCCGCCCACTTCTTGATCATAGCCACGATAGCCTTCAGTCATTTATTTTGGGCCCATGCGAATTGGCACAATAATTTTGGGTGTCCAACAATAATTAATATAAAAAAAAACTAGAATTGTGGTTTGTGGATTATGTGCACTGTTAAATTTTTCTCTCCATTTTTTGCCGTTAGATTGTATTCTGAGTTTGATCTATGGCTATGAGTCAGCTGGGAAACCAATGTTCCTTTTTATAAATTTGTCCGTGCTTATATATTCCACAAAATGCAGCTATGCTTATTCATTCAGTCTCACTCTCACTGCGCTCCACCAAATCGAGGATTTTAGGGTTAGGGATAGGGTATTAACCGCTCCTTCACCTTCGTCTTCAGCCTATTCCGAAAACCATCTAGTCTCGATGGCCATGGATCCCACCAAGAAACGCAAACTAGAAGAGAACGGCTTCAACGCTGCCACCGATGACGACAACCATCTGATGCTCACCCCAGCGGACGCCCGCAGGATCATGGAGCGCTTCACGCCTGACCAGCTCCTCGACATCCTCCAGGACGCTGCCGTCCGACACGCCGACGTCCTGGCCGCCGTGCGCGCCGTCGCAGACCCCGACGTCTCCCAGCGCAAGCTATTCATCCGCGGCCTCGGCTGGGACACCACCACCGATGGCCTCCGCAACCTCTTCTCCGCGTATGGAGATCTCGAGGAGGCCGTCGTCATCCTCGACAAGGTCACTGGCAAGTCCAAGGGCTACGGCTTTGTCACCTTCCGCCACGTAGACGGCGCCCTCCTCGCCCTCCGCGAGCCCAGCAAGCGCATCGACGGCCGCGTCACCGTCACCCAGCTCGCCGCGGCGGGCAACTCGGGCGCCGGCGCTAACACAGCCGATGTCGCTCTGCGGAAGATCTACGTGGCCAACGTGCCCCCGGACCTCCCAGCGGACAAGCTTCTCGCCCATTTTTCGATCTACGGGGAGATCGAGGAGGGGCCATTGGGGTTTGACAAGCAGACCGGTAAGTCGAAGGGTTTTGCACTTTTCGTGTACAAGACTGCGGAGGGGGCGCAGACTGCGCTGATGGAGCCGGTGAAGACAGTTGATGGGAGACAACTGAATTGCAAGCTGGCGATTACGGACGGGAAGCAAGGGAAACGTGGTGGTGCGGCGCCCATGGGCCATGATGGGGTTCAGGGTCATGGGAATGCCCATGGTCACGGGGATGGCATGGGGGTGCCTCCATCGTCGGTGCCGGGATCACTTTCTGGTCAGTATGGCGGTCCTGTTGGTGGTTTGGGTTCATATGGTGGGTTTCCTGGTGGGCTTCAGGGTCAGCCGCCGATGGGGAGTCATCCACTGAATTCGTCCGTTGGCGGTTTGAGTTCCGTTGGGAACCAGGCCCCTACAGCGATGGGCGGTGCTGGCGGGTATGGTTCTGGGATGGGAGGCCATTACGGTGGGTATGGTGGGCCTGCGTCCGCTGGTTTCGGGGGAATGGGCGGCGGTGTTGGTGCTGCTGGGGGTGCTGGTTTGGGAGGAGGTAATGTTGGCGGTGCTGGTGCTGGTGGACTTGGTAGTGCGGCTGGCGCTGGTTCGATGTATAGACTGCCGGGTTCAGGTGGAATGCCTGGTGCTGGGTATCCTGAGAGTGGACATTACAGTTTATCATCTTCAGGATACCAGAATCAGCATCACCCAACTTCTGGGGCGTCTCCTGTTCCTAGGGTTCCGCCTGGCTCAATGTATCCAAACGTGCCCCCTTACTACTGAGGTAATTTTTTTATGTTCTTATTTTTAACCTTCTTTGTAGTTTTACTTTTTTGTTCCCCTAATGTTGTTTCTCTTGTTATCTGTCTCTTTGTTGTTGGTGTGTTTTTTATGTTTACTCTATGTGTTTTGTTTGTTATCTTACTGTGAGCTCTGTATTTGTTTTCTTGGACTGTGTCTGAACATTTGTGGTAAATGATGATGCAAGGTCTCGATACTGTTCAAATTCAACGATTACTTCACTTTGTCTGTCTGTCTCCTTTTATATATATATATATATATATATATATATATATATATATATATATATGATGAAATGCTTTCCCTTTGTTGTAGTAGTCTTTTTTTCCTTGTTGTGACATACTTGTTTTTTAAGATGTATCATGTATTGGCTCTGTGCCTTTTTTTTTGTCCAAAGGGAATGCCTTCATTTATTAGTCACCATTTGACCTCCTTGCTTGGTATCTTTCAAAATTTTTCATTGAAATTAACATTCTGGATTGCATGTGTTGTCGTTGAAGATCAAGTACCTGATCTGTGGTTTATATCCGTGATCAATAAACGTTGTGATTTCTCCCATGCAACAATGGCTTGATAAAGTTTAAATTGATGTCTGTTATGGTGAGCATGGGATCTGTACATTAATTACGTTATCTGTCCCAACTATGGAATACGGTTGAGCCTGTGTATTTTCTTTTGAAATGTAGTTCTCTTTAAAAAAATAAAAATTGTTCTAACTATTTTGTTAGCAAATTATTCTAGTTTTTAATTAATATCATCTTATTGGTTGTCTGTGTCATCATGCAGTGTTAAGTTAGTTTTTTACCATTTAACTTGGCACGTCTCTTATAGATATCAAATTGATGTATATTTGAAAAGTAAGGGTTATGGTGTTTTGTAGTAGGGTCAACATGCACTGATTCCATAGAAAATAATACCCATTTATTCTGTTGGGATAAGATTTCTATTATCATACCTTAGGATATCATTAGAGTTATGCATTTTTCATTTAATTTTAGGATGTAAGGTAAGGATGTTAAAAGATAAATGTTAATGAAACATTTTTTTATGTTGAGAAGGTAGATTTGGCATTGGCTTCACATTTAGTAATATGCAATGTGGATTGTTAGATTTGAGTTGATTTCCTCTTTTATTTCTGTCATGGGCGCAAGGAAGGGGGTGGATGAGATTTGGTTGGAGGTCATTTAAAGGGGGAGGCTTCATGCATTTCTACTGTCGCGAATGTGATTGAAATGTGAATATGTTAGAGAGCGTATTCTTGAGGGATTAGAAGTGACTAAAAGACAGAAGTTTATGGGCAATATAGGAATTAACAAGGGTGCTGAAGTGTGTGATCCAAGTGGGTCCCAAGTCTAACGACATTAGCAGGGGCAAGGAGTGAGTATTGAGGGGTGAGGTGTGGGAAATGTTTGTTAGTATTCTGTTAGGAAAGTTTATAAGTGTAGGTAGTGGAGAGGAATAAGGCAAACTTTTGTTGTATTAGGAATTGGAGCCGAGGGCTGCTTAGTGCTCTAAACTTTTATCCTTTTGTCTTTGCATTCTGTTTTGTTCATATTTTCAATACCAATATCTACTTTCAGTATTTCATTTGTGGGTTCCTATCAATGGCATCAGAGCTCCTTTCCGGGGAGTTGTGTGAGCCGATCACGAACGCTGCAATGGAAGCTAGATTGGAGAACTTGGTGAGGAAGATGAATGGCATAATGCGACTTTTGAGAGACGACAATCAGAACCAACGGAGGAGACGTTCTCCGCTGGCACGGAGAGAGGCTTTTCTGGTGGATGAGGAGGACCTAAGGAATGGGGGTCCAAGGCGGCGTGAGTGTGCGCAACACTCGCAGCCCTCTCCCCTTCGCAGAGAGAGGAATGATTCCCGGTCTCGATGTCGAGAGTCGTACCACTTTCCCCGTTCGCGAGATGGTTCTTCGCGTCATTGGGATGTTAGCCCGTGGGGGAGTCGACCTCCTGATTTGTCGAGGGACAGGAAAAAGCACCGCGATGTTCATCGACATAGCCAGTGCGATGAACTACGCCACGAACGACGTGAAGAGCAACGGGAACACTCTCAGTGAGAACGAAGTCGGGGATTGACTGCGGAATCAGAGGAGAATGAAAGCTGAAGGCATAGGAGGGGGAAAGAGCAAGAAAGACGATAGCGAGAGTATGGTACTCCCAATGGAGAGGAGAAAATGCAAACTCAAATTCACCTTTGGAGAGACAGAGCAATAGAGATTCAAGGGGAAACAGAGATAGCCGCGATAGAGGCAGTGCCGCAGAAGGAAGCTAGCGAGCATACTCACGCCAGTGGTTGCAGGAAGCTTGATCGTGCACCACCAAACTTAAGGCCTTGTGCGACGGGCGACAAACCATTGCTGGAGGAGGTCGAAGATGAATTGCAGAGGGAGTCGTACGGTGCCGAGGTTGGCGTCAAGCAGGAGAAGCAAAAGGGTGTGGAGCTCGCGGTTGTAGAAGAACTACAACTGTTGGGAAGTTTCGCCGCCGGCGAGCCACCCTCAGAGAGGACCGAAGCGAAGACAGATAAGTTGAGTGATGTTCGGATCTGTGCGGAAGCCACTCTAATTCCACCACCACTCCCACCTGACTCGACGGACTTGTATACGGCGGCTGGTGAGCCACCTCTGACGGTGAACGGAACTAAAGCGTGGAAGATGGAAGCAGAGGCACCATCTTCTTTCCTTGGAAGCTTCACGAATCTGCTGGGAAGGGAGATGAGGGCAATGCCTAGGGAACCAAACTTTTGGGTCAGTTTTGTGACCCAGTAGGCCAAGCCCAAATTCCAAGGGGGAAGTGGATTTCTAATGAAGAGAATGTTGGGGGTAATCTGTTAGGGCAAGCCCAATATGTTGACAACAAAGGGGATTTAATGGTGGCAGAAAATGCAAGGCTGACTTTATTTTTCTGTCAAATGGAACAGGCTCAACAAGTTGATGTTACTGGTGTTAAAATTAAAAAAGCTCTGGCAACAAGGCCTGTTTTACTTGCTCAGAGGTTTGATGTTTTAGAACTCAAAGAATCACTTAAGTATGTTGTCCAGTCTTGTTATTTTGATTTGGGCCTATCATCAAAGGGAGTATTTGGGCTAAGTTGTTCTTCATACCAGAAAATCCAAGTGAAGTTAATGGAAAGACTTTTTACGGGTTGTGAAGTTGTCCTTGTCTCCTCATTGCATACGTTTGGAAGCCTATTCATTCCTGCAAAGGTAGCTAGAGCGTTGGGAGCATGTGAGCGTGTTCCATTCCCATATGCGTGGGATGATTCTACTTTCAACAATGATAAAGGTGTTGCTGAAATTCAAGGGGCTAGGAAGGCAGGGATTCGCCAATGGAGAGTGGAGGAAGGGACAGCCATGGATGTGATCTTCTCGAGAGATGTGCTGCTTGATATTGAACGACATCGATATCATCATATGCCACTCCGAATGGGGTTATCAAACGGGGAGAGAACTCTTCCAAAATCTCTTCCATTTCGTGTTAATGGATTGGAATTTGAATTACATTGTTGGGGCTTTGAATTCTCCAGTTTGATTTCCTCTTATCTCTTGGGTTTTGGGTGGTCTTGGCTGCTAAAGGAAACTGGAAACCTCATACCCAAGGAAGAATGGAATTTGTTAATTGATGATTGGAAGTTGTTTTCTTGCATGATAGAAGCAAACTGCATTCGTCCAGTTACTTTGGAACATGAAGTCACTGATATTGAGGAAGGGAAGAAAAACATTGAGGCACAGCCAGAGAGATTGAAATGTTCTGCATGGTGCTTTTGGATTTTGGCCCACACTTTGGTCATGAGAATGAAAAAGTTGAAGCAGAAGAAGACACACCTCATTGATGTTCATGCCAAGGAAGGGATTGTTGCACAGAAGGGGGACTATGCATTTAGTTTCTTTACACAAGTCCCTATTGATGCTGTGTTCTAGAAGGATAAAAATACTTTTTTGATATTTGTACAAGAAAGTCTGTTAGCAAGACTAGTCTATTCATGGGACCCAGGAGGGAAGCACTACCTTACAAGCATATTTCATTCGTTCTGTTGCAAGGTTTGGGATCCAGGAGGAATTTATTTTGGGGACTTGGTCTTGCTCTTCAGACAACCCCTGTATGTACTAGCACACAACCATGCAGCAGAAATTCAACAAACTCCTTCCAAGATTCTGGGAGACTCTCACAGGTTGCAATCCTTAGCCAACAGCAGCAACCCAAGGTTAAGTCCCTGGCCTTTGGAGAAATGTGTGGCATCTGTTGTGATGCCTCAACCCTGCTGAATTCACAGATGCATTGGCTGTTAGGAAAACCTCTCAAGGGAAGCTTACTGAAGACATCAAGTTGAGTTCCCTCACTTCCACCTTGAGGACAAGGTGGTAGTTCAAGAGGGGGGGTATTGTTAGAGAGCGTATTCTTGAGGGATTAGAAGTGTCTAAAAGACAGAAGTTTATGGGCAATATAGGAATTAACAAGGGTGCTGAAGTGTGTGATCCAAGTGGGTCCCAAGTCTAACGACATTAGTAGGGGCAGGGAGTGAGTATTGAGGCATGAGGTGTGGGAAATGTTTGTTAGTATTTTGTTAGGCAAGTCTATAAGTGTAGGTAGTGGATAGGAATAAGGCAGGCTTTTGCTGTATTAGGAATTGGAGCTGAGGGCTGCTTAGTGTTCTAAACTTTTATCCCTTTGTCTTTGCATTCTTTTTTGTTCATATTTTCAATACCAATATCTACTTTCAGTATTTCATTTGTGGGTTCCTAGCAGAATATTTTTATCTATGTTCTTTTTCCTTGATGATAACCCTTTTCGTTACTTTTTCTGTGAACTCTCATTCACTAGGAACCACATAGCTTAAAATCTGAGTTATCCTTGGTTTTTTTATTTTTTTCCTGTGTTAATGTTGAAACTTCGAGTTAATTTTTGACTTGTCAAAACTCTCAGGTGTAGTGCTCAATCCTTTAGCATCTGTTATGTGCCTGTTTCACCTTGTTGATTTATAGAATCACCTTTGCTGAAGGAGGGGCTCCTGTTTGTTTCTGGCCATATCTTCTAATGAATGTTCATTGTGCTTTGCTTAATTTGCTTGCTGGTTCAGCTTGTTTGTTGTTTGATTTTAATGTGTTCTGTTTTCCTTTTTGCCTCGAGTTTTCATGGATGATATCCTCTCTTTGCCTTTATGGGTTGCTGGCTTTTTTTCCCCCCTTCTCTGCCTTGAAATTTCTTGGAAATTTTGTGGTGTGTTGTGTAATTTGTATCCACATGGAGACTGTTTATTGATGTGCTTTTTAAGCAATGGTGAGTATTTTGTTTGTCATTTGTCAATAAGCTTATGCTTTTACTGTATAATTTCTTTGAATGATGGTTGTGAAATGATGAATTGAGTTGAATGGGTATTTGATTCAGGTGTATCATCGCTTATTGGGCGCAGATGCGTTATGTGCTTCTGGTGATTGCGTGATTGCAGACTGTGTGCTCTGGTGTAATGAATTTGTTAGCCTGTCCTTTTACAGCCTGTTGAGCTCCCTTTTTAAAGCTTTGATTCTAATGTGTTATTAGCTAAAGGCTTTGAGATAGATTAGGGTTTTACTAGTGGCTGAATCATCTGGGCTGTTAGCACCTATGTTTTAGCTATGTAGTTATGAATTATGGTAATTTTTAGTAGGTGAGTTTGTAATTTAGTTACATCTTCCTTTCGATACACTTTCAAAACAAGTTTTTCAATATTTTGGTTGTTTCATTGCTAGTTAGTGTGTCAATATTTGGTATTGCACTATTGATTTGATGCTGTGGTTGCCTAATATCTAATCATTTTCTTTGTATGATTTTAGCCATGCTGTGACCAAAATGGTGTCAAGGATTTCTGATGATAACTTGTCTTGGTTCAACCACTAGGATTTTAACTTGACAAAAGATTCACTAAATTGGGGATTTTGTTATAATTTGTACTATTTTAGAAAGTCGCAGTTTATTCTAAATATAGGTTTTTTGGTCCTATATTCTAAATATGGTTTGCTAGTAAGTAAATTTTAACATAGACAGTTTTACTACTAGTTCTATGCCTTGGATTGGGGCCCACATCTTGGCAGAAGATTTAATGTTTTGGATTTGATATCAGCTGTTGTGTTATTCTTTTCAATAGCACAACGTTTTCAAAGTATGGTCTGTGAGTAACTTGTGATATTCTTCCTGACATAAATTTTGGAAAGCCGCCCACATCTTTGTTTCTGCCATATTTGAGGCAGTTCCATTGAGTTATTGTGTGATTTTCTATTTGTGTCTGGCTTATGTTGTATGAATTTATTCTCATCTTCTAGATGTCAAGTTGTTGCCACGGATTAACTATCACATGTGTTGATATTCTTGAACCATGCAAATTTTTAATTTTTGGCTCTCTAGCTCCTTGAGTGCCCTTCTGTGTTTGTTTACCCTATGGCCTTGAGTATGTGTCAAGCCATCTTGTATGATTTACCCTCACAGTAAAGATCCTAATGTAGGGTTGGTTTTAGTTGTGAAATTGGAAATTTGGCTAAGCTGATGCTGTTATTTCCCTTCTGATAGGAGGACTTTGTTTGTTTTGTCGATTGATGATGAATGCCTTTGCATCTTTGTTTTATCGTTATGAGATTGTTGATTGCTAACCTGGAGGATGGTTGAGACACATACTATGTTACTTATGGCTGACTCATTGGGGGAGTAAGCAGGACGGTTCATTATGTTATAATGTGTTGTTCTTATGATGCCCCCTGATTATGACCTAGCTTTGTTTTTGTCTTTAAAGAGGCTTGTACATTAATGAATGCCTTCTGTTTTTACTGCATATCCCATGTCTTTTTAATATTGAAGATTTGGTAATCCTAAATCCATGAGATGATTTTGAAATGGTATAGTAGTGATATCTTAGGTTCTGGGGTAGATTGGGTATTCTATTTTTCTTCATTACCAGTTGGGGCTGTCACTGCAATATCTTAGGTTCTTGGGTTGACTGTTATTCTTTTTCTTCATTGCCAATTGTGGGTTGTCACACAATTATGGCTTTCTTTATTGTCTGCTTCTGCAGCCTTCGTCTCTCTCCCCACCCATAGCATAAACGGACAATTGCACCCTTAATATTACAGAATTTGTTAGAGCCTTGGGCTTTCTATCTATTATTTTTAATTTTCGGTGTATTCTAGTAGGAATTTGTATGGTCTGCTCTATAGATATTTAACACCCCTGGATGGTGGATGATGTTATAATCTGGGCAATCTAATTATACGGGTTGTGCTTTGAGATTGATCCTCACTGTTTTTGTTACTTGGCATATGGGAATAAGAATGCCATGTTTCAAAACAAAAGCAGGATTAGAAAAGTTCATAATTTTCGCGTTGTGTTATTGTGGGCTCTCAATTTAGTCAAATTTGAGTCCTATAGTTCAAATTTACGTGTTATTGAATAACTTGTCATGTTGGTTTACTACGTGTATGTGACGACAGGATGTTGAATCAAGGAACTGGTTATTATGTGCCCTAAGACCTCTCAAATGACTTGACAAATGTCTCAGTATGATTTTATCCTTCTTAAACCCATTTGCATATTGATTCAATTTGTTTAACTATAGACTAGAATATTCTCTATATATCCATGTGCAATCTAAATAATAATAAACTGTTATCCCAATTGTCAATAGCCGTGTCTTGGTAAAGTGCACCTCTTTTGGTTTTGACATCTCTGGTTGAACTTGAGTTTAAAAATCGAGTTGAGCTGGAGCAGGAATGGTAGCTGAACTAAGGAGCATATTTGTTGGCTTCTTTTGGCGTACTAGAGTATCCATCCTAGTTAACCGTCTTCTGAGGTGATTTCCTCGGCAAAATTGAGAATGCGGTCTCAGTAGAGTCTTGATAGTGCAATCCTATTTGCTGTTGGTGTTGTCTAATGCTGTCGGAAACAACTGGATGGCTACTGCAATGCCCTATTGGCATGTGCTGCCCTAGTTCTATGCCTCTTATGTGTCAAAGGGGTGTTGTGACACTTGATGTTCTTGCCAACTTTAACAGTTCATCCAGTTTTGCGGATAACTTGTATAATATGAATGACTGCTTGCATTTCCTTAGATCAGATTTCTTTGTGGTTGCTTTATTGATATGTAATCTAGTGTCAGTAAGTAGAATGCATTGGATGTAAAAATATACCGATCCGAATAGAAGCTCTCAACTCATGTAGCGTGGAAGGATATTTGGCTTTTCAATATATTTTGGGTGGTCTAGTGCGGTCATTCATCATTACAAAATGTATTTTATATATATATATATATATATAGATATCGACTTTAATTTTTTTTTTTTACAGTATAGACTTTAATATAGACACATTGATAATGTACCATTTTGAGAGTTAACTACATGAGATTTACCACTTTAGCTCTTTTAAAGATTATATGGCTGATAAAATAGTTTTAAAAAATCATACTCGTCATGACCCTATGAAGATTCACTGTGTTTGACAAATCCATTCAAATGTCAATTGATGTTTGCTTTAGTTAGTGGAAGTTATTGTAATGTTTTGTGTTAAATTGGCATGGTAAAATCGTCATTTTAACTCTTGAAAGATCATCTTTGACAAAATTGTCACGCTTGGAGATGAGTATGTGTTGTGATATGTGGACAAAACTTTGTTTAACTTGCTATCCGTAAAAAAATGGATCAGAAAATTTTTGTTCGGAAATACATGGATGTTTTTTATTTGCACTAGTTAACCCGCAGACTAAATGGGCTTGGTCCACGAGTTTGCGGACTAACTTGTTAGCTCGCATAAGTGAGGGAATGCTTCCATGTGCGGTATTTATATATGTTCTTGATGGATGAACTTTGGTGAGTTGGTTTATTTTCTTATTTTTTGTATTTGTATTTGGTATTTGATATTTGACATTTAGTAGTTGTCAATTTATATTTAATAGTTTCACTATTTTTTATAATTGGAGGAGTTATGCATATTTGATTGGTAATATTTTGGATATTGTAAAGAAAATTATATATATATATATATATATATATATATATATATATATATTTTGTGAGGTAAAATGTAACGCCCTAATTTTCTCTAAACGTATAAATGACCGAAATGCCTCTAAGGTCATTTTTACCTGGAACATGAGGACGGCCAGCCTTGGCCATCCTCATAAGAGAGCTTTGATTTTGTAAGAAGGGGATTCTATGTATTTGAATGTTTAATAGAGCAGAAGAATATCATTTTTGAGGTTTCTGCGCACAAATGACCAAAATTCCCTTACAGTAATTTAAGGCAGTTTTGAGTTCTGTTTTGACCTGGACTTGTCCCGAAGGTCTAACATAATGATTTTTAAGGCATGGTGTATGTTTGCTTAAGTCCTGATGGTCTCGGACATTTTTTGCAAAAAATTACGATTCTGCTTCTGCTTAAGTGCATTAGGGCTTAACAACGTTTTTAAAAACAAAACCTGAGTAATATTAGGCTCTAATTAAATGTTAATTAATTTTCATAATTAATCTAGAGTTAAAATAATTATTTGAGGTTGATTAGGATCTAAAATTGCTTAAGGAAACTTAAAACTTAATTCTAGTCTTATTTCTTTAAGAAAACATCTAAGAATAATGTTTTCACTATTCAATCTCCCTAAATCAAGGAAATGTGATTGTTCCCTAATCTCTAGTCAATGGAGTTTGTGTAACACCTTAGTAGAACCCAACTATGCTTAAGTTCACATTTGGATTCTATTAGTTGTCACTTATGCCTTGAATTCATTTTTCTTTTTAAATTAACTTAGAAAGATAGTGGATAATTTTTTTTTTTATTAAATTACTTTTTGAAAACTTAAGCCTATAACGAGAAGTGAAATACATAGCGCTTACGTAGATAATAATCCGAGTTACATTGCGCACTCGCTTAATTACATAAGTGGAATAAGAAATTAAGTGTAGAACTATCATCACATAAACTGAAATAAAATTACTTAATACATGAGTCATAATAGGGCATAAACCATAGTGATAAGTTATTACACATAATAATGCAAATACTACCATTACTAGTCTGTTTCTCACAATTTAACATACTAAATATCGGAGTACTAATTCTTGGAAGTTATAAAATCTTCACGTGTCACCTCCTTCCTTAGCTACACTCAGATTTGCTTCAAGTGGACACATCTGTCTCAGTAACGACAACGGAAAAGAAATATAGGAGTGAGAAATACGAGATTTCTCAAGGGAGTTCCAACTTGTACTAAACGTGTCATCATTGTCGTCCCAGTCACTTGGGTTTATTATAAAAAGGTGAACAAGTAAGGATTCAATTACCAAACTTTCACAAACATGATTAGTCAAGTGAAGTTTCTTTTAAACTAATCTTGAACATTAATGTAAATATCCATACAAGAATTAAGCATGTATACAAACAGATCATATAGAATTACTAATAGGTAATAATAATTTAAAATGCGTATGCATATCATGATTACTTCTCCTCAACATTTACTTGTTTAGGGACTTTCATCTTTCTTTCATTCCATTTCCTTTCATTAATATACTTCTCACTCTCTCACGGGATGAATGCATCAATGCCTTAGACCACCCTAAAGGGTAATGAGCTCATCTAGTGGCCATCGCCACAACCTTTTTGATTTTCATTCCGCTAGTGATCTCAAGCGGTTTAGGGGTTAAGCGTGAGTTAGCTCAAGTCCACTTTTCCAGGACTTTCATTGCTACTTTTTCAAGCTTTACTTTTTATTTTCTTTTGAAAATGAATGTATGCATATCATCATGTAATCACAATAAATCATGAACAATCAATCATTCATCCTCATCATTTCATAACTCATCACCATACATTCACATTACTATAATTCACTTCATGAAACATGGATAATATCATATAAATCTCATAGTAAACATTTTCATAAATGATTCCTATTAAGCAACCAAAGTTATCAAGTTGAGTTCCTAGTGTTCCTAAGAGGTAATGGATGTCTTAGTATTATCCTTTTGTCTTAGTGTTCTTTGTACTCTTAGCATTCCATTAATATATTAATGCACTTTAAAACATTATTATTGGTTCTTTATATATTTTTATTATGATTTTCATATATCTCTTGAAAATTATTATTCTACTTAAATTCTTAAAATTCTCTCTTTACAAGACTTGATTCTTTTATTTATAGTTTTTGACATCTTTTAGAAGAAAGTTTACAATTTACTGTATACTTATTATCTCAGCTTAGTAAAGGTAGTTCCAAATTCCTAACTCATCAAATTTTAGCATTGACATCTTTCGAATAGCGTAAATCAACTGTAAACCTTGTATAGGAGGGTTCCTGTGAAAGAGAGGTGGGTCACAATGGACATGCTTAAATACCAAGTCTTTCCTTAGCGTAACCTTTCCAAATTACACTTTTACAGATCCCACTATCTTCCGCACTTTCTCAAAGACACCGTCTCCTAAAATGTATTTTTCATTACGTATTTTCGTGGTGCAAAACTTTATACATAGAATACATAGGTGTGTTTGTATATGTGTTAGCTTTCCTACAAAATTGAAATCAGTCCATTTGCATTTTTCTAGAGTGAATTACACTTATTTTACTACTATAAGGTCAGATTTAAAGTTTCAGTCTTAGGCTCTACTTTAAAAATTTATATCTTGGGCTAGAAAACTCCGCTTTAGGTGATTCTTTTTGGAGAGTGTTCTATAATGAGTCTAGTTTATAGTAAAATTATTTTTAGTTCGAGATGCTTCATATTTTATGAGCATTAGATTTCAAGTATCTGTGCCAGAAACAACTAGAAATTCCAAAGACTTACCATTTTCATGTCTTAAGTTACCTTTATTAAATCAAGTTTTACATACAATCTTTTTAAGTTATATTTGAATTTGATAACATCATAAGATTACTCATAATGTAATAGAACATGTTATATTTCTAAAAATATATTTTACAAATAATCATTCAAAACTTTGACAATAACTCAAACTTGAGGCATTCTATCAAGGTTAGAAGCCAACAATGCTTGAACAATTAAAGATGAAGCTCCTACCTCTTGTGTAGGGTCTAAAAAGAGTCCTCCTCTTCTTTCTTTAGCTTGAGCAAGAGTCCTTGGAGTGGATGACCCTCCTTGAATCTTGGCTCTAGAACTTGAGTGCTTAAGAAAATATTTCTCACTAGAGTTAAAGATTGCAACTCTTGTGAGGGCTAGTGAATGTTTAGGCTTAGGATTTAAGTGTTTGAATGAAGTGTGGAGAGTGAAGGGAAGTCTTTGAAAAGAAGAACATAAGAAGAAATGATGGATAAAAATTAAGAGAGAAGGATTACTTAGAGAGTTTCTAAGGTTTTAAAGACAAATGAACTCACACACTTCCTCCTTTTATAGGCCTATTAAGGCCATGACTTTAAGAGTAGTTTTAGTGCTCCAATTTATTTTTCTTGAGTGCTCATGTAGTGGAGAAATATAATGGTGCATTATATTTTGTCTTGTCATAATTTAGTGATTTATATTGTAAAATATTTTACTTTATTATTATTTATTAGGTGTAGATATATAGCACTATTAGCACTAATATTATTTATCATTTTTGTTAGGTGTAGATATATAGCACTAATAGCACTAATATTATTTATCATTATTGTTAGGTGTAGATACATAGCACTAAAATTATTTAACCAAATCATGACAATCTTTTATATTTTATTCTCATAATGGAAATCCTATATCAATTTACCCCCCTTTTTATTTTAATCCAATGGCTTAGATTCATTCTTGTTTTATGACAAGTCTTATTATATTTAAAGTGATGGCATATGTATTAATTTCTTCATTTAAGACGATATTTTTATAATTAGATAATGATAGTGGAATTCTTCTAATTCCATTTATAAAATAATTGGTATATTTTTTTTTAACAAGTCAAGAGTGGTTTTATAATTTCTACCACATAGTAAGGTATTTTCAAAATTTCTACTTAGTAATGACATTTTCATAATTCTTTATGTCTTACTTATTCTAATATTATTTATTATATTGCATGAAATTTATATTAGTTTTTCTCTTTTTCATTTTAATCATGAATTCAATTAATTTATCTAGTTATGAATTTGGGGATGTTACATTTCTTCCCTCCTTATTAAAAATTTTGTCCTCAAAATTTGTTACCTGTGAATAGATTCTAAATTCTTTCTGCATATCTTCCTCGAGTTCCCAAGTGTGTTCTTCCATTCCATCTTGTCAACACGCCACTCGGACCAGAGATATAGATTTGTTTCTCACCGCTTAGTGCCACGATCCACGATCCTCATTGGTGGTAATTCAAAGTTAGGTCCTCTCTTAATTGTATAGCTTCTGCTCAAACACATGATTGGGGTCTGATACTTTCTCAATTGGGACACATGAAAAACATTATGTAGGTTGAATGATTTGGAGGTAATGCAATTTGGTAGGTGAGGGACCTATCTTTTGAGGATTTGAAAGGGTCCTAAGAATCTAGGGCTTAGCTTCTTGACTTTCATTGCACGACCTATACCTTGTAGGAGTAACCCGCAAGAAATCGTGTTCCCCTTCTTGAAATTCGAGAGGCTTCCTTCTTTGTCAAGATAGCTCTTCTCGCTCAAGCCGAGCAAAGGAGAATCTTTTCCCTAATTCTCCTTATTTGTTCGCTTGTCTCCTTTACCAAATCGGGGCCCAAAATACTCTGCTCTTGGGTCACACCAACAAAGTGGTGATTGACACTTTCTACCATACAAGGCTTCATAAGGTGCCATCCCAATGCTAGTATGGTAACTATTGTTATATGCAAACTCAATCAATGGAAGCTGATTATCCCAACTTTTTGGCGATCTAAGACACATGCTCTCAAAGATATCCTCAAGGGTTTGAATTGATCTTTCTGATTGTCCATCGGTTTGAGGGTGATAGGCAGTGCTCAGACATAATTTTGAGCCAAACGCCTTTGCAAGGCTCCCTAATCTTGAAGTGAACCTTGGGTCCCCTGTCTGAGACAATAGTCTTGGGTACTCCATGGAGCCTTACTATCTCTTGGATATATAGTCGAGCTAATTTTTCCAAGGGGTAGTCTGCTCTTATGGGTAAAAAGTGAGCAGATTTAGTTAGTCTATCCACGATTACCCATATGGAGTCATGTCCAGTAGGTGTTCTTGGAAATCCCATCACGAAATCCATGGATATTCCTTCCCACTTCCATTCGGGAATTTCGAGAGGTTGCAATATTCCGGAGGGCTTTTGATGTTCTATCTTCACTTTTTGACACACCAAACATTTTCCCACTATATTCGTCACATCTGCTTTCATTCTTGGCCACCAAAACATCCTTTTTAGGTCATGGTACATCTTAGTCATACCAGGGTGTATGCTAAATTGACTTTTATGGGCTTCTTCCAAAATCTTAGCTCTGAGTCCTTCTTTTCTTTGGTACACAAATTCTCCTTGGTACCACCACACTCCTTCCATATCTTGAACAAACTCTTTCAGCTTTCCTGCTTCAACAAGGCCTAAGGTTCTAAGGAAATCCTCGTCTTCTCTTTGGGCTTGGATTATTTGATCCTTAAAGCTACTGGTTATCCTTAATTGACTTAACCGAATTGGTCCGTAAGACTTTCCATGTCCCAAGTTGAGGTTCCTAAAATTTTCTATCAACTCACTTTCCTTTACCATGAGCCACGCAGATGCAAAGACTTACGACTCAAAGCATCTGCTACCACATTTGCCTTTCTGGGTGGTAGTTCAACCCAAGTCATAGTCTTTCAAAATTCCATCCAACGCCTTTGTCTCATGTTGAGTTCTTTTTGGTCAAAAAGGTATTTGACTTTTATGGTCGAAAATACATCAAACCTTACAAGTAAAGATGATGTCTCCAGATTTTTAAGGCAAAAACTATAGCAAATAACTCTAAATCATGGGTTGGGTAATTAACTTCGTGGGGTTTGAGTTGTCTAGAGGCATAGGCTACTACGTTCCTATTTTGCATTAAAACACATCCTAGTCCTCTTCTTGAGGCATCACAATAAACCTCAAATTTCTCCTTTGGGTTAGGTAAGATTAGGACAGGGGTAGTGGTTAGTTTCTTCTTCAATTCTTGGAAGCTTTCTTCACATTCTGGGCTCCATATAAAAGTTGAATTCTTCCTTGTCGACTTGGTGAGGGTAAGGCAATTTGGGAAAAACCTCTAATGAACCTTCGATAATAACCTGCTAGTCCTAGAAAACTCCTAATCTCCTTCACGGTGGTAGGGGTTTCCCATTGTTGCACCGCTTCTATCTTGCTTGGGTCTCTTGCTATTCCCCATGTGACACCACATGACCCAAGAACTTAACTTCCTTCATCCAAAATTCACACTTGGACAACTTTGCATAAAGTTTCTTGTTCCTCAATACCTCTAACACCACTCGTAAGTGTTCTTTGTGTTCTTCTTCGCTCTAGAGTAGACTAGAATGTCGTCGATGAACACAATTACAAACTTGTCCAAGTATGGTCTAAATATCCTATTCATGTAGTCCATAAACACCGCCGTGCATTAGTTAACCCAAATGACATCACATTAAACTCATAGTGTCCATACCTAGTCCTAAAGGCGGTCTTTGGTATATCTTCCTCCCTCACTCGAATCTGGTGGTATCCTGATCGCAGATCTATCTTGGAAAACACTTGGGCTCCTCTTAATTGGTCCATGAGGTCATCTATTCTAGGCAAAAGGTATTTATTTTTTATGGTCACTTTATTTAGTCGCCTGTAATCCACACATAACCTCATGCTCCCATCCTTCTTCTTGACAAACAACACCGGAGCTCCCCATGGTGAAGCACTAGGCCTAATGAATTTCTTCTCTAGTAGTTCCTCTAATTGCTTCTCCAATTTACATCCCTTCGGCCAAGTGGCATCCTATAAGGAGCTATAGATATGGGTCCCGCTCCCTGCACTCAAATCTATAGAAAACTCAATCTCCCTTTGTGGAGGAAATTCGGGTATGTCATCTGGAAAAACATCCGAGAATTCTTTTACTACAAGGATCTCTTCTAGAGCTTGCTCTACTTCCTCTTCACTTGTCATCGGAAAATATATCCTTGCTTTTCATTCCTACTATCCCCCATGATGATGGAGTTTAGGTATAGCCGTACCTTTCTATCAAGTTTAGAGGGATTGGGTAAAGATGGTTTGGGAAGAAACACTAGTGACTTATTTGCACAATGTAGTAACACACGGTTAGAAAGCCAATCCATGCCCAAGATTACATCAAAACTAGACAAGGGTAGACAGACTAAATCATGATGAAAAATCTTATCAGCTACCTCAAATTCACAATTTAGGCAGGCTTGGTCACCCTAACAAAGATTTATAGTGGGTATAGAGACAACTAAGATAATTTTTAAGTCAGATATACACAGTCTCAACTTATTAGCACAATCATATGAAATGAATGAGTGTGTTGCGCCAGAATCAAACAATACAATTAAGGGTTTTCCATTAATTATACACTTACCTTGAATCAGATCGTCGGATTCTGAGGGCATCTCAGCAGTGATAGCAAACACACGTCCCTGTGCCCTAGGCTTGGGTGTAGATGACTGATTGAACTTTGGGCATTCCCTAGAATAGTGTCCCGCCTGTCCACACCGATAACAAACATTTTTACCAAATCTGCATTCCCCTCCATGTATCTTTCCACAAGTGGCACAAGGGGGTCTAGTCACAGGTTCAGGGATGGCGGCCATCCTAGGTTGATTAATAGCTTGTGTCCTAGGTCGATTCATTGTAGAGCGTTGAATTTGTTTCCTTTGAATCCACCTCCTTGGTAGGGTTTCTTGTGAGGGGTGGAAATGCTTGGTAGTTTTGTGTGGCGATCCTCTTCCTATTCTCTTCAACCCTGAGCGACTAGTCAAGGCGATTACAATTCTCACCACTTGACTTTTCTTTGACTAAAGATGCATAGTCAGTAACTTCCAGTGGGGCTACAGATGCCAAAATGTCTGGCCTCAAACCACCCTCATACTTCATGCATTTCCAAACCTCGTTGGGGTCCCTTTGGTAGCTAGTTGAGTGTTTAATCGCCAAACTTGGCGTGTACTGCCACACTTTGGTTTCCTTGAGTCAACAAAGAGAAATTCTACTTCTTTTGCCTTCTTCATCTGTCCTGAAAATACTTCTTGTAAAAGGTAGTACTGAAAAACTTCCCACGAAATTTGAGTCCCAAAGACTTTCAAGTAGGTTCTTGA
This sequence comes from Dalbergia cultrata, assembly GCA_031216105.1. Taxonomy (NCBI): domain Eukaryota; kingdom Viridiplantae; phylum Streptophyta; class Magnoliopsida; order Fabales; family Fabaceae; genus Dalbergia; species Dalbergia cultrata. Next base: position 27,978,456 of record CM062345.1, read on the forward strand.
CGCCTTTCCACCATGCACAGCCTTCTCCTTTCAAAGATATAAGTGGAAAATGCCACCTTCTGCTCATCAGAGCATTCCACCACAGAGAAAACTTTCTCAATTTCCTGAATCCACCCATCAGCTATTTCGGGGTTAACTGTCCCTTTGAATTCTGGTGGTTCAAATTCTTTGAATTCTCGAGAACTTCCCTTGTTCTGGATTCCCAACCGCACCTTCCATCATTATATTCATTTGTTCCATCATCATTGTTGATTGTGCTTGCATCGCTCTAGCCATTTCTTGTAGTGCATTTGCCAGTTCATCATTGACTCTACCACTGTTCTGGCGCACGCCTCAGATTCTCACATTAGTTCCTAATCACACCAAACAACAGACATCGAGTTGATCAGGCTCAATACTATAATTAAGTATGGTAGCAACTATGGCAGCATTACAGGACGATCATGCATTTCTAAATCCTTCATCCCATCATACGATAAGACTAACAAAGATGATATCATAGACAGCATAGTCACCCATTCCTCAGGCTTATATAGGATGAATCGCTCGATACCATAATGTAACACCTTAGTAGAACCCAACTATGCTTAAGTTCACATTTGGATTCTATTAGTTGTCACTTATGCCTTGAATTCATTTTTCTTTTTAAATTAACTTAGAAAGATAGTGGATAATTTTTTTTTTTATTAAATTACTTTTTGAAAACTTAAGCCTATAACGAAGTGAAATACATAGCGCTACGTAGATAATAATCCGAGTTACATTCAAGACTCGCTAATTACATAAGTGGAATAAGAAATTAAGTGTAGAACTATCATCACATAAATGAAATAAAATTACTTAATACATGAGTCATAATAGGGCATAAACCATAGTGATAAGTTATTACACATAATAATGCAAATACTACCATTACTAGTCTGTTTCTCATAATTTAACATACTAAATATCGGAGTACTAATTCTTGGAAGTTATAAAATCTTCACGTGTCACCTCCTTCCTTAGCTCTGACTCAGATTTGCTTCAAGTGGACACATCTGCCTCTGCAACGACAACTAAAAGAAATATAGGAGTGAGAAATACGAGATTTCTCAAGAGGAGTTCCAACTTGTACTAAACGTGTCATCATTGTCGTCCAGTCACTGGGTTTATTATAAAAAGGTGAACAAGTAAGGATTCAATTACCAAACTTTCACAAACATGATTAGCCGAAGTGAAGTTTCTTTTAAACTAATCTTGAACATTAATGTAAATATCCATACAAGAATTAAGCATGTATACAAACAGATCATATAGAATTACTAATAGGTAATAATAATTTAAAATGCGTATGCATATCATGATTACTTCTCCTCAACATTTACTTGTTTAGGGACTTTCATCTTTCTTTCATTCCATTTCCTTTCATTAATATACTTCTCACTCTCTCACGGGATGAATGCATCAATGCCTTAGACCACCCTAAAGGGTAATGAGCTCATACCGTGGCCATCGCCACAACCTTTTTGATTTTCATTCCGCTGTCGTGATCTCAATCGGTTTAGGGGTTAAGCCGTGAGTTAGCTCAAGTCCACTTTTCCGCACTTTCATTGCTACTTTTTCAAGCTTTACTTTTTATTTTCTTTTGAAAATGAATGTATGCATATCATCATGTAATCACAATAAATCATGAACAATCAATCATTCATCCTCATCATTTCATAACTCATCACCATACATTCACATTACTATAATTCACTTCATGAAACATGGATAATATCATATAAATCTCATAGTAAACATTTTCATAAATGATTCCTATTAAGCAACCAAAGTTATCAAGTTGAGTTCCTAGTGTTCCTAAGAGGTAATGGATGTCTTAGTATTATCCTTTGTCTTAGTGTTCTTTGTACTCTTAGCATTCCATTAATATATTAATGCACTTTAAAACATTATTATTGGTTCTTTATATATTTTTATTATGATTTTCATATATCTCTTGAAAATTATTATTCTACTTAAATTCTTAAAATTCTCTCTTTACAAGACTTGATTCTTTTATTTATAGTTTTTGACATCTTTTAGAAGAAAGTTTACAATATATTGTATACTTAATATCTCAAATTAGTAAAGGTAGTTCCAAATTCCTAACTCATCAAATTTTAGCATTGACATCTTTCGAATAGCGTAAATCAACTGTAAACCATGTATAGGAGGGTTCCCAGGAAAGAGAGGTGGGTCACAATGGACATGCTTAAATACCAAGTCTTTCCTTAGCCGTAACCTTTCCAAATTACACTTTTACAGGATCCCACTATCTTCCAGACTTTCTCGACACTGTCCCTAAAATGTATTTTTCATTCTGTATTTTCGTGGTGCAAAACTTTATACATAGAATACATAGGTGTGTTTGTATATGTGTTAGCTTTCCTACAAAATTGAAATCAGTCCATTTGCATTTTTCTAGAGTGAATTACACTTATTTTACTACTATAAGGTCGATTTAAAGTTTCAGTCTTAGGCTCTACTTTAAAAATTTATATCTTGGGCTAGATAACTCCGTTTTAGGTGATTCTTTTGGAGAGTGTTCTATAATGAGTCTAGTTTATAGTAAAATTATTTTTAGTTCGAGATGCTTCATATTTTATGAGCAGTAGATTTCAAGTATCTCACGCTGTAAACAACTAGAAATTCCAACCCTTACCATTTTCATGTCTTAAGTTACCTTTATTAAATCAAGTTTTACATACAATCTTTTTAAGTTATATTTGAATTTGATAACATCATAAGATTACTCATAATGAATAGAACATGTTATATTTCTAAAAATATATTTTACAAATAATCATTCAAAACTTTTGACAATAACTCAAACTTGAGGCATTCTATCAAGGTTAGAAGCCAACAATGCTTGAACAATTAAAGATGAAGCTCCTACCTCTTGTGTAGGGTCTAAAAAGAGTCCTCCTCTTCTTTCTTTAGCTTGAGCAAGAGTCCTTGGAGTGGATGACCCTCCTTGAATCTTGGCTCTAGAACTTGAGTGCTTAAGAAAATATTTCTCACTAGAGTTAAAGATTGCAACTCTTGTGAGGGCTAGTGAATGTTTAGGCTTAGGATTTAAGTGTTTGAATGAAGTGTGGAGAGTGAAGGGAAGTCTTTGAAAAGAAGAACATAAGAAGAAATGATGGATAAAAATTAAGAGAGAAGGATTACTTAGAGAGTTTCTAAGGTTTTAAAGACAAATGAACTCACACACTTCCTCCTTTTATAGGCCTATTAAGACCATGACTTTAAGAGTAGTTTTAGTGCTCCAATTTATTTTTCTTGAGTGCTCATGTAGTGGAGAAATATAATGGTGCATTATATTTTGTCTTGTCATAATTTAGTGATTTATATTGTAAAATATTTTACTTTATTATTATTTATTAGGTGTAGATATATAGCACTATTAGCACTAATATTATTTATCATTTTTGTTAGGTGTAGATATATAGCACTAATAGCACTAATATTATTTATCATTATTGTTAGGTGTAGATACATAGCACTAAAATTATTTAACCAAATCATGACAATCTTTTATATTTTATTCTCATAATGGAAATCCTATATCAATTTACCCCCCTTTTTATTTTAATCCAATGGCTTAGATTCATTCTTGTTTTATGACAAGTCTTATTATATTTAAAGTGATGGCATATGTATTAATTTCTTCATTTAAGACAATGATATTTTTATAATTAGATAATGATAGTGGAATTCTTCTAATTCCATTTATAAAATAATTGGTATATTTTTTTTTAACAAGTCAAGAGTGGTTTTATAATTTCTACCACATAGTAAGGTATTTTCAAAATTTCTACTTAGTAATGACATTTTCATAATTCTTTATGTCTTACTTATTCTAATATTATTTATTATATTGCATGAAATTTATATTAGTTTTTCTCTTTTTCATTTTAATCATGAATTCAATTAATTTATCTAGTTATGAATTTGGGGATGTTACAGTTTGACTCCACAAATCTAACAAGGTCACTCCCAAATTAGGTTGCTCATGACCCTAATTACTAAATTAGTTCACCAAAACACGTGGTTAGAAAACCTTAATTAGTGGCCTAATCTTGTTTGCTCCTAAACATATTATTAACATATGATTAATTGAATGAAAAACCCTCCCCCTTGGCTCATATGATTGTCGGCCATACATCCCCCTCCATTCAAAGAATTATTTTATTTTCTAGTCACTCAAAGATCATTTCAAGACCATACCTCAAGTCATACCACAACATGTTTCACCATGACAACACCTTACCTTGCACTATACTTGATTATACTTCCAAGTATGCTTGAATGACTAAATGAATGAGATATTTTTTTCCTCCTCTATGCTGTCCAAAACCGCCAACCCTCCCTCTCCCTTCTAGAAGATTTATTTCATTTCAAATCAACAAGAAATCACCTCACCTTGAACCATGCTTAAGCCCATACCTATCTTACCATCAATTATGCCTTGAATGACAACTTGTAAGAGATTTTTCTTCCCCCCAAAGCCTTGAAGAAATTGTGAACTTTCCTCCCCCGTTCACTCCCTCATGATTCAAATTCTATAAATACCTTGCCTTGGTGAGCTTTGCTTCACTTTGAGTCATTTGCTAAGTTTGTAGTTTTAAGAAAATGTTAGTTCTCTCAAAGTTTCTTTTCTCCTCTTTGTTTCCAAGAGAAACCGCCACCCCTCCACCCCTCAATCTCCATCTAAGTTCTCATCTAAACACATTTCGAAGCTCAAACACAAGTCAACACATCTTCTTCCTCCATTTCTCTTCAAACCGCCACCCCTCCATTTCTCTTCTCCTTGTTAAAATTCACATGTGAAAGATTAGAGAGGTTAGTAACTAGAAAAGAATTAATTTGAGAGTTTTAGATCCCTTAGTAAATGATTTTTCTGGATTCTGTCCAGCATGGTTTAGAAATGATAATCATGGTTTTAAATTAGTTTAAATGTGTAGGAATGACTCATAATTGGTTTAGGACTTGATCTTGAAGCCTTAGGAGCAAATTGAACTTAGAAAGGGTCATTGTTGTGATTCTTAGGTACCCGTAAAGTTAGAATTTTAGATTCTGTACTCTTGAGATTTAGAGATGTTTATGATCATAGTATTGAGTGAGGAATACTTAGATATGAGCCTATAAGTACTCGAGAGTTTAAGTTGTGATGATTTATAACTTAGATTGTGAGTTAAGGACCTTAAGGGTCAATGCATAAGACACTAAGAAGTCTTGAATTTTATGATGATATAATAAGATGTTGAGATGTATATGATGCATGAGGAAATGATTGTTTAAGATGTTAAGTTTATTATGAACATGAGATTCGCATGAGAAATATGTTGTGTGTTTAGCTTGTGGCATAAATGTCTGTTTGAAGGAAATTCGGTTTAACAGCTGTTATGCTGTCAAATTTCCGTCAAACGTAAAAGGGTTGAAAAATGTTTTAAAAGTACCACATGAGTTGAAAACCCTGGGTGACACGGTTGAGCCGAGCACTCCCAAGAGATTTTTGTGACAAGCACTAGACGTACTTCTCCTGCTACGGTGAGGAGGAGGCATGTAACGCCCCGATTTTTCTGTTAGAGTGAAAATGAACAAAATGCCCCTAAGGTCATTTTTAGCCCGGAATTCGAGGAAAGTCGGTTCGGCAGTACTCGAAGGGCAAACTCAATGTTGGAAGGGGATTAGATAACCTGTGTACCTTCCCGGGATCGAAAATATCGTTTTTCAAGTTTTCGGGTCAAAATGACCAAAACGCCCCTGCGGTGTTTTACCCGTTTGCAAGTGCCGGATGAACCCGAAACTTCTCCAGATGGTTTTAAAAGGCGTTTTTATGTATTCTATGACCTCAGTTTTAATTTTTGAAGTCCCGGGCAAAATTTGTGCAAAATTACGGTTTTGTCCCTTGTTTCGTGTTTTTACGCTTAATCGCGTGATTAAGCAAACCTAAGCAATATTAGGCTCTAATCGAAGGTTAATTAATTTCCTTAATTAATCTTGAGTCAAAATAATTTATTAAAGTTGATTAGAACCAAAAAGTGCTTAATTACAATCTAAAATCATATTTTAATTTCAAGACACCTAGTCATAGAATCTTAAATAGTATTTTCTCTTTCCAATTCCTTAAATCATGGAATTGTGTTACACATTGTTTATTCACAAATGAGTTTTAAATTCTTTAATGATGTATGAGCACTCCTAAACTTGTCATAAACTCCCTAAATCACATTCTTAGTTACCTAAACTTAAGCTTAATAATTCCTAACCTTGTATCTAAGCTAATACACATCTAAAACTACCATTAACACACAATTAAATGGTCAAAACTCACCTCCTCCCTGTTTGTGCACTGCACTGGCCGTGAGCTTCCTTCCCCATTATGCATCACATGTTCAATTTGTTCAACACTCCAAGGCCATACCTCAAGTCACATACACTATACCTTGTCATAACTTTCAATTAAGCTTGAATTTCCACATGAATAAATAATTAAAACCCATCTTCCCCATTTGTTTGTGGCTGGAAAAGTTCCAGCCATGTCAAGTTTCTAGAAGCCTAATTTCATAAAAATTTGATAGCAAATTAACTCACATCAAGCCATACTTTGTAGCATAGCTTCCATACTTCAAACCATGCTTGAATGACCTTGTGTAAGAGATATTTTCCTCTCCCTTTCCCTCCAATACCACACGGCCAGCCCCCTCCCCTCACTCCTCCATGGTTTTGTTTTTCTATAAATAGGATGCTTGTGATAGCCTTGTTGCACCTTGAAGCATTTGCTAAGTTTAGAGTTTTAGAGTTGTCTTGCTAGTTCTTTCTTTTTCTCTCAAGTTTCAAGAGTGTTCTTCCTTTCTTTTCATCTTTATCTTCTTCATCTCTTCATCTCTTAACCATCAAACACCACCACAAAGCCTTGAACCATCATCAAACCTCTCAAATACCACACCTCAAACACAACTTCACTTGAAACACATTTCCTTCCTTTTTCTTTCATCAAGGCCGAATCATCATCACCATCCTAGGAGGTGTTGCTCATCTCATTTCCATCTTCAAGTCCAAGCTTTTACCTTCATCACAAGGTAGGGATTTGGTTCCAAACTTTGTTTTGCTCAAGAAAGTGTTTTTCTCTAGTTTCCTCTTGGATTCTTTTTGAACTTTCCTTTGTTTTCCCTTTTCTTTTCATTTCGGCCTCCAGGCCCTATTATGAGCATGATAGCTTGATGATGAGAGTTTCTAGATGATGACATTGTGTTCATCTCAAAGAAACCTCTAAAGCTTGAGTTTTCCTTTTCTTGTAACTCCATCTATATGATATCTAGCTCACATGGTTTTTCAACTTAAGAAAATTAATCTAAGGATTTCTAAAAGCCCAAGCCTACCCTTGTCAACCTTAAAGTTGGCCGGCACGTTCTAGAGATTTTTCTCTAGATAGGGGTTTTGGGTATTTATTAAAGAATTTGACGTAGTTTTACTTTCTTTCTCTTTTATATGACTTTCGATTTTTGTGTTGTGATCTTTGAGATATTGTATTGGGTTGTTATCTTGTTAAAGTCTTGAGTGAGCTCTAGTTAATCATAAAATGAACCTTGCATCATGTTTACTTTATGCTTTGCATATCATGTTTACTTCCTTGCTATCACTAAATACCAAGATAATGAATGAACTTGCATTATCATGTTTATATTTCAAGTTATGCATTATCATGTTTATATTTCAAATTCTCACTTAATACCAAGATAATAATGAGTTGCATTCATATTTACTTCGTGCTATCACTTTACTTTCTAATGGAACATAAAATAAGTGCATAAGCATGTTTATTTTTATGTCATTACCTAAATGAACCTAGAGCTCAAAGCCTTGCCCATTGTTGTCTTAACAAAGGTCTAACAATATGTATTTTCCTTGGTTCATATTTCGGCCCCAAGGGGTCTTGAAGTTTCTAAGTATTTGAGACTATGTTTCATAATTTTTCCAAGCTTACATGAGTTTAAAGAATGCATAGAACTAAGTTTTATGAATTTAGTACCTCTTGAGATAAAGATAAATTGGTCACTGCCCTCTTAAATATTCTTATGATTTTAGATGTTAAAATTGTTTATAAATGAGTTTTGAAAGTTCTAAAATGGTTTCAAAAGAAACTAGTATTTTATGAGCTTTAGAAATCATGTTTTATGCCTTTTATGGAGAAGTATATTTTTGGTTCTTCCTTGCTCTTTGCTGCCACTGTATGTGCTGTCTTGATGATGATAATGTGCCTATGTTTGAGTAAAAATAATGTTAAGACTCATATGTGAAAGATAGGATAAGTTAGGAACTAGAAAAGAATTAATTTGAGAATTCTAGATCCTTTAATTATGTAATTTTCTGGATTCTGTCCAGCAAGGTTTAGATTTAATAATCATGGTTTTAAATTAGTTTAAATGTGTAGGAATGACTCATAATTGGTTTAGGACTTAATCTTGAAGCCTTAGGAGCAAACTAAACTTAGAAAGCGTCATTGTTGTGACTTCTAGGTACTAGTAAAGTTAGGATTTCAAATTCTGCGTCCTTGAGGTTTAGAGATGTTCTTGACCATAGTGTAAGGTGATAAATACTTAGTTATAACCTCATAGGTTCCCAAGAGACTAGGTTTTGATGATCAATAACTTAGAATGTGAGTTAAAGACTTTAAGGGTCTAAACCGTAATTTCTAGAACCCTGTAATCACGCAAATATAAAGCTGTCCAAATCTGCATAGTGCTGTTTGGATAGGTCCTCGAGCATAAAAATTAGTAAAACTTATTAGTTGTGAACCTATAGGTGTGTGAGAGGTTAAGAATAATACTAGAACAATTAGTTTACAAGTTTAAGACTCAAAAGAACCAAAGCATAACATACTATATGTTTATAACATAATAAATTTGGGAGTTTGTATGAATGATTGTCTAAGGTGTGATTATGAGATATTGTATATGCTATGGTTTTATGTATAAACTATGAAGAAGTTTCATGTGATGATGCATATGCTATGAAAAAGGTTTATGTAATGAATAATGATGTATCTATGAATCAACACTTTATGAGAATTTAAATATGACACAACACTGAGACGCCTTCTTGGGTGACACCGGTTAGCCGAGCACCCCCAAGAAAACAAATCCGTGAGGGTATTGACATAGAGCTTGCCAAAGCGGATAAAACTACGATGCACTAGTTGCTAGTAGAGCGTTTCAAAGAGGAAATGACCCTAAGAGAGGTGATCCTTAATTGCCCCCTATCCCGCACTATTAAGTCGGGATTATGTATATGTTACGCTTATCATAGGATAAGTAAGAACTAGTGACGACTAGTTAAGGTATGAGCTCATAACCTAGAGATGTTTTAGGGCGGCCCCATGAGATGAAAGTTAAAGTTAACAATGTCACATATACTATACTTATGCTAATGTCATAATATTTCTTAGTTATTCTATTGTCTGGTTTACCTTTATGACGCATTCATATCATTAGTATATTTCATGCTTAGTTATAAGACGCATTGTAAAATATGACGGACCTTGGATAAATAACACTTTAGAAAACTAACTTAAAAGGAATTTATATGCATGCACACCTTTTTAGAAATAAACCCAAGGTTCCTGAGGATGTGACGATGTCACCTAGGTAGGGATAACCCTACTGAGAATTCTTTTAGAAAGATTCTCATTCCCTCTCTCTTTTCTTCCGTCATATCTTCAGATGGCGACATTCGTACTCTTCATCGACACCTCGGTATGGGAGTCGCACCATGACCCCAAGACTCGGGTCATACCATTTTGAGGGTCGCTGCACAGTTAGAGTGTTCATGTTTATGGGACGACCCTTCGCGCACCCAGTCCCGAGTTATCGTTTTACCCCGACTGCTCCTTACCGTCATAACGGGATTTTTGAGCGAGCGAGACCACGCGATGAGCAGATTCTCCGCATGAAGCCCGAGACATCAGCGGTACGCGACTACCCAGAGTATGTGCCTCGTACCCAGTATTCGGAGGCGGATCCATCCGAGGACCCGCCATCACACATGTACAGTTGGAGCTCCAGTCCCGTTCCCCCACCGATGAGGGCTGGGAGTGAGGAGACGGTGGTCCAGCCGAGGTTGGCTCGTCGGCCATCTATGCGCCCTCGCTGCGGTGGACATGCCCTGATAATGCGCTTGACCACTCTTGCCGAGATTTGTCAGTGGATCGACTGGACCCCACAGTACTCGGACCAGCAGGAGTAGACATAGGAAGGGTAGTAGTCAGTGCACACACGCCACATAGTTGAGGAGAAACCTTCTTTTGTATATGAGGTTGTCCACTCTAGGTGCACATTGGTATGGGTGTTGTTTCTCTTGTATTTGCTTTTTATGATTTCCTTGTATTGCATTTCAGTTGTATTCCGCTTCCCGATGTATTGAATAGTCCTGCCCTTTGGGTAGGCACAGTATATATATATATATATATATATGTTTCAGTTGATGTCTCCATGATATGATGTGTTTCTTTATGTTATGCTTATATGTTTCGCTATGCTTCTTCTTAAAGATTCGTGCGTGGCTCTCACTTTGATTTTAAATTCCAAAAAGAAAAATTTTGCCCATATTTTCGCTAAATATTTTCTAAGTAAAAGATGAGACCAAGAGGTAATATTCTAAAGATTAACCTAAGTACATACTAGTAGTCTTGGGTTAAGATTTAGGGTGTTACATTATGGTATCAGAGCAGTTCGATTCTCATGGAGCCTGAGGATTAGACTGACTATGCTTTATAAGCATGATGCGATAGTTATGTCATGTGTAGTGCTTGATAGAGAAAAGCTGTAGGACTAGAGATGCATGACTTCTGTTGCTTGCAAGTGCCATGGTAACTAGCTCATTTTGCATGGATATTGAGCCTGATCAACTTGATGTTCATTGTTTCATGTGTTTAGGGACCAATGGCACCGCGACGACGGCCTAGGATTACGCCCGATGCTGATCAAGACAATGCGACTGCTGCTACTGTCCGCTGCATGGCGCAAGCCATAGAACGGATGTTCGACTGAATGGACCAAAAAGCGAATGCTGCTCTTGTCCCCTCTCCTCCCCTTGCTGCTGAGACGGTGTTCCGAGGGGTAATGGACCCCGACAAGGCTGATGAGTGGATCAAAAACATGGAGAAGATCTACTCTGTCGTTACCTGCTCAGAGGAGCAGAAGGTCACATTTGTTGCTTTCATGCTGAAGTCCGACGTCGAGTTTTGGTGGAACGGCACGAAGCGTCTGCTAGAGGCTTCTGGAACTCCCATTGACTGGGAGTTGTTCAAGACTTACTTCTACGAGAAGTATTTCCCGGAGTCCGTAAGGAATGCAAAGGACATTGAGTTCATGCAGTTGACCCAGGGAGGGTCTACTGTTGCCCAGTACACTGCGAAGTTCGAGGAGCTGATCAAGTTCTCTCAGGTGTTTCAAGGGAACCCCGATGAGGTTTGGAAATGCGTTAAGTATGAGGCCGGTCTGAAGGCAGAGACGAACTACGCCGTGGCCCACATGGAGATCAGAGACTTCCCAACTCTGGTCAACAAGTGCCGGATCCTTGAAGAAGGACAGAGAAAGATGCAAACCACAAGGGCGGAGTGAGCTAAGGGGCTCGGACCTCAAGCCCCGAAGTTCAAACCGCAGTATCCTTCGAGGAATCACTACAACCCCTACCAGACCAACCAGTTCCGACAACAACAACAACAACAATCACCGAGAGCTCACGCACACCAACAATCCAAGCAACACCAAAGGCCGCCGTTTCAACATCAAGGCCCAAGGAATTTCAACAATTAACCCCGTGGACCGAGTGGACCTCGGAACCACAATGGAGGACCAAGTGGAGCCAAGAACAAGGCACCACAAACCCCTGCTGCACTGCTGATGTCTGCCCTCAATGCGGAAAGAACCAAGGGAATCGCCCATGCTTAGCCGGTCAGAATGTGTGCTTCAAGTGTGGCAAGCTTGGCCACTATGCAAAGGTTTGCGCCGGACAAGGGACATCGAACCAGAACCCCCGACCACAATACCGAGGAAGAGTCTTTACCCTTAATGCGGAAGACGCCAAAAAGTCCAAAGATCTCATTGAAGGTATGTGCGAAGTAAATGGTAAACCCTTAACCGTACTATATGATTCTGGTGCTACTCATTCTTTTATTTCACTTGCTAGTGTTGAGTCCTTAAATCTAAGAGTCTCTAAACTTCCCTTTGATCTCATTGTTTCTTGTAACACCCTAATAGAACCCCACTGTGCTTAAGTTCACATTTGGATTCTATTAGTTGTCACTTATGCCTTGTATTAATTTTCTTTTGAAATTAACTTAGAAAAATAATGGAAGTTTTTTTTTTCTTTAAATAAATTAATTTTTTTGAAAACTTAAGCCTGTAATTAAGTGAAATACATAGCGCTTTTATAGATAATAATCAAATTACATTGCGCACTTAATTAAATAAGCGGAATAAAAGACTAAGTGTAGAACAATTATCACATAAACTGGAATATAATCACTTAATAAATAAGTCACAACAGGGCATATATCATACTGATAAGTTATTACAAATAACAATATAAGTTCTACTATTACTAATTGTTTCTCACAAACTATAATGTAACTAAAGCTCGGAATGCTTCTACTTGAACGGTTTGAAATCTTCACGTGCTACCTCCTTCCTCGCCTACGGCCTCGTTGCTTTAGGTGGACACGCCTGTCTCAGTAACGACAACGGAAAATAAACATAGGAGTGAGAAATACATGATTTCTCAAGAGGAGTTCCTACTTGTACTAAAAGTGTCATCGTTGTCGTCCCAGTCACTTCGGGTTTATTATAAAAAGGTGAGCAGTAAGGATTCAATTATCAAACTTTCACAAACGTGATTAGCGAAGTGCGATTACTTTTAAACTAATCTTGAACATTAGCGTAAATATTCATTCAAGATTTCATCAAGCATACATATAAGCATATCATGTAAAACCACTAATAACCAGGAATCATTTAGGAGCTGCATGCATTTCATGATTACTCATCCTCAACATTCACTTGTTTAGTGATCATCATCTTTCATTTATGTCATCAACATATTTCTTAATTATTCACGGGATGAATGCATCAATGCCTTAGACCACCCTAAAAGGGTAATGAGCTCATACCATGGCCGTCGCCATAACCTTTTTGGTTTTCATTCCGTTGCGTGATCTCAGCGGTTTAGGGGGTTAAGCCGTGAGTTTAGCTCAAGTCCACTTTTCCAGACTTTCATTGCTACTTTTTCAAACTTTACTTTTATTATTTCTTTTGGAAAATAAATGTATGCATATTATCATGTAATCACAATAAACCTTGGGCAATCAATCATTCATCCTCATCATTTCATAATTCATCACCATACATTCACATTACTATAAATCACTTCATAAAACATGGACAATATCATGTAAATCTCATAGTAAACACTTTCATAGATAATTCATATTAACTAACCAAAGTTATCAAGTTGAGTTCCTAGTGTTCGTAAGAGGTAATGGATGTCTTAGTATTATCTTTTTCTCTTAGTGTTCTTTGTACTCTTAGCATTCCATTAATACATTAATGCACTTCAAAATATTATTATAGGTTCCTTATATATTTTTATTATGACTTTCATATAACTCTTGAAGATTATTATTCTACTTAAATTCTTAAAATTCTCTCTTTACAAGACTTGATTCTTTTATTTATAGTTTTGACATCTTTTAGAAGAAAGTTTATAATTTTCTGTATACTTGTTAGTAAAGGTAGTTCCAAATTCCTAACTCATCAAATTTTAGCATTTACATCTTTGGAATAGTGTAAATCAACTGTAAACCATGCATAGGAGGGTTCCCAGGAAGAGAGGTGGGTCACAATGGACATGCTTAAATACCAAGTCTTTCCTTAGCCAGAACCTTTTCAAACTGCACTTTCACAGTACACTATCCCGAAATTTATTTCTCATTCTGTATTTACGTGGTACAAAGCTTTATACATAACATACATGGGTGTATTCCTATATGTGTTAGCTCTCCAACAAAGTTGAAATCAGTCCATTTACATTTTTCTAGAGTGAGTTACATCTATTTTACTACTACAAGGTCAGATTTAAAGTTTCAGTCTTAGGCTCTACTTTAAAAATTTATATCTTGAGCTAGAAAATTCCGTTTTAGGTGATTCTTTTTGGAGAGTGTTCTATAATGAGTCTAGTTTATAGTAAAATTATTTTAATTTCGAGATACTTAATATTTTATGAACAGTAGCTTTGAAGTACTGCTGCCGAAACAACTAGAATTTCCAGCACCTACCATTTTCATGACTTAAGTTACCTTTATTAAATCGGGTTTCACATACAATCTTTTCAAGTTATATTTGAGTTTGATAACATCATAAAGGTACTCATAACAAAATAGAACATGTCATATTTCTAAAAATATATTTTTCAAATAATCATTTAAAACTTTTGACAATAACTCAAACTTGAGGCATTCTATCAAGGTTAGAAGCCAACAATGCTTGAACAATTAAAGATGAAGCTCCTACCTCTTGTGTAGGGTCTAAAAAGAGTCATTCTCTTCTTCCTTAAGCTTCGAACAAGAGTCTTTGGAGTGGATGACCCTCCTTGAATCTTGGCTCTAGAACTTGAATGCTTAAGAAAATATTTCTCACTAGAGTTAAAGATTGTAACTCTTGTGAGGGCTAGTGAAAGTTTGGACTTAGGATTGAAGTGTTTGGATGAAGTTTAGAGGATCAAGAGAAGTTTTTGAAGAACATAAGAAGAATGATAGAATAAGAAAGAAAGAACACTTAGGGAGTTTTTGAATTGAAGAGAGTTTGAGGAGTATTTATAGTGGAAAGATTAGAGAAAAAAATAGAAGATGGAAAGCACTTGGAGCATGATTTATGGAAACATGTTGGCTGAATTTTGGGATGAAAATGCTCCTTGTTTTGTGCAAACACGTTTCCATGTTTTGTGCAAACACGTTTCCATGTTTTATGCAAACATGTTGGATGAAAATGCTCCATGTTTTATGCAAACATGTTTCCATGTTTTATGCAAACACGTTTCCATGTTTTGTGCAAAGATGTTAGTGGATATTCTTGTAATTCCATTCGTAGAGTAAGGGTATCTTTGTCATTTAATAAGGCAAGGGTAGTTTGGTAATTTCCTTTACATAGCAAGGGCATTTTCGTAATTTCCACTAAGTGATGGCATTTTCGTAATTCTTTGCATTTTTCTCTAGACATACTTAAGTAGTCTATTTGTTGTGTTTCATAACATTTGTCCAGATTCTCTTGGTTTTGCTATCGATAATTAAGATTCTTAGTTATAAATTTGGGGATGTTACATTTCTACTCCTACAAATCACCCTGTTATACCTGTCGTTATTGTTTAAACTGTCATCTTGTTGTAGAAAATAGGTCTTTTATCATAGATTTGATTTGTTTACCCTTAAAAGACATAGGCATTATCTTAGGCATGAATTGGCTTCACGCCAACCGTGTGATGTTAGATTGTGGAACCCAAACCGTAGTTTTCCCCTCACCTCCCGAAAACATCACTCAACCCATTAGGCTGTACCTAATTTCAGTAGAGGTCTTCTGTAGTGGGGAGAGAGCTAAGGGATATGTTCTCCTAGCCGCCTGCGATGTAGACTTTGAGCAAAACCTAGGTGAGATACCTGTGGTAAGAGACTATCTCGAGGTATTTCCGGATGAAATACCTGAGTTCCCTCTCGAAAGAGAAGTTGAATTCTCCATAGAGTTGGTTCCTGGGACAGGACCAATCTCTATAGCCCCGTATAGGATGTCACCCTCGGAGTTGGCAGAGTTGAAAACCCAGTTAGAAGAGCTGTTAGAAAAGAGTTTTATAAGGCCGAGTGCTTCGCCTTGGGGCGCTCCGGTCTTATTTGTGAAGAAAAAGGACGGAAGTATGAGGATGTGTATAGACTATAGGCAGTTGAACCAGGTAACCATAAAGAATAAATACCCATTGCCTAGGATTGACGATCTTATGGACCAATTAAAAGGAGCAGTAGTGTTTTCTAAGATTGATTTAAGGTCCGGTTACCATCAGATTAGGGTTAGAGATTCGGATATTCCTAAAACCGCCTTTCGAACTCGGTATGGACACTTTGAGTTCAATGTGATGTCGTTTGGTTTGACGAATGCTCTCGCAGTTTTTATGGATTACATAAATAGGATCTTTAGACCCTATTTAGATCAATTCGTGGTTGTGTTCATAGATGATATTCTCATCTATTCGAAGACCCACGAGGAGAATGAGCGTCATTTGAGGCTGGTTTTAGAGGTGCTAAAGGAGAAGAAGTTGTATGCGAAGCTTTCGAAGTGTGAATTTTGGTTAGAGGAGGTAAAGTTCTTAGGACATGTTGTGTCAAAAGGTTGCATAGCTGTCGACCCAAGTAAGATAGAAGCTGTGATGAATTGGGATAGACCAACCTCTCAGAATCGAGATTAGAAGCTTTTTGGGTTTAGCTGGATATTACAGTAGGTTTATTAAAGGATTTTCCCAGTTAGCCCTACCCTTAACCAAGCTCACTAGGAAGAATGCCCTGTTTGAGTGGAGCCCTGAATGTGAAAAGAGTTTCCTAGAACTTAAGGAAAAGCTCACCTCAACCCCAGTTTTAGTTTTACCTGACCCCAATGTACCCTTCGAGGTATATTGCGATGCTTCTGGCAAGGGTTTAGGTTGTGTGTTGATGCAAAACAGGTAAGTGGTAGCCTATGCGTCCAGACAACTCAAACCTCACGAGGTAACCTACCCCACCCATGACCTAGAACTAGCAGCCATCGTATTCGCTCTAAAGATGTGGAGACACCATTTGTATGGTGTAAGGTTTGAAGTTTTCTCCGATCATAAGAGTCTCAAGCATCTCTTTGATCAAAAGGAGTTGAATATGAGGCAAAGAAGATGGATGGAATTCCTCAAAGACTACGATTTTGGCTCAAGTTACCACCCCGGCAAGGCTAATGTAGTAGCCGACGCCTTGAGCCGAAACTCGTTACGTCTGTCAAGTATGATGGTTAATGAAGTTGGGTTAATAGAGCAGTTTAGGGATATGAATCTTGGGATGTCTAACGTAGAATGGCATCGTGATGAGTCATCTCACGGTGACCAGTGGGTTTAAGCAGAGGATTATGCTTGCCCAAAGAGAAAATGAGGACTTTATGGAGACAATCGAGGCAGTTAAGGCTGGGAAGTTGAAAGGTTTTGTACGAGGCCCCGACTGGTTGTGGAGGTTCGAAGGGCGAATCTGTGTGCCACAAGATGGCGACCTCCGAGAGAAGATCTTGGAGGAGGCTCACAAGAGCCATTTTGCCATCCATCTTGGTACTACCAAGATGTATTAGGACTTGAAGAGGATGTTTTGGTGGCCCGGATTAAAGAAGGATGTGGTCGCCTGGGTGAGTAAGTGTTTGATCTGTCAAAAGGTTAAGATCGAACACCAAAAACCCTCTGGCATGTTGCAACCCCTATCGATCCCTGAGTGGAAGTGGGAAAGTATATCAATAGATTTCGTGACAGGATTGCCAAGGACCCAAGCTGGCCATGATGCCGTATGGGTAATCGTGGATCGACTAACAAAGTCGGCTCACTTTCTACCTATTCGAGTCACATACTCGTTGGATAAGTTGGCCCAGCTTTACATCCAAGAAATAGTAAGGTTGCATGGAGTACCATCGACGATAATCTCGGATCGAGATCCGCGGTTTACGTCACGTTTTTGGGGAGCCTTTCAAAAGGCGTTTGGTTCAAAGTTATGCTTGAGCACTGCTTACCACCCACAGACGGATGGTCAATCTGAGAGGACGATCCAAACCCTGGAGGATATGTTAGGAGCCTGTGTCTTAGACCAGAAAGGAAGTTGGGATAAGTACATGCCTTTGATCGAGTTCGCGTATAACAACAGTTATCACGCGAGCATTGGTATGGCACCGTATGAGGCGTATAACAACAGTTATCACTTGAAACACATTTCCTTCCTTTTTCTTTCATCAAGGCCGAATCATCATCACCATCCTAGGAGGTGTTGCTCATCTCATTTCCATCTTCAAGTCCAAGCTTTTACCTTCATCACAAGGTAGGGATTTGTTTCCAAACTTTGTTTTGCCCAAGAAAGTGTTTTTCTCTAGTTTTCCTCTTGGATTCTTTTTGAACTTTCCTTTGTTTTCCCTTTTCTTTTCATTTCGGCCTCCAGGCCCTATTATGAGCATGATAGCTTGATGATGAGAGTTTCTAGATGATGACATTGTGTTCATCTCAAAGAAACCTCTAAAGCTTGAGTTTTCCTTTTCTTGTAACTCCATCTATATGATATCTAGCTCACATGGTTTTTCAACTTAAGAAAATTAATCTAAGGATTTCTAAAAGCCCAAGCCTACCCTTGTCAACCTTAAAGTTGGCCGGCACGTTCTAGAGATTTTTCTCTAGATAGGGGTTTTGGGTATTTATTAAAGAATTTGACGTAGTTTTACTTTCTTTCTCTTTTATATGACTTTCGGTTTTTGTGTTGTGATCTTTGAGATATTGTATTGGGTTGTTATCTTGTTAAAGTCTTGAGTGAGCTCTAGTTAATCATAAAATGAACCTTGCATCATGTTTACTTTATGCTTTGCATATCATGTTTACTTCCTTGCTATCACTAAATACCAAAATAATGAATGAACTTGCATTATCATGTTTATATTTCAAGTTATGCATTATCATGTTTATATTTCAAGTTCTCACTTAATACCAAGATAATAATGAGTTGCATTCATATTTACTTCGTGCTATCACTTTACTTTCTAATGGAACCTAAAATAAGTGCATAAGCATGTTTATTTTTATGTCATCACCTAAATGAACCTAGAGCTGAAAGACTTGCCCATTGTTGTCTCAACAAAGGTCTAACAATATGTATTTTCCTTGGTTCATATTTATTTAAAGGGGTCTTGAAGTTTCTAAGTATTTGAGACTATGTTTCATAATTTTTCCAAGCTTACATGAGTTTAAGGAATGCATAGAACTAAGTTTTATGAATTTAGGACCTCTTGAGATAAAGATAAATTGGTCACTGCCCTCTTAAATATTCTTATGATTTTAGATGTTAAAATTGTTTATAAATGAGTTTTGAAAGTTCTAAAATAGTTCCAAAAGAAACTAGTATTTTACGAAAATTAGAAATTATGTTTTATGCCTTTTATGGAGAAGTATATTTTCGGTTCTTCCTTGCTCTTTGCTGCCACTGTATGTGCTGTCTTGATGATGATAATGTGCCTATGTTTGAGTAAAAATAATGTTAAGACTCATATGTGAAAGATAGGATAAGTTAGGAACTAGAAAAGAATTAATTTGAGAATTCTAGATCCTTTAATTATGTAATTTTCTGGATTCTGTCCAGCAAGGTTTAGATTTAATAATCATGGTTTTAAATTAGTTTAAATGTGTAGGAATGACTCATAATTGGTTTAGGACTTAATCTTGAAGCCTTAGGAGCAAACTAAACTTAGAAAGGGTCAGGTACTCGTAAAGTTAGGATTTCAAATTCTGCATCCTTGAGGTTTAGAGATGTTCTTGACCATAGTGTAAGGTGAGAAATACTTAGTTATAACCTCATAGGTTCCCAAGAGGCTAGGTTTTGATGATCAATAACTTAGAATGTGAGTTAAAGACTTTAAGGGTCTAAACTGTAATTTCTAGAACCTCGTAATCACGCAAATATAAAGCTGTCCAAATCTGCATAGTGTTGTTTGGATAGGTCCTCGAGCATAAAAATTAGTAAAACTTATTAGTTGTGAACCTATAGGTGTGTGAGAGGTTAAGAATAATACTAGAACAATTAGTTTACAAGTTTAAGACTCAAAAGAACCAAAGCATAACATACTATAGGTTTATAACATAATAAACTTGGGAGTTTGTATGAATGATTGTCTAAGGTGTGATTATGAGATAATGTATATGCTATGATTTTATGTATAAACTATGAAGAAGTTTCATGTGATGATGCATATGCTATGAAAAAGGTTTATGTAATGAATGATGTTGTATCTATGAATCAACACTTTATGAGAATTTAAATGTGACACAACACTGAGACGCCTTCTTGGGTGACACCGGTTTAGCCGAGCACCCCCAAGAAAACAAATCCGTGAGGGTATTGACATAGAGCTTGCCAAAGCGGACAGAACTACGATGCACTAGTTGCTAGTAGAGCGTTTCAAAGAGGAAATGACCGTAAGAGAGGTGATCCTTATTTGCCCCCTAGCCCGCACTATATTAAGTCGGGATTATGTATATGTTACGCTTATCATATGATAAGTAAGAACTAGTGACGACTAGTTAAGGTATGAGCTCAAAACCTAGAGATGTTTTAAGGCGGTCCCATGAGATGAAAGTTAAAGTTAACAATGTCACATATACTATACTTATGCCAATGTCATAATATTTCTTAGTTATTCTATTGTCTGGTTTACCTTTATGACGCATTCATATCATTAGTACATTTCATGCTTAGTTATAAGACGCATTGTAAAATATGACGAACCTTGGATAAATAACACTTTAGAAAACTAACTTAAAAGGAATTTATATGCATGAACACCTTTTTAGAAATAAACCCAAGGTTCCTGAGGATGTGACGATGTCACCTAGGTAGGGATAACCCTACTGAGAATTCTTTTAGAAAGATCCTCATTCCCTCTCTCTTTTCTTCCGTCATATCTTCAGATGGCGACATTCGTACTCTTCATCGACACCTCGGTATGAGAGCTGCACCGTGACCCGGCACTCGGGTCATACCATTTTGAGGGTCGCTGCACAGTTAGAGTGTTCATGTTTATGGGACGACCCTTCGCGCACCCAGTCCCGAGTTACCGTTTTACCCCGACTGCTCCTTACCGTCATAACGGGATTTTTGAGCGAGCGAGACCACGCGATGAGCAGATTCTCCGCATGGAGCCCGAGACATCAGCGGTACATGACAACCCAGAGTATGTGCCTCGTACCCAGTACTCGGAGACGGATCCATCTGAGGACCCGCCATCACACATGTACAGTTGGAGCTCCAGTCCCGTTCCCCCACCGATGAGGGCTGGGAGTGAGGAGACGGTGGTCCAGCCGAGGTTGGCTCGTCGGCCATCTATGCGCCCTCGCCGCGGTGGACATGCCCTGATGATGCACTCGGGTAGTTGCGGTTTATTTATGCTTTCTTGTTTCTGTTGTATTTCCTTCTCTGTTGTATTGCAAGCTCAGCTCATTTCTATAAGGGCGTGACTACTTATGTACCTTAACTATATTATTAATGAAATGTTTCCTTTATTGTGATGACTATTGTTCTATTGTTACTTGCTTTAATCTTTGTGTTCCTTATGATTGATATTTATGTCTCTCGATTAGATAAGGACGCGGCTCTCACTTTGGTTTTATATTTCAAAAAAAAAATTTATCCGTAATTTCTGCTAAATATTTTAATAAAATGATGAGACTAAGAAGTAATAACGTAATGATTAACCTAATGTGTTCTAGAAAGTTGCGTTAAAATTTAGGGTGTTACACTCTTGGGCATAAAATAAAGAATATGGTGCAGTTCTCTTCATACTTAAGACTTGTGTTTTATGACACCCTTGGAAAGAAATGATAGTCTCAAGAATGTTAAATAAAATTTACTTTGAGTATTGTCACTGTTTTAGGAGTGTATTTATATTCCTTAAGAGAATAATTGGTTGATATTATGTCTATTGGTTTAGAAGTTGTTTTAAGCATGAAATTTAGTTACTAGACATGCCTTATCTTGTGCTCATAAGACTTGTTGCTTTTTGGTTATGTTCTTTATATTTCCAGCACCTTTAAATTCTGTTTTGGATGATTTTAAATGTGTTAGATACTTTGCTACTTGATGTGATAATTGTTCTTGGCACTTTAGGCAAGCCTAGTAACTAAAAAGAATTAAAAATGTGATTTCTAGAACTCCTAAGGAAACAAATTATGCATACTGTTCTAGCACGTTTGATGTAACACTCTAATTCTTAACCCAACTTTCTAGAACATATTAGGTTTAATCATTAGGTTATTACTTCTTAGTCTCATCATTTTATTAAAATACTTAGCAAAAATTATGGGTAAAATTTTTTTTTGGAAATATAAATCAAAGTGAGAGCCGCGTTCTTATCTAACGAGCGATATAGATATCAATCATAAGGAAACACAATAACTAAAGCAAGTAACAATAGAACAACGATCATAACAACAAAAGAAACATTTAATTAATAACATAGTTATGATACATAGTAGTCACGCCCTTATAGAGACGGGCGGAGCTTGTAATACGGGAGAAAAGCAAATACAATAGAAACGAGAAAGCATAGATAAACCACAACTACCCGAGTGCACCTAGAATGGATAACCTCAAGACAAAAGAAGCTTTATCCCATCTATGTGAGAGTGTGTGCACTAGCCCTCCCCTAAGATGTCTGCTACTAGAACCTGGGAAAATGTGGAGTGTAACCGATCCATGGACGCAAGGTGGCAGGAGTAGGCACACGGGAAGACTGGGCGTGAGCTCCTCGATAGGGGCGCCTCTCAGCTCGCCTAGCCAGTCTCGGCTGTGTAATAGTCTCCTCGCGCGAACTGAGGTGTAGGAGCAGAGCTCGCGCTATACATATGCGCCGGCGGGTCCTCGGAAGGGTCGTCCTCCGAACCAGGAGACCGAGGTACGTAGTCTTGGAAGTCTCAAGGCATCGGACCACCAGTGTACGTCCGTAGAATCCTCTCGTCTCGCGTCCGGGCGCGCTAAAAAACCATCGCACCGTCGTAGGGTGACATTGGGGAGAAACGGTAGCTCTGTACAGGGTGTGCAAAGGGGCGTCCGATGAACATGAAGACTCACACGGTGCACTGCCCCTCAAAATGGTATGATCCGTGATCCGGATCAAAGTGAACCTCCCAAGTTGGCGTGTCGACAAAAACCACGAACATCGCCATTGCTCTTTGAAGATGTGACGGAAGAAAGAGAAGGAAGAGGAAAGAGTGAGAATTCTTACTAAAGAATCTCAGTAGGAGTCTCCTATCCTAGGGTTACATCGTTCACAACCTTGGGTTTAATTATAAAAGGTGTACATACATAAAAGATTCCTTATTAGGGTTTATAAAACCAATTATCCAAGGTTCATTCCTTTTAGCATGCGTCTTGATGTTATGAATGCAATATACTGAAATATGAATGCATGGCAATGTCTCAATCAAATATCTCAATGAATCACAACTTCAAGAAAGCACACAAGTGGCATAAAGGGCATATGACTTTCAAGTGGATCTTTCCTCAATTTCGTGACATCAATCATGGTACTTCAGCATAATAAGGCCACCCTAAAATAACTAGGTTATGAACTCATACCTCAGTTAAAAGTGAAACATAATAAAATAATCCCGACTATTCAAGTACAGGTAGGGGGCTAGGGATCACCTCTCTTAGGATATACCTTCTTTGAAACGCTTTGCGGGTATCAAGTCACAGCAATTTGTCCGCTTTGGTAGGCTGCATCTACTCATACCCTCATGGATTTGTCTCCCCTGGGGGTGCTCGACTGAACCGGTGTCACCCAGGAAAACGCGTCTCAGTGCTTTGTGTAACACCCTAATAGAATCCCACTGTGCTTAAGTTCACATTTGGATTCTATTAGTTGTCACTTATGCCTTACATTTATTTTCTTTTGAAATTAACTTAGAAAAATAGTGGAAGTTTTTTTTTTCTTTAAATAAATTAATTTTTTGAAAACTTAAGCTCAGAACGAGAAGTGAAATACATAGCGCTTTTATAGATAATAATCAAGTTACATTGTGCACTTAATTAAATAAGCGGAATAAGAGACTAAGTGTAGAACTATCATCACATAAACTGGAATATAATCACTTAATACATAAGTCACAACAGGGCATATCATACTGATAAGTTATTACAAATAACAATATAAGTTCTACTATTACTAATTGTTTCTCACAAACTATAATGTAACTAAAGCTCGGAATGCTCCTACTTGAACGGTTTGAAATCTTCACATGCTACCTCCTTCCTCGCCTACACCGTTGCTTTAGGTGGACACGTCTGTCTCACAGTAACGACAACGGAAAATAAACATAGGAGTGAGAAATATATGATTTCTCAGTAGGAGTTCCTACTTGTACTAAAAGTGTCATCGTTGTCGTCCCAGTTCGGGTTTATTATAAAAAGGTGAACAGGTAAGGATTCAATTATCAAACTTTCACAAACGTGATTAGCCGAAGTGCAGTTACTTTTAAACTAATCTTGAACATTAGCAGAAATATCCATTCAGTATTTCATCAAGCATACATATAAGCATATCACGTAAAACCAATAATAAGCAATAATCATTTAGGAGCTGCATGCATTTCATGATTACTCATCCTCAACATTCACTTGTTTAGTGATCAACATATTTCTTAATTACTCACGGATGAATGCATCAATGCCTTAGACCACCCTAAAAGGGTAATGAGCTCATACCAAGGCCGTCGCCATAACCTTTTTGGTTTTCATTTCGTTGCCGTGATCTCAACGGTTTAGGGGGTTAAGCCGTGAGTTTAGCTCAAGTCCACTTTTCTAGACTTTGATTGCTACTTTTTCAGGTTTTACTTTTATTCTCACTGAGTGAAATCATCAATACCTTAATCTTCAAAGAGGATTAAGCAGTGAGTTGGTCTATTTATTATTTCATTTGAAACATGAATGTATGCACATTAATAAATCATGACACAGTCAATTATTTTATCATTATCATTTCATATCTCATCAATACATTCACATTTCTGTATATCACTTCATGTAACATAGACAATATCATGTAAATCTCATAGTAAACATTCTCATAGATAATTCATATTAAGCAACCTAAGTTATCAAGTTAGGTCTCTAGTGTTCCTAGTAGGTTATGAATATCTTGGTATTATCTTTTTCTCTTAGTCTTCTTTGTACTCTTAGTATTTCCATTAATACATTAATACCCTTTAAGATATTTTTAGAGGTTCTTTATATATTTTTATTATGACTTTTATATATATCTCCTAAAGATTATTATTCTACTTAAATTATTAAAATTCTCTCTTTACAAGACTTGATTCTTTTATTTATAGTTTTGACATCTTTTAGAAGAAAGTTTATAATTCTCTATATACTTGTTATCTCAGCTTAGTAAAGGTAGTTCCAAATTCCTAACTCATCAAATTTTAGCATTTACATCTTTGGAATAGTGTAAATCAACTGTAAACCATGCATAGGAGGGTTCCCAGGAAAGAGAGGTGGGTCACAATGGACATGCTTAAATACCAAGTCTTTCCTTTGCCAGAACCTTTCCAAACTGCACTTTCACAGTACACCATCCCGAAATTTATTTCTCATTCTGTATTTACGTGGTACAAAGCTTTATACATAACATATATGGGTGTATTCCTATATGTGTTAGCTCTCCAACAAAGTTGAAATCAGTCCATTTGCATTTTTCTAGAGTGAGTTACATCTATTTTACTACTACAAGGTCAGATTTAAAGTTTCAGTCTTAGGCTCTACTTTAAAAATTTATATCTTGAGCTAGAAAACTCCGTTTTGGGTGATTCTTTTTGGAGAATGTTCTATAATGAGTCTAGTTTATAGTAAAATTATTTTAATTTCGAGATACTTGATATTTTATGAACAGTAGCTTTCGAAGTACCTGCTGCCAGAAACAACTAGAAATTCCAGCACCTACCATTTTCATGTCTTAAGTTACCTTTATTAAATCAGGTTTCACATACAATATTTTCAAGTTATATTTGAGTTTGATAACATCATAAAGGTACTCATAACAGAATAGAACATGTCATATTTCTAAAAATATATTTTTCAAATAATCATTTAAAACTTTTGACAATAACTCAAACTTGAGGCATTCTATCAAGGTTAGAAGCCAACAATGCTTGAACAATTAAAGATGAAGCTCCTACATCTTGTGTAGGGTCTAAAAAGGGTCATTCTCTTCTTCCTTAAGCTTTGAACAAGAGTCTTTGGAGTGGATGACCCTCCTTGAATCTTGGTTCTAGAACTTGAATGCTTAAGAAAATATTTCTCACTAGAGTTAAAGATTGTAACTCTTGTGAGGGCTAGTGAAAGTTTGGACTTAGGATTGAAGTGTTTGGATGAAGTTTAGAGGATCAAGAGAAGTCTTTGAAGAACATAAGAAGAATGATAGAATAAGAAAGAAAGAACACTTAGGGAGTTTCTGAATTGAAGAGAGTTTGAGGAGTATTTATAGTGGAAAGATTAGAGAAGAAAACAGAAGAAGGAAAGCACTTGGAGCATGATTTATGGAAACATGTTGGCTGAATTTTGGGATGAAAATGCTCCTTGTTTTGTGTAAACATGTTTCCATGTTTTGTACAGACATGTTTCCATGTTTTGTGCAGACATGTTGGATGAAAATGCTCCATGTTTTGTGCAAAGATGTTAGTGGAGATTTTCTAACCTTTAGTGCATATATGTGATTCAGAAATGTGTATGATGTATGTGGTTAAATTATTGTGTTATCATCTTAATCCAATGGCTTAGATTCATTCTTGTCTAAAGACAAGTGTAGGGATTTGTGCAAATGGCATTGTAGTAATTTCTTTAACTAAGATAAGGATATTTTTGTAATTAGACAATGATAGTGGTATTCTTGTAATTCCATTTATAGAGTAAGGGTATCTTTGTCATTTAATAAGGCAAGGGTAGTTTGGTAATTTCCTTTACATAGCAAGGGCATTTTCGTAATTTCCACTAAGTGATCGCATTTTCGTAATTCTTTGCATTTTTTCTCTAGACATACTTAAGTAGTCTATTTGTTGTTTCATAACATTTGTCCAGATTCTCTTGGTTTTGCTATCGATAATTAAGATTAATATTTATCTTAGTTATAAATTTGGGGATGTTACACTTTGTCACATAAAAATCTCCTGGGGGTGCTCAGCCAAACCGGTGTCACCTAGGGTTTTCAACTCATGTGGTACATAAAAACATTTCTCAACCTTTTTAGGTTTGATGGAAATTTGGCAGCACAACGGCTGTTAAACCGAATTCCGTTCAAACGGAAACTTATGCCACAAGCCATTCACACAACATATTCCTCATTTAAACCTCATGCTATGATAAGTTTCATATCTTAAACAATCATTTCCTCATGCATCGTAAACATCTCTACATGTTATAGCATCATATAAACATCATAGCATTAACAATTTCTTAATGTCTTATGCATTGATCCTTAAGGTCCTCAACTCACAATCTAAGTTATAAATCATCACACTTAACCTCTCGGGTACCTATAGGATCATTTCTAGGTATTCCTCATTCAACACTATGATCACAAACATCTCTAAACCTCAAGAATACAAAATCTAAAATCCTAACTTTACGGGTAGTTAGGAGTCACAACAATAACTCTTTCTAAGTCCGGTTTGCTCCTAAGGTATCAAGATCAAGTCCTAAACCATTTATGAGTCATTCCTACACATTTAAACTAATTTAATTCCATGAATATCATTTCTAAACCTTGCTGGACAGAATCCAGAAAATCAATTACTAAGGGATCTAGCACTCTCAAATTAATTCTTTTCTAGTTACTAACTTCTCTAATCTTTCACATATGAGTTCTAACATTAAATATACTCAAACATACTCATATTATCATCATCCAACAGCACATACAGTGGTCATAAAATGGCAAGGCAGAATCGAAAATACATCTTCATACAAAGGCATAAAACTTGGTTTCTAAAGTACATAAAATACTAGTTTCTCTTCAAACCTTTTCAAGACTCTCAAAGCTCATTTATAAACATTTTTATCATTTAAAATCATCAAAATATTTGTAAGGGCAGTAGCTAAATAAAATTTATCTCAAGAGGTCCTAAATTCACAAAACTTTGTTCTAGACATTTCTTGTACTCATATAAGCTTAGAAAAATTATGAAACATAAATTTGGATACTTGTAGCAAGCCAAACCTCTTAAGGCCGAAAATCAAAGACTAAAGAACACATATTTTCAATTCTTTGTTTGAGACAATAATGGGTAAGTCCATGAGCTCTAAATCCCTTAAGTTGTGACATAAAAGTAAATATGCAATGCACTTTATTTTAGTCTTTATTTAGAGGTGAGGACATAAAGTAAATATGCTATGCAACTCCTTATTATCTTTAGAAATTTAGTGAGAACATAAACATAAATATGGAAATGCAAGTTCATTATTTAACCTTGAGCATTTAGTGATGATATAAAATATAAACATGAATGCAAAGTCTTTTATCTTAACTTAGAGCTCATATGAGACTTTTTAAAGAGAACAGCAAATCTCAACCCAACACTTATCTCATCACAAAGAGGGCTTTAGAGTTTTTGAACCAAGCTCTCAAGGGAACTATGAGGTTCTTGAACATCATCATCAAGCTCAAAAGAAACAAGCTTTCAAAGAACATAAAACCTCAAATAAAAGGAAACCAAAACCGAAACCTTGTGAGGAAGAAAGACAAGGAAAATCGAAACCATTGGCAAGAAAAAGTAAAGGTGTTCTTGCGCTAAAATCATTTTGAGTTAGAAAATAAAGATGAAACTTAAAGAAAATAAAAACTCAAGCTCTAGAGGTTCCTTTGAGATGAACACAAGGTCATCATCTAAAAACTCTCATCATCAAGCTATCATGCTCATAAACAAGGCCTCATGGCCGAAATGGAGAGGAAGGAAAACAAAAGAAAGTTTCAAAAAGAAATCCAAGAGAAAGCTAGATAAAAACTCATTTTCAAGAAAAACAAGTTTAGAAAACACTCCTACCTAGAGTGAAGATAGAAAGCTTGATCTTTGAAATGACAAACAAGATGAGGAACTCCTCCAAGAATGGTGATGAGCTTCGGCCACCTAGAGGGAAAGAGAAAGGAGATGTGTTTTGAGTAAGGTTGTGTTTGAGGTTGAGAGTTTGAGAGGTTTGATGGTGGTTCAAGGTTGTGAGGTGGTGTTTAGAGGTTATGGAATGGAGATGAGATGAAGATATGAAGAGGATGAAGATGAAAATGAAGAGAGAACTCTCTTGAAACTTGAGAGAAAAAGGAAGAACTCAAGGAAAGTTTAGAAAACTTGAAACTTAGCAAAGGAACAAAAGTGTCACAAGTTCTTCTAATGCACCTATTTATAGAAAATGAAGTAATGAAGGCTCATCCAAGGAGAGCCTTGGCTGTAGCAAATGGGAGGGAAAAAGAAGAGAAAATATCTCTTACACAATGTCATTCAAGCATGGTTTGAAGTATGGAAGTTATGATACAAGACATGGCTTCAAGTAAGGTGATTTGAGTGAATTTCCTATCAATTTTGAATGAAATAATTCTTCTAGAAGCTAGGCATGGCTGGCTGTTTTTGGGCTACAAATAAATGAGGAAAATAGCTTAAATTCATTTAGTTATTCACTTGAAAAATCAAGCATGGTGGAAAGTATGACAAAGTATGGTGAGTATGACTTGAGGTATGGCTTTGGAGTGTCAAAAATTTGAGCATGTGATGAATATTTTGGGGGGGGGGGGGGGAGCATTCGGCCAGAATGCTACAATAGAGAGGGAGGAAAATTGCTTCATGTAATTGTGTGTTAATGATAGGTTTGAGTGTGTATTAGTTTAGGTACAAGGTTAGGAGTTATTAAGTATAAGTTTAGGTAACTAAGAATGAGGTTTAGGAGTTTTATGACAAGGTTAAGGAGTGCTCATACACATTTAGAGAGTTTAAAATTCATTTTATGAGTAAACAAGGTAGACAAATTTCCATGATTTAAGGAATTGGAAAGAGAAACCACTATTCAAGATTCTATGACTAGGAATCTTGAATTTAAAATAAGATTTCAAGTTGTAATTAAGCATTCTTAAGTTTAATCAACTTTAATAAATTATTTTGACTCAAGATTAATTATGGAAATTAATTAACCTTCGATTAGAGCCTAATATTGCTTAGGTTTGCTTAATCACACGATTAAGCTCAAAAACACAAAACTAGGGGCAAAACTGTAATTTTGTACTAATTTTGCCCGGGACCTCCGGGACCAAAACTGAAGTAACAGAATACATAAAAATGCCTTTTAAAACCATCTGGAGAAGTTTCGGGTTCATCTGGCACTTGTAAACGGGTAAAACACCACAGAGGCGTTTTGGTCATTTTGACCCGAAAACACGAAAAATGAGATTTTCGATCCCGGAAAGGTACACAAGCCAACTAATCCCCTTCCAACATTGATTTTGCCCTTCGAGTACTGCCAGATTGGTTTTCCTTGAATTCCAGGTCAAAAATGACTTCAGGGGCATTTTGGTCATTTTTACTTTAACAGAAAATCGGGGCGTTACATTTGAAGTTTGTAAAATCATGTTATACCATGTTTACTTGAGTGAGGATGACTCATAAATGACCTAGGAATTAATTTTAGCCTTATAGGGAAAGCCGGAAATGAGAAAGGGCGTAAAATGCAACTTCTAGAACACCATAAATCATAGAAATTCATTTACTGCCTATGCTATCCAACTTTGATTAATGATGTTCTTGAGATTAATAATTAGTGATAATGATGATAATTAGTGTAACATCCTAATTTTTAACCCCATACTCCTAGAATGTATTTAGGTTAACTATTAGTTTATTACTCTTTAATTTCATTCTTTCTTTAAATTACTTAGCAGAAAATACGGGTAAATTTTTTTTTGAAACTTAAAATAAGAGCCGCGCATATCATAAAAGAGCGCTATCATAAATCGCAATATGTACAAAAGAAAGCACAAGATAAGAACATCAAATAGCTTCATAACATTGAACAACCATGTGCACACCAAAGATAATATTATATTAATATATAAACTGCCCGCCTATGAAAGGCGGGGTGAGTTCGATACAACAAGAATCATAAAAGCCAATACAACTAAAATAGAAATACAACGAAAAGTGTAAAGGAAAACACCCTTACCCTAGTGCATCTAAAGTGGATAACCTTTATAACAAAAGAAGGTTTATCCTAGTCTATGTGTGGTGTGTGCACTAACACTCCCCAAGAACCTCTACTGTTGCGATCCCAGAAAGGGTAGGACGTAACCGATCCACTAACGTAACTCGGCAGGAGTAGGCATGTGCTGTGGCTGGACATGTGCTCCGCGATGGGGGCGCATGGCCGGCGTCCGGGCCAATATCGGCTGAGTCACAGTCTCCTCGCTCCCCTCTCTTATGAACGGGGGAATGGAGGCAGAGCTTTCACTATACATATGGGTTGGTGGGTCCTCCAAGGGGTCCACCTCCGAAGATTGTGCATACGGAAG
This sequence comes from Dalbergia cultrata, assembly GCA_031216105.1. Lineage (NCBI taxonomy): Eukaryota > Viridiplantae > Streptophyta > Magnoliopsida > Fabales > Fabaceae > Dalbergia > Dalbergia cultrata. The sequence goes on from CM062345.1 coordinate 28,009,865, forward strand.
ATCCTCTAATTGTGTGTACGGAGGATCCTCTCATTACGCATTCGAGCGTGCTCAAAAACCATGTCGTCGCCATAGGGGGACATAGGGGAGAATCCGTAGCTGTGTACCTGGTGCGCAAAGGGACGTCCTACGTACATGAAAGCTCGAACAGCACATCGTCCCTCAAAATGATATGACCGATGCTCGGGGTCATAGTGAACCTCCCATGTGGGGGTGTCGATGAATAGCACGAAGGTTGCCATCCTGAAATGAAGATGTGACGGGAAAGAAAGGGAGTGAGAATCTTAATAAAGAATCTCAGTAGGGAATCTCCTATCAAAGTGACGTCGTTATCATCCTTAGGAACCTTGGGTTTATTTTAAAAAGGGTGAGCATACACATAGTTCATTTTTAAGTTTTCTAAACATAATTATCCAAGGTTCGTTCATTTTAGAATGAATCTGAATGTTATGAATGCAACATAGCAAAGCATGAAAGCATGATAATACGCTATGCAAGAAAATCAATCAGTCATAACATCATGGAACATCATATAAGTGGCATAAAGTGGCATGTAATCCTTCATGTGAAACTTTTCTCTTTTCTCAACTATGTGACTTTAAACATCATACTTTGTATCATGGAGGCCACCCTAAACATCTCTAGGTTATGAGACCTTAACTAGTCGTCACTAGCTCTTACTTATCCTATGATAAGTGTAAACATAATAATCTTGACTTCTAGAGTATGGGCTAGGGGCCATAAGGATCACCTATCATAACCTTTAATTCGGGGAGTCCATAGGAATATTTCCTTCTTTGAAACGCTTTACTGGCATTTAGTGCACAATGAATTGTTTGCTTTGGCAAGATCGATGTCAATACACTCATGGATTTGCTTCCTCCTCACCGGAGTGGGAGAAATGCGTCTTAGTGATGTGTCACTTTTAAAATCTCTTGCAGCTTTTCAAAAACATTCTCAAGTCTTTCAAATTTGGTGAAAATTCGGTAGCATAATGGCTGTATACCAAATTTTCTCAAATTGCTTTATGTCACATAAACTCATAATGCATACACTTTTCTCATTAAATTTCCATAATCATGATAAACTTAAAATCACATAAACATACCCGTCATAGCACATGCATCATCACATCATACTTGGATTAATAAATTCATTGAGTCATATAACCTATGATGTCTTATGCTTTGACCCTTAGGGTCTTAAACTTGAAACCTAAGTACTTTATCATCCGATTTTAACCTCTTATGAACCTATAGGTTCACAACTAATAATTCTCACTAATTATCATGATTATAACCAATTCTAAACAGCATTAGTGCAGAATCTATGTTTCACAATTACGGGTACTTATGAGTTACAACTTTGACCCTTTTTAAGTTCCATCTTTTCCCTAAGTACTAAGATCAATTCCTACATCAATTATGAGGGGTTCCTACACATATACACTAATTATAAACCATTATTGCTAATTTTAAACATGCTGAAACAAAATCCATAAATCTTGTTTCTAAGGGTTCTAGAATTCTCATTTTAAATCTTTTATAGTTATAAGCTTATCTTAGCTTTCTCAAGTTAATTCTAACATCAATTGTACATGAATTCACTCATTTTAACATAATAAAATCATCATCATACAATGAACAAAACACCAAGGAAGAACCGTGAACACCATCATCATATCATGCATATAATTTCATTTCTAATACACATAGATTACTAGTTTCTTTTAGAACTTCTAAATCTTATTGAAAATCAATTTATTTCATTAAAATCATCATAAAATAAATAAGGGCAATATCTATTTTAATTTCTTCATGGTTAACATTTAAAACATAAAACCATGCTTGAAATATTCTTTGTAATGCCCCGATTTTCACTAAACCTTTAAATGACCAAAATGCCCCTGAAGTCATTTTTGCCGAAATACGAGGACGACCGATCTCGGCCATCCCCATAAGGTTCATATGATATATGAAGGGGATTGTATGTGCTTGACTGTTTAATAAAGCAGAGGAATCCTATTTTTAGGGTCTCCGCGTATAAATGACCAAAATACCCCTATAGTAATTTAAGGCAGTTTTAAGTTCTGTTTTGACCCGAACCTTGTTCGGAGGTCCAAAACAATGATTTTAAGGCATGGACTATGTTTGCTTTAGTCCTAGAGGTTCCGGGCAACTTATGGTAAAAATTACGATTTTACCCCTGCTTAGTGCATTTTGGGCTTAAGGACGTTTTTAGCAAAACCTAAGCAATATTAAACTCTAATTAAAGATTAATTAATTTTCATAATTAATCTAGAGCTAAAATAATTATTTGAGGTTAATTAGAACCAAAAATTGCTTAAGGAAAATTTAAAAACCTAATTCTAGTTCTTTTTCTTTAAAGAAAGCATATATGAATAGTGTTTTCACTATTCATGCTCCCATTTCCAAAGAAGGTTGTCATACTCACATCACTAGTCATAGAAGTCTTGACTCCATTAAATCTCACAAGACCACTCCTAATCTAAGGTGTTACAACCCTAATCACCTAATTAGTTTACCTAAAACCTTTATTTAGCAACCCCTAATCCTAAGCTAAATCAATCCTACACCTAAGCACCCTATTAAACCATGATTTAGAGGAGATATTTTCTCTCCCATGGCTGCCCAAAAGTGGCGCCACTCCTCCCCCAAAAATTTAAAAAGAATTCAAAATTTATATTAGTTTATATTGTCAATCAAGCTTACTTACACAAGCTACTTTTAGCCATATTTTAGGACATGCCTAGTTAGACTTGTCATCATGCTTTGAAGGGGATATTTCTTCTCTCCTTATGGCTGTAAAGGCCGAAGCCTTTTCCCCCCAAAACACCTTCATTTCATTCTTCTATAAATAGATAGCTTGGAGAACTTGAAGCACCTTTTGTTCATTCACTAAGTTTAGAGTTTTAGAGCACTTTGAAACTTTCTTTTCCTCTCAAGTTCAAGAGTTCATCTCCTTCAACTTCTTCATCTCCTCTCAACCTTAACCACTAGGTAGGGAGCTTCTCAAAAAGAAATGCTTTCTTCATATTGATGCTTTGATCTTGCTTGAAAATATGTTGTGAATGAGTTTTCATGGAGCTTTCATTTTCGGTTTTCATCTCCTTTTTTCTTTTCCTTTCATTTCGGCCTCAAGGCCATGGTGAGGAGGGCTTGATGATGAGTGCTCTCTAAGATGCAACCATGAGTTCATCTTAACATGGGGCCTCTAAAGCTTGAACCTTTCTTAAAGAAAAGTTTCATTCTTTTTCCTTCTCTTTTGTTTTATTTTCGGCCTCAAGGCCAAAATGATGAGGGCTTGATGATGAGTGCTCTCTAAGATGCAACCATGAGTTCATCTTAACATGAGGCCTCTAAAGCTTGAACCTTTCTTAAAGAAAAGTTTCATTCTTTTTCCTTCTCTTTTGTTTTATTTTCGGCCTCAAGGCCAAAATGATGAGGGCTTGATGATGAGTGCTCTCTTGGGATGACCATGTGTTCATCCTAGCATGAGACCTCTAAAGCTTAAAATTTCTTTTGGAGAAAAGTTTCATCTTGTTCAAGTTTTGGTAAAAAATGGGTTATGTTTCTTATGAAAATCTTTGGAACTTTTGTTTTTCCTTGAAAGTTTCGGCCATGAAGGCCTATGGTACTTGGAAAAATATAGGCTTGATGATGAGGGTTCCATGTTGGTGTATGACCTAGGGACAACCTCTAAAGCTTGGATCTTTTTCAAAGAAAAGTTTATCATTTTCAAGTTTTATTCAAGAAAGAGTTATGTTTCTCTTGAACCTTTGAAACCCCATTCTTTTTCTTTAAGGTTTCGGCCATGAAGGCCTTGGGACTTGAAAAAATGAAAGCTTGATGGTGAGGGTTTCATGTTGAGGTTAGTCACATTAATAAACTCTAAAGCTTGGACTTGGTTTCTAGACCAAGTGAGATTTTGGTTTCTTCCTTTATGTTTGACATGAGTTTGGTTTTGATGGAAGTTTAAGGTCTAGTGAAATACTCAATGATGAGGGCTTAGGATGTTGATGTTTGGATCATCAAGATCTTGGCCCCTAGAGTTCAAAAATGGGTTGTTTCTTCATGATGAGGATTCGACCACCTCATGGTATTTGAGGATAAAATGTCTCTTTTTACAAAACCTAGTGCTACTAGTGTTTCTTTTCTTGTGAGGATGAGTTTGGATTGGAACCTTGGTCCTCTTTAAAATCTTGCAAGAGCTCTAGTCAAGATGTAAAAAGGATTTGAATACATGTTTATTTTTGATGCTATCACTAAATTTAAAGATAAAGATTGGACTTGCATTGCATGTTTACCTTTCAAGTCCTCACCTAAACTCGAAGATTAAAATGAATGTGCATTCCATATTTACCTTGAGCCATCACTTTACTTTTTAAAGAAACATAAAAATGGAATGCATAGCACGTTTACTTTATGTCATCACCCTAAACTCCTAGAGCTCAAAGATTTGCCCATTTCATGTTGAGAAAAGATTAATCAAGGAGGGATCTCCTTGAACGTGCATTCGGCCAAGTGATGGAAATGGCTCAAAAATGAGTTCATTTAGTTACTAAGGCCTATAACCTATGTCTTAAGGTTTTTCTAAGTCTATGTGGACTTAGTAAATGTTTTAAATATGTTTTCCAAGATTTATTCTTGTTACAAAAAGTATTACATAGCTACTGCCCTATGTGTTTTGTGATGATCTTTGATGGAATAAAATGATTTCCTAAAGAGTTTAGAAGTTCCAAGGGTGTTCCAAGAGAAACTAGCGAACCATGTGCCTTGATAGTTTACAGCACCTTAAATTCTGTTTTGTGTGGTCTAAATATGCTTAAATACCTTGCCAAGTATGTGATAATCATTCTAGACATTTCAAAGTACACTTAATAATCTTATTTACTTGATATGTGAGATCTAGAACTACATAGGAACATAAAATTTTAGATTCTGTCCAGCTTTGTTAAAGTAGTTAGATTCACATTATATGATGTCTAGATGAGTGAGAGTGACCCATAATTGGTTTAGGTATTAATTATTGCATCATAGAAAAAGTTGGAAGTGAGAAAGGACCTAAAACGCACATTCTAGAACATCGTAATTCATCTAATTTAGCACACTGCCTAAACTGTCCAGCCATAATTAATTAGGTTTTAGGACTTAATAAATTATGGAGAAAAGGTTAATCGATCCCTTAAACCCATGAGAACATAATATGCTAGTTTGAGGTTACCCGATTTAGGGATTTTTCTTTAAGGGAGTGATTTGTAAGCTCTTGGTTAAGGATGGATTATTGTGTTATTCCATGACTAGTATGATGCTATGTGAACTATCATTTCTAAACGCTAGTTTTATTATTGCATGTGGTGGTTCTTTAAGAACTTAGAAATGCCCATGTTGTAACATGAGATATGTGACATGTATGTTTTGAGAGGCATTTCAATAAACATGCTAAGACTTAAGGTGACTTAAACTATGAGAAAATGATCCTTTTGAACCACCAAATTAAGGGTGGGGATGAGGTGATTATATGCCCCCTAGACCCGTACTTCAATTCGGGACCTTTAACTTATCCGAAAAGATAAGTCCAGATGCTAGTGGCGACTAGCTTGGTGAGAGCTGTAACATCCCCTCCTGCTTTATGGATTGACGACTGTCCCCACAAACCAACACGGGTCTTTTCAGCATGCTTTGTCCTCACTCACACGCTTCCTAGGAAAACTTCCCAGGAGGTCACTCATCCCAAAATTACCCCAGGTCAAGCACGCTTAACTGTGGAGTTCTTTCAGTTTGGGCTACCGAAAAGAAGATGCATCTTGTTGGTATAGGTAGTACAAATCAATTCATATAAGCCCTCTTCAACTGTATAGTCCCATACCTATACAGTCTTAGGATCCCTCTCATTCGGGTGTGTAATCGGTTCATTCATGTACCCCTCCGCTTAGAGGACCTTGCGAGGAGCCGCTCCTTGTCCGTGCCTTCTTTGCACCGGCGATCACTCCTCGTCCTCGTCCCCGGGCGTTACATGCCCACCAGCTTCCGCCTGGTTCGTCCCCGAACCACACCGTACTGGGAGAGGTGCAGGCTCTGATACCATTTGTAACATCCCCTGCTGCTTTATGGATTGACGACTGTCCCCACAAACCAACACGGATCTTTTCAGCATGCTTTGTCCTCACTCACATGCTTCCTAGGAAAACTTCCCAGGAGGTCACCCATCCCAAAATTACCCCAAGTCAAGCACGCTTAACTGTGGAGTTCTTTCAGTTTAGGCTACCGAAAAGAAGATGCATCTTGATGTCATGAATGCAACATGTTTAAGCATGAATGTATGGCAATACTTGAGCACATAAATCAACAAATCACAACAATCTAGATTCATGCAAGTGGCATAAGGGCATATTACAACTCTTACTTTTCTCATACTTATGTGACTTAAAAGCATCATATCTCTTTTGTTCTTTTTCTCAAAAACCACCCTCTTAAAACATATCCACCTATTTCCAACCGATACACCGCCCCGGCGATTTTTATCATAACCTCCTATCTCCGTCTCACCTAATCGCCTAGGAATGAGCTCAATCCTAACTAGTCATCACTAGATTTAATATGGGGTAAAATGAGGGGGTAACATAAACATATTTCATTCTTTGAAACGTTCTACTGGCCTCGAGTGCACAGCGAATTGTCCGCTTTGGTAAGGCTGCATCTGCACATACCCTCACGGATTTGCCTCCTCCTCACCGTAGCAGGAGAAGTACGTCTCAATGCTTGTCACATAAAAATATCCTGAGGGTGCTTGGCCGAACCAGTGTCACCCAGGGTTTTCAACTCATATGGTACTTTAAAACATTTTCCAACTCTTTTAGGTTTGATAGAAATTCGGCAAAGATAATCTGTTAAACTGAATTTCCTTCAAACCAAAATTCATGCCACAAGCTAATCACACAACTTAACATCTCAATAATCATTTCCTCACGTATCATCAATAAAACATTTTAGGGTTCATGCATCATCAAGCATATTCTTCTAATACATCATTCTCACATAGATAAACATCATAACATATATTTCAAACTCATCATTCTTACATAGATTATAGCATATATTCCAAACTCATCATAGCATATATTTTAAACACATCATACTCACATAGATAAAGCTCATGTATCATATATCATACTTGCATAAAATTAAGCATCATAAAAACTCAAGACTTCTTAATATCTTATGCATCGACCCTTAAGGTCCTTAACTCACAATCTAAGTTATAAATCATCAAAACCTAGTCTTGGGAACCTATGAGGTTATAACTAAGTATTTCTCACCTCACACTATGGTCAAGAACATCTCTAGACCTCAAGGATGCAGAATTTAAAATCCCAACTTTACGGTACCTAGGAGTCACAACAATGACTCTTTCTAAGTCCAGTTTGTTCCTAAAGCATCAAGATTAAGCCCTAAACCAATTATGAGTCATTCCTACACATTTAAACTAATTTAGAACCATGATTATCATTTCTAAACCTTGCTAGACAGAATCCAGAAAATTCCATCATTAAGGGATCTAAAACTCTCAAATTAATTCTTTTCTAGTTCCTAACTTATCCTATCTTTCACATATGAGTCTTAACATTATTTTTACTCAAACATAAGCATCTTATCATTATTAACACAGCTCATACAGTGGCCAAACATAGCAAGGCAGAACCGAAACAAACATCTCCATAAAAGACATGAAACACAATTTCTAAAGCACATACAATACTAGTTTCTCTTGGAACCTTTTTCAACTTTCAAAACTCATTTATGGACACTTTTATCACCTAAAATCATAAAAATACTTAAGAGGGTAATAGCTAAATCATTTTTATCTCAAGAGGTCCTAAATTCATAAAACTTAGTTCTACATATTTCTTATACTTACATAAGCTTAGAAAAATTATAAAACATAGTTTTCAATACTTGGAAACACCAAAGCCTCTTAGGGCGGAAATAGGGACCAAAAGCAATAAATATTTTTAGACCTTTGTTGAGACAACAATGGGCAAGTCTTTGAGCTCTAGGTTCATTAAAGTGATGACATAAAAATAAACATGCTCATGCACTTGTTTTAGTTTTTGCTAGAAAGTAAAGTGAGAGCATAAAATAAATATGTGATGCATTATATTATTATCTTTGATATTTAGGTGAGAACTTGAAACATAAACATGATAATGCATAGGTTGAAATATAAACATGATAATGCAAGCTCCTTTATTACCTTGGTACTTAGTGATAACAAAGAAAGTAAACATGATGTGCAAAGCATAAAATAAATATGGTATGCATTATATTATTATCTTTGATATTTAGGTGAGAACTTGAAATATAAACATGATAATGCAAGTTCCTTTATTACCTTGGTACTTAGTGATAGCAAAGAAAGTAAACATGATGTGCAAAGCATAAAATAAACATGATGCAAGGTTCATTTTAAGGTGATCTAAAGCTCATCCAAGACTTTAACAACATAATAACCCAACACATATCTCATTACAAAGAGAGCTTTAGAGTTCTTGAACCAAGTTCTCAAAGGAATTATGAGGTTCTTGAACATCATCATCAAGCTCAAAGAAAGCAAAACTTTTTGAACAAATAAAACTTCAAAGATCAAAAAGGAAAATGGTAACCGAAATGTTAAAGAAAGGAACAAAGAAACCGAAATCATAATAGCAAGAAAAGTAAAGGTATTCTTGAGTAAAAATCATTTTTGAGTTAGAAAATAAAGTTGGAACTCAAAGAAAATAAAACCTCAAGCTCTAGAGTTTCCTTTGAGATGAACACATAGTCATTATCTAGGAGTCCTCATCATTGAGCTATCATGTACTCATCAAGGCCAAGAGGCCGAAAATACAAGAAAGGGAAACCAAAGAAAGTTTCAAAAAGAAAACCCAAGAGAAAGCTAGAAAGAACTCATTTTCAAGAAGACAAAGTTTAGAAAACACTCCTACAGTTTAGGCTACCGAAAAGAAGATGCATCTTGTTGGTATAGGTAGTACGAATCAATTCATATAAGCCCTCTTCAACTGTATAGTCCCATACCTATACAGTCTTAGGATCCCTCTTATTCGGGTGTGTAATCGGTTCATTCATGTACCCCTCCGCTTAGAGGACCTTGCGAGGAGCCGCTCCTTGTCCGTGCCTTCTTTGCACCGGCGATCACTCCTCGTCCTCGTCCCCGGGCGTTACATGAGCTCATAACCTAGTTACATCTCCCAAGGGAGACCAGTTAGGGTGGCCCCAGGAAGAAAATGATAATACTTTAATGCCACCTAAGTAACCAAGTTAAGTTACCATGCACCATGTACTATGTTCCATGATCTATGATTTTATGTTCCATGATTTATGATTCTATGTTCCATGATCTATGATTTTATGTTCCATGATCTATGATTTTATGTACCACGATCTATGAGTTTATGTGTCATGATCCATGTCAATAGTACCTATGAATTAATATTCCAGTTTCATGAATTATAGATTATGTAACCAAGAGGTTTTAGAATTAAAAAGAATGGGCCTTGGAAGTTAACGTTTTCGAACTTCATAATTGAACCATTGCATGACCATGATTTTTAGTAAGAAACCAAGGTCCCTGAGGACGTAGAAGATGACACCTAGGTAGAAGGAAAAACCCTACTGAGTTTCTTTCGCAAGAAATCTCATTCCCTCTATCTCTTTCTTTCCTTTACGTCTTCAGATCGGGATGGCGACGTTCGTCCTCTACATTGACACGCCCATTTGGGAGATCCACCATGACCCCGAGCTTGGGTCATACCATTTTGAGGGCTTCTGCACTATACGTGTGTTCATATTTCTTGGGCGGCCCTTTGCTCATCCTGTAGATAGTTATCTGTTCGCCCCGACGTCTGCTTATGACGACGCTACTATTTTTTAGCACGCCCGTACGCTTGAGGAGAGGATCTTACGGACACACTTTGCCAGTTCGGGAGCGGTACTAGAGTACGTACCACGCACTCAGCACTCGGAGGAGGATCCCTCTGAGGACACTTCTATCCACCTGTATAGAGAGGATTCTGCCCCCACTCCCCCGTGTATGCCCATGGGTAGCGAGGAGACGGTGACTCAGCCTTGGAGAGCCCCGGTGCCCGGTCCACATCCTAGACATAGAGGACAGGGCCAGTTTTCAGGCATGCCTGCCCCAGCCGAGCTTCGTCCATGGATTGGTTATCTTCCACCTTACCCGTGGCGTTAGATGTAGGATTGAGGGTAGTCCTTAGTGCACGCACATCACGTAGATTAGATAAACCTTCTTTTGTATCAAGGTTATCCACCTTAGATGCACTTGGGAGTGGGTGTTCCTTTTATGTTTTCACGTTACATGATTCCCATTTCTATGTATTTTCATGTTTCAGTTGTATTCGCATTTCCTTATGTACTCGAAAAGTCCTGCCCTTAGGGTAGGCATAGTATATGCATGAAGTATTTCAGATGTGATGATTTCATGTTGATTTGGAGCCATTTCTATGTTATTGTTTCTGCATTTATTTATACCGTCTATATTGTGTTACACGCGGCTCCTATTTTAACAAGATTTTTTTTAAAAAAAATTGGCTCGTATTTTCCTTAAGTCTAATTTCAAAGTAATTAGAACTATGACAAGAGGTAATGACTAATATTTGGCCTAAATACATACTAGTAGTATTGGGTCAAATATTATGGTGTTACATTTTTGTATCAGAGCAGTTCGGTTCTCATGGAGCTTGAGGATTGGACTGACTATGCTTCTTAAGCATAATACGTTAGAAATGTCATGAATAGGTATACTAGGTTTAGATATGCATGACTATTGTTTGTTGTGCGTGCCATGGTAACTTGCTCGCTTTACATGGAGTATTGAGCCCGATCAACTCAGTGTTGCTGTTTTGTGTGTATAGGGACTAATGGCACGTCGACAATCGGCTAGGAACGCGACTCCCGGAGTTCAAAACAACGAGACTGCTGAGGCACTTCGTGATGTGGCAAGGACTATGAGAATGATGATGGAGCAGATGAATCAAGAACGTCGTGCTGGTACGGGATGTGGTCCTAACGCGGCTGAGATCCCCGAACACGTCCGATTTGGGGAATTTTGTAGAGCGGATCCGCCAACTTTCAAGGGAACTGCCAACCCGAACCATGCAGAAGAATGGATCTGAAGTATGGAGAAAATATTCAAGGTGGTGCCATGCTCGGAGGAGCAAAAGGTGACTTTCGCCACTTACATGCTGGAAGGTGATGCTGGCTTTTGGTGGACTGGAGTCCAAAGATTGCTGGATGCAACCGAGGATGCCATCACATGGGAGGTGTTCAAAGCTAACTTCTATGAGAAGTACTTCCCGGAATCCGTCCGCAACGCCAAGGATATCGAGTTTATGCAACTCGTTCAAGGGAACATGACGGTCGCTCAGTATACCGCCAAGTTTGAAGACCTCATCAAGTTTTCGAGGTTGTACCAAGCTAACCTCGATGAGTACTGGAAGTGCGTTAAGTATGAGTCTGGATTGAAGGACGAACTCAATCTTGCGGTCGCTCACTTGGAGATCAGGGATTTCCCAACCCTAGTCAACAAGTGTCGCATCATTGATGATGGGCAAAGGAGGGTGAACGCGACTAAGTCCGACAACTACAACAAGAAGCTGGCACCTCAAGGCCAGCAGTTCAAGAAGAAAGGTCAGCCGCAACCTCAATCTCAACAGAGGTTTCAGTCCAGGTCCAGATCTCAAGGGCCTCGGAAAGATTTCAAGCCTAACAACAACAACAACCGCGGCAACAACAACAACAATAACAAGAACAAGCCCATGAACAATAAAGGAAAGGCACCCCAAGGGATGTCATCCACCCCACATGCTGAATGCCCTAAGTGTGGCAAGCTTGAGTGGGATTGGACGTTTGCTATCGGTGTGGAGAACCGGCGCACTATTGAAAGGACTGCCCGAAGAGGAACCAGCCAACCCCCAACCCCAAGCCTCAACGACAAGGAAGGGTCTTCACCCTCAATGCGGAAGAGACGACGAAGTCCCAGGATCTCATCGAAGGTAAGTGTGAAATGAACGGTAAAAACTTAATTGTACTGTTTGATTCTGGCGCTACCCATTCTTTTATATCTCATTCTTGTGTTGAGACTCTTAAATTACATGTGTCAGAACTCCCTTTTAATCTCCTTGTCTCTACCCCCACTGGGAAACCAGTTAGGACTAGCAAATGTTGCCTAGAATGTAGCTTTGTTCTTGAGAATAGACCATTTGTTTTAGATTTCATATGTTTACCCATGCAAGGCCTAGACATAATTCTTGGCATGGACTGGCTTTATGCCAACTGTGTGTCATTGAACTGTTATGAGAAAGCCATTTCTTTCCTTCCCATTCCCCCTGAACCTAGGAAAACCATGAGGATGTACTTAAATGCTGTAGACCTAGGCTATGGTAAGGGTGAACAAGGTTATATTCTTTTAGCCGCCAGTGATGTTGACTTTGACCAAAGTATTGAAGAGACACCGATAGTGAGAAATTATCCCAAAGTATTTCCAGATGAAATACCTGAGTTTCCCCCCAAAAGAGAATTGAATTCTCAATAGAGCTGCTCCTAGGTACCAGACTCATATCTATAGCCCCATATAGAATGCCCCCTTTGGAATTGGCCGAGCTGAAAACCCAGTTAGAGGATCTTTTGGAAAAGAAGTTCATTAGGCCTAGTGCATCACCGTGGGGAGCCTCGGTGTTGTTTGTGAAGAAGAAATATGGTAGTATGAGGATGTGTGTTGATTATAGGCAGTTGAATAAGGTAACGATAAAGAATAAGTACCCCTTGCCGAGGATTGACGATTTGATGGATCAACTAAGAGGAGCAGTAGTGTTTTCCAAGATTGATTTAAGGTCAGGTTATCATCAGATTAGGGTTAGAGATGAAGATATACCCAAGACCACCTTTCGCACCCTATATGGTCATTTTGAGTTCGCAGTTATGTCTTTTGGATTAACCAATGCTCCGGCTGTTTTCATGGATTATATGAATAGAATCTTTAGGCCACATCTAGATAAGTTCGTGGTTGTGTTTATAGATGACATTCTCATTTATTCAAGGACCCACGAGGAGCATGAGCAACACTTAACCCTAGTGTTAGAGATCTTGAAGGAAAAGAAACTATATGCCAAACTGTCCAAGTGTGAATTCTGGTTAGAGGAAGTAAAGTTTTTAGGGCATGTAGTGTCTAAAGGAGGGATTGCTGTAGATCCTAGTAAGGTGGAAGCTGTGATGAATTGGGAACAACCGACAACAGTAACCGAGATAAGGAGCTTTCTGGTTTAGCTGGCTATTATCGTAGGTTTATAAAAGGATTTTCCCAGATTTCGTTACCCTTAACCAAGCTTACTAGGAAAAACACCCCTTTTGTGTGGACCCCGGAGTGTGAGCAGAGCTTTCAAGAGCTGAAGCGTAAATTGACCTCAACCCCTATCTTAGTTTTGCCTGACCCTAGGGAACCTTTTGAACTATTTTGTGACGCTTCTAGGAAAGGTTTAGGTTGTGTATTGATGCAAAATAGGCAAGTGGTGGCCTACGCATCAAGGCAGCTTAAGCCGCATGAGGCAAATTACCCTACCCATGACCTTGAGTTGGCTGTTGTTGTGTTTGCTCTAAAGATCTGGAGACACCACTTGTATGGAGTGAAGTTTGAGGTGTTCTCCGATCACAAGAGTTTGAAGTACCTTTTTGACCAGAAGGAGTTAAACATGAGGCAGAGGAGATGGATGGAGTTCCTGAAGGACTATGATTTCGGTTTGAACTACCATCCCAGGAAAGCTAATGTTGTAGCCGATGCCCTAAGTAGGAAAACCTTGCACCACTCCCATCTGATGGTTAAGGAGGCTCAGTTGATTGAGGAGTTCAGGAATCTAAACCTAGGAGTAACCTTAACCGCTAAGGGCATTAGAGTTTGCCATCTTAGTATGACGAGTGAATTCAAAGGAAGAATCACTCAAGCCCAAAGGGAAGATGCTGAGTTTCAAGAGACTTTGGAGGCAGTAAAAGCTGACAAGTTGAAAAGTTTTGCCTAAGGGAGCGATGGACTGTGGAGGTTTGAAGGACGCATATGCGTACCCGATTGTGGTGACCTCCGGAAAGAGATTTTGGAGGAAGCCCACAAAAGTAATTTTGCAATTCATCCTGGTGCCACGAAGATGTACCAAGATTTGAAGAAGATGTTCTGGTGGCCAGGTTTGAAGAGGGATGTTTGCACACGGGTAAGTAAGTGCTTAGTCTGTCAGAGGGTGAAGATTGAACACCAAAAACCCTCTGGGATGCTGCAACCCTTATCTATTCCCGAATGGAAGTGGGATAGTATCTCGATGGATTTTGTGACTGGACTGCCAAGGACCTAAGCGAATCATGATGCCATATGGGTAATAGTGGATAGGTTGACCAAGTCAGCCCACTTTTTACCTATTAAGGTGACTTATCCTTTGGATAGGCTAGCACAATTGTATATTCAAGAGATAATGAGACTACATGGAGTACCGTCGACGATAATCTCGGATCGGGATCCACAGTTTACGTCACGGTTTTGGGAAGCCTTTCAGAAGGCGTTTGGTTCAAAGCTGTGTTTGAGTACGGCTTACTATCCCCAAACGGATGGCCAATCCGAAAGGACTATCCAAACCTTGGAGGATATGCTTAGGGCGTGTGTCCTAGATCAAAGAGGAAGTTGGGACAAATACTTGCCGCTAATTGAATTTGCATATAACAATAGTTATCATGCGAGCATTGGCATGGCACCGTATGAGGGCCTTTATGGACGAAAGTGTCAGTCACCCCTATGTTGGTACGAACCTGGTGAGCAGGGTCTTATTGGACTAGATATTGTGAGGAAAACAACGGAACAGATTAAGAGGATAAGGGATAAAATTCTCATTGCTCAAAGCCGACAGAAAAGCTATGCGGATACGTGGCGTAAGCCGATTGAGTTTCAAGTAGGGGAACATGTTTTCCTCAAAATCACCCCCACCACAGGTATAGGTCGAGCAATGAAGGTGAAAAAGTTGAGCCCTAGGTTCCTTGGCCCATTTGAAATCCTCAGTAGAGTAGGGTCCGTAGCATACCGCATAGCCCTACCACCCAATCTATCCAACCTTCACGATGTTTTCCACGTATCCCAATTACGAAAGTATTAGTCTGACCCCAATCATGTACTAGAGCCAGAACATGTAAAATTAAGGGATGACCTGACATTTAACCTACCTCCTACGAGAATTGTGGATCGAGGAGTCAAACAGCTAAGGAATAAAACGGTACCTTTAGTCAAAGTCGTGTGGGGACGCGGAAAGACCGAGGAGTTCACATGGGAGTTGGAGGCCAACATGAAAGCACAGTTTCCCGAGCTTTTCTCAGGTAATGAATTTCGAGGACGAAATTCTTTTAAGGAGGGGAGTAATGTAACGCCCCGATTTTCACTAAACCTTTAAATGACCAAAATGCCCCCAAGGTCATTTTTGCCGAAATGCGGGGACGGTTGATCTCGGCCATCCCCATAAGGTTCATATGATATATGAAGGGGATTGTATGTGCTTGACTGTTTAATAAAGCAGAGGAATCCTATTTTTAGGGTCTCCGCGTATAAATGACCAAAATCCCCCTATAGCAATTTAAGGCAGTTTTAAGTTCTGTTTTGACCCGAACCTTGTTCAGAGGTCCAAAACAATGATTTTAAGGCATGGACTATGTTTGTTTTAGTCCCGGAGGTTCCGGGCAACTTTTGGAAAAAATTACGATTTTGCCCCTACTTAGTGCAAGGCTTAAGGACGTTTTTAGCAAAACCTAAGCAATATTAGGCTCTAATTAATGATTAATTAATTTCCATAATTAATCTAGAGCTAAAATAATTATTTGAGGTTAATTAGAACAAAAAATTGCTTAAGGAAAATTTAAAAACCTAATTCTAGTTCCTTTTCTCTAAAGAAAGCATATATGAATAGTGTTTTCACTATTCATGCTCCCATTTCCAAGGAAGGTTGTCATACTCACATCACTAGTCATAGAAGTCTTGACTCCATTAAATCTCACAAGACCACTCCTAATCTAAGGTGTTACAACCCTAATCACCTAATTAGTTTACCTAAAACCTTTACTTAGCAACCCCTAATCCTAAGCTAAATCAATCCTACACCTAAGCACCCTATTAAACCATGATTTAGAGGAGATATTTTCTCTCCCATGGCTGCCCAAAAGTGGCGCCACTCCTCCCCCAAAAATTCAAAAAGAATTCAAAATTTATATTAGTTTATATTGTCAATCAAGCTTACTTACACAAGCTACATTTTGCCATACTTTAGACATGCCTAGTTACACTTGTCATCATGCTTTGAAGGAGATATTTCTTCTCTCCTTATGGCTGTAAAAGCCGAAGCCCTTTCCCCCCAAAACACCTTCATTTCATTCTTCTGCAAATAGATAGCTTGGAGAACTTGAAGCACCTTTTGTTCATTCACTAAGTTTAGAGTTTTAGAGTACTTTGAAACTTTCTTTTCCTCTCAAGTTCAAGAGTTCATCTCCTTCAACTTCTTCATCTCCTCTCAACCTTAACCACTAGGTAGGGAGCTTCTCAAAAAGAAATGCTTTCTTCATATTGATGCTTTGATCTTGCTTGAAAATATGTTGTGAATGAGTTTTCATGGAGCTTTCATTTTAGGTTTTCATCTCCCTTTTTCTTTTCCTTTCATTTCGGCCTTAAGGCCATGGTGAGGAGGGCTTGATGATGAGTGCTCTTTAAGATGCAACCATGAGTTCATCTTAACATGAGGCCTCTAAAGCTTGAACCTTTCTTAAAGAAAAGTTTCATTCTTTTTCCTTCTCTTTTGTTTTATTTTCAGCCTCAAGGCCAAAATGATGAGGGCTTGATGATGAGTGCTCTCTAAGATGCAACCATGAGTTCATCTTAACATGAGGCCTCTAAAGCTTGAACATTTCTTAAAGCAAAGTTTCATTCTTTTTCCTTCTCTTTTGTTTTATTTTCGACCTCAAGGCCAAAATGATGAGGGCTTGATGATGAGTGCTCTCTTGGGATGACCATGTGTTCATCCTAGCATGAGACCTCTAAATCTTAAAATTTCTTTTGGAGAAAAGTTTCATCTTGTTCAAGTTTTGGTCAAAAATGGGTTATGTTCCTAATGAAACTCTTTGGAACTTTTGTTTTTCCTTGAATGTTTTGGCCATGAAGGCCTATGGTACTTGGAAAAATAAAGGCTTGATGATGAGGGTTCCATGTTGGTGTATGACCTAGGGACAACCTCTAAAGCTTGGATCTTTTTCAAAGAAAAGTTTATCATTTTCAAGTTTTATTCAAGAAAGAGTTATGTTTCTCTTGAACCTTTGAAACCCCATTCTTTTTCTTTAAGGTTTCGGCCATGAAGGCCTTGGGACTTGGAAAAATGAAAGCTTGATGATGAGGGTTTCATGTTGAGGTTAGTCACATGAATAAACTCTAAAGCTTGGACTTGGTTTCTAGACCAAGTGAGATTTCGGTTTCTTCCTTTATGTTTGACATGAGTTCGGTTTTGATGGAAGTTTAAGGTCTAGTGAAATACTCAATGATGAGGGCTTAGGATGTTGATGTTTGGATCATCAAGATCTTGGCCCCTAGAGTTCAAAAATGGGTTGTTTCTTCATGATGAGGATTCGGCCACCTCATGGTATTTGAGGATAAAATGTCTCTTTTTACAAAACCTAGTGCTACTAGTGTTTCTTTTCTTGTGAGGATGAGTTTGGGTTGGAACCTTGGTCCTCTTTAAAATCTTGCAAGAGCTCTAGTTAAGATGTAAAAAGGATTTGCATACATGTTTATTTTTGATGCTATCACTAAATTTAAAGATAAAGATTGGACTTGCATTGCATGTTTACCTTTCAAGTCCTCACCTAAACTCGAAGATTAAAATGAATGTGCATTCCATATTTACCTTGAGCCATCACTTTACTTTTTAAAGAAACATAAAAATGGAATGCATAGCACGTTTACTTTATGTCATCACCCTAAACTCCTAGAGCTCAAAGATTTGCCCATTTCATGTTGAGAAAAGATTAATCAAGGAGGGATCTCCTTGAACGTGCATTCAGCCAAGTGATGGAAATGGCTCAAAAATGAGTTCATTTAGTTACTAAGGCCTATAACCTATGTCTTAAGGTTTTTCTAAGTCTATGTGGACTTAGTAAATGTTTTAAATATGTTTTCCAAGATTTATTCTTGTTACAAAAATTATTACATAGCTACTGCCCTACGTATTTTGTGATGATCTTTGATGGAATAAATGATTTCCTAAAGAGTTTAGAAGTTCCAAGGGTGTTCCAAGAGAAACTAGCAAACCATGTGCATTGAAGTGAAGTTTTTTTCATGTTTTAAGGACACATGTTTTTCGGTTCTGCCTTGATAGTTTACAGCACCTTAAATTCTGTTTTGGGTGGTCTAAATATGCTTAAATACCTTGCCAAGTATGTGATAATCATTCTAGACATTTTAAAGTACACTTAGTAACCTTATTTGCTTGATATGTGAGATCTAGAACTACATAGGAACCGAAAATTTTAGATTCTGTCCAGC
Organism: Dalbergia cultrata; assembly: GCA_031216105.1. Taxonomy (NCBI): domain Eukaryota; kingdom Viridiplantae; phylum Streptophyta; class Magnoliopsida; order Fabales; family Fabaceae; genus Dalbergia; species Dalbergia cultrata. The sequence goes on from CM062345.1 coordinate 28,028,501, forward strand.
CTTGTTAAAGTAGTTAGATTCACATTATATGATGTCTAGATGAGTGAGAGTGACCCATAATTGGTTTAGGTATTAATTATTGCATCATAGAAAAAGTTGGAAGTGAGAAAGGACCTAAAATGCACATTCTAGAACACCGTAATTCATCTAATTTAGCACACTGCCTAAACTGTCCAGCCATAATTAATTATGTTTTAGGACTTAATAAATTATGGAGAAAAGGTTAATTGATCCCTTAAACCCATGAGAACATAATATGCTAGTTTGAGGTTACCCGATTTAGGGATTTTTCTTTAAGGGAGTGATTTGTAAGCTCTTGGCTAAGGATGGATTATTGTGTTATTCCATGACTAGTATGATGCTATGTGAACTATCATTTCTAAATGCTAGTTTTATTATTGCATGTGGTGGTTCTTTAAGAACTTAGAAATGCCCATGTTGTAACATGAGATATGTGACATGTATGTTTTGAGAGGCATTTCAATAAACATGCTAAGACTTAAGGTGACTTAAACTATGAGAAAATGATCCTTTTGAACCACCAAATTAAGGGTGGGGATGAGGTGATTCTATGCCCCCTAGACCCATACTTCAAGTTGGGACCTTTAACTTATCCGAAAAGATAAGTCCAGATGTTAATGACGACTAGCTTGGTATGAGCTCATAACCTAGTTACATCTCCCAAGGGAGACTTGTTAGGGTGGCCCCAGGAAGAAAATGATAATACTTTAATGCCACCTAAGTAACCAAGTTAAGTTACCATGCACCATGTACTATGTTCCATGATCTATGATTTTATGGTCCATGATCTATGATTTTATGTTCCATGATCTATGATTCTATGTTCCATGATCTATAATTTTACGTTCCATGAGGTAAATGACTAATATTTGGCCTAAATACATACTAGTAGTATTGGGTCGAATATTAGGGTGTTACATTCTTTAAGTTCTCCTATGCTTAAGAAAATCATAAAACATTAGCTTTTGACACTTATGACTAGATGAAACCTATTCTAGGTCCATCTCCATCATATGGCCGAAATCACTATCTATAAAACATTTCCATTTTCCAAACCTTGCTTGAGATAATGGTGGGCAAGTCTTTCAACTCTAAGTTCCTTAGGTGATGACATAAACTAAAACATGAAATGCACTTTGTTTTATTCTTTATTATAAGGTGTGAGCATAAAATAAATATGAGATGCAACTTATTATTATCTTTAAAATTTAAGTGATGCCTTGAAATATAAATATGAGAATGCAAGCTTATTCTTTATTCTTGGTAGCTTAGTGATGATATGAAATAAATATGAGTGCAAGTTTAGTTTACTTTAACTAGAGCTCATACAAGACTTTTAGAGGAATAAGAATAATCTCAACCCAACACTTATCTAGCAAGACAAAGTGAGCTTTAGAGTTCTTATACCAAGGTCTCAAGGAAACCTCATGGTTTGAACATCATCATCAAGCTCAAGGAAATGGACTCAAAAGAAAACAAGACCATAAAGGAAAAGAAAGAGGTCGAAACTAATAAGGAAAGAAAATGCACCATATTCTTTATTATGTATCCAAAAGCTCCTATCTAGAGTAAACTCTAGAACGTGTTGACCAACTTTAACGTTGACAAGGGTAAGCTTTGGGATTTTTGCAATCCTTGTAATTATTTTCTTAAGTCTAAGTAAAATTTTTAAATAAAACTTGAAGAAAGAAAAACTCAAGCTTTAGAGGTCTCATTAAGAGGAACACAAAGTTATCATCTAGAGACACTCATCATCAAATTATCATGAAAAGAAATTTAGGCCTTCAAGGCTGAAAAGAAAAAAAGAAGGAAAAAAAAAAGGAAACCAAAAAGGAAAAGCAAGGAAAGCTCATAAAAACAACATTTTTCTCCAAAAACAAAGCATTTTCAAGTAAAAGAATGACTTTAGAACAACTCCCTACCAAGTGTTGAAGATGAAAAGCTTGGTCTTGAAGTGAAGATGAGAAGAAAATGTTCTTCCAATCATGAGGAAGAATTCGGCCAAGGTGAGGAAAAAGGAAAGGAAAGGTGTTTTGTGTGAGCTTGTGTTTGAGAGTGCAAGCTTTGGTGTTTGGGTGGTGGTTTATGGTGGTTGTGTGGTGGTTTGAGGTTGTGATATGGTGGCTCAAAGAGAAGGATGAAAAAGATGAAGATGAAGAAAACTCTTGGAACTTTGAGAGAAAATAAGAGAACTTGCAAGAATGCTTTAAGCTTGAACTTAGCAAATATCTCATTCAAATTGGTCATTCAAGGCATGGGTGGAAGTATGGTGAGTATGGTTCAAAGCATGGTGCAAGGTATGGCCTAAGCATGGCTTTTGTGTGTAAATCAAATTCAACATGTGGGAAATGAAGAGGAGGGTGGCGCCGGTTTCTTTAGGCCATGGGGAGGAGATTTCTTTTATTTAATTGTGTTTTAATGATGTATTTAGGTGTATCTTAGATTAGACTTAAGATTAGGAGTTGCTAAGTAAGTGTTTAGGTAACTAAGTAAGTAATTAAGAACATCAAGACATGATTAGGGAGTGCTCTTACATCATTAGTGGGATTCAAACTTATTTTAAGGTGTAAACAAATGTAGACATAATTCCTTAATTTAAGGAGTTAGAAAGAGAAAACACTATTCAAGATTCCATGACTAGGAATCTTGAGTTTTAATGTAAGCAATTTTAGGTTCAAATTAATTTTGATAAATTATTGTGACTCTAGACTAATTATGGAAATTAATTAGTTTTCGAGTAGAGCCTAATATTGCTTAGGTCTGCTTAATTACATCATTAAGCTCAAAATCACTATTCTAGGGGCAAAATCGTAATTTTGGGCAAAAACTGCTCGGGACCACTAGGACTTAACCAGATGTTACAAAACACATAAATACATAATTTAAAACCTTTTGGAAAAGTTTCGGGGTTCAAATGGCACTGATACCCGCATAAAACCGCTCTAGGGGTATTTTGGTCATTTTGACCCGAAATCTCAGAAAATGAGATTTTCGTTCCCGAAACCATTCAAAAGTCATCTAATCCCCTTCAAACATTGAGTTCACCCTTTGAGGATTGCTAGGTCGGCTATCCTTGAATTTTGGGTGGAAAATGACCTCAGGGGCATTTTGGTCATTTTCGCTTAGACAGAAAAATCAGAGTGTTACAATTAGTCCTTTAGATGCACAAGAAAATAATTTGATAATTAGAGTTACCCGATTTAAGGGTTAGACTATTTAAGGGAATAATTATGTGTTGATGATTGAGATGATGGATTCATGTGAGATGTTGATCTTTAGAGATAGGATTCATCATTGGCATGTTATAGTTTTATTTGGAACTTTCCAGATGCATATACTAGAAATATATGAAGAATGATGACATCTATGAGTTATGTATTGCATCTTGTCATAACATGCTAAGACTTAAGGTGACTTAAAACATGAGAAAATGATCCTTTGGACTCATCAAACTATAGGTGATGAAAAGGTGATTCTAGCCCCTAACCTGCACCTTTTAAGTTGGGGCTTTAACTTATCAAAAGGGATAAGTATATGCTAGTGATGACTAGTGAGGTATGAGCTCATGACTAGTGACTAAATTAACCCGAAAGAAAGCTCCATTCAATTGGACACCAGAGTGTGAAAATAGTTTCCAGGAGTTGAAACAAAAGTTAACCACGGCTCCAGTCCTAGTATTACCTGATCCTTATAGACCCTATGAGGTTTATTGTGATGCTTCTAGTAAGGGTTTAGGATGTGTGTTGATGCAAAATCATAACGTGGTTGCCTATGCTTCTCGACAGTTGAAACCTCATGAAGTAAACTATCAAACCCATGACCTTGAACTTGCAGCTGTGGTTTTTGCCCTAAAGATCTGGCGACATCATTTGTATGGTGTGCAGTTTAATGTTTTCTCTGATCATAAAAGTTTAAAGTATCTTTTTGATCAAAAAGAGTTGAATATGCGGCAAAGAAGGTGGATGGAATTCCTCAAGGACTATGAGTTTAGTCTGAATTACCATCCAGGCAAGGAAAATGTTGTTGCCGATGCTCTGAGTAGAAAATCCCTAAGTGTAGCATGCTTGATGATTAAAGAGACGGAGCTAGTTGAAAGTTTCAAGGAACTTAGTTTAGACATGTCTGTGAACCCTCAGGGTGTGGTGCTAGGGCAAATAAAGGTAACAAGTGAGTTCAAAGGACAAATTTTAGCTGCACAACGTGAAAACCCAGAATTTCAGGAGATATTAAGATCAATTCATGCAAAGAAGTTGCAAGGATTCACTCAAGACCAACAAGGTATATGGAGATACAAGGATAGGGTATGTGTAACCACAAGTGGCGATCTTAGAAAGAAGATCTTAGAGGAAGCTCATAGGGGCAAACTTACTATACATCCAGGCATTAGTAAAATGTATGCGGATCTCAAGAAAATGTTCTGGTGGTCAGGAATGAAAAAAGATATAGAAGAGTGTGTCAGGAAGTGTTTAACTTGCCAAAAAGTTAAAATAGAACATCAAAAACCAGCTGGGACCCTGCAACCCTTAGAAATCCCGGAATGGAAGTGGGAAAGTATTTCTATGGACTTTGTAATGGGTTTGCCAAGGACATCGTCAGGTCATGATGCTATATGGGTTATAGTAGATAGATTGACTAAGTCTGCTCATTTCTTACCCATTAAGGCTAATTTTCCTTTGGATAAGTTAGCTTCCTTGTACATCCAAGAAATAGTAAGACTACACGGTGTTCCTTCCTCGATAGTTTCTGACAGAGATCCAAGGTTTACTTCGAGATTTTGGGGAACGTTCCAAAAAGCCTTTGGTACCAAACTTTGTTTGAGCACTGCCTATCACCCCCAAACTGACGGGTAAATAGAACGAACCATACAAACCCTGGAAGATATGCTAAGGGCATGCGTGATTGAGCAGAAGGGAAGTTGGGACAAGTTACTCCCATTGGTTGAGTTTGCTTATAATAACAGCCATCACGCTAGTATTGGCATGGCCCCGTATGAAGCTCTAAAAAGCCTTTGGTACCAAACTTTGTTTGAGCACTGCCTATCACCCCCAAACTGACGGGTAAATAGAACGAACCATACAAACCCTGGAAGATATGCTAAGGGCATGCGTGATTGAGCAGAAGGGAAGTTGGGACAAGTTACTCCCATTGGTTGAGTTTGCTTATAATAACAGCCATCACGCTAGTATTGGCATGGCCCCGTATGAAGCTCTATATGGAAGAAAATGTCAATCCCCATTGTGTTGGTATGATTCGGGAGAAGCGAGACTATTGGGACCCGATCTTGTTAATCAAACAACGGAACAAATCCAGAAGATCAGGAGCAAGATTCTCACCGCACGTAGTCGCCAAAAGAGCTATCTTGATACTCAAGGAAACCTTTAGAATTTCAAGAGGGAGAACATGTATTCCTGAAGGTCACGCGAGTAGGTAGGGCCCTTAGAGTTAAAAAGTTGTCACCTAGGTTTATAGGTCCTTTTCAAATTCTTCGACGAATTGGGTCACCGCTACTGATAGCCTTACCCCACATTTATCCAACCTTCATAATGTCTTCCATGTATCTGAACTTCGAATGTAGCACCCAGATCAAAACCATATCATTGAGCCCAAGTCTATACAGTTAAGGGATGACTTGACGCGTTTCAAGCCCCTCCTATTCGGATCGTTGATAGAGAAGTCGTGCAACTTAGAAATAAATCATGCAACTTGTAAAAGTGGCTTGGGGTGGACCTGGAAATGAAGAGTATACATGGGAACTAGAATCAAGTATGAAGACAGATCATCCTAATTATTTCAGGTATGAAATTTTGAGGGCAAAATTTTTTTAAGGTGGGGAGTAATGTAACATCCTAATTTTTTTCAGAAAATAATTGAGGCTTTAGTAGTAAGAATATCAAAATTTTGGCGTACACAAAAATGATGAGAACAATGTAACTAACGTTAAAAAAACGTGAATAGTATTTTGCAGGCCCAGTAGACCCACGGAACAATTTGAAACCTTAGATTCAAGACTGAAGGTGCCCGAAATTTGGAAATTATAGGATTAAGGTTAGAAATAGGTAGGAATAAATATTTTATACCTAGAATTAATTTTCAGGCAATAGTTGATTACTCGGGTACACTATTTTACCCATTCGGTTAAATTACGGTGTGTAGTTTTTACACAGTATAAAGCTACCGAGGCAAGCATGCCACCTAGGGTGACAAGTGTGTGGCTTGAGATATGCCACACCATTGCACCTTTATGGCTAACCAATAGGAATTGTACAAAATTACCATATTTAACTTTAAGAAAAACCATTTTGTACTTGAAATCATTATCCATTTTGCCCTAAACTCACAAGATCAATATCTTATCACCACCACTCCATCATTTTCGTCCAACACTCCAAAAATACAGCCTCCATGTTTGTTTCCTCTCAAACCTCCATTAACAAGCTTCAAGCTCCAAAAATCCTAGCCCAAAGTCACTAAAACACAAAGTTTCCTTCACAAAACTTGTTCTAGACATCAACACCTACAAATCTAACCGATTAGAATTTTAATCAATCACTATTTTTGCACCTTGAGCCATTATACATCACTGTTTAAGGGAAGATTTAGGGGCTGTTTGGAAGGTTGAAGTGAGGAAAAACTATTCTTGGAAGTACTTTTGGAGTTAGAAGTCTCAAGCATCACAAGTAGGGCTTATTTCATCCTATTTTCTTTCTGATTTTGCTCTGGAATATTATGATTGAATAATTCCGAAATTTGGAGTTTTATTGGTTGATATTATGTTGATATTGATGTATTAATTTTGGTGGAGTATTTGGATGTTGTGAAAAATCATTTTTGTCAAAAGAGAATTTGACACATGCTGCTGGATTTTCGGATTTCAACAGAACATAATTTGTTCACGAATTTTTTGGCTCATTACTAGTCATTTTTATTAGCTATAAAAAATTATATGTTGAAGCTAACATCATAAGGAAACTCTAATAATTTTTGTGGTGCATAATAAAGAGTTTTCCTGCCTGAGAAAAATCAAGAACCAAGAGTATATCTATGCTGGCTGAAATCTTGGTACTGAAGCTGTGAATTTGTATAAATTTTTATTCATAGCAAATGATGTATTTATCCTTTGAAATTTTTACAAAGTTTTGTAGACATCTTTAAGTATAACTGTGATTTTTATTTTGAGTTGTTTCTATCATTTGCTAAAGTTAAAAATTGTGTGAATCCTATTCTGAGCTGTGAAAAAGTGGCCTCTGACCATTAAAATTGTAGAATTTATTTGACATGGTTCTAGTATTCTGTTTGCTATAAAATTTTTACAGGGACTTTTAGACACATTGAGGTGTCATAGAGAATTTTTATGGCCAGTGAATTGCCCATTGGAGATGTGAATTAAATGTTGTCACCATAATGGTAAATCTGTCAAGAAGTTGGAATGGTGAAGATGTATTAAGTTAATGATAGAAATCTATTTAATCCAAGTATATATCATATGAATGTATGTTAATTGTTTGAAAGGCTTGTTTATAAAGTATGAATGAGACTCCAATGATACTGAATGCCTATATCTGGGATATAAACCTGACTTTGAAATAGAAAGGTCCATGACATGGTTGTATGACAAAAGAGAATATGTGAAATTTAATGGTGCATGTTTTAACATACGGGGAAAATAAAAACAAGGCTTATGTGTGATAGAGAGGGAAGGCAAAAATAAGAACTTCCCAAGAAATTTTATGAGTCGGTAGACTTATCGACTAGGAAATAGAACTGTGTGTGATTCAAATGGAAAAAATGAAGTCGATGATCTCGTATAGCAATGAGCTCATGGCCTAGCAGTCTATGGTCCTCTGAGGAGTTATCCACTACATATGTTACCTGATGTGAATCTAAGCCTTCCCTATGTTAATAAAAAGAACTATTACACTAAGTTGAATTCCATGTGATATAAGAGAAACACTTATGATTACTACCATTTTGCATATAATTTTCTTTGACTCATGTATGCTAATATTGATATATGTGATCTAACATGATGTTTTTCTTTATTATTATAAATGCATTTACTGTTTATATTCTGTCTGTATGTAAGGGGTTACCCTACTGAGAATTTTATAATATTCTCACCCCTATTTGTGTATATGTTGTATTGTGCTCAGACTCTGCAGATGCCTCTGGCTGAGGAGAGGCCATCATACCGATGGCCAATGGTTTCGCGTAGGAGGATATGAGACTTACGTGGGCTTTTGACTTATATGTAGTGTAGTATAGTGCCAGGAACTTACCAGCTTGTAGACTAATTGGTGTTAGATGTCTTAGGTCCATTTCTGTGTGTTTAGTATTTTGTTGGACCTTGATATTTGAGCAAGCTTGGTAGATCTTTTGATAGTAGTTCCTGTGTTGTATTATGTTTAAGTGACTTAACTTCAAGTATGGTATGTATTAAAGAAAGCGGTATGTAAAGTAATAATATATGTACATTTTATAGTAGTTTTCTTTATAACTCTAGAGTTTGATTTATCTTATTTCATTTCATTTGACTAGTGGATATTATAGAAAGGAAGTGATACTCTTCTAATTACAATGTTAATACTCGAGTAATACATGGTAGTTAGGAGGGTGTTACATTAACGATCGCTCATGGCATGCGCAGCTCACGTTTTGTTTTTAAGATTAAAAAAAAAAATTTACTCTATCTTTCGCTAAGTATTTTGATTAAAAGATGAGACAAAAGAGTAATGACTAATAATTAATTGTAATACGCCCTAGGCGTGTTGAGTTAAATGTTAGGGTGTTACAGTAAAGAATTGGAGCTTGAAGAACGAAAGCTGGGATGAAGTCTGGAAGCACATGAATGAAGAATCACCTTGGACAGCTTTGTTGTAGTGAGTTTTAGTCGTTGTAGCGAGCTTGGAGGTCAAAGGATCTAAGTAGTGTAGACAACATCGCTGCAGCGAGTTACAGCTATTGTAGCAAGCCTGTGGAGAAGTGCCAGAGCTTGCGATGAAGTCCACTTGTTGCAACGAGCTTGTGGCCTGAGTCTAAAAGTTTTTGTATTTTTCACCCACTTGGGCCCTTTTTTAACAAATTTTAGGATGACATAAGATAGGAATGCACAAATTCCAAGGCATTCTTTGCCATTTTGGGGGACGTGTAACACCCCAATTTTCTCTGCTTAGCAAAAATAACCAAAATACCCCTAGGTCATTTTTTTGTGAAAATCAAGGTCGGCCAACCCCGGCCACCCTCAAAGGTTTATTTCTATAATAGGAATAAATTACATGAGGATTAGATAGCGATTCGTGCGAAAATCGCAATCCGTGATTTTCCCGTGTAAAAATAATCAAAATGCCCCTGAGGTCATTTTTGCCTAGAATTCATGGGCGGCTGACCCGGGCCATCCTCTAGGGGTTGGTTTGATGTGTGGAGGGGATTAGATGTGTGAGAAATAATAACAGAGGTGAAAAATCTCACTTTTTGGACTTTCGGTGCAAAATGACGAAAATGCTCCTGCGGCGTTTTTACATGAGATTTGGTGCCAACTGAGCCGGAAAGATTTCCCGGGAGTTTGAAATGTTGTTTTTACGTAATTCTTGATGATTAGATGAGTCCGGGTGGTCTCGGAGAGTTTTGATGTGAAATGACCTTTTTACCTCTAAATTAGTGCATAATGAACTTAATTAAACGATTAAGGAAACCTAAGCAATATTAGGCTCTAATTAAAGGTAATTTAATTTTAATTATTAATCTTGAGTCAAAATAATTAATTAAGGTTGTTTAGGGCCAAAAAGTAATTAAGACATCATGTCATGTCATGCTCAAATAATGTTTTCTCTCTCCACTTCCTTAATTTTAGGAGATGTGTTTCCATTTAAAATTTAAATTAATCTTGTTTAATTCAAACTAAACGAAGTTAATTCAAACTAAGTGTGTATGACAATTCCTAATCATGTCTTGAAAGCCTTAAACACTTGCTTACAACTCCAAATACTTAATTACCAATCCCTAACCTTTTTTTGTAATTAAACTCACCTTTAATACACATTCTAACCTACATGAAAATGAAAATTTTCCCTCCCAAACAGCCAAGGCAGCAGCTGCCTCCCCCCAAAACACCCTTATATTTATTCATTTTACAACCCAAAAATCTCATTTCTCACCATTTACTTTTTTGGCAAACTTTTGTGTCAAAAGGGTTGTCTTAGAATCCTCTCAACTCCAAGCTTTCTTTCTACACTTCCAACTTCAAGAAACTCCTTCCACCACCACCACCACAAACAACCTTGAACCGCTGCACCACCACCTCAAACCACCTCCTAAATACACAACCTTTCCACCCCCAAGCTCAACCTCACAAGAAAACCATTTCCTTCTTTTCTTCCTCCCTTGGCCGAAACCTTATAGCCACCAAGAGAAGATTTTTGTCTTCTAATTTTAACCCACAAGAACCAAGCTTTCTTCCCTCCATCAAAGAGAACATCCTTGGTAGGGTTTTGTTTTGAGTTTCTTTACTTCCCTTTGCTTTATTTTCGGTTTTATTGTTGATTGGTTGGACAAGTTCTTTTGGTTTTTCCTTTCTTTATGTTTTGATGTGGATTTCCTCTTGATGTTCTAGATTATTGGGTTAAAAATTAGGATATTACATTTATCTTTATGTCATCACTAAACTCTCAAGATAAAAGAATGAACTTGCATCTTCATGTTTATGATTATGTTCTCACTAAATCCCTAAGATAATAATGGACTTGTATAGCATATTTACTTTATGCTCTCACCTCCTAATAAAGAGTAAAATAAAGTGCATTGCATATTTATGTTTATGTCATCACTTAAGAAATTTAGAGCTCAAAGACTTGCTCATTATTATCTCAAACAAAGTTTGGAAATATATGTGTTTACTCACTTGATTTCGGCCTTGTGATGATAATGAATCTTAGAGTAAGATTCATCTAGTCACAAGTGCCAAAACCCTTGTTTCATAATTTTCCTAAGTTTAGATGATCTCAAGAAATGTTTTGAGCAAGGTTTTTCCATTTGAATCTCTCTTGAGTTTATTTTGAAATAGCCACTGCCTTTATGTATTTTATGATGATTCTAATGAATATAAATTGTTTTCAAAGGAGTTTTGAAGTCCTAAAAAGGTTCCAAGAGAAACTAGCAATTTATGTGTTTTAGAAATAAAGTTCTATGCATTATATGATGACTTTGAATTCGGTTCTGCCTTGTTTGGTTGCCCACTGCATGATGATGTTTTAATTATGTTAGAATGTGTTTCTTCATATGTATATTTTATGTTGGAATTAATTTGAGAAAGCTAAGACAAGTTAGAAACTAGAAAAGAATTAAAAAGCAAGTTCTAGATCCCTTAGAAATAAGAATTTTTTGGATTCTGTCCAGCAAGGGTAATATTCGTAAATAATGATTTATCATTAGTTTAAATGTGTAGGAAGTACTCATAATTGGTTTAGGAATTGATCTTGGTACTATAGGAGAATACCGAACTTAGAAAGGGTCAAAGACGTGACTCCTTAGTACCTGTAATTAGTAAAATATGGATTCTCTCTTGAGGTTTAGAATTAGTTATGATCATAGAATTGAGTGAGGATTACTTAGTTATGAACCTATAGGTACGCGAGAGGTTAAGTTGTGATGATGGAGAACTTAAATTTCAAGTTTAAAGGCCGTAAGGATCAAAGCATAAAACATTAAGAGACCTTGATGCTTTGAGTTTATTATTTCAAGTATGTGGTAATGATGCATGTGCTTTGATGAGTATGATTATGTAAATTCAAGTTACTATGATGATAGAGATTGAATGTGATAGTACATGTATCATGAGTTATTGTGGCATAAAGTAGATTTGAAAGAAATTCAGTACACAGCTGTTAGGCTACCAAATTTCCGTCAAATCAATACTTGAGAATGTTTCTGAAAAGTATACGGGATAAAGTCCTGGGTGACACCGGTTCGGCCGAGTACCTCCAGGAACTAAATCCTTATGTGACGTAGCACTGAGACGTACTTTTCCTGCTCCAGTGGGGAGGAGGCAAAACCGTGAGGATATGAGTGGATGCAGCCTACCAAAGCGGCAATTCGCTGTGCACTAGATACCAGTAGAGCATTTCAAAGAAGGAAATAATGTAACATCCTAATTTTTAACCAATATTTCTAGAACATATTTAGGTTAAACATTAGGTTATTACTTCTTAGTCTCATTCTTTGGAAAATCTTTTAAAATACTTAGCGGAAATTATGGGTAAAATTTTTTTTGAAACATAAAGCAAAGTGAGAGCCGCGTTTATCGTAAGATAGAAATATAAATCACAGATTAACAGAGCATGAAAGGACATGAAACAATCAATTACTCATCAAGAAACATCCCATTCATATCATAATATGCCCGTCCAAAGGCGGGGCATAGTTTAGTACATGATAATATGAATACAAACGAAAGGAAAATACATTAGAAACTGAAATACATAAAAGCATAACTAAACACACCTCTACCCTAGTGCACCTAAGGTGGATAACCTCATAACAAAAGAAGGAATATCCTAATCACGCGATTTATGTGCACTGGCTCTCCCCAAAGGATCCTACTGACGGCAGCGATCCTCGGATGAGGTTGCCCTCCGAATGCTGCAAGCGAGGCACGTAGTCGGGGTGACCACGGACCACCCGCTAGTTATGCATTCGCGCACGCTCGAAGACCATGTCGTCGCCATAAGGAGAGGTAGGAGAAAAGCAGTAGCTATGGACAGGGTGTGTGAAGGGACGTCCAACATACATGAATACGCGTACGGCACAACGTCCCTTGTAACATCCCCAAATTTATAACTAAGATAAATATTAATCTTAATTAGCGATAGCAAACCAAGAGAATCTGGAAAAATCTTATGAAACACAACAAATAGACTACTTAAGTATGTCTAGAGAAAAATGCAAAGAATTACGAAAATGCCATCACTTAGTGGAAATTACGAAAATGCCCTTGCTATGTAAAGGAAATTACCAAACTACCCTTGCCTTATTAAATGACGAAGATACCCTTACTCTATGAATGGAATTACAAGAATACCACTATCATTGTCTAATTACAAAAATATCCTTGTCTTAGTTAAAGAAATTACTACAATGCCATTTGCACAAATCCCTAGACTTGTCTTTAGACAAGAATGAATCTAAGCCATTGGATTAAGATGATAACACAATAATTTAACCACATACATCATACACATTTCTGAATCACATACATGCACTAAAGGTTAGAAAATCTCCACTAACATCTTTGCACAAAACATGGAGCATTTTCATCCAACATGTTTGCATAAAACATGGAAACATGTTTGCACAAAACAAGGAGCATTTTCATCCCAAAATTCAGCCAACATGTTTCCATAAATCATGCTCCAAGTGCTTTCCTTCTTCTGTTTTTTCTCTAATATTTCCACTATAAATACTCCTCAAACTCTCTTCAATTCAGAAACTCCCTAAGTGTTCTTTCTTTCTTATTCTATCATTCTTCTTATGTTCTTCAAAGACTTCTCTTGATCCTCTAAACTTCATCCAAACACTTAAATCCTAAGTCCAAACTTTCACTAGCCCTCACAAGAGTTACAATCTTTAACTCTACTGAGAAATATTTTCTCAAGCACTCAAGTTGTAGAGCCAAGATTCAAGGAGGGTCATCCACTCCAAAGACTCTTGTTCAAAGCTTAAGGAAAAAGAGAAGGACCCTTTTTAGACCCTACACAAGAGAGACAGAAGTGTCCACCTAAAGCAACGAAGCTGTAGCTGAGGAAGGAGATAGCGCGTGAAGATTTCAAACCTTTCAAGTAGGAGCATTCCGGGCTTTAGTTACATTATAATTTGTGAGAAACAATTAGTAATAGTAGAACTTATATTGTTATTTGTAATAACTTATTAGTATGATATATGCCCTGTTGTGACTTATGTATTAAGTGATTATATTCCAGTTTATGTGATAATAGTTCTACACTTAGTCTCTTATTCCGCTTATTTAATTAAGTGCGCAATGTAACTTGATTATTATCTATAAAAGTGCTATGTATTTCACTTCTTGTTACAGGCTTAAGTTTTCAAAAAATTAATTTATTTAAAAAAAAACTTCCACTATTTTTCTAAGTTAATTTCAAAAGAAAATAAATGCAAGGCATAAGTGACAACTAATATAATCCAAATGTGAACTTAAGCATAGTGGGGTTCTATTAGGGTGTTACATCCCTCAAAATGGTATGATTCGTGCTCCGAATCATAGTGCACCTCCCACGTCGGGGTGTCGATAAAAGCCACGAACATCGTCATCGAGCTCTGAAGATGTGACGGGAAAGAAATGAGAGAAGAAGGGAGTGAGAATCTTACTAAAGAAACTCAGTAGGGACCTCCTATCTAAGGTTACATCGTTCACATCCTCAGGAACCTTAGGTTTATTTATAAAAGGTGTACATGCATATAAAGTTCATTATTTAATTTCGTAAACATAATTATCCAAGGTTTATTCCTTTTAGCATGGATCTTAATGCATGAATACAATATAGTAAGGCATGGAATGCATGAATATACCTTATGCAATCAAGCAAAGCAACATATCATCAAAAAAAAAAAAACATAATCAGTGGCATAGTATGGCATATGAACATTCTAGTAAACTTTTCTCTTATTCTCAACTTGTGACTTAAGAACTCATGCTTGAGCATTATGGGCCACCCTAAAACATCTAGGTTATGAGCTCATACCTCAGCTAGTCGTCACTAGCTCTTGCTTATTGTCTAAATAAGCGAATCATAAAATAACATAATCCCGACTACTTAAGAGTACGGGCTAGGGGGCTAGGGATCACCTCTCTTAGGATATACCCTCTTTGAAACACTTTGTAGGCATCTAGCCACATCAATTTGTCCGCTTTGGTAGGCTGCATCTACTCATACCCTCACGGGTTTTTCTTTCCTGGGGGTGCTCGGCTGAACCGATGTCACCCAGGGTTTTCTTTTCTCATATGATTCTCAAAAACATTCTCAAGTTCCTTGGATTTGACGGAAAGTCGGCAGCATAACGGCTGTATACCGAATTTCCTTCAAATATACTCTATGCCACGATATTCATATCACATATACTTTAACTTCTCAATCATAATGCCACATTAAGACACTCATCAAACACATATGAATCAATACTTCATACTTGCATTGTCAAACTCAAAGCATCAAAGTTTCTTAATATCTTATGCTTTGACCCTTAGGGTCCTTTAACTTGAAATCTAAGTTATAAATCATCACAACTTAATCTCTCGGGTACCTATAGGCTCATATCTAAGTATTCCTCACTCAACACTATGATCACAAACATCTCTAAACCTCAAGAATACAAAATCTAAAATTCTAACTTTACGGGTACCTAGGAGTCACAATAATGACCCTTTCTAAGTTCGATTTGCTCCTAAGGCATTAAGATCAATTCCTAAACCAATTATGAGTAGTTCTTACACATTTAAACTAATTACAAACCATCATCACTAATATTTACCCTTGCTGGACAGAATCCAGAAAATTGCATTTCTAAGGGATCTAAAAGTCTCATTTTAATTATTTTCTAGTTACTAACTTGTCTTAACTTTCTCAAATTAATTCTAACATCAAAAGCACATGAATATACTCGTTTTATCACCATCAAAACAGCATCATACAGAGAGAAAAATACTCAAACAGAACCGAATTCATAATCATCATACAATGCACATAGTTTCATTTCTAACACATATAAATTGCTATTTTCTCTTGGAAACTTTTCAAGGTTTTAAAAACTCATTAGAGCACATTTTATTTCATTAAAATCATCCTAAATAGCATGAAGGCAGTAGCCAATTAAAAATTATTTCAAGAGGGTTTTAAAACATAAAACTTTGCTCAAAACATTTCTTGAGATCATCTAAACTTAGAAAAATCATAAAACATAAACTTTAGCTCTTGTAACTAGTTGAATCCCATTCTAGGACCCAACATCATCACTAGGCCGAAAACAAGGAGGTAAACAATATATATTATAAAACTTTGTTTGAGATAACAATGGGTAAGTCCATGAGCTCTAAATCTCTTTAGTTATGACATAAACATAAATATGTAATGCACTTTGTTTTACTCTTTATTAAGAGGTGAGAGCATAAAATAAACATGCTATGCAAATCCCTTATTATCTTAGAGATTTAGTGAGAGCATAAACATAAATATGGAGATGCAAGTTTATTCTTTAATCTTGAGCATTTAGTGATGACATAAAAGTAAATATGGATGCAAGTGTTTTTATCTTACTTAGAGCTCATATGAGACTTTTATAAAGAATAAAAAATCTCAACCCAACACTTATCTCACAAACAAAGTGAGCTTTAGAGTTCTTGAACCAAGTTCTCAAAGAAACTACATGGTTCTTGAACATCATCATCAAGCTCAAAAAGAAGTAAACTTAGAGGAAAACAAAATCTCAAGGAAACAAAAACCAAAGCAACATTCTTTCTTGATAATGAATAAATATAGAGATACTTTAAAAAAATTTTAACAAAATCTTTGAAGGAAACCTAGAGGAGCCGAAATCATGTAGGAAAGAAAAAAGAAAGAAAGACCAAAACTTTGCTAGATCAAGAAACAAAACTCAAGCTTTAGAGGTCCCTTTGAGATGAAAACAAGGTCATCATCTTAAAACACTTATCATCAAGCTATCATGGGGATGAAATAAGGCCATTGAGGCCGATAATGGAAAAGGAAATAAGAAAGGGAAAACCAAAACTCTAGGAAAGAAAAGGAAAGGAAAAACTAAAATGCTTCAAGATCAAAAAAAGTTTCAAGCTTTAGAGGTCTCTCAAATGAGAATCATAAAACCATTATTTTGAAACCTCATCATCAAGCTCAAGATTTTCCTTTCAAAAACCAAGTCTCATGACTAAAAACAAAAAGAGAGAAAAAGAGTTAAACCAAGAGAAAGCTAGCATTTTTATGCCATAAACAACATCACAAGAAAAACATTTTGAAAACAAAACCCCTACCTAGTGGAAATTTCTTTGGAAGGAAAAGAGCTTGGTTCTTGGAACTAAAATGAGGAGACAAAAACCTCCTCTTTGTGGCTTGGTGATTTCGGCCAAGGGGTGAAGACAAGCAAAGGAGAAGTTTTTCTTGAGAGTTTAAGTTGAAGGTGGAAAGGTTGAGTGCTAGGGAGGTGGCTTGAGGTGGTGGTGTGGTGTTTCAAGGTGGTT
Organism: Dalbergia cultrata; assembly: GCA_031216105.1. Taxonomy (NCBI): domain Eukaryota; kingdom Viridiplantae; phylum Streptophyta; class Magnoliopsida; order Fabales; family Fabaceae; genus Dalbergia; species Dalbergia cultrata. The sequence goes on from CM062345.1 coordinate 28,045,773, forward strand.
TATGGTGGTTTGTGGTGGTGGAAGGGGTTTCTAGGTGGTGGAGAGAAATTTGAGGTTGAGAGAAAGTAAGAGAGATTTTTGGTCACAAGCTTAAAAAAAAAAAGGCAAATGGCAAAAGTGTGAAATTTCTCTACACTGTGCTATATATATATCATGGTTTGAATTTTGAAATGTGGAGGTGGATTTTAGGGAGAAAAATGAAGCCATTTTTTCAGCCTTGGGGGAGGGAAAATATCTTCTCAAATGTGTCCTCCAAGGCATGTGCAAAGCATTAGTAAGTGCAAACACTATTCCTAGATTCCTTTCTCAAAGAATTAAGACTAGAAAAGGATTTTTAGCTCCCTTAAGCAATTTTAGATTCTAATTAACTTTAATAAATTATTTTGGCTCAAGATTAATTATGGAAATTAATTAATCTCCGATTAGAGCCTAATAATGCTTAGGTTTGCTTAATCACGTGATTAAGCTTAAAAACACAAAACTAGGGGCAAAATTGTAATTTTGCACTAATTTTGCCCGGGACCTCCGGGACCAAAACTAAAGTTACAGAATACATAAAAATGCCTTTTAAAACCATTTGGAGAAGTTTCGGGTTCATCCGGCACTTGCAAACCGGTAAAACACCACAGGGGTATTTTGGTCATTTTGACCCGAAAACTCGAAAAACGAGATTTTCGATCCCGGAAAGGTACACAAGCCAACTAATCCCCTTCCAACATTGAGTTTGCCCTTCGAGTACTGTCGGATCGGCCTTCCTCGAATTACGGGCTGAAAATGATCTCAGGGGCATTTTGGTCATTTTTACTCTAACAGAAAACCGGGGCATTACAAATAATCCTAAGAGAGGTGATCCTTAAGCCCCCTAGCCCGTACTTAGTAGTCGGGATTATATTTTTATGATTTTGCTTATCAAGAGGATAAGTAAGAACTAGTGACGACTAGTTGAGGTATGAGCTCATAACCTAGATGTTTTAGGGTGGCCCATGATGCTTAAGCATGAGTTCTTAAGTCACAAGTTAAGAAAAGAGAAAAGTTTTACTTGAAAAGTTTATATGCCACTGCATGCCACTTACAAGTTGTTCCTAATGTTATGATTGATTGCTTGTTGCATAATGTATATTCATGCATCCATGAGTTGCTATGTTGCATTCATGCATTAAGATTCATGTTAAAAAGAAACGAACCTTGGATAATTATACTTACAAACTTAATAATGACCCTTATGTGGATGCTCACTTCTTTATAATAAACCCAAGGTTCTTGAGGATGTGAATGATGAAACCCTAGATAGGAGACACCTTACTGAGATTCTTTAGCAAGATTCTCACTCTTTTTTCTTTCTCTCTTTCTCTCCCGTCACATCTTCAGAGCATGGCAACGTTCATGGTTTTCATCAACACTCCCATATGGGAGGTGCACTTTGATCCGAACCACGGATCCTACCATTTTGAGGGATGATACACTGTTCATGTTTTCATGTACGTAGGACATCCTTTCGCTCATCTTGTACAGAGCTACCGGTTCTCCTCGACTTTTCCCTTTGGCGACGACCTGATCTTCAAGTGCATATGCCCCCGTGACGAGCAGATCCAACGCATTCACCCTTCCGCCTCAACTGTACGTGATTATACCTCGATCGATGAGGTTGGAGACGGACCCATCCGAGGACTCGCCGATGCACATCTATTGGAGAATTCTCCCCCCACTCCCCCTTTTTGGCGAGAGGGAAGTGAGGAGATGGTGATGTAGTCTAGGTTAGCAAGGAGGGCCGAGATGCACCCTCGCCGCGGAGCACACATCCAGTCGCCCCACATTCGTTCCCCCTTCTGCTTGTTCATCTCCGAGGAGCTCACGTAGTTCCCTGGTTACATTCCTCCGTCACCCGAGGATTTTCACCGTCAGCCGTAGAGCGTCTTGAGGAGAGCTAGTGCACACACACACATATAGACAGGATAAACCTTATTTTGTTATGAGGTTATCCCCTTTAGGTGCACTAGGGTAGAAGTTTTTATTTACGCTTTCTGTGTATTTCCATTTCCATTGTATTTCTTTTCATAATGTATTTGCACTAACTTGTATCAAATTAAGTCCCGCCTTCAAGTGGGCATATTATTAATATTAATGAAATACTATCTTGGTGTGTTATTGACTTCTGTGGTGAAATTATTTGGTGTTCATGCTTGTACTTTCCTTTATATTTAAGTGATGCTTTATTTTCAATGCTTGTCTAAGTTTCACACGGCTCTCACTTTGTTTTATTTTTCAAAAAAAAATTTGCCTGCATTTTCCACTAAGTAATTTAAAAAGAAAGAATGAGACTAAGAAGGAATAACCTAATGGTTAACTTAAATATGTTCTAGAAATATTGGGTTAAAAATTAGAATGTTACGATTTTTATTGCCCTGCCTGTTATAACACCCTAAATCTTAACCTAAGACTACTAGTATGTACTTAGGTTAATCTTTAGAATATTACCTCTTGGTCTCATCTTTTACTTAGAAAATACTTAGCAGAAATATGGGTAAAATTTTTCTTTTTGGGATTAAAATCAAAGTGGGAGCCACGCACGAATCTTTAAAAGGAAGCATAACGAAACATATAAGTAAAGCATAAAGAAACACCTCATATCATGGAAACATCAACTGAATCATAGATATATATATATAACGTGCCTACCCAAAGGGGCAGGACTATTTGATACATCGGGAAATAGAATACAACTGAAGAACAAATACAAGGAAATCATAAAAGTAAATACAAGAAAAACAACACCCATACCCATGTGCACCTAGAGTAGACAACCTCGTATACAAAAGAAAGTTTGTCCTCAACTATGTGGCGTGTGTGCACTAACTGCTACCCCTCCTATGTCTACTCCTGCTGGTTCGAGTATTGTGGGGTCGAGTCGATCCACTGACGAATCTCGGCGGGAGTGGTCGAGCGCATCATCGGGGCATGTCCACTGCAGCGAGGGCGCATAGATGGCCGACGAGCCAACCTCGGCTGGACCATCGTCTCCTCACTCCCAACCCTCATCGGTGGGGGAGCGGGACTGGAGCTCCAACTGTACATGTGTGATAGCGGGTCCTCGAATGGGTCCGTCTCCGAGTACTGGGTATGAGGCACATACTCTGGGTAATCACGTACCGCTGATCCCTCAGCTGCATGCAGAGAATCTGCTCATCACGTGGTCTAGCTCGCTCAAAAATCCTATTATGACGGTAAGGAGCAGTCGGGGTAAAAGCGATAACTTCGGGAATTTGGATCTTGCGAAGGGTCGTCCCATAAACATGAACACTCTAACTGTGCAGCGACCCTCAAAATGGTATGACCCAAGTGCCGGGTCATGGTGCAGCTCCCATACCGGGGTGTCGATGAAGAGTACGAATGTCGCCATATGAAGATATGACGGAAGAAAAGAGAGAGGGAATGAGAATCTTTCTAAAAGAATTCTCAATAGGGTTATCCCTACCTAGGTGATATCGTCACATCCTCAGGAACCTTGGGTTTTATTTCTAAAAAGGTGTGCATGCATATAAACTTCTTTTAAGTTAGTTTTCTAAAGTATTTATTTATCCAAGGTCCGTCATATTTTACAATGCGTCTTATAACTAAGCATGAAATATACTAATGATATGAATGCATCATAAAGGTATACCAAACAATAGAATAACTAAGAAACATTATAACATTGGCATAGGTATAATATATGTGACATTGTAAACTTTAACTTTCATCTCATGGGGCCGCCCTAAAACATCTCTAGGTTATGAGCTCATACCTTAACTAGTCGTCACTAGTTCTTACTTATCCTATGATAAGCGTAACATACATAATTCGCGACTTAAAGTACGGGCTAGGAGGCAAATTAAGGATCACCTCTCTTAGGGTCATTTCCTCTTTGAAACGCTCTACTAGCAACTAGTGCATCGTAGTATTGTCCGCTTTGGCAAGCTCTATGTCAACACCCTCACGGATTTGTTTTCTTGGGGGTGCTCGGCTAAACCGATGTCACCCAAGAAGGTGTCTCAGTGTTGTGTCACATTTAAGTTCTCATAAAGTGTTAATTCATAGATACATCATTTTCATTACATAAATCTTTTTCATAGCATATACATCATCACATGAAACTTCTTCATAGTGTATACTTAAAACTATAGCATATACATTATCACATAATCACACCTTAGACAATCATACATGCAAACTCCCAAGCTTATTATGTTATAAACCTATAGTATGTTATGCTTTGGTTCTTTTGAGTCTTAAACTTGTAAACTAATTGTTCTAGTATTATTCTTAACCTCTCACACACCTATAGGTTCACAACTAATACATTTTACTAATTTTTATGCTCAAGGACCTATCCAAACAGCACTATGCAGATTTAGACAGCTTTATATTTGTGTGATTACGGGGTTCTAGAAATTACGGTTTAGACCCTTAAAGTCTTTAACTCACATTCTAAGTTATTGATCATCAAAACCTAGTCTCTTAGGAACCTATGAGGTTATAACTAAGTATTTCTCACCTCACACTATGGTCAAGAACATCTCTAAACCTCAAGGATGCAGAATTTGAAATCCTAACTTTATGGGTACCTAGAAGTCACAACAATGACCCTTTCTAAGTTTAGTTTGCTCCTAAGGCTTCAAGATTAAGTCCTAAACCAATTATGAGTCATTCCTACACATTTAAACTAATTTAAAACCATGATTATGAAATCTAAACCTTGCTGGACAGAATCCAAAAAATTACATAATTAAAGAATCTAGAACTCTCAAATTAATTCTTTTCTAGTTCCTAACTTATCCTATCTTTCACATGTGAGTCTTAACATTATTTTTACTCAAACATAGGCACATTATCATCATTAAAACAGCACATACAGTGGCAGTAAAGAGCAAGGAAGCACCGAAAATATACTTCTCCATAAAAGGCATAAAACATAATTTCTAAAGCTCATAAAATACTAGTTTCTCTTGGAACTCTTTTTAAACTTTCGAAACTCATTTATAAACATTTTTAACATCTAAAATCATAAGAGTATTTAAGAGGGCAGTGACCAATTTATCTTTATCTCAAGAGGTCCTAAATTCATAAAACTTAGTTCTATGCATTCCTTAAACTCATGTAAGCTTGGAAAAATTATAAAACATAGTCTCAAATACTTAGAAACTTCAAGACCTCTTGGGGCCGAAATATGAACCAAGGAAAATACATATTGTTAGACCTTTGTTGAGACAACAATGGGCAAGTCTTTGAGCTCTAGGTTCATTTAGGTGATGACATAAAAATAAACATGCTTATGCACTTATTTTAGGTTCCATTAGAAAGTAAAGTGATAGCACAAAGTAAATATGAATGCAACTCGTTATTATCTTGGTATTAAGTGAGAACTTGAAATATAAACATGATAATGCATAGCTTGAAATATAAACATGACAATGCAAGGTTCACTTATTATCTTGAAACTTAGTGATAGCAAGGAAGTAAACATGATATGCAAAGCATAAAGTAAACATGATGCAAGGTTCATTTTATGGTTAACTAGAGCTCATTCAAGACCTTAACAAGATAACAACCCAATACAATATCTCAAAGATCACAACACAAAAACCGAAAGTCATATAAAAGAGAAAGAAAGTGAAACTACGTCAAGTTTTTTATTAAATACCCAAAACCCCTATCTAGAGAAAAACCTCTAGAACGTGCCGGCCAACTTTAAGGTTGACAAGGGTAGGCTTGGGCTTTTAGAAATCCTTAGATTAATTTTCTTAAGTTGGAAAACCATGTGAGCTAGATATCATATAGATGAAGTTACAAGAAAAGGAAAACTCAAGCTTTAGAGGTTTCTTTGAGATGAACACAATGTCATCATCTAGAAACTCTCATCATCAAGCTATCATGCTCATAATAGGGCCTAGAGGCCGAAATGAAAAGAAAAGGAAAAACAAAGGAAAGTTCAAAAAGAATCCAAGAGGAAACTAGAGAAAAACACTTTCTTGAGCAAAACAAAGTTTGAAAACAAATCCCTACCTAGTGATGAAGGTAAAAGCTTGGACTTGAAGATGAAATGAGATGAGCAACACCTCCTAGGATGGTGATGATGATTCGGCCAAAGAGGAAGGAAAAGAAAGGGAATGTGTTTTGGGTGAAGTTGTGTTTGAGGTGTGGTGTTTGAGAGGTTTTATGATGGTTCAAGGCTTTGGGGTGGTGTTTGATGGTTAAGAGATGATGATGAGATGAAGAGATGAAGAAGATAAAGATGAAAAGAAAGGAAGAACTCTCTTGAAACTTGAGAGAAAAAGAAAGAACTAGCAAGACAACTCTAAAACTCTAAACTTAGCAAATGCTTCAAGGTGCAACAAGGCTATCACAAGCATCCTATTTATAGAAAAACAAAGCCATGGAGCTCACCAAGGGGAGGGAATGGCCGTAGCAAATGGAGGGAAAAGGGAGAGGAAAATATCTCCTTGATTGTGTCATAGAAGCATGGTTTGAAGTATGGAAGCTATGCTACAAAGTATGGCTTGATGTGAGTTAATTTCCTATCAAATTTTTATGAAATTAGGCTTCTAGAAACAATGCATGGCTGGAACTTTTTCAGCCACAAATAAATGGAGAAAATGAGCTATTTTAATTAGTTATTTACTTGGAAAATCAAGCTTGATTGAAAGTTATGACAAGGTATAGTGTATGTGACTTGAGGTATGGCCTTGGAGTGTTGAAAAATTGAACATGTGATGCATAATGGGGAGGGAAGCTCACGGCCAGGTCTGGGCAGAAGAGTGGGGGTGAGTTTTGACCATTTAGTTGGGTGTTAATGGTAGGTTTAGATGTGTATTAGCTTAGGTACAAGGTTAGAAATGATTAAGCTTAAGTTTAGGTAACTAAGAATGTGATTTAGGGAGTTTATGACAAGTTTAGGAGTGCTCATACATAATTAAAGAATTTAAAACTCATTTGTGAATAAACAATGTGTAACACAATTCCATGATTTAAGGAATTGGAAAGAGAAAACACTATTCAAGATTCTATGACTAGGTGTCTTGAAATTAAAATATGATTTTAGGTTGTAATTAAGCACTTTTTGGTTCTAATCAACTTTAATAAATTATTTTGACTCAAGATTAATTAAGGAAATTAATTAACCTTCGATTAGAGCCTAATATTGCTTAGGTTTGCTTAATCACGCGATTAAGCGTAAAAACACGAAACTAGGGGCAAAACCGTAATTTTGCACTAATTTTGCCCGGGACTTCTAAAATTACAACTGAGGTCATAGAATACATAAAAACGCCTTTTAAAACCATCTGGAGAAGTTTCGGGTTCATCCGGCACTTGCAAATGGGTAAAACACCGCAGGGGCATTTTGGTCATTTTGACCCGAAAACTCGAAAAACGAGATTTTCGATCCCGGGAAGGTACACAGGTCATCTAATCCCCTTTCAACATCGAGTTTGCCCTTCGAGTACTACCAGACCGGCTTTCCTTGAATTCTGGGCTGAAAATGACCTCAAGGGCATTTTGGTCATTTTCACTCTAACAGAAAAATCGGGGCGTTACACCTGTGTATGCATATCTTATGTTAATAGCATAGCATGTGCACTAGCTGAGTTCTGTCCATGATTCGGGTATACTGGGTAGGAGCATGTTTATCTATCAATAGAAATGATGATGATATGTGCTTATGGATGTATCAAAGTAAGAGATGATTATGTGATTTATTATGGCATAGTATGATTATGATTGAGCTATTGAGATGCATGATTGATGTGTTTGTTGATAGGTAGCAAATTTGGGGAAACTCCATTTTCAACCATTATGCTACCTGATTTCTACCAAATTTTTGAACTTAAGAAAATCTATGGAATTTATGAGCATGAAATGTTATGTGATAAGTTTTGTTGATATATAAAGTTATGCATTCATGCATGATTCTCTATCTAATATGTGACGATTTTAAAGGTGACGCAAAACACAGGGAAATGATCCTTTAGACTCTAGGAATTAATGGTTATGATGGGTGATCCAATAAGGACCCTTTAGACTCTAGGAATTAATGGCTATGAAAGATGTTCCTCTATAAAAAATTATATGCTCATGTTTTGTGTCTCTAACTAACATGTTAAGATTAAAGGTAACATAAGATTCATGGAGATGATCCTTTAGAATCCCCAAATTAAAGGTTATGAAAGTTGATCCAATAAGGAAGTGATATTTTGGACTCCCCGAATTAAAGGTTATGAAAGGTGATCCGTGCCCCCCATTCGTACTTTAAGAGTCGGGTGTTGAACTTATCATAGGATAAGTAACTTACCATAGGGTAAGCTGAAACTAGTGACGACTAGTTAGGAATGAGCTCATCACCTAGAACTCTCACAGGAGAGAATAATAGGGTGGCCCCCACAGAGGAAAGAATAATGAATTAAAGTCACCTAAGAGAATGAAAGAGGAAGAGTTCATGCAAAATGATTATGTATTCCATGCTATGTTCATTTAATATAACTCTTGTGATATGTTATATGTGTTACTTGTGCATACAAGGCATTGTTATGCATACATTAGATACCTGTTGCACTCATGACATTAAGACCTATGTTAAAAGATACCCACTTCGGATAAATAGATTTGAGAAGTTTAAAACTGAACCTTATGCATGTACATCCCTTTCATAATGAAAACCGAAGTGGTTGGGGACGATGACGATGACACTTGTGTTAGAGTCGAGAAGCCCTGTTGAGAATCTTGAATAAGTTTCTCACCCATTTCTTTTCTTCCGTGTCGTCTCCGAACAAGGATAGTGGTGTTGCTCGTAATTTTCCGTGAGGCATGGATGTGGAAGATATGCTATGAACTGGATCAGAGGGTCACAGCGAAAGCATGGAGATAGTTTTCCCTGTCATCCCCTTATACTTTTGTGTAGCCTAGTCCCTCAATGGGCATGTTAGCGGAGACTAGGCTAGTTTGGTGATAACCATGTTTAGTTTTGGTTTAGTGTATGTTCAACCTTATTGGGGGATTTAATATCTTTGGATGTCCTTTATGTATATAGGATGTCGCTATTATGTTATAGATATGATACGATAATTTGGTTTGTGACTTGTTATGCTATGGCTTCTATATATATCATGATGAGTTTGATGTGATTTGCTACTATTATGCGTGTACTAACTGATATCTACATACACACGTGGCTTGCATTTTGGTTTTAAAGTTCAAAAAAAATTTAGTCGCATTTTTATTACTCATATTTTAGAGAAGAATAAGTTAATTTCTGAAACAAAGGCGTAACAACTAATAATTAACCGGAATGTGACTCAAGCGTATTAGGTTAAAAGTTAGAGTGTTACAGAATAGATACTAGGTTTAGAATTGAGAACTTTATCTTCTGTTCTTTTTTATCTTCTTCAAGAACACATCCTTATACATTGCTTTTGTTAATTCTTTTGCACTTTTCCCTCTAAATCTCTTAGCATTTATCTTTCTCTATTTGTAACCTCCTTCATGAAGGAGTTTTCTTAATAGGTCAAGGGGTTTAAGAGCTAGGGTTTATGTTAAACATTGTGATTTTAATGCAATATTTGGTTGTGTTATATTTCTCTTTTGTTTTTCCTTCTCTTTTCATGTTTATTGATTATTATGCATGTTGAGTGAAGTGCTTTCATATGTATGTAATGCAAAATTTTTAAGCATCCATATTGTTGATTAAATGCATGCTAGTTGATTGATTGGTAAGTATTTGATTAACAAAAAAAGAATATAGTTAATTCTTGATTTAGAATTGAGCTATGGTAATTGGTGTTTAATTTAGTTCATACAATTAGGTGTTATGATAGCAATTATCTAAATGTATATGCTAGTTCTTACCTTTTTAGTTGATTGATTGTAAGGAGAATTGCATTGTTAATTGTGTGCTTGCATGGTTAACAATATAGCTCACCACCAGGTGTTTGTTTATTTGTTTATGTTGATGATAAACATTCCCTAATTTGAGAATTCCCTAGGCTAGCTCTTATATCATTGTTAATTTCAATTAATTGCCATTTTAATCTCTTATGCAACAAAAGCGCCCTTAAGAACTCCAATTAACTAGTGCCGCTTTCTTGTGAAACGACCTGTGTTGCACACCACTATCTAGGTGTCTTTGTGTAACTCGATTTGGGAATTGTCCTTTTAAACTCAGTGTTGACAATGACTAGCTACCAAGTTTTTAGCGCCGTTGCCAGGAAGGTATTTGTGAGTATTTATTTCTTTTTTTTCTTTTTTTTCTTTCAATTTAAGAAAAATCCAAAAATATTAGTTAGTGTTATTTTCTTTTAGCATGACTTGATCCTAACCTGATCATTAGTTAGCTTATTTTGATCTTGAGATTGATAGGACTCTTAGGCAATTGAGACAGACCAGGAGGCAGTTGTTTATTCCTGGGGAACCATCATAAGTTTTTCTTTTAAATCCTAATTTTGATTTAGAAACTGTTTATACTTCGCTTGAACTCATACTTAATGGCTAACCGAAGGAGGACTCATAAGGAGGTTGCAGCTCCTACCATGCCCCAACAACCCTTGCGAATCATCTATCCTCATATGGAGGTGGGTTTTGAGCTTAAATACGGGCTCATACATCTACTTTCAAAGTTTCATGGCCATGCGGGTGAAGATACACATAAACGCCTCAAAGAATTCCATGTTGTTTGTGCAAACATGAGGCCATTTGGGGTAGATAGAGACCAACTGAAGCTGCGGGTTTTCCCTCTCTCTTGAGGGAACTGCCAAAGATTGGCTCTTCTACCTTCTACATGGAGCAGCAAACAGTTGGGCTGGATTGAGGTGGCTTTTCTTGGAGAATTACTTTCCAGCATCTAGAGTGGTTGCCATAAGGTAGGACATATGTCGAATAAGGCAACTGTAAGGGAAAACCCTCTGAGTACTGAAAACAGTTCAAAAGATCATGTGCCAGCTACTCTCATCACTAGATTACTGAGCAGCTTCTTATCCAGTACTTTTATGAGGGCTTGATGCCTACGGATAGGAATATGATTGATGTAGCTAGCAGAGGTGCTATAGTTGATAAGACTCTAGTTGTAGTAAAAGCCTTGATTAAGAACATTGCAAAAAATTCATATTAGTTTAGGTCTAGAGCCATCATAGGCAATAAGAGCTTGCATGGAGTTTCCCAAATAGAAACTACAAGGTTACAACAAGCACTTGAAGAGATTTCTAGGTTCATAAAGTAATTAATTTTGAGCCAAGTACAGTTCCTAGCTTATTTTACCCTAACCATGGCATGTGGCATTTGTTCTTACCACATATATCATAGATACCTGCCCTCAACTGCAAAAGGATCCCATAAATGCTCCTACTGTAAATGTTTTTCCTAGAAGAAACAACCGAGGTTAAGCTAGACAAGGATTTGTTGGAGACATTCAAGAAGGTCGAAGTGAACATACCTCTCCTAGATGCAGTCAAGAAAATTCCAAAATATGCCAAGTTTCTGAAGGAAATAAGAGGAGACTTAAAGGCAACAAGAAAGTGAGCTTGGGAGTGCATATGTCCCTTATCATCAACTCGAGCCTTCTGAAACTGAAGAAGTGCAAAGATCCGGGTGCATTCACTATCCCTTGTACCTTGGGGAACATGAAGTTTGGAGAAGGTCTAGCAGATCTTGGAGCTGGAATCAATGTGATGCCTCTATCAGTTTACGATGCTCTTCATATGGGTGGGTTAAAGTCCACAGGAGTGATCATGTAGTTTGTAAACCGGAGCATTCAGCAACCAAATGGACTCCTTGAGGATGTCCTAATATGAGTAAATGATTTTATCTTTCTTGTGGATTTCTATGTCTTAGAGATGGCCAATGATGAGGAGGTGCACTAGCATACATTGATCCTAGGAAGGCCATTTTTGAAAACTACAAAGGCCAAGGTTGATGTGTATACTGGCACACTTTCCTTGGAATGTAATGATTTAAGAGCACAATTCAATTTACATGATGCCATGAAATTTCCCTGAGATAACCATTCTGCTTTACCAATTGATTCAATTGATTCATTGATATAAAATGCATGTGGTGATATTGTGGGAAAATCTTTTGTGATGCTAGAGTTTGAAAATGATTTTGAGTGCCCTAATTGTGATGGAATATCAAACTTATGTAAGGAATGTGTTGAAATTGATGCTTCTTTGACTGAAAATGTTATTGATAATACTGTTGAACTGTTATGTGAAAAGCACAACACTAGCCCACCCTCTATAGTTTCTGAGCAATTTGTAGAGTCAAAACCTGGAGCAGACTCGTTATAGCAGAGGCCTTGATGTCGATATAGTTGCTGCAACGAACCTGGTTCACTCCAGTGGGTGACTCTATCATGGAATCTGGAAAATTGCCCAACTGGGAAGTTTCTGGGTATCTGGGCACTTCTACTTCAGTTTTTGACCCTGAAACACAAAATTCCTTTCTTGTACTCTCTCTTCCTAATGCAAATTCCAGTTTTTTCTATTCCTTCACTTTTATTGGGTATGATGATGCATTTGTTCTGAGTTTATCTAAAGTTGCTGGTGTAGATGCTTCTTCATCACAACCATCATCAACCCTTGAACTGAAGCCCCTCCTCAACCACTTGAAGTATGCATACCTTGGGACAGTGAAGAATTCCATGTAATCACTGCCCATGACCTTAAGGGGGACCAAGAGGAAAAGTTGCTCAGAGTTCTCAAGAGCCATAAAAGGGCCATTGGTTGGACCTTCGCTTACATCACGGGTATTAACCCCTTTACATGTATTCATCATATTTTCTTAGAGGAGAGTGCTAAGCCCTGCAAGACAATCTCAAAGGCATTTGAATCCCTTTATATTGGATGTTGTGAGCAAGGAGGTCACAAAGTTGTTGGCTACGGGTATCATATACCCAACCTTTGATAGTCAATGGGTCATCCCAGTCTAGGTTGTCCCCAAAATGTCCAGCATTACGGTGGTGAAAAATTTCCAGAATAAATTGGTGCCTACAAAGGTTCAAAATAGTTAGCGAGTTTGCATCAATTATCGAAAGCTAGATCGAGCCACAAGAAAAGATCGATTTCCACTTCCTTTCATAGATAAGATGTTGGAGTGCCTGGCCGACCAATCCCACTATTGCTTTCTAGATGGATTCTTAGGCTACTTTCAGATCCACCTTGCTCCCAAAGATCAAGAAAAAACTACCTTCACCTTCCTATTTGGTACGTTAGCTTATAAGTGCATGCCATTTGGTTTATGCAACGCTCTAGGTACTTTTCAATGGTGCATGGTACGTATTTTCTCTGATTTCTTAGAAAGTTATATGGAGGTCTTCATGGATGATTTTACTATCTTTGGTCTTTCTTTTGATTCATGCTTGGGCAGCCTAACTAAAGTTTTGAAATGTTGTGTTGAAACTTACCTTGTACTTAATTTTGTAATGTGTCATTTTATGGTTCAACGAGGCGTAGTTTTAAGGGACATATTTCATCTAAGGGAATTACTGTTGATAAAGCTAAGATTGATCCTATCTGCTCTCTATCTTATCTCACATGCGTATGGGATGTTCATTCTTTTCTTGGCCATGCTGGTTTTTATAGGAGATTCATCAAAGATTTCAGGACACTAGCTATTCCTCTCACCTCATTGCTACAAAAGGTGCAAAATTTGTGTTCGATGACAAATGTAAGGAGGCTTTTGATGCTTTAAAGGCAGCATTGACCACAACACCTATCATTTAACCTCTCGACTGGAGCCTTCCCTTTGAGTGGATGTGTGATGCTTCTAACTGTGCCTTGGGTGCTAGGCTTGCACAATGGGTTAGTAAGGTCTTTCATGTCATCTATTATGCTTTTAGGAATTTAGATTCTACACAATCTAACTACACTATCACCGAAAATGAACTTTTGGCAATTGTTTTTGCTCTGGACAAGTTTTGGCCCTATTTGTTTGAAGCAAAATTAGTAGTGTTCTCGAATCATGCAGCATTGAAATACCCTTTGAAAAAACCCAAAACCAAACCTCGCCTTATCAGATAGATGTTTTTATTCCAAGAATTTGACATTGAAATTAAAGATAAAAATGGAGCTAAGAATTTGGTTGCTAACCATCTGAGTAAGTTGGAACATGTTGAGCATGATCCCATACCTTTTAATGATGTGTTTCTTGATGAACAATTGATGCATGTGGATGTCATCCCCTAGTTTGCCCATATTGCTAATTCTTGGTTGGTCGTGCCATTGCACCACACTTCACAAAATCTCAAATTGCCAAATTGAAGAGTGATTGTAAATATTTTGTATAGGATGATCCTTACTTGTGGAAATTTCGCTCTTACTAAGTGATTAGGAGATGTATTCTTAATACGGAGTTCAACTCTATTCTTCAGTTTTGCTATTCTTTGACATGTGGAGGCCATTTTGGGCCCTACTGTATTGCGAGAAAAGTCTTAAATTGTGGTTTCTATTAGCCCTCACTATTTAAAGACTCATGAATTTTGCAAAGCTTGTGAACAATACCAAAGGACAGGGAGAATATCCTGGAAGAATGAGATGTCTTAACAACCCTTATTATTTTGTGAATTTTTTTACGTTTTGGGCATTGACTTTATAGGTCCCTTTGTTATGTCCTCTGACTATGTGTACACCTTGCTGGCTGTGGATTATGTGTATAAATGGGTGGAAGCTATTACTATCAGGACTCATGATTCTTCAATTATTGTGTATTTTGTTAGGAAAAACATTTTTCACAGGTTTGGAACACCATATGTGTAACACCTCGATTTTTCTGTCTGAGCGAAAATGACCAAAATGCCTCGGAGGTCATTTTTCACTCGGAATTCGAGGATAGCCAACCCGGCAGTCCTCAAAGGGTCAACTCAATGTTTGAAGGGGATTGTGTAAGTTGTGTTTGATAGCAGAGATGAAAATCTCGTTTTCTGAACTTTCGGCTCAAAATGACCAAAATACCCCTATAGCATTTTACGCGGGTATTAGTGCCGTTTGAGCCCGGGATCTCTCCCTAGAGTTCAAAATGTTAATTATATGTGCTTGATAATATTTGTTTTGATCCGAGTGCTCCTGGGCAGTGTTTGTACGAAATTATGATTTTGCCCCTGGAATAGTGTTTTTAAGCCTAATGATGTAATTAAGCAAACCTAAGCAATATTAGGCTCTAATAAAAGATTAATTAATTTTGATAATTAATCTGGAGTCAAAATAATTTATTAAGGTTAATTAGAACCTAAGATTTCTTACATATACCTTAAATCTCTTTTTAAAAATCAAGATTTCAAGTCATGGAATCTTGAATAGTGTATGGTGGTCCGGGTCGTTGTGCACCTCCTAGACTGGAGTGCCAACAAAAATCACGAACCATGCCATCGACCTCTGAAAATGTAATGGAAAGAAAGAGATAGAGAGGGTGAGAATCTTGATAAAGAATCTCAGTACGGAAAAACCTCCTATCCTAGTGTCCCGTCTACGTTCCCAGGGACCTCGGGTTTATTAATAAAAGGTGAGCATGTATAAGATTCATTATTTAGGTTTTCAAAACACATTTATCCAAGGTCCATTCATTTTAGGATAAATCTTAATATCATGAATGCAGCATGTCATAGCATGAATGTATGGCAGAAACTATGCAATTACTACTTAATCAACAACATAAGGAAACATTGCTCATGTACCCGATATCAAGAAAGGAAATAGACTGTCATATGAATGCATTTTGCTTATGTGTCATTACTTGCATCATTAGTTCTCCTTCATGGGGCCACCCTAAAAAAAATCTAGGTTATGAGCTCATACCTAACTAGTCGTCACTAGTTCTCAGCTTATCCTCAGATAAGTATAAATATATCCTGACTCCCAGAGTGCAGGTTATGGGGCTTAAGGATCACCTATACCCGACTCCCAGAGTGCAGGTTAGGGTTATCTCTTTCTTCAAAATGCATCTACTTGCACCCAGTGCATATTAAATTTGTCCGCTTTGGCAGGCTGCATTTACCATACCCTCACAGTTTTGTTATCTTCTCACCATAACAGGAGAAATGCGTCTCGGCATGCTATGCAAGTATGCAACATAAACTCATGTTCTCAAATATCATCATAGCATGCCACAATATACACAACACTCATATCTCAAGTTTATACACTCATATGCACATAACATTAGCACTTTAGCAAAGCAAAAAACATGTTCTTACCCAGAATGCCGGAATAAGGGATCGGACTCAGGTAGTGCAAATGCTATGCATAACAAACCATATTAATAAACAAATATACACTTTGAAACACTAATTCTCATTCCCTCTCCTATCTTACAGTATTTTATGTTTTTGATCCTTACGGGTCTTAAACTTACGTTCTAATTAACCTAGCATCCAAATTAGGTCTTTTATGCACCTAAGGAATCACAACTAATAATTCTCACTAATTATTATGATTATGGACAATTCCAAACAGCATAGAGCAGAATGGGAAGAATTTATATTTCTCAATTATGGGTGTCTAGAAGTCACAACTTTGACCTTTTCTAAGTTTTGGCTTTTCTTAAGGTACTAAAACTAATTGTTACCACTTTTAGGAATTAAACCTACACTTATTAACATTTCTAAAACCATTTTATCTCTAATTTTACTCATCCCAAAACAGTGGCTATATTTTAGATTCTAAGGGATCTAAAACTCACATTTTTCAACTTTTTCACTTACTAGTTATCTCTAACACTCACAAAATAATTTTTGCTTCACTCAAACATAATCTTTACACATTTTAACTCATTAAAACAGCATCATACAGTGGCCATAAGTCCAGGGCAGTGGCCGAAGCACAAATCACAAACAATCATATAAAAATCACATTTAAAGTGCATGTAAGTTACTAGTTTCTCTTAGAATTATTTTAGAACCTCAAAACTCTTTTTGAAACCAATTTATTTCATCAAAATCATAACAATATAAGTCTACGGCAGTAGCTATTTCAAATCACTCTCAAGTGAGTTTAAAATTGTAACGCCCCGATTTTTCTATTAGAGTGAAAATGACCAAAATGCCCCTGAGGTCATTTTCAGCCCGAAATTCGAGGAAAGCCCGTTCGACAGTACTCGAAGGGCAAACTCAATGTTGGAAGGGGATTAGATAACTTGTGTACCTTCCCGGGATCGAAAATCTCGTTTTTCGAGTTTTCGGGTCAAAATGACCAAAACGCCCCTGCGGTGTTTTACCCATTTTGCAAGTGCCGAATGAACCCGAAACTTCTCCAGATGGTTTTAAAAGGCGTTTTTATGTATTCTATGACCTCAGTTTTAATTTTAGAAGTCCCGGGCAAAATTAGTACAAAATTACGATTTTGCCCCTAGTTTCGTGTTTTTACGCTTAATCGCGTGATTAAGCAAACCTAAGCAATATTAGGCTCTAATCGAAGGTTAATTAATTTCCCTAATTAATCTTGAGTCAAAATAATTTATTAAAGTTTATTAGAACCAAAAAGTACTTAATTACAACCTAAAATCATATTTTAATTTCAAGACACCTAGTCATAGAATCTTGAATAGTGTTTTCTCTTTCCAATTCCTTAAATCATGGAATTGTGTTACACATTGTTTATTCATAAATGAGTTTAAAATTCTCTAATGATGTATGAGCACTCCTAAACTTGTCATAAACTCCCTAAATCACATTCTTAATTACCTAAACTTAAGCTTAATCACTCCTAACCTTGTACCTAAGCTAATACACATCTAAACCTACCATTAACACACAATTAAATGGTCAAAACTCACCTCCACTCTGCTGTCCAGCCTTGGCCGAAGCTGCCCATCCCCATTGTGCATCACATGTTCAATTTTTCAACACTCTAAGGCCATACCTCAAGTCACATACACTATACCTTGTCATAACTTTCAATCAAGCTTGAATTTCCACATCAATAAATAATTAAAACAACCCATTTTCCCCATTTATTTGTGGCTGGAAAAGTTCCAGCCATGACAAGTTTCTAGAAGCCTAATTTCATAAAAATTTGATAGGAAATTAACTCACATCAAACCATACTTTGTAGCATAGCTTCCATACTTCAAACCATGCTTGAATGACCTTGTGTAAGAGATATTTTCTCTTCCTTTTCCCTCTAAACCACACGGCCACTCCCTCCCATTGTGAGCTCCATGGTTTTGTTTTTCTATAAATAGGATGCTTGTGATAGCCTTGTTGCACCTTGGAGCATTTGCTAAGTTTAGAGTTTTAGAGTTGTCTTGCTAGTCTTTCTTTTTCTCTCAAAATTTCAAGAGTGTTCTTCCTTTCTTTTCATCTTTATCTTCTTCATCTCTTCATCTCATCACCATCTCTTAACCATCAAACACCACCCCAAAACCTTGAACCATCATCAAACCTCTCAAACACCACACCTCAAACACAACTTCACTTGAAACACATTTCCTTCCTTTTTCTTGCATCAAGGTTGAATCATCATCACCATTCTAGGAGGTGTTGCTCATCTCATTTCCATCTTCAAGTCCAAGCTTTTACCTTCATCACAAGGTAGGGATTTGTTTTCAAACTTTGTTTTGCTCAAGAAAGTGTTTTTCTCTAGTTTCGTCTTGGATTCTTTTTGGACTTTCCTTTGTTTTTCCTTTCTTTTCATTTTCGGCCATGAGGCCTTGATTTTGGGCATGATAGCTTAATGATGAGAGTTTCTAGATGATGACATTGTGTTCATCTCAAAGAAACCTCTAAAGCTTGAGTTTTCCTTTTCTTATGACTTCATCTATATGATATCTAACTCACATGGTTTTCCAACTTAAGAAAATTAATCTAAGGATTTCTAAAAGCCCAAGCCTACCCTTGTCAACCTTAAAGTTGGCCGGCACGTTCTAGAGATTTTTCTCTAGATAGGGGTTTTGGGTATTTAATGAAGAACTTGATGTAGTTTCACTTTCTTTCTCTTTTATATGACTTTCGGTTTATGTGTTGAGATCTTTGAGATATTGTATTGGGTTGTTATCTTGTTAAAGTCTTGAATGAGCTCTAGTTAATCATAAAATGAACCTTGCATTATGTTTACTTTATGCTTTGCATATCATGTTTATTTCCTTGCTATCACTAAATACCAAGATAATGAATGAACTTGCATTATCATGTTTATATTTCAAGCTATGCATTATCATGTTTATATTTCAAGTTCTCACTTAATACCAAGATAATAATAAGTTGCATTCATGTTTACTTTGTGCTATCACTTTACTTTCTAATGGAACCTAAAATGAGTGCATGAGCATATTTATTTTTATGTCATCACCTAAATGAATCTAGAGCTCAAAGACTTGCCCATTGTTGTCTCAACAAAGGTCTAACAATATGTGTTTTTCTTGGGTTCATATTTCGGCCCTAAGAGGTCTTGAGGTTTCCAAGTATTTGAAACTATGTCTTATAATTTTTCCAAGCTTAAGTGAGTTTAAGGAATGCATAGAACCAAGTTTTGAGAATTTAGAACCTCTTGAGACAAAGATGAATTGGTCACTGCCCTCTTAAATATTCTTATGATTTTAGATGTTAAAATTGTTTATAAATGAGCCTTGAGAGTTTAAAAAGAGTTTCAAGAGAAACTAGTATCTTATGTGCTTTAGAAATTATGTTTTATGCCTTTTATGGAGAAGTATATTTTCGGTTCTTCCTTGCTCCTTGCTGCCACTGTATGTGCTGATTTGATGATGATAATGTGCCTATGTTTGAGTAAAAATAATGTTAAGACTCATATGCGAAAGATAGGATAAGTTAGGAACTAAAAAAGAATTAATTTGAGAATTCTAGATCCTTTAATTATGTAATTTTCTGGATTCTGTCCAGCAAGGTTTAGATTTAATAATCTTGGTTTTAAATTAGTTTAAATGTGTAGGAATGACTCATAATTGGTTTAGGACTTAATCTTGAAGCCTTAGGAGCAAACTAAACTTAGAAAGGGTCATTGTTGTGACTTCTAGGTACCCGTAAAGTTAGGATTTCAAATTCTGCATCCTTGAGGTTTAGAGATGTTCTTGACCATAGTGTGAGGTGAGGAATACTTAGTTATAACCTCATAGTTTCCCAAGAGACTAGGTTTTGATGATCGATAACTTAGAATGTGAGTTAAGGACTTTAAAGATCTAAACCGTATTCTCTAGAACCCCGTAATCACACAAATATAAAGTTGTCTAAATCTACATAGTGCTGTTTGGATAAGTCCTTGAGCATAAAAATTAGTAAAACTTACTAGTTGTGAACCTATAGGTGTGTAAGAGGTTAAGAATAATACTAGAACAATTAGTTTGCAAGTTTAAGACTCAAAAGAACCAAAGCATAACATACTATATGTTTATAACATAATAAGCTTGGGAGTTTGTATGTATGATTGTCTAAGGTGTGATTATGTGATAATGTAAATGCTATGGTTTTATGTATACATTATGAAGAAGTTTCTTGTGATGATGTATATGCTACAAGAAAGATTTATGTAATGAATAATGATGTATCTATGATTAACACTTTATGAGATCTTAAATGTGACACAACACTGAGACGCCTTCTTGGGTGACACCGGTTTAGCCGAGCACCCCCAAGAAAACAAATCCGTGAGGGTATTGACATAGAGCTTGCCAAAGCGGACAATACTACGATGCACTAGTTGCTAGTAGAGCGTTTCAAAGAGGAAATGACTCTAAGAAAGGTGATCCTTAATTGCCCCCTAGCCCGCACTATTAAGTCAGGATTATGTATATGTTACGCTTATCATAGGATAAGTAAGAACTAGTGACGACTAGTTAAGGTATGAGCTCATAACCTAGAGATGTTTTAGGGTGGCCCCATGAGATGAAAGTCAAAGTTAAAATGTCACATATGCTATATTACCTTATGCCAATGTTATAATGCTTCTTAGTTATTCTATTGTTTGGTTTACCTTTATGATGCATTCATATCATTAGTATATTTCTGCTTAAGTTATGAAGACACATTATAAAATATGACGGACCTTGGATAAATACCACTTTAGAAAACTAACTTAAAAAGAATTTATATGCATGAACACCTTTTAGAAATAAACCCAAGGTTCCTGGGGATATGATGATGTCACCTAGGTAGGGATAACCCTACTGAGAATTCTTTTAGAAAGATTCTCATTCCCTCTCTCTTTTCTTCCGTCATATCTTCAGATGGCGACATTTGTACTCTTCATCGACACCCCGGTATGGGAGATGCACGTTGACCCGACACTCGGGTCATATCATTTTGAGGGTCGCTGCACTGTCAGAGTATTCATGTTCATGGGACGACCCTTCGCGCACCACGTCCCGAGCTACTGCTTCACCCCGACTGCTCCTTACCGTCATAACGGGATTTTTGAGCGAGCGAGACAACGCGATAAGCAGATCCTCCGCATGGAGCTCGAGACATCAGCAGTACGCGAGTACCCCGAGTATGTGCCGCGTCCCCAGTACTCGGAGACGGACCCATCCGAGGACCCGCCATCCCACATGTACAGTTGGAGCTCCAGTCCCGCTCCCCCACCGATGAGGGCTGGGAGTGAGGAGACGGTGGTCCAGCCGAGGTTGGCATGCCCCGATGATGCGCTCGACCACTCCCGCCGAGATTCGTCAGTGGATCGACTCGACCCCACAATATTCGGACCAGCAGGAGTAGACATAGGAGGGGTAGTAGCTAGTGCACACACGCCACATAGTTGAGGACAAACCTTCTTTTGTATATGAGGTTGTCTACTCTAGGTGCACATGGGTATGGGTGTTGTTTCTCTTGTATTTACTTTTTATGATTTCCTTGTATTGCATTTCGGTTGTATTCTGCTTCCCGATGTATTGAATAGTCCTGCCCTTTAGGTAGGCACAGTATATATATATATATATCTATGTTTCAGTTGATGCCTCCATGATATGATGTGCCTCTTTATGCTTTCCTTATATGTTTCGCTATGCTTCCTCTTAAAAATTCGTGCGTGGCTCTCACTTTGATTTTAAATTCCAAAAAGAAAAATTTTACCCATATTTCCGCTAAGTATTTTCTAAGTAAAAGATGAGACCAAGAGGTAATATTCTAAAGATTAACCTAAGTACATACTAGTAGTCTTGGGTTAAGATTTAGGGTGTTACAAAAATCATAAAATCATGCTCAAAGTGTTCTTTGAGCTTTTCTATGCTTAAGAAAATCTTAAGACATAGTTTGTTGGTCCTTGTGACTAAATGAAACTTATGCTAAGCTCATCCTCATCACATGGCCGAAAATAATATTCATAGAATACTTCCATTTTCCAAACTTAACTTGAGATATGTAACACCCTAATAGTCAACCCAATACTCCTAGAACGTACTTGGCTAAATATTAGTCATTACTTCTTGTTTCAGTTCATTTATCGTTGAAAATACTTACTGAGAATACAAGCCAAACTTTTCTTTTTTAAAACCTCGATAAAGTAAGAGCCGCGTGTAGCATATATAAGCGATATAAAAGAGTGCAGAAATCTAAACATCAAGAAGGCTCCTCAAAGAACATAACACATCAAACATATATAGATAAACTACCCACTTAGAGGTGAGTTAAATTTGGGTACATGAAGATGAAATGCTAATACATAAGAAATGAAATACATAGGAAACGAAATACACAAGACATAAACCTACATGGTGCACCTAAGGTAGATAACCTTTACAACAAAATAAGGTTATCATGACTAGTGAAACGTGTGTGCACTAAAACTCCAAGAGTCGTCTACGGTTGATGGCCCGGGAACGGGGGGACGTATCCGATCCATGGTCGTAGCTCGTCGGGGATAGGTACACCAGATGGTCACACATGACCTCTATGTCTAGGGCGCATGGTTGGCCTCCAAGCCAACCGTGGCTGCGTAACTGTCTACTCACTCCCTTCTCCCATAGGTAGGGGAGTGGGAGCCGAACTCTCAGAATACACATGTGTTGGCTCGTCCTCGGAGGGGTCCATCTCAGAAAACCTCGAACGGGGGATGTAATCGGGGAAGTCTCGAACAGCCGATCCAGAAAGGGGGGTACGAAGCCTCCACTCGAAGGATGGGCGTTCTCGCTCAAAAATCATCTCGTCTCCATAGAGGGATGTAGGGGCGAAACGGTAACTCGGTACTGGATGGCTGAAGAGGCGTCCAACAAACACAAAAACTCAGACCGCGCAACGTCCCTCAAAATGATACGATCCGTGGTCCGGATCATAGTGGAACTCCAATGTGGGTGTGTCAATGAACAGCACGAAAGTCACCATCTGAATCTAAAGACGTGACGGAAAGAATGTAACAACCCCAAATTTATAACTAAGATAAATATTAATCTTAATTAGCGATAGCAAAACCAAGAGAATCTGGACAAATGTTATGAAACACAACAAATAGACTACTTAAGTATGTCTAGAGAAAAATGCAAAGAATTACGAAAATGCCATCACTTAGTGGAAATTACGAAAATGCCCTTGCTATGTAAAGGAAATTACCAAACTACCGTTGCCTTATTAAATAATGAAGATACCATTATTCTATGAATGCAATTACAAGAATACCACTATCATTGTCTAATTACAAAAATATCCTTGTCTTAGTTAAAGAAATTACTATAATGCCATTTGCACAAATCCCTAGACTTGTCTTTAGACAAGAATGAATCTGAGCCATTGGATTAAGATGATAACGCAATAATTTAACCACATACATCATACACATTTCTGAATCACATACATGCACTAAAGGTTAGAAAATCTCCACTAACATCTTTGCACAAAACATGAGCATTTTCATCCAACATGTTTGCTGTAACACCCTAATAGAACCCCACTGTGCTTAAGTTCACATTTGGATTCTATTAGTTGTCACTTATGCCTTGTATTAATTTTCTTTTGAAATTAACTTAGAAAAATAATGGAAGTTTTTTTTTTCTTTAAATAAATTAATTTTTTTGAAAACTTAAGCTCAGAATCGAGAAGTGAAATACATAGCGCTTTTATAGATAATAATCAAATTACATTGCGCACTTAATTAAATAAGCGGAATAAAAGACTAAGTGTAGAACAATTATCACATAAACTGGAATATAATCACTTAATACATAAGTCACAACAGGGCATATATCATACTGATAAGTTATTACAAATAACAATATAAGTTCTACTATTACTAATTGTTTCTCACAAACTATAATGTAACTAAAGCTCGGAATGCTCCTACTTGAACGGTTTGAAATCTTCACATGCTACCTCCTTCCTCACCACGGCCTCGTTGCTTTAGGTGGACACGTCTGTCTCACAGTAACGACAACGGAAAATAAACATAGGAGTGAGAAATACATGATTTCTCAAGAGGAGTTCCTACTTGTACTAAAAGTGTCATCGTTGTCGTCCCAGTCACTTGGGTTTATTATAAAAAGGTGAGCAGTAAGGATTCAATTATCAAACTTTCACAAACGTGATTAGCGAAGTGCAGTTACTTTTAAACTAATCTTGAACATTAGCGAAATATTCATTCAAGATTTCATCAAGCATACATATAAGCATATCATGTAAAACCACTAATAAGCAGTAATCATTTAGGAGCTGCATGCATTTCATGATTACTCATCCTCAACATTCACTTGTTTAGTGATCATCATCTTTCATTTATTTCATCAACATATTTCTTAATTATTCACGGGATGAATGCATCAATGCCTTAGACCACCCTAAAAGGGTAATGAGCTCATACCATGGCCGTCGCCATAACCTTTTTGGTTTTCATTCCGTTGCCGTGATCTCAACGGTTTAGGGGGTTAAGCCGTGAGTTTAGCTCAAGTCCACTTTTCCAGACTTTCATTGCTACTTTTTCAAACTTTAATTTTATTATTTCTTTTGGAAAATGAATGTATGCATATTATCATGTAATCACAATAAACCTTGGGCAATCAATCCTTCATCCTCATCATTTCATAATTCATCACCATACATTCACATTACTATAAATCACTTCATAAAACATGGACAATATCATGTAAATCTCATAGTAAACACTTTCATAGATAATTCATATTAACTAACCAAAGTTATCAAGTTGAGTTCCTAGTGTTCGTAAGAGGTAATGGATGTCTTAGTATTATCTTTTTCTCTTAGTGTTCTTTGTACTCTTAGCATTCCATTAATACATTAATGCACTTCAAAATATTATTATAGGTTCCTTATATATTTTTATTATGACTTTCATATAACTCTTGAAGATTATTATTCTACTTAAATTCTTAAAATTCTCTCTTTACAAGACTTGATTCTTTTATTTATAGTTTTGACATCTTTTAGAAGAAAGTTTATAATTCTCTGTATACTTGTTAGTAAAGATAGTTCCAAATTCCTAACTCATCAAATTTTAGCATTTACATCTTTGGAATAGTGTAAATCAACTGTAAACCATGCATAGGAGGGTTCCTAGGAAAGAGAGGTGGGTCACAATGGACATGCTTAAATACCAAGTCTTTCCTTAGCGTAACCTTTCCAAACTGCACTTTCACAGTACACTATCCCGAAATTTATTTCTCATTCTGTATTTACGTGGTACAAAGCTTTATACATAACATACATGGGTGTATTCCTATATGTGTTAGCTCTCCAACAAAGTTGAAATCAGTCCATTTACATTTTTCTAGAGTGAGTTACATCTATTTTACTACTACAAGGTCAGATTTAAAGTTTCAGTCTTAGGCTCTACTTTAAAAATTTATATCTTGAGCTAGAAAACTCCGTTTTGGGTGATTCTTTTTGGAGAGTGTTCTATAATGCATAGGAGGGCTCTACTTGATATTTTATGAACAGTAGCTTTCGAAGTACCTGCTGCCAAAAACAACTAGAAATTCCAGCACCTACCATTTTCATGTCTTAAGTTACCTTTATTAAATCAGGTTTCACATACAATCTTTTCAAGTTATATTTGAGTTTGATAACATCATAAGGGTACTCATAACAGAATAGAACATGTCATATTTCTAAAAATATATTTTTCAAATAATCATTTAAAACTTTTGACAATAACTCAAACTTGAGGCATTCTATCAAGGTTAGAAGC
Source organism: Dalbergia cultrata (assembly GCA_031216105.1). Classification (NCBI taxonomy): domain Eukaryota; kingdom Viridiplantae; phylum Streptophyta; class Magnoliopsida; order Fabales; family Fabaceae; genus Dalbergia; species Dalbergia cultrata. The sequence goes on from CM062345.1 coordinate 28,071,854, forward strand.
CAACAATGCTTGAACAATTAAAGATGAAGCTCCTACCTCTTGTGTAGGGTCTAAAAAGGGTCCTTCTCTTCTTCCTTAAGCTTCGAACAAGAGTCTTTGGAGTGGATGACCCTCCTTGAATCTTGGCTCTAGAACTTGAATGCTTACGAAAATATTTCTCACTAGAGTTAAAGATTGTAACTCTTGTGAGGGCTAGTGAAAGTTTGGACTTAGGATTTAAGTGTTTGGATGAAGTTTAGAGGATCAAGAGAAGTGTTTGAAGAACATAAGAAGAATGATAGAATAAGAAAGAAAGAACACTTAGGGAGTTTCTGAATTGAAGAGAGTTTGAGGAGTATTTATAGTGGAAAGATTAGAGAAAAAAACAGAAGATGGAAAGCACTTGGAGCATGATTTATGGAAACATGTTGGCTGAATTTTGGGATGAAAATGCTCCTTGTTTTGTGCAAACACGTTTCCATGTTTTGTGCAAACACGTTTCCATGTTTTGTGCAAACACGTTTCCATGTTTTATGCAAACATGTTGGATGAAAATGCTCCATGTTTTATGCAAACATGTTTCCATGTTTTATGCAAACACATTTCCATGTTTTGTGCAAAGATGTTAGTGGATATTCTTGTAATTCCATTCATAGAGTGAGGGTATATTTGTCATTTAATAAGGCAAGGGTAGTTTGGTAATTTCCTTTACATAGCAAGGGCATTTTCGTAATTTCCACTAAGTGATGGCATTTTCGTAATTCTTTGCATTTTTCTCTAGACATACTTAAGTAGTCTATTTGTTGTGTTTCATAACATTTGTCCAGATTCTCTTGGTTTTGCTATCGATAATTAAGATTCTTAGTTATAAATTTGGGGATGTTACATTTGCATAAAACATGGAGACATGTTTGCACAAAATAAGGAGCATTTTCATCCCAAAATTCAGCCAACATGTTTCCATAAATCCTGCTCTAAGTGCTTTCCTTCTTCTGTCCTAATCCTACCTGACCCAAAAGAAAAATTTGAGGTGTATTGTGATGCCTCGGGAAGAGGACTAGGATATGTTTTGATGCAAAATAGGAATGTAGTAGCCTATGCCTCTAGACAGCTCAAACCCCATGAAGTTAATTACCCAACCCATGACTTAGAGCTAGCGACTATTGTCTTTGCCTTAAAATTCTAGAGACATCATCTTTATGGTGTAAGGTTTGAAGTCTTTTCTAACCACAAAAGTCTGAAATACCTCTTCAACCAAAAGGAACTCAATATGAGACAAAGGCATTGGATGGAGTTTCTCAAGGACTATGACTTTGGGTTGAACTACCACCCAGGAAAGGCAAATATGGTAGCAGACGCTTTGAGTCGTAGGTCCTTGCATGCCGCTTGGCTCATGGTGAAAGAAAATGAGCTGATAGAAGATTTTAGGAACCTCAACTTAGGATATAGGGGGACTTCAGAACAAATTCGGTTAAGCCAACTAAGTATAACCAGTAGCTTTAAGGATCAAATAATTCAAGCCCAAAGGGAAGATGAGGATTTCCTTAGAACCTTAACCTTTGTCGAAGCAGGAAAGTTGAAAGAGTTTGTCCAGGATAAGGAAGGAGTGTGGAGATACCAAGGGAGAATCTGTGTACCTGCAAAAGAAGGACTGAGAGCTAGCATTTTGGAAGAAGCCCACAAGAGTCAATTTAGTGTACACCCCGGTATAACCAAGATGTACCATGACCTAAAAAAGATGTTCTGGTGGCCAAAGATGAAAGCAGATATAGCAAATATAGTGCAAAAATGTTTGGTATGCCAAAAAGTGAAGATAGAGCATCAAAAACCCTCCGGAGCGCTGTAACCTCTCGAAATCCCTGAATGGAAGTGGGAAGGAATATCCATGGATTTCGTGATGGGATTGCCAAGAACGCCTACCGGACATGACTCCATATGGGTAATTGTGGATAGATTGACCAAATCTGCTCACTTTTTACCCATTCGAGCAAATTACCCTTTGGAAAAGTTAGCTTAGCTATACATCCAAGAGATAATAAGGCTCCATGGAGTACCCAAAACCATTGTCTCAGATAGGGATCCAAGGTTCACCTCAAGATTTTGGGGAGCGATGCAAAAGGCGTTTGGTTCAAGGTTGTGTCTAAGCACTACCTATCACCCTCAAACTGATGGACAATCAGAAAGAACAATTGAAACCCTTGAGGATATGCTAAGAGCATGTGTCTTAGACCAGCCAAAAAGTTGGGACAAACAGCTTCCATTGATTGAGTTTGCATATAATAATAGTTACCACACTAGCATTGGGATGGCACCCTATGAGGCTTTCTATGGTAGAAAGTGTCAATCACCACTTTGTTGGTGTGACCCGGGAGAGCAAAGTATTTTGGGCCCTGATTTGGTAGAAGAAACAACCAAACAAATAAGGAGAATTAGGGAAAGAATCCTCACTGCTCAGAGTAGGTAGAAGAGCTATGCTGACAAGAGAAGGAAACCTCTCGAATTTCAAGAAGGAGAACACATATTCTTGCGAATTACTCCTACCACAGGTATAGGTCGTGCAATGAAAGTCAAAAAGCTAAGCCCTAGATTCTTAGGACCCTCCCAAATCCTCAACAAGGTAGGTCCCTCCGCCTACCAAATTGCATTACCTCCAAATTTGTCTAACCTACACAATGTTTTTCATGTGTCCCAATTGAGAAAGTATCAGTCAGACCCCAGTCATGTGTTTAAGCCAGAAACTATACAATTAAAACATGACTTAACTTTTGAATTACCATCGATGAGGATCGTGGATCATGGCATCAAGCAGCTGAGAAACAAATCTGTATCTCTGGTCCGAGTAGCCTGGGGACAAGATGGAATGGAAGAGCACACATGGGAGCTCGAGGAAGATATGCGAAAAGAATTTCCGAACCTATTCACAGGTATCAAATTTTGAGGGTAAAATTGTTAATAAGAAGGGGAGAAATGTAACATCCACAAATTTATAACTAAGATAAATATTAATCTTAATTAGCGATAGCAAAACCAAGAGAATCTGGACAAATGTTATGAAACACAACAAATAGACTACTTAAGTATGTCTAGAGAAAAATGCAAAGAATTACGAAAATGCCATCACTTAGTGGAAATTACGAAAATGCCCTTGCTATGTAAAGGAAATTAACAAACTCTTGTTGCCTTATTAAATGATGAAGATACCCTTACTCTATGAATGGAATTACAAGAATACCACTATCATTGTCTAATTACAAAAATATCCTTGTCTTAGTTAAAGAAATTACTACAATGCCATTTGCACAAATCCCTAGACTTGTCTTTAGACAAGAATGAATCTAAGCCATTGGATTAAGATGATAACACAATAATTTAACCACATACATCATACACATTTCTGAATCACATACATGCACTAAAGGTTAGAAAATCTCCACTAACATCTTTGCACAAAACATTACATGTTTGCACAAAACAAGGAGCATTTTCATCCCAAAATTCAGCCAACATGTTTCCATAAATCATGCTCCAAGTGCTTTCCTTCTTCTGTTTTTTCTCTAATCTTTCAACTATAAATACTCCTCAAACTCTCTTCAATTCAGAAACTCCCTAAGTGTTCTTTCTTTCTTATTCTATCATTCTTCTTATGTTCTTCAAAGACTTCTCTTGATCCTCTAAACTTCATCCAAACACTTAAATCCTAAGTCCAAACTTTCACTAGCCCTCACAAGAGTTACAATCTTTAACTCTAGTGAGAAATATTTTCTCAAGCACTCAAGTTCTAGAGGCAAGATTCAAGGAGGGTCATCCACTCCAAAGACTCTTGTTCAAAGCTTAAGGAAGAAGAGAAGGACCCTTTTTAGACCCTACACAAGAGGTAGGAGTTTCTTCTTTATTTGTTCAAGTATTGTTGGCTTCTAACTTTGCTCATGGATAGAATGCCTCAAACTTGAGTTATTGTCAAAAGTTTTGAATAATTATATTTTTAGAAAACACAACATGTTCTATTCTGTTATGAGTACTTTTATGATGTTATCAAACCCAAATATAACTTAAAAGATTGTATGTGAAACTTGAGTTAATAAAGATAACTTAAGACATGAACATGGCAGGTGCTGGAATTTCTAGTTATTTCTGGCAATAGTTACTTCGAAACTTAGTTTTCATAAAATATGAAGGATCTCGAAATGAAACTATTTTTATTATAAACTAGACTCATTGTAGAACACTCTCCAAAAAGAATCACCTAAAACGGAGTTTCCTAGCCCAAGATATAAATTTTTAAAGTAGAGCCTAAGACTGAAACTCTTAATCTGACCTTGTAGTAGTAAAATAGGTGTAACTCACTCTAGAAAAATACAAATGGACTGATTTCAACTTTGTGGAAAAGCTAACACATCTACAAACACACGTATGTATGCTATGCATAAAGTTTTACACCACAAAAATACAGAATGAGAGATATATTTTCGGGATAGTGTGCTAAAAAAGTCTTGAAGGTAGCGTGATACTGTGAGAGTACAATTTGGAAAGGTTCTGGCTAAAGAAAGACTTGGTATTTAAGCGTGTCCATTGTGACCCACCTCTCTTTCCTGGGAATCCTACTATGCCCAATTTACGATTGATTGACACTAATCTAAGATGTTAGTGCTACAAATTTTATTCTAAAAGATGTCAGAACTCTAAATAAAATATTCAAGTCTTGTAAAAAGATAATTTTAAGGATTTAAGTAGAATAATAATCTTCAGGAGATATATATAAAAGTCATAATAAAAATATATAAAGAACCTCTAAAAATATCTTAAAGGGTATTAATGTATTAATGGAAATACTAAGAGTACAAAGAAGACTAAGAGAAAAAGATAATACCAAGATATCCATAACCTATTAGGAACACTAGAGACCTAACTTGATAACTTAGGTTGCTTAATATGAATTATCTATGAGAATGTTTACTATGAGATTTACATGATATTGTCTATGTTACATGAAGTGATATACAGAAATGTGAATGTATTGATGAGATATGAAATGATAATGATAAAATGATTGACTGTGCCATGATTTATTAATGTGCATACATTCATGTTTCAAATGAAATAATAAATAGACCAACTCACTGCTTAATCCTCTTTGAGGATTAAGGTATTGATGATTTCACTCAGTGAGAATAAAAGTAAAACCTGAAAAAGTAGCAATGATAGTCTGGAAAAGTGGACTTGAGCTAAACTCACGGCTTAACCCCCCTAAACCGTTGAGATCATGGCAACGGAAAGAAAACCAAAAGGTTATGGCGACGGCCACGGTATGAGCTCATTACCCTTTAGGGTGGTCTAAGGCATTGATGCATTCATCCCGTGAGTAATTAAGAAATATGTTGATGAAATAAATGAAAGATGATGATCACTAAACAAGTGAATGTTGAGGATGAGTAATCATGAAATGCATGCAGCTCCTAAATGATTATTGCTTATTAGTGGTTTTACATGATATGCTTATATGTATGCTTGATGAAATACTGAATGGATATTTCTGCTAATGTTCATGATTAGTTTAAAAGTAACTACACTTCGGCTAATCACATTTGTGAAAGTTTGATAATTGAATCCTTACCTGTTCACCTTTTTATAATAAACCCGAAGTGACTGGGACGACAACGATGACACTTTTAGTACAAGTAGGAACTCCTACTGAGAAATCATGTATTTCTCACTCCTATGTTTATTTTTCGTTGTCGTTACCAGAGACAGACGTGTCCACCTAAAGCAACGGTGTAGGTCGAGGAAGGAGGTAGCGCGTGAAGATTTCAAACCTTTTAAGTAGGAGCATTCCAAGCTTTAGTTACATTATAGTTTGTGAGAAACAATTAGTAATAATAGAACTTATATTGTTATTTGTAATAACTTATCAGAATGATATAAGCCCTGTTGTGACTTATGTATTAAGTGATTATATTCCAGTTTATGTGATAATAGTTCTACACTCAGTCTCTTATTCCGCTTATTTAATTAAGTGTGCAATGTAACTTGATTATTATCTATAAAAGCGCTATGTATTTCACTTCTCGTTACAGGCTTAAGTTTTCAAAAGATTAATTTATTTAAAGAAAAAAAAAACTTCCACTATTTTTCTAAGTTAATTTCAAAAGAAAATAAATGCAAGGCATAAGTGACAACTAATAGAATCCAAATGTGAACTTAAGCATAGTGGGGTTCTATTAGGGTGTTACAAAGAAAAGGTAGGGGAGTGAGAATCTTTGCTAAAGAGACTCAGTAGGGTTTTCCTCCTATCTAAGTGACATTATCTACGTCTCCAGGAACCTCTGGTTCTTATAAAAATAGTGGACATGTAATAGTTCAATTATGAAGTTCGAAAACATTGATTACCGAGGCCCATTCTTTTTAACACATATCTTGTATTTACATGGATGCATCATACTTCATTATGCTATGCAAGATCTAACCAACTTATTAGCATATATGGTAAATATAGACATAGTAAATGGTACATAGATCATAGAACATAGAGCATAAAACATGGAACTTGGTACATGGTACATGGTATCTTATCTTGGTTACTTAGGTGACATTAAGATATTTACTTTGCACATGGGGCCACCCTAATTGTTCTCCATTTTGAGAAATGTAACAGCCTAATAGAACCCCACTGTGCTTAAGTTCACATTTGGATTCTATTAGTTGTCACTTATGCCTTGTATTAATTTTCTTTTGAAATTAACTTAGAAAAATAATGGAAGTTTTTTTTTTCTTTAAATAAATTAATTTTTTTGAAAACTTAAGCCTATAACGAGAAGTGAAATACATAGCGCTTTTATAGATAATAATCAAATTACATTGCGCACTTAATTAAATAAGCGGAATAAAAGACTAAGTGTAGAACAATTATCACATAAACTGGAATATAATCACTTAATACATAAGTCACAACAGGGCATATATCATACTGATAAGTTATTACAAATAACAATATAAGTTCTACTATTACTAATTGTTTCTCACAAACTATAATGTAACTAAAGCTCGGAATGCTCCTACTTGAACGGTTTGAAATCTTCACGTGCTACCTCCTTCCTCAGCTACGGCCTCGTTGCTTTAGGTGGACACGACTGCCTCTGTAACGACAACGGAAAATAAACATAGGAGTGAGAAATACATGATTTCTCAAGAGGAGTTCCTACTTGTACTAAAAGTGTCATCGTTGTCGTCCCAGTCACTTCGGTTTATTATAAAAAGGTGAACAGGTTAGGATTCAATTATCAAACTTTCACAAACGTGATTAGCCAAGTGCGATTACTTTTAAACTAATCTTGAACATTAGCGTAAATATTCATTCAAGATTTCATCAAGCATACATATAAGCATATCATGTAAAACCACTAATAAGCAAGAATCATTTAGGAGCTGCATGCATTTCATGATTACTCATCCTCAACATTCACTTGTTTAGTGATCATCATCTTTCATTTATTTCATCAACATATTTCTTAATTATTCACGGATGAATGCATCAATGCCTTAGACCACCCTAAAAGGGTAATGAGCTCATACCATGGCCGTCGCCATAACCTTTTGGTTTTCATTCCGCTGCCGTGATCTCAACGGTTTAGGGGTTAAGCCGTGAGTTTAGCTCAAGTCCACTTTTCCAGACTTTCATTGCTACTTTTTCAAACTTTACTTTTATTATTTCTTTTGGAAAATGAATGTATGCATATTATCATGTAATCACAATAAACCTTGGGCAATCAATCATTCATCCTCATCATTTCATAATTCATCACCATACATTCACATTACTATAAATCACTTCATAAAACATGGACAATATCATGTAAATCTCATAGTAAACACTTTCATAGATAATTCATATTAACTAACCAAAGTTATCAAGTTGAGTTCCTAGTGTTCGTAAGAGGTAATGGATGTCTTAGTATTATCTTTTTCTCTTAGTGTTCTTTGTACTCTTAGCATTCCATTAATACATTAATGCACTTCAAAATATTATTATAGGTTCCTTATATATTTTTATTATGACTTTCATATAACTCTTGAAGATTATTATTCTACTTAAATTCTTAAAATTCTCTCTTTACAAGACTTGATTCTTTTATTTATAGTTTTGACATCTTTTAGAAGAAAGTTTATAATTCTCTGTATACTTGTTAGTAAAGGTAGTTCCAAATTCCTAACTCATCAAATTTTAGCATTTACATCTTTGGAATAGTGTAAATCAACTGTAAACCATGCATAGGAGGGTTCCCAGGAAAGAGAGGTGGGTCACATTGGACATGCTTAAATGCCAAGTCTTTCCTTAGCTAGAACCTTTCCAAACTGCACTTTCACAGTACACTATCCCGAAATTTATTTCTCATTCTGTATTTACGTGGTACAAAGCTTTATACATAACATACATGGGTGTATTCCTATATGTGTTAGCTCTCCAACAAAGTTGAAATCAGTCCATTTACATTTTTCTAGAGTGAGTTACATCTATTTTACTACTACAAGGTCAGATTTAAAGTTTCAGGCTTAGGCTCTACTTTAAAAATTTATATCTTGAGCTAGAAAACTCCGTTTTAGGTGATTCTTTTTGGAGAGTGTTCTATAATGAGTCTAGTTTATAGTAAAATTATTTTAATTTCGAGATACTTAATATTTTATGAACAGTAGCTTTCGAAGTACCTGCTGCCAGAAACAACTAGAATTTCCAGCACCTACCATTTTCATGTCTTAAGTTACCTTTATTAAATCAGGTATCACATACAATCTTTTCAAGTTATATTTGAGTTTGATAACATCATAAAGGTACTCATAACAAAATAGAACATGTCATATTTCTAAAAATATATTTTTCAAATAATCATTTAAAACTTTTGACAATAACTCAAACTTGAGGCATTCTATCAAGGTTAGAAGCCAACAATGCTTGAACAATTAAAGATGAAGCTCCTATCTCTTGTGTAGGGTCTAAAAAGGGTCCTTCTCTTCTTCCTTAAGCTTCGAACAAGAGTCTTTGGAGTGGATGACCCTCCTTGAATCTTGGCTCTAGAACTTGAATGCTTAAGAAAATATTTCTCACTAGAGTTAAAGATTGTAACTCTTGTGAGGGCTAGTGAAAGTTTGGACTTAGGATTGAAGTGTTTGGATGAAGTTTAGAGGATCAAGAGAAGTTTTTGAAGAACATAAGAAGAATGATAGAATAAGAAAGAAAGAACACTTAGGGAGTTTCTGAATTGAAGAGAGTTTGAGGAGTATTTATAGTGGAAAGATTAGAGAAAAGCAGAAGATGGAAAGCACTTGGAGCATGATTTATGGAAACATGTTGGCTGAATTTTGGGATGAAAATGCTCCTTGTTTTGTGCAAACACATTTCCATGTTTTGTGCAAACACGTTTCCATGTTTTATGCAAACATGTTGGATGAAAATGCTCCATGTTTTATGCAAACATGTTTCCATGTTTTATGCAAAGATGTTAGTGGATATTCTTGTAATTCCATTCATAGAGTAAGGGTATCTTTGTCATTTAATAAGGCAAGGGTAGTTTGGTAATTTCCTTTACATAGCAAGGGCATTTTCATAATTTCCACTAAGTGATGGCATTTTCGTAATTCTTTGCATTTTTCTCTAGACATACTTAAGTAGTCTATTTGTTGTGTTTCATAACATTTGTCCAGATTCTCTTCGTTTTGCTATCGATAATTAAGATTCTTAGTTATAAATTTGCGGATGTTACATTTCTCCCCTTCTTATTAAAAATTTTGCCCTCAAAATTTGATACCTGTGAATAGGTTCGGAAATTCTTTTCGCATATCTTCCTCGAGCTCCCATGTGTGCTCTTCCATTCCATCTTGTCCCCAGGCTACTCGGACCAGAGATACAGATTTGTTTCTCAGCTGCTTGATGCCATGATCCACGATCCTCATCGGTGGTAATTCAAAAGTTAAGTCATCTTTTAATTGTATAGTTTCTGGCTCAAACACATGAGTGGGGTCTGACTGATACTTTCTCAATTGGGACACATGAAAAACATTGTGTAGGTTAGACAAATTTGGAGGTAATGCAATTTGGTAGGCAGAGGGACCTACCTTTTTGAGGATTTGGAAGGGTCCTAAGAATCTAGAGCTTAGCTTTTTGACTTTCATTGCACGACCTATACCTGTGGTAGGAGTAATTCGCAAGAATATGTGTTCTCCTTCTTGAAATTCGAGAGGTTTCCTTCTCTTGTCAAAGATAGCTCTTACGCCTACTCTGAGCAGTGAGGATTCTTTCCCTAATTCTCCTTATTTGTTTGGTTGTCTCTTCTACCAAATCAGGGCCCAAAATACTTTGCTCTCCCGGGTCACACCAACAAAGTGGTGATTGACACTTTCTACCATACAAAGCCTCATAGGGTGCCATCCCAATGCTAGTGTGGTAACTATTATTATATGCAAACTCAATCAATGGAAGTTGTTTGTCCCAACTTTTTGGCTGGTCTAAGACACATGCTCTTAGCATATCCTCAAGGGTTTGAATTGTTCTTTCTGATTGTCCATCGGTTTGAGGGTGATAGGCAGTGCTTAGACACAACCTTGAACCAAACGCCTTTTGCAAAGCTCCCCAAAATCTTGAGGTGAACCTTGGATCCCTATCTGAGACAATGGTTTTGGGTACTCCATGGAGCCTTATTATCTCTTGGATGTATATCTGAGCTAACTTTTCCAAAGGGTAATTTGCTCGAATGGGTAAAAAGTGAGCAGATTTGGTCAATCTATCCACAATTACCCATATGGAGTCATGTCCGGTAGGCATTCTTGGCAATCCCATCACGAAATCCATGGATATTCCTTCCCACTTCCATTCGGGATTTGAGAGGTTGCAGCACTCAGGAGGGTTTTGATGCTCTATCTTCACTTTTTGGCATACCAAACATTTTTGCACTATATTTGCTATATCTGCTTTCATCTTTGGCCACCATAACATCTTTTTTAGGTCATGGTACATCTTGGTTATACTGGGGTGTACACTAAATTGACTCTTGTGGGCTTCTTCCAAAATGGTAGCTCTCAATCCTTCTTTTGCAGGTACACAGATTCTCCCTTGGTATCTCCACACTCCTTCCTTATCCTGGACAAACTCTTTCAACTTTCCTACTTCGACAAGGGTTAAGGTTCTAAGGAAATCCTCATCTTCCCTTTGGGCTTGAATTATTTGATCCTTAAAGCTACTGGTTACACTTAGCTGGCTTAACCAAATTTGTTCTGAAGTCCCCCTATATCCTAAGTTGAGGTTCCTAAAATCTTCTATCAGCTCATTTTCTTTCACCATGAGCCAAGCGGCATGCAAGGACTTACGACTCAAAGCGTCTGCTACCACATTTGCCTTTCCTGGGTGGTAGTTCAACCCAAAGTCATAGTCCTTGAGAAACTCCATCCAACGCCTTTGTCTCATATTGAGTTCCTTTTGGTTGAAGAGATATTTCAGACTTTTGTGGTCAGAAAAGACTTCAAACTTTACACCATAAAGATGATGTCTCCAGATTTTTAAGGCAAAGACAATAGCCGCTAGCTCTAAGTCATGGGTTGGGTAATTAACTTCATGGGGTTTGAGCTGTCTAGAGGCATAGGCTACTACATTCCTATTTTGCATCAAAACACATCCTAGTCCTCTTCCCGAGGCATCACAATACACCTCAAATTTTTCTTTTGGGTCAGGATTAGGACAGGGTAGTAGTCAACTTCTTCTTTAGTTCTTGGAAACTCTCTTCACATTCTGGGCTCCATATAAAAGCTGAATTCTTCCTTGTTAGCTTGGTGAGGGGTAAGGTAGTTTGGGAAAAACCTCTAATGAACCTTCGGTAGTAACCGGCTAGCCCTAGAAAACTCCTAATCTCCTTTACAAAGGGTAGGGGTTTCCCATTGTTGCACCGCTTCTATCTTACTTGGGTCTACTGCTATTCCCCCATGTGACACTACATGACCTAAGAACTTAACTTCCTTCGTCCAAAATTCACCCTTGGACAACTTTGCATAAAGTTTCTTGTTCCTCAACACCTCCAACACCACTCGTAAGTGTTCTTCGTGCTCTTCTTCAGTTCTAGAGTAAACTAGAATGTCATCGATGAACACTATTACAAACTTGTCCAAGTATGGTCTAAATATCCTATTCATGTAGTCCATAAACACTGCCGGTGCATTGGTTAACCCAAATGACATCACATTAAACTCATAATGTCCATATCTAGTCCTAAAGGCTATCTTTGGTATGTCCTCCTCCTTCACTCGAATCTGGTGGTATCCTGATCGCAGATCTATCTTGGAAAACACTTGGGCTCCTCTTAATTGGTCCATGAGGTCATCTATTCTAGGCAAAGGGTATTTATTCTTTATGGTCACTTGGTTTAGCTGCCTATAATCCACACATAACCGCAAGCTCCCATCCTTCTTCTTGACAAATAGCACTGGAGCTCCCCATGGTGAAGCACTAGGCCTAATGAATTTCTTCTCTAGTAGCTCCTCTAATTGCTTCTTCAATTCTGTTAACTCGGCCAGTGGCATCCTATAAGGAGCTATAGATATGGGTCCCGTTCCCGGTACCAAATCTATAGAAAACTCAATCTCCCTTTTTGGAGGAAATTCCTTTACTACAAGGATCTTTTCTAGAGCTTGCTCCACTTCCCTCTCACTTGTCATCAGGAAAACATATCCTCGCTCTTCATTCCTACTATCCCCCACGATAATGGAGTTTAGGTATAGTCATACCTTTCTATCAAGTTTAGAGGGATTGGGTAAAGATGGTTTGGGAAGAAATACTAGTGACTTATTTGCACAATGTAGTAACACACGGTTAGCCGAAAGCCAATCCATGCCCAAGATTACATCAAAACTAGACAAGGGTAGACAAACTAAATCATGATGAAAAATCCTATCAGCTACCTCAAATTCACAATTTAGGCAGGCTTGATCAGTTCTAACAGTATTTATAGTGGGTGTAGAGACAACTAAGATGATTTTTAAGTCAGATATATACAACCTCAACTTATTAGCACAATCATATGAAATGAATGAATGTGTTGCGCCAGAATCAAACAATACAATTAAGGGTTTTCCATTAATTATACACTTACCTTGAATCAGATCATCGGATTCCGAGGGCATCTCAAAGAAGTGATAGCAAACACGCCGTCCACATGCCTTAGGCTTAAATGTAGATGACTGATTGAGCTTTAGGCACTCTCTAGAATAGTGTCCTGTCTGTCCACACCGATAACAAACATTCTTACCAAATCTGCATTCCCCTCCATGTATCTTTCCACAAGTGGCACAAGGGGTCTAGTCATAGGTTCAGGGACGCTGACCATCCTAGGTCGATTAACAGCTTGTGTCTTAGGTTGATTCATCATAGGGTGTTGGGGTTGTTTCCCTTTAAATCCACCTCCTTGGTAGGGTTTCTTGTAAGGGGGTGGGAACCCTCGGTGACCTTGTTGAGCATACCTCTTCCTATTCTCTTCAACTCGGTGGGCAACTAGCTGGCGATTGCAACTCTCAGCCACTTGGCTTTTGCTGACTAAAGATGCATAGTCAGTGACCTCCAGTGGAGCCACAGATGCCAAAATGTCGGCCTCAAACCACTCTCATATTTCATGCATTTCCAAGCCTCGTTGGGATTACTTTGGTAGCTAGTTGAGTGTTTGATCAGTTCTTCAAACTTAGGCTGTGTACTCACCACACTTGATTTCCCTGTGTCGACCTTGAAATTCTACTTCCTTTGCCTTCTTAACCGGATCTGGAAAATATTTCTTATGGAATGTAGCATAGAAAACCTCCCACGTAATCAGTATGTCGGCACTTTCAAGCAAGCCCTTTGCACCCTTCCACCACGCTGCAGCCTCTCCTTTCGACATATAAGTAGAGAATGCCACCTTTTGTTCATCGAGCATTCTACCACCGAAAACCTTCTCCATCTCTTGAATCCATATGTCACTATTTCAGGGTTAGTTGTCCCTTTGAATTACGGAGGTCCAACCCTCTTGAATTCTCGAGAATTTTCCATGTTCTTGGTTCCCAACTGATTCCTCGACATCCTATTCATCTGCTCCCTCATCATCAAGTTGCTTGTGCTTGCATAGCCCTAGCCATCTCCTGGAGTGCATTTGCGGTTCATCATGATTACCTCCACCGCGTGCCCCATGCGTCGCTTGTCGCCATTAGTTCCTAGACACACCAAACAACAATCCATCGAGTTGATCGGGCTCAATACTATAGCTAAGCATGGTAGCAACTATGGCGATATCACAAGACGATCATGCATTTCTAAATCCTATATCCCATCATACAGATAAGATTAATAGCATGATATCATAGACGAAGCATAGTCACCCATTCCTCAGGCTTAAATAGGATGAATCGCTCGATACCATAATGTAATGACCTAATAGAACCCCACGTGCTTAAGTTCACATTTGGATTCTATTAGTTGTCACTTATGCCTTGTATTAATTTTCTTTTGAAATTAACTTAGAAAAATAATGGAAGTTTTTTTTTCTTTAAATAAATTAATTTTTTGAAAACTTAAGCACATGTAGAAGTGAAATACATAGCGCTTTTATAGATAATAATCAAATTACATTGCGCACTTAATTAAATAAGCGGAATAAAAGACTAAGTGTAGAACAATTATCACATAAACTGGAATATAATCACTTAATACATAAGTCACAACAGGCATATATCATACTGATAAGTTATTACAAATAACAATATAAGTTCTACTATTACTAATTGTTTCTCACAAACTATAATGTAACTAAAGCTCGGAATGCTCCTACTTGAACGGTTTGAAATCTTCACGTGCTACCTCCTTCCTCAGCTACGGCCTCGTTGCTTTAGGTGGACACGTCTGTCTCTGGTAACGACAACGGAAAATAAACATAGGAGTGAGAAATACATGATTTCTCAGTAGGAGTTCCTACTTGTACTAAAAGTGTCATCGTTGTCGTCCCAGTCACTTGGGTTTATTATAAAAGGTGAGCAGTAAGGATTCAATTATCAAACTTTCACAAACGTGATTAGCGAAGTGCGATTACTTTTAAACTAATCTTGAACATTAGCGAAATATTCATTCAAGATTTCATCAAGCATACATATAAGCATATCATGTAAAACCACTAATAAGCAATAATCATTTAGGAGCTGCATGCATTTCATGATTACTCATCCTCAACATTCACTTGTTTAGTGATCATCATCTTTCATTTATTTCATCAACATATTTCTTAATTATTCACGGGATGAATGCATCAATGCCTTAGACTACCCTAAAAGGGTAATGAGCTCATACCATGGCCGTCGCCATAACCTTTTTGGTTTTCATTCTGTTGCCGTGATCTCAACGGTTTAGGGGGTTAAGCCGTGAGTTTAGCTCAAGTCCACTTTTCCAGACTTTCATTGCTACTTTTTCAAACTTTACTTTTATTATTTCTTTTGGAAAATGAATGTATGCATATTATCATGTAATCACAATAAACCTTGGGCAATCAATCATTCATCCTCATCATTTCATAATTCATCACCATACATTCACATTACTATAAATCACTTCATAAAACATGGACAATATCATGTAAATCTCATAGTAAACACTTTCATAGATAATTCATATTAACTAACCAAAGTTATCAAGTTGAGTTCCTAGTGTTCGTAAGAGGTAATGGATGTCTTAGTATTATCTTTTTCTCTTAGTGTTCTTTGTACTCTTAGCATTCCATTAATACATTAATGCACTTCAAAATATTATTATAGGTTCCTTATATATTTTTATTATGACTTTCATATAACTCTTGAAGATTATTATTCTACTTAAATTCTTAAAATTCTCTCTTTACAAGACTTGATTCTTTTATTTATAGTTTTGACATCTTTTAGAAGAAAGTTTATAATTCTCTGTATACTTGTTAGTAAAGGTAGTTCCAAATTCCTAACTCATCAAATTTTAGCATTTACATCTTTGGAATAGTGTAAATCAACTGTAAACCATGCATAGGAGGGTTCCCAGGAAAGAGAGGTGGGTCACATTGGACATGCTTAAATACCAAGTCTTTCCTTAGCCAGAACCTTTCCAAACTGCACTTTCACAGTACACTATCCCGAAATTTATTTCTCATTCTGTATTTACGTGGTACAAAGCTTTATACATAACATACATGGGTGTATTCCTATATGTGTTAGCTCTCCAACAAAGTTGAAATCAGTCCATTTACATTTTTCTAGAGTGAGTTACATCTATTTTACTACTACAAGGTCAGAGTTAAAGTTTCAGTCTTAGGCTCTACTTTAAAAATTTATATCTTGAGCTAGAAAACTCCGTTTTAGGTGATTCTTTTTGGAGAGTGTTCTATAATGAGTCTAGTTTATAGTAAAATTATTTTAATTTCGAGATACTTAATATTTTATGAACAGTAGCTTTCAAGTACCTGCTGCCAGAAACAACTAGAATTTCCAGCACCTACCATTTTCATGTCTTAAGTTACCTTTATTAAATCAGGTTTCACATACAATCTTTTCAAGTTATATTTGAGTTTGATAACATCATAAAGGTACTCATAACAAAATAGAACATGTCATAATTCTAAAAATATATTTTTCAAATAATCATTTAAAACTTTTGACAATAACTCAAACTTGAGGCATTCTATCAAGGTTAGAAGCCAACAATGCTTGAACAATTAAAGATGAAGCTCCTACCTCTTGTGTAGGGTCTAAAAAGGGTCATTCTCTTCTTCCTTAAGCTTCGAACAAGAGTCTTTGGAGTGGATGACCCTCCTTGAATCTTGGCTCTAGAACTTGAATGCTTAAGAAAATATTTCTCACTAGAGTTAAAGATTGTAACTCTTGTGAGGGCTAGTGAAAGTTTGGACTTAGGATTGAAGTATTTGGATGAAGTTTAGAGGATCAAGAGAAGTTTTTGAAGAACATAAGAAGAATGATAGAATAAGAAAGAAAGAACACTTAGGGACTTTCTGAATTGAAGAGAGTTTGAGGAGTATTTATAGTGGAAAGATTAGAGAAAAAAACAGAAGATGGAAAGCACTTGGAGCATGATTTATGGAAACATGTTGGCTGAATTTTGGGATGAAAATGCTCCTTGTTTTGTGCAAACACATTTCCATGTTTTGTGCAAACACGTTTCCATGTTTTATGCAAACATGTTGGATGAAAATGCTCCATGTTTTATGCAAACATGTTTCCATGTTTTATGCAAACACGTTTCCATGTTTTGTGCAAAGATGTTAGTGGATATTCTTGTAATTCCATTCATAGAGTAAGGGTATCTTTGTCATTTAATAAGGCAAGGGTAGTTTGGTAATTTCCTTTACATAGCAAGGGCATTTTCATAATTTCCACTAAGTGATGGCATTTTCGTAATTCTTTGCATTTTTCTCTAGACATACTTAAGTAGTCTATTTGTTGTGTTTCATAACATTTGTCCAGATTCTCTTGGTTTTGCTATCGATAATTAAGATTCTTAGTTATAAATTTGGGGATGTTACAAGAAACCTCTAGGTTATGAGCTCATACTTCACTAGTCATCACTAGCACATATTCTTATCCCTTTTGATAAGTTAAGGTCCCGACTTAAAGTATGGGCTAGGGGGCTAGAATCACCTCATCCCCATCCCTAGTTTGATGGTACCGAAGGATTATTTTCTCATAGTTTATGTCACCTTAAATCTTAGCATGTTATAACAAGATGCCACATAATTCATACATATCACATATCTCATATAATTTTAACATAGGCATCTCTAAGGTTCTAAGAGAACAATAACATGCAATTGATAATTCTATCATCATATAGCATCAAATAAGTCATGAGAAAACACATCAATTCATCATTCATAGAGGGCACACAAAACCATTCCCTTAAAAGTAAAAACCCCTCAATCGGGTAACCTCAAACTTCCGAATTATTCTTTTAGACCTCTAAGGGATTGATTAACCTCATTACCATAATTTATTAAGTCCTAGAACCTAATTAATTATGGCTGGGCAACATAGGCAGTAAGTATATTTTGACGAATTACGGTGTTCTAGAAGTTACGTTTTAGGTCCTTTCTCATTACTGACTTTTTCTATGATGCAATAATTAATACTTAAACCAATTATGAGTCATTTTCACCCATCTAAACATGTTATAATATGATTCTACAAACTCTACCAAGGCTGGAATATAATATACAATTTCATTTCCTAAGGAGTTCTAGAAATCACATTTTCAAACTACTATAGTTACTAAGCATACCTAAGATGCCTAGAACAATTATCATACAATTGGTAAGGTATTTAAACACATATAGACCACCCAAAATAGAAATTAAGCTACTGGAATAAATAAGGCAGAACTGAAAATATACTCATCATATCAAGCATCGGACTTTTTATTTCAAATACACCTAACTTGCTAGTTTCTCTTGGAACCTTTTTAGGACTTCAAAAACTCCTTTGAAAACAATGTATTTCATTAGAATCATCATTAAACACATAAGGGCAGTGGCTATTTCAAAACGAACTCAAGAGAGATTTAAATCGTAAAACCTTGCTCAAAACATTTCTTGAGATCATCTAAACTTAAGAAAATTATAAAACATAGGTTTTGGCACTTGTGACTAGATGAAACTTACACCAAGTTCATCATCATCACATGCTCGAAAAATCAAAGAGCAAAACATAATCATTTCCAAACTTTACTTAAGATACCAAAGGACAAGTCTTTGAGCTCCAATATTTTAAGTGATAACAAGAATATAAACATGCTATGCATTTCATTTTTATCTTTATTAGAAAGTAAAGTGAAGGCTCAAAATAAATATGAGATGCCACTCATTTTTATCTTAAGATTAGGTAATAACTTGAAAAGTAAACATGAAATGCAAAGCTTGAATTTAAACATGATAATGCAAGTTCACTTATTTATTCTTGAGAGTTTAGTGACAGCATAAAATAAATATGCTATGCAAGGCATAAATTTAAACGTGAATGCTAGTCCCTTATTATATGTCATTAGAGCTCATACAAGACTTTAAAGAGTTAATATCACATTCTCAATTCCAATCTCGTCATCATAAAGCTAGCTCTAGAGTTCTAAGAACCAAGACTTCAAAGAAATCTCATGGTTCTTTGAACATCATCATCATGCTTCAAGGAAATAAGCTCAAGAGAACAAAACTTCAAAAAGGAAAAGAGCAAGAAACCAAAACCATGAAGAGAAAGAAAAATACACCATGTTCTTTATTATGTACCCAAGACCCCTATCTAGAGTAAAACTCTAGAACGTGCTGGCCAACTTTAAGGTTGACAAGGGTAGGCCTTGGGCTTATTGAAATCCTTGATTAATTTTCTTGAATTGAAAACTTTAGTGAGCTAAGTAGTATAGGTAGAACCTTAAAGAAAGAAAAACCTCAAACTTTAGAGGTTTCATGAGAGATGAACACATAGTCACCTCTAGAAAACATTCATCATCAAGCCATCATGTTCAAGGCCTTGAGGCCCAAAAAGGAAAAAGGAAATGAGAAGGAAAACTGAAAAGAAACCAAGAGAAACTTAAGAAAAATAACATTTTTTTTAAGAACAAAGCTCATTTGAATGCAAAGAAATAATGTAAAACAACTCCTTACCAAGTATGGGTGTTCGTGAAGACAAGGAATAGTTTGATCTTGAGGAGGAAACAAGAAGAAATCTCCTTGTATCTTGGAGTATAGCTTCAGCCTCGAAGAGAAATGAAGGAAGAAGATGTGTTGGCTTGTGTTTGCGCTTGGGGATGTGTTTAGATGAGGACTAGATGAAGATTGAGAGGTGGAGGGGTGGCGGTTTCTCTTAGAACAAGGAGGAGAAAAGAAAGCTTTGAGAGAACTAGCACTTTCTTAAGACTTCAAACTTAGCAAATGATTCAAAGTGAAGCAAGGCTCACCAAGATAAAGTATTTATAGAATTTTGAATCATGAGGAAGTGAATGGGGAGGGGTAACCGTGTGGCCTCTCATAGCTTGGGGAAGAGAAAATATCTCTTACAAGTTGTCATTCAAGGCATGGTTGAAGGCAAGATAGGTATGGGCTTAAGCATGGTTCAAGGTAAGGTGATTTCTTGTTGATTTGAATTGAAATAAATCTTCTAGAAGGGAAAGGGAGGGCTGATGGTTTTGGGACAGCCAAAGGGGAGGAAATATCTCATTCATTTAGTCATATCAAGTGTAACGCCCCGATTTTTCTCTAAACATATAAATGATCGAAATGCCCCTGAAGTTATTTTTACTTGAAACACGAGGATGGCCATCTTGGCCATCCTCATAAGAGCTTTGATTATGTAAGAAGGGGATTCTATGTATTTGAATGTTTAATAGAGCAGAAGAATCTCATTTCTGAGGTTTCTGTGCACCTTATAGTAATTTAAGGCAATTTTGAGTTCTGTTTTGACCCGGACTTGTCCCAGAGGTCTAAAACAATGTTTTTAAGGCATGATTTATGTTTGCTTGAGTCTTCGTGGTCCCAGGCAATTTTTGTAAAAAATTACGATTTTGCCCCTGCTTAAGTGCATTAGGGCTTAACGACGTTTTTAAAAACAAAACCTAAGCAATATTAGGCTCTAATTAAATATTATTTAATTTTCATAATTAATCTAGAGCTAAAATAATTATTTGAGATTGATTATGACCTAAAATTGCTTAAGGAAATTTAAAACCTAATTCTAGTCTTATTTCTTTAAGAAAGCATCTAAGAATAGTGTTTTCACTATTCAATCTCCCTAAATCAAGGAAGTGTGATTGTTCCCTAATCTCTAGTCAATAGAGTTTGACTCCACAAATCTAACAAGATCACTCCCAAATTAGGTTGCTCATGGCCCTAATTACCAAATTAGTTCACCTAAACACTTGGTTAGAAAACCTTAATTAGTGGCCTAATCTTGTTTGCTCCTAAACACATCATTAACGTATGATTAATTGAATGAAAAACCCTCCCCCTTGGCTCTTATGACCACCGGCCACACATAATTATTTTATTTTCTAGTCATTCAAAGATCATTTCAAGACCATGCCTCAAGTCATACCACAACATGCTTCACCATGACAATCTTACCTTGCATACTATGCTTGAATGACTAAATGAATGAGATATTTTTCCTCCTCTATGCTGTCCAAAACCGCCAGCCCTCCCTCTCCCTTCTAGAAGATTTATTTCGTTTCCAATCAACAAGAAATTACCTAATCTTGAACCATGCTTAAGCCCATACCTATCTTACCATCAACCATGCCTTGAATGACAACTTGTAAGAGATTTTTCTCCCCCCAAAGCCTTGAAGGAACAGTGAACTTTCCTCCCCCATTCACTCCCTCATGATTTAAAATTCTATAAATACCTTGCCTTGGTGAGCTTTGCTTCACTTTGAGTCATTTGATAAGTTTGAAGTTTCAAGAAAGTGTGAGTTCTCTCAAAGTTTCTTTTCTCCTCCTTGTTTCCAAGAGAAAACACCACCCCTCTACCCCTCAATCTCCATCTAAGTTCTCATCTAAACACATTTCTAAGCTCAAACACAAGCCAACACATCTCCTCCCTCCATTTCTCTTCAAGGCTGAAGCTACACTCCAAGCTACAAGGAGATTTTTTCTTGTTTCCTCTTCAAGATCAAACCTTTCCTTGTCTCCAAGAACACACACACTTGGTAAGGAGCTTCTCTAAAAATGTTTCTTTGATTTATATGCTTTGATCTTATTGAAATATGATGAATGGATGAACCTTTCTTGTTGTTTCATTTTTGGTTTTTTTCCTTTCTTTCTCTTTATGATTTCGACCTCAAGGCCTTGTACATGATAGCTTGATGATGAGTGTTCTCTAGAGGTGACTATGTGTTCATCTCTTATGAAACCTCTAAAGCTTGATGCTTTTCTTTCTTTAAAGTTCTATCTATATTACTTAGCTCACTAAAGTTTTCAACTTAAGAAAATAACTCTAAGGATTTCAATAAGCCCAAGGCCTACCCTTGTCAATCTTAAAGTTGTCCAACACGTTCTAGAGTTTTGCTCTAGATAGGGGTCTTGGGTACATAATAAAAAACATGGTTTATTTTCCTTCTCTCTATGGATTCAGTTCCTTACTCCTTTTTCCTTTTGAAGTTTTGTTTTCTTGAGTTTATTTCTTTAAAGCTTGATGATGATGTTCAAAGAACCATGAGATTTCTTTATAACCTTGGTTCTTAGAACTCTAGAAATTGCTTTATGATGATGAGATTGGGATTGAGTTTATGATGTTGATCCTTTAAAGTCTTGTATGAGCTCTAATGACACATAATAATGGACTAGCATTCATGTTTAAATTTATGCCTTGCATAGCATTTTTATTTTATGCTATCACTAACTCTCAAGAATAAATAAATGAACTTGCATTATCATGTTTAAATTCAAGCTTTGCATTTCATGTTTACTTTTCAAGTCCTCACCTAAACTTAAGATGAAAATGAGTTGCATCTCATATTTATTTTGAGCCCTCACTTTACTTTCTAAAAAAGATAAAATGAAGTGCATAGCATGTTTATATTCTTGTTATCACTTAAAATGTTAGAGCTCAAAGACTTGTCCCGTGGTATCTCAAGTAAAGTTAGGAAATAAATATGTTTCTCTTTTGATTTAGGCCATGTGAGGATGATGAACTTGGTGTGAGTTTCACTAGTCACAAGTGCCAAAACCTATGTTTTATAATTTTCTAAAGTTTAGTTGATCTCAATAAATGTTTCAAGTATATTCTTATGACTTAAATCCCTCTCAAACTTGTTTTGAAATAGCTACTGTCCTTATATGTTTTATAAGGATTTCTCATGAAATAAATTGTTTTCAAATGATTTTAGAAGCTTTGAAAAGGTTCCAAGAAAAACTAGCAACTTATGTGTTTTAGAAATAAAGTCCTATGCATTATATGATAGCTTTGATTTCGATTATGTCTTATTCATTCCAGCACCTTAAATTCTGTTTTGGGTGGTCTATATGTGTTTAAATATCTTACCAATTGTATGAAAATTGTTCTAGGCATCTTAGGCATGCTTAGTAACTTTAATAGTTTGAAAATGTGAATACTAGAACTCCTTAGCAACTGAAATTGTATATTCTGTTCCAGCCTTGATAGAGTTTGTAGAATCATATTATTTAGATGGGTGAGAAAGACTCATAATTGGTTTAGGTATTAATTATTGCATCATAGAAAAAGTTGGTAATGAGAAAGGACCTAAAACGTAACTTCTAGAACACCGTAATTCGTCAAAATATGCTTACTGCCTATGCTGTCCTGCCATAATTAATTAGGTTCTAGGACTTAATAAATTGTGGTAATGAGGTTAATCAACCCCTTAGAGGTGTAAGAATATAAATTGGAAGTTTGAGGCTACCCGATTTAGGGGTTTTTACTTTTAAGGGAATGGTTTATGTGTCTCTATGAATGATGAATTAATGTGTTGTCTCATGACTTATGTTGTGCTATATGATGATAGAATTATCAATTGCATGTTATTGTTCTCTTAGAACCTTAGAGATGCCTATGTTAGAATAATATGAAACATGTGACATGTATGAATTATGTGGCATCTTGTTATAACATGCTAAGACTTAAGGTGACATAAACTATGAGAAAATGATCCTTGGAACCATCAAATTAGGGATGGGGATGAGGTGATTCTAGCCCCCTAGCTCGTACTTTAAGTCGGGACCTTAACTTATCAAAAGGGATAAGAACCATGTGCTAGTGATGACTAGTGAGGTATGAGCTCATAACCTAGAGGTTTCTCAAAAGGGAGAACAATTAGGGTGGCCCCATATGCTAAGTAAATGTCTTAATGTCACCTAAGTAACCAAGATAAGATACCATGTACCATGTACCAAGTTCTATGTTTTATGCTCTATGCTCTATGATCTATGTACCATGTACCAAGTTCTATGTTTTATGCTCTACGTTCTATGATCTATGTACCATGTACCATGTCTATATTTACCATGTATGCTAATAAGTTAGTTAGATCTTGCATAGCATAATGAAGTATGATGCATCCATGTAAATACAAGCTATGTGTTAAAAAGAATGGGCCTCGGTAATCAATGTTTTAGAAATTCATAATTGAACTATTACATGCCCACTATTTTTACAAGAACCCGAGGTTCCTGGAGATGTAGATGATGTCACCTAGATAGGAGGAAAACCCTATTGAGTTTCTTTGGGAAAGATTCTCACTCCCCCTACCTTTTCTTTCCATCACGTCTTTAGATTCCGATGGCGACCTTTGTCCTGTTTGTTGACACGCCCACATGGGAGTTCCACTACGATCCGGAGCACGGATTGTATCATTTTGAGGGACGTTGCGCGGTCCGAGTTTTTGTGTTTGTTGGATGCCCCTTCAGCCATCTAGTACCGAGCTATCATTTCACCCATACTTCCCTCTATGGAGACGAGATTATTTTTGAGCGAGCTCGCCCATCTTTCAAGCGGAGGCTTCGTACGCCTGCTTCCGGATTGGCTGTTTGAGATTTCCCCGATTACGTTCCCCGTTCGAGGTTTTCTGAGACGGACCCCTTCGAGGACGACCATACACACGTGTATTCCGAGAGTTCAACCCCCATTCTTGTTCCCATGAGAGAAGGGAGTGAGGAGACAGTCACGCAGCCACGGTTGGCATAGAGGCAGGCCATGCGCCGTAGACGTGGAGGTCATGTGCGACCATCTGGTGTACCTGTCCCTGAGGTGCTATGACCATGGATTGGATACGTTCCCTCGTTCCCGGGCCATCAACCGTAGACTACTCTTGGAGTTTTAGTGTATACACGCCTCACTAGTTATGATGACCTCCTTTTGTTGTAAAGGTCATCTACCTTAGGTGCACCATGTAGGTTCATGTCTTGCGTATTTCGTTTCCTATGTATTTTATTTCCCATGTATTTTATTTCCTATGTATTCGCATTTCGTCTTCATGTACTCAAACTTAACTCACCTCTAGGTGGGTAGTATATATATATATATATATATATATATATATATGCATATATCATATTGTGATATGTTCTTTGTGGAGCCATCTTGATGTTTAGATTTTCGTATTCTTTATTATCGCTTGTATATGTTACATGCGGCTCTTACTTTACTAAGGTTTTTAAAAGAAAAACGTTTGGCTCGTAATTTTCAGTAAGTATTTTCAAACAATAAATGAACTGGGACAAGAAGTAATAACTAATATTTAACCTCAGTACATTTTAGGAGTATTGGGTTAAATATTAGGGTGTTACATTAAGCATGGTTGGAAGTATGATCAAGCATAGTGCAATGTAAGGTGTTAAGCATGGTCTAAGGCATGGTTCTTTGAGTGTTTGAATTTCAAACATGTGGAGAATGTAGGGGAGGGGTTTCAACCAGACTTGACAGCCCATAGGGGAGAGGATTGTTTCATCTAAATGTGCGTTAATGATGTGTCTAGCTGCAAACAAGATTAGGCCACTAATTAAGGTCTTATAACCAAGCGTTTAGGTGAACTAATTAGGAAATTAGGGCCATGAACAACTTAATTTAGGAGAAATCTTGTTAGATTAGTGGAGTCAAACTCCATTGACTAGAGATTAGAGAACAACACATTTCCTTGAATTAGGGAGATTGAATAGTAAAAATACTATTCTTACATGCTTTCTTGAAGAAATAAGACTAGAAATGGGTTTTAAACTTCCTTAAGCAATTTTAGGTCCTAATCAACCTCAAATAATTATTTTAGCTCTAGATTAATTGTGAAAATTAATTAATCTATAATTAGAGCCTAATATTGCTTAGGTTTTGTTTTAAAATCGTCATTAAACCCTAATGCACTTAAGTAGGGGCAAAATCGTAATTTTTTGAAAAAACTGTCCGGGACCACCGGGACTTAAGCAAACGTAAATCATGCCTTAAGAACATTGTTTTAGACCTCCGGGACAAGTCCAGGTCAAAACAAAACTCAAAACTTCCTTAAATTATTGTAAGGGTATTTTGGTCATTTATGCGCAGAAACCTTAGAAATGAGATTCTTTTGCTCTATTAAACATTCATATACATAAATCCCCTTATTACAAAATCAAAGCTCTTATGAGGATGGTCGAGGCTGCAGTTCTTGTGTTCAGGGTAAAAATGACCTCAGAGGCATTTTGGTCATTTATACGTTTAGAGAAAATCGGGGCGTTACAAGATACAAAGGGCAAGTCTTTGAGCTCTAGGACCCTTAGGTGATGACATAAACTTAAACATGTTATGCACTTTATTTTAGTCTCCATTATAAAGAAAAGTGAGAGCTTGAAAATAAATATGAGATGCAAGTTCATTATTATCTTTAAAGTTTATGTGATGACTTGAAATATAAACATGAAATGCAAAGCTTGAAATTTAAACATGAGAATGCAAGTTCATTTCTTTATGTTTGAGATTTTAGTGATGGCAAGGAAAAGTAGACATGATGTGCAAAGTATAAATTAAAACATGGATGCAAGTTCATTTTATTCTTTACTAGAGCTCATACAAGACCTTAAAGGAATATAAATCTCAACCCAACACATATCTTAGCAAGATAAAGTGAGCTTTAGAGTTCTTTGTACCAAGGTCTCAAAGAAACCTTATGGTTTGAACATCATCATCAAGCTCAAGGAAAAAGGATCAAAAAATCAAAACAAGTAACAACATTTCTTGAGAATCAAAATCAAATCCAAGAAAAGGAAAAGGAAAAACCAAAAAACATCCATTCAAAAGAAAAGAAAAGGAAAACTAAAACTATAAAGAGAAAAAGGAAAAGAAAATCGAAATGTTTCAAGATCAAGACCAAGTTTTCAAGCTTTAGAGGTTTCTCAAATGATAATCACAAGTTTGAACCAAGCTAAAGTTTTCCTTTCAAAACCAAGCCTTATAACCAAAAATAAAAAGAGAGGAAAAAGTTTGAACCAAGAGAAACTAGAACTTTTCATATCAAAACAACAATATAAAAGATAAAACTTTTAAAAAGCAAAACCCCTACTAAGTGGTATTTTCTTTTGAAGGAAAAGAGAGCTTGTTCTTGTGAAAAGATGAGAAGAAAAACTCTTCTCCAAAAGATGATGATGATTCGGCCAAGCTAGGGAAAAAGGAAAGAAATGTATTTTGTGTGAGCTTTGTGTTTGAGAAAGAAAGCTTTGGTGTTTGGGTGATAGTTATGGTGGTTGTGTGGTGGTTTGAGGTTGCAAGAGGGTGGCTCTATGGGGAGGATGAAGAAGATAAGAGGAAAAAAGCTCTTAAAGTTCTTTGAGAGAAAGAAAGGAAACTTAGAGAAATTTCTCAAGACACAAACTTGAAAATGAGCAAATGGAACCAAGTTCTCTTATGATGGGTATTTATAGAAAATTGAATCATGAAGGAGTGAATTTGGAGGGGGAGTGGCAGTAGCTTCTTAGCCATGGAGGAGAGAAAAATATCTCTTCAAATGGTCATTCAAAGCAATGGTTGAAAGTATGGCTAGGTATGGTTTGAAGCATGGTGCAAGGTATGGGTCAAGTATGGTGCAAGCATAGTTCTTTAAGTGTGATAAAAATCAACATCTGAAGAATATGGAGGGGCTTCAGCCATGTGCAGCCAAGGGGAGGAGAAAATGTTTCATCTAATTGTGGTTTAGTGATGTGTTTAGGTGTATCTTTGATTAAGCTTTTGATTGGGAGTTTGTAAGTGTTTAGGCAAGGTAATAGGTAATTAAGGGTGTTGAGACATGATTAGGAGTGGTCTTGCATCATTAGTGAAATCAAAACTCATTTTATGATATGATTATGCACAAACATAATTCCTTAATTTAAGGAATTGGAGAGAGAAAACTCTATTCAAGATTCCATGACATGAAATCTTGATTTTAAAAAGGATTAAGGTGTATCTAAGCAAATCTTAGGTTCTAATTAACCTTAATAAATTATTTTGACTCTAGATTAATTATTGGAATTGATTAATCTTCTATTAGAGCCTAATATTGCTTAGGTTCCCTTAATCACATCATTAGGCCTATAAAACACTATTCTAGGGGCAAAACGGTAATTTTGCACAAATACTGCCCGGGACCACCCGATCCAAAATAAATCTCATCAAACACATATAATTAACATTCTGAACCCTCGAGAGGAATTCCAGGCTTAAACGACACTGATACCCGCGTAGAACGCTAAAGGGGTATTTTGGTCATTTTGAGCCGTAAGTTCAGAAAACGAGATTTTCATCTTTGTTATCAATCACAACATATATAATCCCCTTCAAACATTGAGTTGACCCTTTGAGGACTGCCGAATCAGCCATCCTCAAATTTCCAGGTAAAAATGACCTCAAGGGCATTTTGGTCATTTTTACTCAAATAGAAAAATCGAGGCGTTACAAGCCACGTGCATA
Source organism: Dalbergia cultrata (assembly GCA_031216105.1). Taxonomy (NCBI): domain Eukaryota; kingdom Viridiplantae; phylum Streptophyta; class Magnoliopsida; order Fabales; family Fabaceae; genus Dalbergia; species Dalbergia cultrata. The sequence continues at coordinate 28,100,254 of CM062345.1, forward strand.
TGCATCATGTTCAGTATGTCTGGCATGTTATGCTCAGTCATTATGTTCAGCATGTTGCGTTTTAGATTTGAATGCTACCAACTCATGTTGTGAGTGTTCTTGTGTTAATCGCATGTGTACTTATGCTCTTGAGGTATTGTCATGTATACATGAGATATCTGTTGCATTCATGATACCAAGACCTATGCTAAAAGACACCCACTTCAGATAAATAAATTTGAGAAGTTTAAAACTAAACCTTATGCATGTACATCTCTTTCATAATGAAAATCGAAGTGGCTGGGGATGATGACGATGACACTGAGCCTTACTACGAGTCTTGAATGAGTTTCTCATCCCTCTACTTTCTTCCGTGTCGTCTCCAGACAAGGACAATGGCGATGTTTGTGGTTCTCCCTAAGGCATGGACGTGGGAGTCATGCTACGAGTTAGATTGGAGGGTCGCAATGGAAGTAGAGAAATGGCTATTCCTTGGGCATTAACTTTAGAGTTGTCATATCCCTTGTGCCCTTGCGTGGATTTGTCTTTTAAGGAATATGTACTGGAACTAGCCTAGTCTTGGTAAAACTCTGTTTAGCTTCAGTTTATTATACGTTCAACTTTTATTAGTGAACCTAGTCCTTTATGTTTATAGGACATCACTATTATGTTACGGTTATAATATGTTAATCTAGTATTGTCATGTTATGCTAAGGTCTTTGTATATATTGTAACACCCTAATTCTTAACCCAACTTTCTAGAACAGATTAGGTTAATCATTAGGTTATTACTTCTTAGTCTCTTCATTTTATTAAAATACTTAGCGGAAATTATGGGTAAATTTTTTTTTGAAAACATAAACCAAAGTGAGAGTCGTGCTCTTATCTAAATGAGAGGCATAAATATCAATCATAAGGAACATAAAAGCTAAAGCAAGTAACAATAGAACAATGGTCGTCACAACAAAGGAAACATCTCATTAATAGCATAGTTAAGATACATAGTAGTCACGCCCTTATAGGAACGTGCTGAGCTTGCAATACATAGGGAAAATGGAAATACAATAGAAATACATAAAACAAAGAAAGCATAGATAAATCACAACTACCCGAGTGCACCTAAAGTGGATAACCTCAAGACAAAAGAAGGTTTATCCCATCTATGTGAGAGTATGTGTACTAACCCTCCCCTATGATGTCGGCTACTGGAACCCGGGGTATGGCGGAACATAACCAATCCACGGACGCAGTGTAGCAAGAGTAGGCACACGTGAAGACTGAGCGTGAGCTCCTCGGTAAAGGCGCCTCTCGGCTCGCCTAGCTAGCCTCAGTCGCGTGACAGTCTACTTGCTCTTGCTTCGCATGAACTGAGGTGTAGGAGCAGAGCTCTCACTATACGTATGCATCGGCGGGTTCTCGGAAGAGTCATCCTTCGAACTAGGAGACCGAGGCACATAGTCCTGGAAGTCTCGAGGCATCGAACCACCAGTGTACGTCCACAGAATCCTCTCATCTCGCATCCGGGCACGCTCAAAAACCATCACATTGTCGTAGGGCGACATCGGGGAGAAACGGTAGCTCTATACAGGGTGTTCAAAGGGGCGCCCGATGAACATGAAGACTCATACTATGCACTGCCCCTCAAAATGATATGACCTGTGGTCCGGGTCAAAATGAACCTCCCAAGTCGGCGTGCCAACGAAGACCACGAACGTCGCCATCGCTCTCTAAAGATGTGACGGAAGAAAGAGAAGGAAGAGAAAGGAGTGAGAATTCTTACTAAAGAATCTTAGTAGGAGTCTCCTATCCTAGGGTTACATCGTTCACATCCTCAGGAACCTTGGGGTTAATTATAAAAAGGTGTGCATACATATAAGATTCATTATTAGGGCTTATAAAACTAATTATCCAAGGTTCATTCCTTTTAGCATGCATCTTGATGTCATGAATGCAACATATCAAAACATGAATGCATGGCAATACTTGAGCATATAAATCAACAAATCAAATCATATAGAAACAATCCATGTGGCATAAGGGCAATAACTTCTCAAATGGAGCTTCATCAATATGTGTGACATCATTCATGGAATCTTTAGCAATGTAGAGGCCACCCTAATAATAACTAGGTTATGAGCTCATACCTCAGCTAGTCGTCACTAGCTCTTGCTTATTATCTGAATAAGCGAATAATAAAATAACATACCCGACTACTTAAGAGTACGGGCTAGGGGGCTAGAGGGAACTCCTCTCTTAGGATATACCCTCTTTGAAAAGCTCCATTGGCCTCAAGTGCACAGCGAATTGTCCGCTTTGGAAAGGCTCATGTCTAGACCCTCACGGATTTGCCTCCTCCTCACCGTAGCAGGAGAAGTACGTCTCAATGCTTGTCACATAAAAATCTCCTGGGGGTGCTCGGTGTAACACCCTCCTAGTTACCATGTTTTTACTCGAGTGTTAACACAGTAATTAGAAAAGTATTACTCACTCACATAATCTATACTAGTCGGAAATAACTGAAATAAAATACTGTAGATGTTTAAGTTATCAAACTAATATGTACATATATATATATACATTGTTGTTAAGTTCATATTAGGTACATCATACTAAAAAAAAAAACAAACTAGTTATCTCCTAACTAGTCAGGAACTCAGTGTACAAAAGAACACTTATCCTATGTAGTCTAACCTGCTCAAAGTTGAGATCCAACAAAAATTTCATACATACAGAAATGGACCCTAAAGTATCTCACAAGATCAATCTGCAGGCTGGAGGGTTCCTAATGCCAAACTACAACTACATACATAACATGAGTCCCTGAATGTCATGTGCTCCCTTAAAGAAAATCGTTCGCCATCAGTGGAATGGCGTTGCCCTCAGCATGGGCATCAGGACCAACTGGTGGATCGGAGTTCGAGGAGGAGGACGAGGACGGATCATCTCCAGGAGGGGGCATAGGTAGTGCAGATGGAGCTACGAACTCAACAGGGTGTGCCATGTGTAGGGGCACACTGTCATAAGGAAAAGCAGGGTCAAACTCAACAGTAAAAATGAAGGTACTAAAAGAATGGCTGAAGAATACATAAGCTCGTATTTGAGAATATGCTACTACATATAGTGAATCCAAGTCAGGATCGTAGTGCCATTGCCATTGGGGTGAGTCAAGGAAGAAGATCACTAACGACATCTGTATTGTCTGAGCACCATACAAAATATACACAAATAGGGATGAGAATATTATATAATTCTCAGTAGGGTAATCCCTCACCAGTAATCAAAATTTAATAAACAAAACATAAGTAGGAATTTCATTCTTACAAGCATTATCAAGTAAGCTTATATCCAAAAATAACAATAAACTATGCATAGTCATAGGAATAATTATTAATGTATATAATTCAAGTAAAGTCAAAATGTAACATGGTAGTAACCATAAGTCTTTCTCTTGTAATTCATGGAATTCAATTAGTGCAGTTGTTTCCTTTTTTTTTAACATAGGGAAGGCTTAGATTCATATCAAGCAGTATCTGTAGTGGATAACTCCATAAAGGATAATAGACTGTTAGGGCATGAGCTAATTCCTATTCGTGATCATCGGACTTCATTTTTTTCCATTTCCAAATCACACACGGTTCTATTCCTAGTCGATATGTCTACCAACTCATGCAATTTCCTGGGAAGTTCTTATTTTTGCCTTCCCTCTTTATCCCACATAAGCCTTGTTTCTATTTTTCCCATTTGTTAAAATATGCACCATCACATTTCGCATATTCTCTTTTGTCATGTAACAGCCGCATGTACTTTTCTTTTTTCTTCTAAAATTATGTTTACATCACACATAGGCAATTCAGTTACATCTAGAGTCTTATTATGCTTTATAAGTAACTCTTGAAAACCATTAGCATGCATTCATATATCATATATGTGGACTAAATGCCATTCCATTATCAATTTAAGACATTTCTACCATTTCAGCAACTTGGCAGATTTACCACTCCAATAGCAACATTTACTTTCCATAACAAATGGTTAATTTAAGGGCCACAAAAATTCGCTATGATACTTCAATGTGTTTAATAGTCCCTATAAAAATTTCAGGGGAAAAAGAATTCTCTAACCTTGTTAAATAAATTATACAAATTCGGTGGTCAGAGACCACTTATTCACAGCTCAGACCAGAATTATCATAATTTTTAATCCTAGCAATTGATCAAATAAATTCAAAATAAAAATCACAATTACACTTCAAGAAGTTTTGAACACCCTGTAAAAATTTCAGATGATAAACAATCATTTGGTATGGTAATAAAATCATACAAACTCGGAGCTTCAGTCCCTACAATCCATACAGCAAGGTTACCTTTTCGGTTTCTGATTTTTTTTTAGGCAGTAAAACATAAAGTTAGTGCTCAAGAATTTTCGTGTAAGTAGTCCAAGATGTTAGGTCCAACATATAATTTTTCTAGGCCACAATCATAACCATAAATATGTCTAAAAATTCATGACATTTTACTGTTTTCAGCAAAACTGAAGATCCAGCACACTATCTAAAACTTCACTTGATAAAATGATTACTCTAACCTCATCCAAACCCTCCAACAAAATTTATACTTCAACAACCATATATCATTAACCAAAATAAAGAAAATTTCAAGCAGAAAAAGTCAGAGATGAGAAATATAAATTTGGCAAGAAAAGACTCAATAAAACCCTACTATTGGAAGCTAAAGGTGCCTTGGTCTCTAGGATGCTCCCAAGTGATGGTCTTCACTCCACAACTCTCAAGATACACCCAAATCCTTCTCAAAACAGTGAGGTATAAGGTATCAAGGTTGGGATTTGGTAATGGATTGAAATTCTGATCGGTTATATCTGTAGGTATTGAGCTGTAGAACAACGTTAGTGAAGGGAGAACTTGATTTCGGTAACTCTAGATTATTGTATATGGAATTTGAAAGCAAGATGAAGCTCATGGCTATGGAGGAAGTGCAGCTGCTCTTTCTTCTCTTTGCTGGTCGAAATTGTGGCTTCCTAAAGAAGCTTGGTTTGTATTTATCTCATATATATAAAGAATGAATATAATATGAGGAAATTTAATGATCTTTGACTTTAAAAGAAAAATGGATGGGTAAGATTAATCTTGTAATCCAAGATTGAATCTTAGTCATTCCTTTAATATAAAGTGATAAGGTTCTTTAGTTTGTAAAGATTAAAATAGTTTTCGGTGTTAAAAATTGCACACCGAAATTTCACCGAACGGGTAAAAACAGTGTACCCGAGTAATCAAGCATCGCTCGAAAATTAATTCTAAGTATAAAACCTTTATTTCTAACCCTATAAGTCTTCACTTTCAGGCATCTCTGGGTCCAAATAGTAGGGTTTCGGTTGTCCCGGCAAGCCTACGGGGCCCACAAAACACTATTTACATTTTTTTTTTTTACGTTCGTTACATTGTTCTCATCATTTCTATGTACATCAAAATTTTGATATTCTTATTACTAAAGCCTCAATTATTTTCTGAATAAAATTAGAGTGTTACACTCAGCTGAACCGGTGTCACCCAGGGTTTTCAACTCATGTGGTACTTTAAAATATTTCTTCAACCCTTTTAGGTTTGACGGAAATTCGGCAGCATAACAGCTGTTAAACCAAATTTCCTTCAAATCGACATTTATGCTACAAGCTAAACACACAACATATTTCTTATGCAATTCTCATGTTCTTAATAAACTTAGCATCTTAAACAATCATTCCCTCATGCATCATATACATCCCAACATCTCATTACATCATCATATAATTCAAGACTTCTTAGTGTCTTATGCATTGACCCTTAAGGTCCTTAACTCACAATCTAAGTTATAAACTATCACAACTTAATCTCTCGGCTACCTATAGGCTCATATCTAAGTATTCCTCACTCAACACTATGATCATAAACATCTTTAAACCTCAAGAATGCAAAATCTAAAATTTTAATTTTACGGGTACCTAGGAGTCACAACAATGACCCTTTTTAAGTCCGGTTTGCTCCTAAGGCATCAAGATCAAGTCCTAAACCAATTATGAGTCATTCCTACACATTTAAACTAATTTAAATCCATGATTATCATTTCTAAACCATGCTGGATAGAATCCAAAAAAATCAATTACTAAGGGATCTAGAACTCTCAAATTAATTCTTTTCTAGTTACTAACTTCTCTAATCTTTCACATATGAATTTTAGCATCATTTATACACAAACATACTCATGTTATCATCCTCAAACATCACAAACAGTGATCATGTAATAGCAAGGCAGAATCAAAATCCAATCTCTATATAAAGGCATAAAACTTGATTTCCAAAGCACACAAAATACTACTTTCTCTTAGAACCTTTCTAGAACTTTCAAAACTCATTAGTAAACATTTTTATCATCTAAAATCATCAAAATACTTGTAAAGGCAGTGGCTATTTTAAACTAAACTCAAGAGGTTTTAAATTCATAAAGCTTTGTTCTAAACATCTTTTGAACTCATATGAGCTTAGGAAAATTGTGAAACATTGATTGTAGTACTTGTAACAAATCAAACCTTCTAAGGCTGAAATCAAGGGACTAAGAAACATAAAACTTTCAAAACCTTTGTTTGAGATAATAAAGGGTAAGTCTATGAGCTCTAAATCTCTTAAGTTGTAACACAAAAGTAAATATGCAATGCACTTTATTTTAGTCTTTATTTAGAGGTGAGGACATAAAATAAATATGCTATGCAACTCATTATTATCTTAGAGATTTAGTGAAAGCATAAACATAAATATGGATATGCAAGTTCATTATTTAATCTTGAGCATTTAGTGATGACATAAAAGTAAACATGAATGCAAAGTCTTTTATCTTAACTTAGAGCTCACATGAGATTTTTAAAGAGACCTACAAACCTCAACCCAACACTTATCTCATCACAAAGAGAGCTTTAGAGTTCTTGAACCAAGTTCTCAAGGAACTATGTGGTTCTTGAACATCATCATCAAGCTCAAAAGTATCAAACTTTTAAAAGAAACAAAACCTCAAAGAAAAGGAAACCAAAACCGAAACCTCAAGGCAAAGGAAATAAGGAAACCGAAATCAATGGCAAGGAAAAGTGAAGGTGATTCTTGAACTAAAATCATTTAGGTGAGAAAATGAAGATGAAACTTAAAGGAAACAAAAACTCAAGCTCTAGAGTTTCCTTTGAGATGAACACATGGTCATCATCTAGGAGCTCTCATCATTGAGCTATCATGTAAATAACAAGGCCTCATGGCCGAATACAAGAAAAAGGAAAACAAGGAAAAGTTCAAAAAGAAACCAAGAGAAAACTAGAAGAAGATCTCATTTTCAAGCAAAAAAAAAGTTTAGAAAAACACTCCTACCTAGAGTGAAGATGAAAACTTGAGCTTTTGAAAAGAGATGAAAAGAGCAACTCCTTCTTGGGTGGCAAGATGGCTTCAGCCAAAGTGAAGAGAAAGGAAAGGAGATGTGTTTTGAGTGAGGTTGTGTTTGGGTCAAGTGTTTGAGAGGTTAAGAGGTGATCTAAGGTTGTGAGGTGGTGGTTTGAGATTATGATGATGATGATATGAAGAGAGGATGAAGAAGATGAAGATGAGCAAGAAGAACTCTAAGAACTCTTTCAGAGAAAGGAAAAAAAAACTCAAGAAAGCTTGGAAACTAAAACTTTGCAAATGATCTAAAGTGTTTCCAAGTGCTTCTAAGCAAGGTATTTATAGAAGAACGAAACAAATGAGGTCTCATGGAGAGGAAGGAGAGGCCGTAGCTTTTGGGAGGGAAAGGAAGACAAAAGTATCTCTTACAACTTGTCATTCAAGTATGGTTTGAGGTATGGAAGTTATGGTGCAAAGCATGGCTTCAAGTATGGTAAATTGGAGTGAAATTTCTTTCAAATTTGAAATGAAATATCTCTTCTAGAAGCAAGGAGGGCTGGCTAAATTGAGCCATAAAAATGAGGGAAAATAGCTTAATTTATTTAGTCATTCACGTAGCAAATCAAGCATGGTTGAAAGTATGACAAAGTATAATGTAAGTGAGGTGGAAGCATGGTCTTGGAGTGTCAAAAATTTGAGCATGTGATGGAAAATGGGGGAGGAGTGGCTTCGGCTAGAATGGGCAGCAAGGAGGGAGGAAAAATCTTCCATGTAATTGTGTGTAAATGATAGGTTTAAGTGTAGATTAGTTTAGGTACAAGGTTAGGAATCATTAAGCATAAGTTTAGGTAACTAAAAATGGGGTTTAAGAGTTTTATGACAAGGTTTAGGAGTGCTCATACATCATTAGAGAATTTAAAACTCATTTATGAATAAACAATTGAAAACACAATTCCATGATTTAAGGAATTGGAGAGAGAATTCACTATTTAAGATTCCATGACTAGGAATCTTGAATTAAAAATAAGATTTCAAGTTGTAATTAAGCATTCTTAGGTTCTAATCAACTTAAATAAATTATTTTGACTCAAGATTAATTATGGAAATTAATTAATCTCCGATTAAAGCATAATATTGCTTAGGTTTGCTTAATCACGCGATTAAGCTCAAAAACACCAAACTAGGGGCAAAATCATAATTTTGCACTAATTTTGCCCGGGACCTTCGGGACTAAAATTGAAGTCACAAAATACATAAAAACGCCTTTTAAAACCATCTAGAGAAGTTTCGGGTTCATCCGGCACTTGCAAACGGGTAAAACACCACAGGGGTATTTTGGTCATTTTGATCCGAAAACTCGAAAAACGAGATTTTAGATTCCGGGAAGGTACACAAGCTAACTAATCCCCTTCCAACATTGAGTTTTCCCTTTGAGTGCTACCGGATCGGCTTTCCTCGAATTTCGGACCGAAAATGACCTCAGGGGCATTTTGGTCATTTTCACTCTAACGGAAAATCGGGGCGTTACATATATTGTGATAAGGTATGTGGATATCATTATCATGCATGTCTTGATCGGTCTATACATACATGTGGCTCGCATTCTAGCTTTAAAAGTTCAAAAAAAAAATTTACCCGTATTTTTACTAAAGCATCTCCAAGTCAAAAGATAAAAACTGAAACAAAAGAATAACAACTAATAATTAACTTGAACATGTCCTAGGCGTGTTAGGTTATATATTAGGGTGTTACAGTCCCCACCATCAAAGAATGGCGATCTATTGATGGAATATCCTTTTGCTATGTCAATATTTTGTGCCATTGATCCCTTGGGTCTTTGTCCTCTGAAATCGTTGAACTGCTCAACCCCTTAAAGGCTTGGCTCTGATACCACTTGTAGATTGAAAAGTCCATAAGAAGGGTAGTTGAATTGTGTTTTGCTTCTCTTCATCTCTTTACGATACTGAAATGTTAAACAATATACTATCTAACGTTGAGCTTGAAGTACATCGAAAATAGGTTAGATGTTTCAGAAAGTAACTTCCCACAGCATAATGTGTAACACCCTAATTTTTAACCCAATACTCTAGAACACATTAGGTTGATCATTAGGTTATTACCTCTTAGTCTCATCTTTTTAATAAAATACTTAGCAGAAATTATGGTAAATTTTTTTTTTGAAAACATAAAACCAAAGTGAGAGCCACATTCTTATTTAATCGTGAGACAGAAATATAAAGCACAAATGACAAGCATGAAGAATACACCGAGTAAGCATATAACAATGAACAAGAATGACACATCAAAGGGAATACTTTCACTAATAACATAGTCAAGGTACATATGTAGTCATGCCCTTATAGATCGGGCTGAGTGTAACGCCCCGATTTTCTGTTAGAGTGAAAATCACCAAAATGCCCCTGAGGTCATTTTTGGCCCGAAATTCGAGGAAAGCCGACCCGGTAGTACTCGAAGGGCAAACTCAATGTTGGAAGGGGATTAGATGACTTGTGTATCTTTCCGGGATCGAAAATCTTGTTTTTTGAGTTTTCGGGTCAAAATGACCAAAACGCCCCTACGGTGTTTTACCCGTTTGCAAGTGTCGGATGAACCCGAAACTTCTCCAGATGGTTTTAAAAGGCGTTTTTATGTAGACTGTAACTTTAGTTTTGGTCTCGGAGGTTTCGGCCGAAATTAGTGCAAAATTATGATTTTGCCCCTAGTTTCGTGTTTTTACGCTTAATCGCGTGATTAAGCAAACCTAAGCAATATTAGGCTCTAATCGAAGGTTAATTAATTTCCATAATTAATCTTGAGTCAATTTATTAAAGTTGATTAGAACTTAAAAGTGCTTAATTACAACTTAAAATCTTATTTTAAATTCAAGACTCCTAGTCATGGAATCTTAAATAGTGTTTTCTCTCTCCAATTCCTTAAATCATGGAATTGTGTTTCACATTGTTTATTCACAAATGAGTTTTTAATTCTCTAATGATGTATGAGCACTCCTAATCTTGTCATAAAATCCTTAAACCTCATTCTTAGTCACCTAAACTTAAGCTTAATTATTCCTAACCTTGTACCTAAACTAATACACACTTAAACCTATCATTAACACACAATTACATGAAACAATTCCTCCTCCCCCATGCTGTCCAGGTCTGGCCGTGTACTCCTCCCCCTCCATATGCATTACATATTCAAATTTTCAACACTCCAAAGCCATACCTCAAGTCATATACACCATGCCTTGTCATACTTTCAATCAAGCTTGATTTTCCAAATGAATAACTAAATGAAATAACCCATTTTTCTCATTTATTTATGGCTGAAAAACAACCAGCCATGTTTAGCTTCTAGAAGATTTATTTCATTCAAAATTGATAGGAAATTCACTCAAATCAAGCCATACTTTGTATCATAACTTCCATACTTCAAACCATGCTTGAATGACCTTGTGTAAGAGATATTTTCTCTTCCTTTCACTCCAATTGCTACGGTTCCTCTCCTCCCCCAATGAGCTCTCATTTGTTTTCATTTTCTATAAATACCTTGCCTAGAAACACATGCAAACACTTTAGCCCATTTGCACACTTTTAGTTTTCTAATCTTTCTTTGTATTCTCTCTTTTTCTCTCTAAGTTTCAAGAGAGTTTCCTCTTGTTCTTCATCTTCATCTTCATCCTCTCTTCATCTCATCATCATCTGTTAACCTTCAAATGCCACCCCAAAGCCTTGAACCACCATCAAACTGCTCAAACACCTCACCTCAAACACAACCTCACTTGAAACACAACACCAACCTTCTCATCCTCCCTTGGCCGAAGCCATCTTGCCCCTTGGAGGAGTTCATCATCTTATTTTCCTTTTCAAAAAGTTCAAGTTTTCATCTTCACTCTAGGTAAGTGTGTTTTCTAAACTTTGTTTTCTTGAAATGAGTTTTTCTCTAGCTTTCTCTTAGATTTTTGTTCAAGAACACCTTTACTTTTCTTGCTATTTTGATTTTGGTCTCCTTGTTCCTTTTCCTTTAAATATTTCAGTTTTGATTCTTTGATCCTTGAGGTTTTGTTTTGTTTTGAAAGTTTATTTATTTTGACCTTGATGATGATGTTCAAGAACCTCATAGTTCCTTTGATAACTTGGTTCAAGAACTCTAAAGCTCTCTTTGTGATGAGATGAGTGTTGGGTTGCTATTTGTTAAAGTCTTGTAAGAGCTCTAGATCATCATAAAATGAACCTTGCATTTATGTTTACTTTTATATTTTGCACATTGTAACATCCTAATGTTTTTTTTTTAGAAAATAATTGAGGCTTTAGTAGTAAGAATATCAAAATTTTGGTGTATACAAAAATGATGAAAACAATGTAACGAACGTTAAAAAAAAAAAAAAAAAAAAAAACGTGAATAGTGTTTTGCAGGCCCCGTAGACCCACCGGAACAGCTGAAACCTTAGATTCAAGACCTGAAGGTGCCCAAAATTTGGAAATTTTAGGATTAAGGTTAGAAATAGGTAGGAATAAATATTTTATACCTAGAATTAATTTTCAGGCAATAGTTGATTACCCGGGTACACTATTTTACCCATTCGGTTAAATTACGGTGTGTAGTTTTTACACAGTATAAAGCTACCAGTGCAAGCATGCCACCTAGGGTGACAAGTGTGTGGCTTGAGATATGCCACACCATTGCACCTTTATGGCGAACCAATAGGAATTGTACAAAATTACCATATTTAACTTTAAGAAAAACCATTTTGTACTTGAAATCATTATCCATTTTGCCCTAAACTCACAAGATCAATATCTTATCACCACCACTCCATCATTTTCGTCCAACACTCCAAAATTTCAGCCTCCATGTTTGTTTCCTCTCAAACCTCCATTAACAAGCTTCAAGCTCCTAAAACCCTAGGCCAAAGTCACTAAAACACAAAGTTTCCTTCACAAAACTTGTTCTAGACATCAACACCTACAAATATAACCGATTAGATTCTCCAAAAACCTCACCTTATCACATCACTCATCTCTGGTTAGAGGAGTATTTTACTGTATTTTAAGAGCTTTGGGGTAGAGTATATCTATCTTGGAGTATACAAGAGACAAAGAGGCATTAGCTTCCAAGGGTAGGGTTTTCTTTGGCCTTTTTCTTTCCAAATTATTCTGTAAATTTATTTGGGTTTTATTCCGAAATTTATGGTTATATTTGATGATAATATGTTGATATTGATGTGTTAATTTTGGTGGAGTGTTTGGATGAGGTTAAATAATGATTTTTGTCAAAATAAGTTTTGGCTAGGCTGCTGAATTTTCGGATTTCAGCAGGACAGGATTTGTTCATGAATTTTCTAGTTCAATTCTATTCATTTTTATGAGCTATAAAAATTATATGTTGAAGACAACATCATAAGGAAACTCTTATAATTTTCGTGGTGCATAATAAAGAGTTTTACTGCTTGAGAAAAATCAAGAACCAAGAGTATATCTATGCTGGCTGAAATCTTGGTACTGGAGCTGTGAATTTGTATAAATTTTTATTCATAGCAAATGATGGAGTTATCCTTTGAAATTTTTACAGAGTTTTCTTGACATCTTTAAGTATAACTGTGATTTTTATTTTGAGTTGTTTCTATCATTTGCTAAAGTTAAAAAGTGTGTGAATCCTATTCTGAGCTGTGAAAAAGTGGCCTCTGACCACTAAAATTGTAGAATTTATTTGACATGGTTCTAGTATTCTGTTTGCTATGAACTTTTTACAGCGACTTTTAGACACATTGAGGTGTCATAGAGAATTTTTATGGCCAGTGAATTGCCCATTGGATATGTGAATTAAATGTTGTCCCCATAATGGTAAATCTGTCAAGAAGCTGGAATGGTGAAGATGTATTAAGTTAATGATAGAAATCTATTTAATCCAAGTTTATATCATATGAATGTATGTTAATTGTTTGAAAGGCTTGTTTATAAAGTATGAATGAGACTCCAATGATACTGAATGCCTATATCTGGGATATAAACCTGACTTTGAAATATAAAGGTCCATGACATGGTTGTATGACAAAAGAGAATATGTGAAATTTAATGGTGCATGTTTTAACATACGGGGAAAATAGAAACAAGGCTTATGTGTGATAGAGAGGGAAGGCAAAAATAAGAACTTCCCAAGAAATTTTATGAGTCGGTAGACTTATCGACTAGGAAATAGAACTGTGTGTGATTCAGAAATGGAAAAAAAATGAAGTCTGATGATCACGAATAGGAATGAGCTCATGTCCTAGCAGTCTATGGTCCTCTGAGGAGTTATCTACTACATATGTTACCTGATCTGAATCTAAGCCTTCCCTATGTTAATAAAAGAACTACTACACTAAGTTGAATTCCATGTGATATAATAGAAACACTTATGATTAATACCATTTTGCATATAATTTTCTTTGACTCATGTATGCTAATATTGATATATGTAATCTAACATGATGTTTTTCTTTATTATTATAAATGCATTTACTGTTTATATTCTGTCTGTATGTAAGGGGTTACCCTAATGAGAATTTTATAATATTCTCACCCCTATTTGTGTATATGCTGTATTGTGCTCAGACTCTGCAGATGCCTCTGGCTGAGGAGAGGCCATCATACCGATGGCCAATGGTTTCGTGTAGGAGGACATGAGACTTACGTGGGCTTTTGACTTGTATATAGTGTAGTATAGTGCCAAGAACTTACCAGCTTGTAGATTAATTGGTGTTAGATGTCTTAGGTCCATTTCTGTGTGTTTAGTATTTTGTTGGACCTTGATATTTGAGCAAGCTTGGTAGATCTTTTAATAGTAGTTACTATGTTGTATTATAAGCGAAGTGACTTAACTTCAAGTATGGTATGTATTAAAGAAAGTGGTATGTAAAGTAATAATATATGTACATTTTATAGTAGTTTTCTTTATAACTCTAGAGTTTGATTTATCTTATTTCATTTCATTTGACTAGTGGATATTATAGAAAGGAAGTGATACTCTTCTAATTACAATGTTAATGCTCGAGTAATACATGGTAGTTAGGAGGGTGTTACACACATCATATTTACTTTCCTTCCTATCACTAAGTATCAAGATAATGAATGAACTTGCATTATCATATTTATATTTCAAGCTATGCATTATCATGTTTATGTTTCAAGTTCTCACTTAATATCAAGATAATAATGAGTTGCATCCCATGTTTATTTTATGCTATCACTTTACTTTCTAAAGGAACCTAAAATAAGTGCATGAGCATATTTATTTTTATGTCATCACTTAAATGAACCTAGAGCTCAAAGACTTGCCCATTGTTGTCTCAAACAAAGGTTTGAAAATGTTTATTTCTCTAGCTTGAGATTTCGGCCCCTAAGAGTTTATTTATTTCCAAGTATTGAAAACTATGTTTCATAATTTTTCTAAGCTTAAATGGTTTAAAGGAATATATAGAACCAAGTTTTATGAATTTAGGACCTCTTGAGAAAAATTTGATATAGCTACTGCCCTCATAAATATTTGGATGATTTTAGATGTTAAAAATGTTTATAAATGAGTTTTGAAAGTTTTAAAAAGGTTCCAGGAGAAACTAGTATTTTATGTGCTTTAGAAATTGTGTTTGATGCCTTTAAATGGAGATGTTTGTTTCGGTTCTGCCTTGCTATGTTTAGCCACTGTATGAGCTGTGTTAATAATGATAATATGCTTATGTTTGAGTATAATTAATGTTAAAACTCATATGTGAAAGATAAGATAAATTAGTAACTAGAAAGGAATTAATTTGAGAGTTTTAAATCCCTTAATGTTTGAATTTTCTGGATTCTATCCAGCAAGGTTTAGTAATGCTAATCATGGTTTTAAATTAGTTTAAATGTGTAGGAATGACTCATAAATGGTTTAGGACTTGATCTTGATGCCTTAGGAACAAACTGGACTTAGAAAGGGTCATTGTTGTGACTCCTAGATACCGGTAAAGTTAGGATTATGAATTCTGCATCCTTGAGGTTTAGAGATGTTCTTGATCATAGTATGGAGTGAGGAATACTTAGTTATAACCTTATAGGTACCCGAGAGATTAAGCTTTGATGATTCATAACTTAGAATGTGAGTTAAGGACCTTAATGGTCAATGCATAATACTTTAAGAAATGTGTTAATGCTGTGATGTTTTTATGATGCAATAATAT
The DNA here is from genome assembly GCA_031216105.1 of Dalbergia cultrata. Classification (NCBI taxonomy): domain Eukaryota; kingdom Viridiplantae; phylum Streptophyta; class Magnoliopsida; order Fabales; family Fabaceae; genus Dalbergia; species Dalbergia cultrata. Next base: position 28,115,835 of record CM062345.1, read on the forward strand.
GTGGAGATGATTATGATTCATGTGGAATTGATTGATTTAGATATGAGTATATCATAGCATGAGATTTCATGAGAACATGTTATGTGAATTAGCTTGTGGCAGTTTGAAGGAAATTCGGTTTAACAGCTGTTATGCTGCCGAATTTCTGTCAAACCAAAAAGGGTTGAAAGGATGTTTTAAGAGTACCATATGAGTTGAAAACCCTGGGTGACACCGGTTCGGCCGAGCACCCCCAGGAGATTTTTATGTGACAAAACACTGAGATGCGCTTTCTTGGGTGACACCGGTTCGGCCAAGCACCCCCAGCGGAGACAAATCCGTGAGGGTATAAGTAGATGCAGCCTACCAAAGCGAACAAATTGTTGTGGCTTAATGCCCGCAAAGCATTTCAAAGAGGGTATATCCTAAGAGAGGTGATCCCTGCCCCCTACCCGTACTTGCAAGTCGGGATTATTTTATTATGTTTCGCTTATTCAGATAATAAGCAAGAGCTAGTGACGACTAGCTGAGGTATGAGCTCACAACCTAGTTATTTTAGGGTGGCCTTATTATGCTAAAGAACCATGATTGATGTCATGAAGTTGAGATATGATCCACTTGAAAGTTGTATGCCTTTATGCCACATGGTTTATGTTTATATGCTTTGATATGTTATTTTATATGCTCAAGTGTTGACATGCATCCATGATATAACATGTTGCACTTCCAACATCAAGATGCGTGCTAAAAGGAATGGACCTTGGATAATTAGTTTTGGAAAAACCTAAATTGAATCTTATAAGCATGATCACTATTTTAGAATTAAACCCAAGGTTCCTGAAGGTGTGAACGATGTAACCCTAGGATAGGAGACTCCTACTGAGATTCTTTAGTAAGAATTCTCACTCCTCTCTCCTCTTTCTCTTTCTTCCGTCACATCTTCAGAGAGCGATGGCGATGTTCATGGTCTACATTGATACACCTACTTGGAAGGTTCACTATGACCCGGACCACGGGTCATATCATTTTGAGGGGTAGTGCACCGTGCGGGTCTTCATGTTCATTGGACGCCCTTTTGCCCATCCTGTACAGAGCTACCATTTCTCCCCGATGTCACCTTATGACAATGCGATGGTTTTTTAGCGCACCCGGACGCAAGAAGAGAGGATTCTGTGGACGTATACTAGTGGTTTGATGCCTCGAGACTTCCAGAACTACGTGCCTTGATCCCCCAGTTCGGAGGACGACCCATCCGAGGACCCGCCGATGCACATGTATAGCGAGAGTTATGCTCCTACACCTCAGTTCATGTGAGGCGTGAGCAAGGAGACTATTTCACAGCCGAGGCTGGCTAGGCGAGCCGAGAGGCTCCCCTATCGAGGAGCTCACGCTCAGTTTTCACGTGTTCCCACTCCTGCTACCCTGCGTCCATGAATTGGTTACACTCCACCGTTTCCCGAATTCCAGTAGTTGACGTCGTAGGGGAGGCTTAGTGCACACACCACATTTAGAGTGGATAAACCTTCTTTTGTTTTTTAGATTATTCACCATAGGTGCACTCGAGTAGTTATGGTTTATTTCTGCTTTCTTGTTTTATGTTGTATTTTATTTCGGCTGTATTACAAGCTCTGCCCGTCTGCATGAGGGTATGACTACTTATGTACTCTAGTTAAGTTATTAATGAAATGTTTCCTTTTTATCATGATTGTTGTTCTTTGATTATATGCTTTACTTTATGATTTATAATGGTTGTAACGCTTGCCTTATATTTCTGTTAGTCGACTAGTCAGATTCGCGGCTCTCACTTTGCTTTATGTTTTCAAAAAAAATTTACTTGTAATTTCCGCTAAGTATTTTATTAAAATGATGAGACTAAGAAGTAATAGCCTAATGTTTAACCTAATGTATTCTAGAAAGTTGGGTTAAAATTAGGGTGTTACATTTTAGTATCAGAACAGTTCGATTCTCACGGAGCCTGAGAATTGGACTGACCATGCTTTAGAAGCATAATTTGATAGTTATGTCATTTGTAGTGCTTGATAGAGACAAGTTATATGACTAGAGATGCATGACCGCTGTTGCTTGCAAGTGCCATGGTAACTAGCCCATTTTGCATAAATATTGAGCCTGATCAACTTGATGTTCACTGTCTTGTGTGTTTAGGAACCAATGGCACCGTGACGACAGCCTAGGACTACGCCCGAAGCTGACCAAGACAATGCAACTGCTGCTGCTGTCCGTAGAATGGCACAAGCCATGGAGCGAATGTTTGACCGCATGGATCAACGCGAGAATGCTGCACATGCTCCCCCTGCTGCTGAGGTGGTTGAGCAAGCCCGCTTTGGCGAGTTTCGCAAGGCGAACCCGCCGATGTTCCGAGGGGTAATGGACCCCGACAAAGCTGATGAGTGGATCAAAGACATGGAGAAGATCTATTCTGTGGTTACCTTGTAACGCCCCGATTTTCTTCTAGAGTGAAAATGACCGAAATGCCCCTGAGGTCATTTTCGGCCCAGAATTCGAGGAAAGCCGATCTGGCAGTACTCGAAGGGCAAACTCAATGTTGGAAGGGGATTAGATGACCTGTGTACCTTTCCGGAATCGAAAATCTCGTTTTTCGAGTTTTTGGGTCAAAATGACCAAAACGCCCCTGCGGTGTTTTACCTATTTGCAAGTGCCGGATGAACCCGAAACTTCTCTAGATGGTTTTAAAAGGCATTTTTATGTATTCTACGACCTCAGTTTTAATTATGGAGGTCCCGGGCAAAATTAGTGCAAAATTACGATTTTACCCCTAGTTTCGTGTTTTTACGCTTAATCGCGTGATTAAGCAAACCTAAGCAATATTAGGCTCTAGTCGAAGATTAATTAATTTCCATAATTAATCTTGAGTCAAAATAATTTATTAAAGTTGATTAGAACCTAAAAGTGCTTAATTACAACTTAAAATCTTATTTTAAATTCAAGATTTCTAGTCATGGAATCTTGAATAGTGTTTTCTCTCTCCAATTCCTTAAATTATGGAATTTTGTCTACATTGTTTTATTCATAAAATGAATTTAAAATCTCCTAAATATGTATGAGTACTCCTTAATCATGTCATAAAGGTTCCTAATCACATTCTTAGTCACCTAAACTTATGCTTAATGACTCCTAACCTTACACCTAAGCTAATACACCCCTAAACACATCACTAACATACTATTACATGACCAAAACTCCCTCCTCCCTTGCTGCATCAGACCTGCACGAAATGCATCATCCATTTTATCACAATTTAATTTTATTTCACACTCCAAAGACTATGGTTGAAGCCATGTCATCAAAGTGCAATTCTCTCACCTCATGTTCCATGAGGATTCATTCTCCTCCACACATGCCTCACCTCATGTTCCATGAGGATTCATTCTCCTCCACTCATTCACTCTTATTCTTCTCTATAAATACCATGCCTAGATGAACCTTTGCTACACTTTGTTCATTTGCTAAGTTTAGTTTTTTAGTTTTTCTCTAAGTTCTTCCTTTTTCTCTCAAATCTCAAGAGCATTCTTCTTCTTCATCTTCTTCTTTTTCCTTTTGAAACATCATCACACAACCTTGAAACACCACCCCACCACCTTGGATCATCATACAAACACCTAAACTTCCATTCTCAAACACAAGCTCACCAAGAACACATTTCCTTCCTTTTTCTTTCATCAAGGCCGAATCATCATCACCATCCTAGGAGGTGTTGCTCGTATCATTTTCATCTTCAAGTCCAAGCTTTTTGTCTTCACTCTAGGTAGGAGTGTTTTCTAAACTTTGTCTTCTTGAAAATGAGTTCTTTCTAGCTTTCTCTTGGGTTTTCTTTTTGAAACTTTTCTTGGTTTCCCTTTCTTGTATTTTCGGCCTCTTGGCCTTGATGAGTACATGATAGCTCAATGATGAGGACTCCTAGATAATGACTATGTGTTCATCTCAAAGGAAACTCTAGAGCTTGAGGTTTTATTTTCTTTGAGTTCCAACTTGATTTTCTAACTCAAAAATGATTTTTACTCAAGAATACCTTTACTTTTCTTGCTATTATGATTTCGGTTTCTTTGTTCCTTTCTTTAACATTTCAAGTTACCATTTTCCTTTTGATCTTTGAAGTTTTATTTGTTCAAAAAGTTTTGCTTTCTTTGAGCTTGATGATGATGTTCAAGAACCTCATAATTCCTTTGAGAACTTGGTTCAAGAACTCTAAAGCTCTCTTTGTAATGAGATATGTGTTGGGTTATTATGTTGTTAAAGTCTTGGATGAGCTTTAGATCACCTTAAAATGAACCTTGCATCATGCTTATTTTATGCTTTGCACATCATGTTTACTTTCTTTGCTATCACTAAGTACCAAGGTAATAAAGGAACTTGCATTATCATGTTTATATTTCAAGTTCTCACCTAAATATCAAAGATAATAATATAATGCATACCATATTTATTTTATGCTTTGCACATCATGTTTACTTTCTTTGTTATCACTAAGTACCAAGGTAATAAAGGAGCTTGCATTATCATGTTTATATTTCAAGCTATGCATTATCATGTTTATGTTTCAAGTTCTCACCTAAATATCAAAGATAATAATATAATGCATCACATATTTATTTTATGCTCTCACTTTACTTTCTAGCAAAAACTAAAACAAGTGCATGAGCATGTTTATTTTTATGTCATCACTTTAATGAACCTAGAGCTCAAAGACTTGCCCATTGTTGTCTCAACAAAGGTCTAAAAATATTTATTGCTTTTGGTCCCTATTTCGGCCCTAAGAGGCTTTAGTGTTTCCAAGTATTGAAAACTATGTTTTATAATTTTTCTAAGCTCATGTAAGTATAAGAAATATGTAAAACTAAGTTTTATGAATTTAGGACCTCTTGAGATAAAAATGATTTAGCTATTACCCTCTTAAGTATTTTTATGATTTTAGGTGATAAAAGTGTCCATAAATGAGTTTTGAAAGTTGAAAAAGGTTCCAAGAGAAACTAGTATTGTATGTGCTTTAGAAATTGTGTTTCATGTCTTTTATGGAGATGTTTGTTTCGGTTCTGCCTTGCTATGTTTGGCCACTGTATGAGCTGTGTTAATAATGATAAGATGCTTATGTTTGAGTAAAAATAATGTTAAGACTCATATGTGAAAGATAGGATAAGTTAGGAACTAGAAAAGAATTAATTTGAGAGTTTTAGATCCCTTAATGATGGAATTTTTTGGATTCTGTCCAGCAAGGTTTAGAAATGATAATCATGGTTCTAAATTAGTTTAAATGTGTAGGAATGACTCATAATTGGTTTAGGGCTTAAACTTGATGCTTTAGGAACAAACTGGACTTAGAAAGAGTCATTGTTGTGACTCCTAGGTACCCGTAAAGTTGGGATTTTAAATTCTGTATCCTTGAGGTCTAGAGATGTTCCTGACCATAGTGTGAGGTGAGAAATACTTAGTTATAACCTCATAGGTTCCCAAGAGACTAGGTTTTGATGATTTATAACTTAGATTGTGAGTTAAGGACCTTAAGGGTCGATGCATAAGATATTAAGAAGTCTTGAGTTTTTATGATGCTTAATTTTGTGCAAGTATGATATATGATACATGAGCTTTATCTATGTGAGTATGATGTGTTTAAAATATATGCTATGATGAGTTTGGAATATATGCTATAATCTATGTAAGAATGATGAGTTTGAAATATATGTTATGATGTTTATCTATGTGAGAATGATGTATTAGAAGAATATGCTTGATGATGCATGAACCCTAAAATGTTTTATTGATGATACGTGAGGAAATGATTATTGAGATGTTAAGTTGTGTGATTAGCTTGTGGCATGAATTTTGGTTTGAAGGAAATTCAGTTTAACAGATTATGCTGCCAAATTTCTATCAAACCTAAAAGAGTTGAAAAATGTTTTAAAGTACCATATGAGTTGAAAACCCTGGGTGACACTGGTTCGGCCGAGCACCCCAGGATATTTTTATGTGACAAGCATTGAGACGTACTTCTCTGCTACGGTGAGGAGGAGGCAAATCCGTGAGGGTATGTGCAGATGCAGCCTTACCAAAGCGGACAATTCAGTGCACTCGAGGCCAGTAGAACGTTTCAAAGAATGAAATATGTTTATGTTACCCCCTCATTTTACCCATATTAAATCTAGTGACGACTAGTTAGGATTGAGCTCATTCCTAGGCGATTAGGTGAGACGGAGATAGGAGGTTATGATAAAAATCACCGGGGCGGTGTATCGGTTGGAAATAGGTGGATATGTTTTAAGAGGGTGGTTTTTGAAAAAAAGAACAAAAGAGATATGATGCTTTTAAGTCACATAAGTATGAGAAAAGTAAGAGTTGTAATATGCCCTTATGCCACTTGCATGAATCTAGATTGTTGTGATTTGTTGATTTATGTGCTCAAGTATTGCCATACATTCATGCTTAAACATGTTGCATTCATGACATCAAGATGCATACTAAAAGAAATGGACCTTGGATAAATAGTTTCATAAACCCTAATAATGAATCTCATATGCATGAACACCTTTTATAAATAAACCCAAGGTTCCTGAGGATGTGAACGATGTAACCCTAGAATAGGAGATTCCTACTGAGATTCTTTAGTAAGATTCTCACTCTTTTCTCTTCTTTTTCTCGCTTCAGTCACATCTTCAGAGACTGATGGCGACATTCGTGGTCTTCATTGACACATCCGTCCGAGAGGCGCCCCTAACGAGGAGCTCACGCTCGCCTACACGTATGCCCACTCCTGCCGCCTTGCTCTTGGATCGATTACACTCCATTTCCCTGGGTTCTAGTAGCGTATGTTTTAGGGAGGCTTAGTGCACACACTCACATGTAGACTGGATAAACCGCATTTGTTTTGAGGTTATTCACTATAGGTGCACTCGGGTAGTGATGGTTTACTTTATGTTGCTTTACGTTTCTCTGTTTCTATTGTACTTCCTTTCTGCTGTATTACAAGCTCTGCCCGTCCCAATGAGGGTATGACTACTTATGTATTCTAAGTTATGTTATTAATGAAACGTTTCTCTTGTTGTGATGATTTATGCTCAGCTGTTATATGTTTCCATTTCTGTGTTTCTCTATGAGTGTTAAGCGTGCTTTATATTCCTATTATTCGATTAGACTAAGAACGTGGCTCTCACTTTGTTGTGTGTTTTAAAAAAAAAAAAAAATTTACTCGTAATTTTCCTTTAGTATTTTAAGAAAAGGATGAGACTATGAAGTAATAGCCTAATGTTTAACCTAATGTGTTCTAGAAAGTTGGGTTAAAAATTAGGGTGTTATATACATGCTCTAAGGAGCAAAAGGCTACGTTTGCCGCTTTTATGATGAAATCTGACGCCGAGTTCTGGTGGAATTGAATGAAGCACCTGCTAGAAGCTTCTGGAACTCCTATTGACTGGGAGCTATTCAAGACTTACTTCTATGAGAAGTAATTCCCCGAGTTTGTGAGGAACGCTAAGGACATCGAGTTCATGCAGTTGACCCAGGGAGGGTCTACTGTAGCCCAATACACCGCCAAGTTTGAGGAGCTGATCAAGTTCTCTCGGGTGTTCCAAGGGAACCCTAATGAGGTTTGGAAATGCGTCAAATATGAGGCTGGTCTGAAGGCGGAGATGAACTACGCCGTGGCCCATACGAAGATCAGAGACTTCTCGACTCTAGTCAACAAGTGCCGGATTCTTGAAGAGGGACAACGAAAGATGCAAGCCACGAGGGCAGAGCGAGCTAAGGGGCTCGGACCTCAAGCCCCGAGGTTCAAACCATAATACCCGTCAAGCAATCACTACAATCCCTACCAGACCAACTAGTTTTGACCACAACAACAACAACAACCGAGAGCTCCTGCATACCAACAACCCAAGCAACACCAACGGCCACCGTTTCAACATCAAGGCCCGAGGAACTTCAACAACAATCAACCCCGTGGACCGGGTGGATCCGAGAACCACAACGGAGGATCCAGTGGGGCCAAGAACAAGGCACCACAAGGAGTCCCTGCTGCTTACGCCAGAGTGGCATCTGCTGATGTCTGTCCCCAGTGTGGGAAGAATCATGGGAACCGCCCCTGCCTCATAGGGCAGAGAATATGCTTCAAATGTGGCAAGCCCAGCCACTATGCCAACAACTACACCAACAGAGGACCATCAAACCAAAACCCCAGACCTCAACACCAAGGACGGGTCTTCACCCTCAACGCGGAAGACGCGCGGACGTCCAACGATCTCATTCAAGGTAAGTGCGAGCTTAACAGTAGAACCTTAACTGTGCTTTTCGATTATGGCGCTACTCATTCTTTCATTTCACTTGCTAGTGTCGAGTCTTTGAATTTGCAAGTCTCTAAACTTCCCTTTCATCTTATTGTTTCTACTCCCACAAATCATCCTGTTAATACTTGTAAATATTGTTTGAACTGTCATCTTGTTGTAGAAAATAGATCTTTTATCATAGATTTAATTTGCTTACCCTTGAAAGACATAGGAATCATCTTAGGCATGGATTGGCTTCACGCCAACCGTGTGTTGTTAGACTGTTAAACCCAAACTATCATTTTTCCTTCTCCTCCTAAACCCATTAGTCAACCCATGAGGTTATACCTAAACTCCGTAGAGGTCTTCTATAGTGGCGAGAAAGCTAAGGGATATGTTCTCCTAGCCGCCTGCGATGTAGACTTTGAGCAAAACCTAGGTGATATACCTGTGGTGAGAGACTATCCCGAGGTGTTTCCGGATGAAATACCCGAGTTCCCTCCGAAAGAGAAGTAGAGTTTTCCATTGAGCTGGTTCCTAGAACAGGACCTATCTCTATAGCCCCGTATAGGATGTCACCCTCGGAGTTAGCAGAATTGAAAACCTAGTTAGAAGAGTTGTTGGAGAAAAGTTTTATAAGGCCGAGTGCTTCGCCTTGGGGCGCTCCGGTGTTGTTTGTGAAGAAGAAAGACGGAAGCATGAGGATGTGTATAGATTATAGGCAGTTGAACCGAGTGACCATAAAGAATAAGTACCCGTTGCCTAGGATTGATGATCTTATGGACCAGTTGAAAGGAGCAGTAGTATTTTCTAAGATTGATTTGAGGTCCGGTTACCATCAGATTAGGGTTAGAGATTCAGACATTCCTAAAATCGCCTTTCGAACTCAGTATGGACACTTTGAGTTCAATGTGATGTCGTTTGGTTTGACGAATGCTCCCGCAGTTTTTATGGATTACATGAATAGGATCTTTAGACCCTACCTAGATTAGTCAGTGGTTGTGTTCATAGATGATATCCTCATCTATTTGAAAACCCACGAGGAGCATGAGCATCATTTGAGGCTGGTTTTAGAGGTATTGAAAGAGAAGAAGTTATACGCTAAGTTATCTAAGTGTGAATTCTGGTTGGAGGAGGTGAAGTTCTTAGGACATGTTATGTCAAAAGGTGGCATAGCTGTTGACCCAAGTAAGATAGAAGCCGTGATGAATTGGGATAGACTAACCTCTGTGACCGAGATTAGAAGCTTTTTGGGTTTAGCTGGTTATTACCGTAGGTTTATTAAAGGATTTTCCCAGTTAGCCCTACGCTTAACCAAGCTCACTAGGAAGAATGCGCCGTTTGAGTGGAGCCCCGAATGTGAAAAGAGTTTCCTACAGCTTAAGGAAAAGCTCACCTCAACCCCAGTTTTGGTTTTACCTGACCCTAATGTACCCTTCGAGGTATACTATGACGCCTTCGGCAAAGATTTAGGTTGTGTGTTGATGCAAAATAGGCAAGTGGTAGCCTATGCATCCAGACAACTCAAGCCTCACGAGGTAACCTACCCCACCCATGACCTAGAGTTAGTAGCCATCGTGTTTGCCCTTAAGATGTGGAGACACCATTTGTATAGTGTAAGGTTTGAAGTTTTCTCCGATCATAAGAGTCTCAAGCACCTCTTTGATCAAAAGGAGTTAAATATGAGGCAGAGGAGATGGCCTTGAGTCAAAAGTCATTGCGTTTATCTTGCATGATGGTTAACGAAGTTGGGTTAATAGAGAAGTTTAGGGATATGAATTTGGGGATGTCTGCAACCGATAGTAGCATAGTGATGTGTCATCTCACGGTAACCAGTGGGTTTAAGCAAAGGATTATGCTTGCGCAAAGAGAAAATGAGGACTTTATGGAGACAATAGAGGCAGTTAAGGCCGAAAAATTGAAAGGTTTTGTGCAAGGCCCCGATTGGTTGTGGAGGTTTGAGGGGCGAATCTATGTGCCACAAGATGGTGACCTCCGAGAGAAGATCTTGGAGGAGGCTCACAAGAGCCACTTCGCCATTCATCCTAGTACTACCAAGATGTACCAAGATTTGAAGAAGATGTTTTGGTGGCCCGGATTGAAAAATGATGTGGTCGCCTAGGTGAGTAAGTGTTTCGTCTGCCAAAAGGTCAAGATCGAACACCAAAAACCTTCTGGTATGTTGCAACCCCTGTCAATCCCCGAGTGGAAGTGGGAGAGTATATCAATGGATTTCATGACAAGATTGCCAAGGACCCAAGCTGGCCATGATGCCATATGGGTAATCATGGATCGACTAACCAAGTCGGCTCACTTTCTACCTATTCGAGTCACGTACTCGTTGGATAAGTTGGCTCAACTTTACATCCAAGAGATTGTAAGGTTGCATGGAGTGCTGTCGACAATAATCTCGAATCGAGATCCGTGGTTTACGTCACGTTTTTTGGGAGCCTTTCAAAAAACGTTTAGTTCAAAGCTATGCTTAAGCACTACTTACCACCCACAAACGGATGGTCAATCTTAGAGAACAATCCAAACCCTAGAAGACATGTTAAGAGCCTGTGTCTTAGATCAGAAAGGAAGTTGGGATAAGTACATGTCGTTAATCGAGTTTGCGTATAACAACAGTTATCACGCAAGCATCGGTATGGCACCGTATGAAGCGTTGTATGGAAGGAAGTGCCAATCACCCTTGTGTTGGTATGAGCCCGGAGAGCAAAGTGTCTTAGGACCTGATATAGTGAGGGAAATGACGGAGCGAATCAAGAAGATTAAGGATAGGATCTTAACCGCTCAAAGTTGGTAGAAAAGCTACGCGGACAAAAGGCGTAAGCCCTTGGAATTCCAAGAAGGCAAACATGTATTTCTAAGAATCACTCCCACTACTGGAATAGGTAGAGCCATGAAAGTCAAAAAGTTGAGTCCCCGATTTCTCTCTCCTTTTGAAATTCTTCAGAGAATCAGATCTTTAGCTTCCAAAATAGCCCTGCCACCCAATCTGTCAAATCTCCATGACGTCTTTCACGTCTCTCAGTTGTGTAAATACGAGTCCGACCCTAGCCATGTCTTAGAGCCAGAACACGTATAGTTAAGGGAGGACCTGACGTTCAATCTACCGCCGGCGAGAATCGTAGACCAAGGCGTCAAGCAGTTGAGGAACAAGTCTGTCCCTTTGGTGAAGGTTGCATGGGGACGAGGCAACACCGAGGAGTTCACGTGGGAACTTGAGTCCGAGATGTGGTCGAAGTAACCCGAGTTGTTCTAAGGTATGAATTTCGAGGGCGAAATTCTTTTTTAAGGAGGGGAGTAATGTAACGCCCCGATTTTCTGTTAGAGTGAAAATGACCAAAATGCCCCCGAGGTCATTTTCAGCCCGGAATTCGAGGAAAGCCGACCCGGCAGTACTCGAAGGGCAAACTCAATGTTGGAAGGGGATTAGATGACTTGAGTATCTTTCCGGGATCGAAAATATCATTTTTCGAGTTTTCGGGTCAAAATGACCAAAACGTCCCTGCGGTGTTTTACCCGTTTGCAAGTGTCGAATGAACCCAAAACTTCTCCATATGGTTTTAAAAGGCATTTTTATGTAGACTGTAACTTTAGTTTTGGTCCCGAAGGTTTCGGCCGAAATTAGTGCAAAATTACGATTTTGCCCCTAGTTTCGTGTTTTTACGCTTAATCGTGTGATTAAGCAAACCTAAACAATATTAGGCTCTAATCGAAGGTTAATTAATTTCCATAATTAATCTTGAGTCAAAATAATTTATTAAAGTTAATTAGAACTTAAAAGTGCTTAATTACAACTTAAAATCTTATTTTAAATTCAAGACTCCTAGTCATGGAATATTGAATAGTGTTTTCTCTCTCCAATTCCTTAAATCATGGAATTGTGTTTCACATTGTTTATTCACAAATGAGTTTTTAATTCTCTAATGATGTATGAGGACCCCTAATCTTGTCATAAAATCCTTAAACCTCATTCTTAGTCACCTAAACTTAAGCTTAATTATTCCTAACCTTGTACCTAAACTAATACACACTTAAACCTATCATTAACACACAATTACATGAAACAATTCCTCCTCCCCCATGTTGTCCAGGTCTACCCGTGTACTCCTCCCCCTCCATATGCATCACATGTTCAAATTTTCAACACTCCAAATTCATACCTCAAGTCATATACACCATGCCTTGTCATACTTTCAATCAAGCTTGATTTTCCAAATGAATAACTAAATGAAATAACCCATTTTTCTCATTTATTTGTGGCTGAAAAACAACCAGCCATGCTTAGCTTCTAGAAGATTTATTTCATTCAAAATTGATAGGAAATTCACTCAAATCAAGCCATACTTTGTATCATAACTTCCATATTTCAAACTATGCTTGAATGACCTTGTGTAAGAGATATTTTCTCTTCCTTTTCCCTCCAATTGCTATGGTTCCTCTCCTCCCCCAATGAGCTCTCATTTGTCTTCATTTTCTATGAATACTTTGCCTAGAAACACATGCAAACACTTTAACTCATTTACACACTTTTAGTTTTCTAAGCTTTCTTTGTATTCTCTCTTTTTCTCTCTAAGTTTCAAGAGAGTTTCCTCTTGTTCTTCATCTTCATCTTCATCCTCTCTTTATCTCATCATCATCTCTTAACCTTCAAACACCACCCCAAAGCCTTGAACCACCATCAAACCCTTCAAACACCTCACCTCAAACACAATCTCACTTGAAACACAACTCCAACCTTCTCATCCTCCCTTGGCCAAAGCCATCTTGCCCCTTGGAGGAGTTCATCATCTTGTTTTCCTTTTCAAAAAGTTCAAGTTTTCATCTTCACTCTAGGTAGGAGTGTTTTCTAAACTTTGTTTTCTTGAAATGAGTTTTTCTCTAGCTTTCACTTGGATTTTCTTTTTTAAGCTTTCTTTGTTTTTCTTTCTCTGATGTTTCGGCCTCTTGGCCTTGAGGAGTACATGATAGCTCAATGATGAGAGCTCCTAGATGATGACTATGTGTTCATCTCAAAGGAACCTCTAGAGCTTGAGTTTTTGTTTTCTCTAAGTTTCATCTTTATTATCTAGCTCAAAAGGATTTTTGTTTGAGAACACCTTTACTTTTCTTGCTATTTTGATCTTGGTTTCCTTGTTCCTTTCCCTTTAAATATTTCGGTTTTGATTCTTTAATCTTTGAGGTTTTGTTTTGTTTTCAAAGTTTATTTATTTTGAGCTTGATGATGATGTTCAAGAACCTCATAGTTCCTTTGAGAACATGGTTCAAGAACTCTAAAGCTCTCTTTGTGATGAGATGAGTGTTTGGTTGCTATTTGTTAAAGTCTTGTAAGAGCTCTAGACCATCATAAAATGAACCTTGCATTCATTACTTTTATGCTTTGCACATCATATTTACTTTCCTTGCTATCACTAAGTATCAAGATAATGAATGAACTTGCATTATCATATTTATATTTCAAGCTATGCATTATCATGTTTATGTTTCAAGTTCTCACTTAATATCAAGATAATAATGAGTTGCATCCCATATTTATTTTATGCTATCACTTTACTTTCTAAAAGAACCTAAAATAAGTGCATGAGCATGTTTATTTTTATGTCATCACTAAAATGAACCTAGAGCTCAAAGACTTGCCCATTGTTGTCTCAAACAAAGGTTTGAAAATGTTTATTTCTCTAGCTTGAGATTTCGGCCCCTAAGAGTTTATTTGTTTCCAAGTATTGAAAACTATGTTTCATAATTTTTCTAAGCTTAAATGGGTTAAAGGAATATATAGAACCAAGTTTTATGAATTAAGGACCTCTTGAGACAAATTTGATAAAGCTACTACCCTCATAAATATTTGGATGATTTTAGATGTTAAAAATGTTTATAAATGAGTTTTGAACGTTTTAAAAATGTTCCAAGAGAAACTAGTATTTTATGTGCTTTAGAAATTGTGTTTGATGCCTTTAAATGGAGATGTTTATTTCGGTTCTGTCTTGCTATATTTAGCCACTGTATGAGCTGTGTTAATGATGATAATATGCTTATGTTTGAGTATAATTAATGTTAAAACTCATATGTGAAAGATAAGAGAAGTTAGTAACTAGAAAGGAATTAATTTGAGAGTTTTAGATCCCTTAATGTTTGAATTTTCTGAATTCTGTCCAGCAAAGTTTAGTAATGCTAATCATGGTTTTATATTAGTTTAAATGTGTAGGAATGACTCATAAATGGTTTAGGACTTGATCTTATTGCCTTAGGAGCAAACTGGACTTAGAAAGGGTCATTGTTGTGACTCCTAGGTACCGGTAAAGTTAGGATTATGAATTCTGCATCCTTGAGGTTTAGAGATGTTCTTGATCATAGTATGGAGTGAGGAATACTTTGTATACCTTATAGGTACCCGAGAGATTAGGCTTTGATGATTCATAACTTAGAATGTGAGTTAAGGACCTTAACGGTCAATGAATAATACTTTAAGAAATGTGTTAATGCTATGATGTTTTTATAATGCAATAATATGTGGAGATGATTATGATTCTTGTGGAATTGATTGATTTAGATATGAGTATATCATAGCATGAGATTTCATGAGAACATGTTGTGTGAATTAGCTTGTGGCAGTTTGAAGGAAATTCGGTTTAACAGTTGTTATGCTGCCGAATTTTCGTCAAACCAAAAGGGGTTGAAAGGATGTTTTAAGAGTACCATATGAGTTGAAAGCCCTGGGTGACACCGGTTGGGCCGAGTACCCCCAGGAGATTTTTATGTGACAAAGCACTGAGACGCGCTTTCCTGGGTAACACCAGTTCGGCCGAGCATCCCCAGGGGAGACAAATCCGTGAGGGTATGAGTAGATGCAGCCTACCAAAGCGGACAAATTGTTGTGGCTTAATGCCCGCAAAGCTTTTCAAAGAGGGTATATCCTAAGAGAGGTGATCCTTGCCCCCTACTCGTACTTGCGAGTCGGGATTATTTTATTATGTTTCGCTTATTCAGATAATAAGCAAGAGCTAATGACGACTAGCTGAGGTATGAGCTCATAATCTAGTTATTTTAGGGTGGCCTTACTATGCTAAAGTACCATGATTGATGTCACGAAATTGAGATATGATCCACTTGAACGTTATATGCCCTTATGCCACATGGTTTATGTTTATATGCTTTGATGTGTTATTTTATATGCTCAAGTGTTGACATGCATCCATGATATAACATGTTGCACTTCTAACATCAAGATACATTCTAAAAGGAATGGACCTTGGATAATTAGTTTTGGAAAAACCTAAATTGAATCTTATAAGCATGATCATTGGTTTAGAATTAAACCCAAGGTTCCTGAGGATGTAAATGATGTAACCCTAGGATAGGAGACTCCTACTGAGATTCTTTAGTAAGAATTCTCACTCCTCTCTCTCCTTTCTCTTTCTTCCGTCACATCTTCAGAGAGCGATGGTGACGTTCGTGGTCTACATTGATACACCTACTTGGGAGGTTCACTATGACCCGGACCACGGGTGATATCATTTTGAGGGGCTATGCACCGTGCGAGTCTTCATGTTCATTGGACGCCCTTTTGCCCATCCTGTACAGAGCTACCGTTTCTCCCCAATGTCGCCTTACGATGATGTGATGGTTTTTGAGCACGCCCGGATGCGAGACGAGAGGATTCTGCGGTCATATACTGGTGGTTCGATGCCTCGAGACTTCTAGGACTATGTGCCTCGATCCCCGAGTTCGGAGGACGACCCATCCGAGGACCCGCAGACGCACATGTATAGCGAGAGTTCTGCTCCTACACCTCAGTTCATGCGAGGCGTGAGCGAGGAGACTGTTACATAGCCGAGGCTGGCTAGGCGAGCCGAGAGGCGCCCCTATTGAGGAGCTCACGCTTAGTATTCATGTGTTCCCACTCCTGCTGCCCTACGTCCATGGATTGGTTACACTCCACCGTTTCCCGAATTCCAGTAGTTGACGTCGTAGGGGAGGCTTAGTGCACACACCACATGTAGAGTGGATAAACCTTGTAACACCCTCCCAAGTACAACACCATCCTTAAGTTATGAAATTGTACTCGAGAATTGTTACTTATTAACTAGTGGACCTTTTTTAAATAACTATAGCAAATTCGATGGGTTCGTGTAATAACTAGCGCAATTCAATTAAAATATATAACAAAGATACAAACTTTTATTTCATATAAAGTCAATTACATAAGGAAGCTCTACAAGGAGCTTTAATACATATACAATCTCTATTACATTTATATACACACATGCCTACAACTATATACAATATAATAACATCATCAACTACTAAGCTACTGCACTTCCATGTTCTTTCAGGTAATAATCCCATAATCCGCTACGATCGACCTGGAGACGACACGGGAACACAAACAAGTAGAGGTGAGAATTCTACAATTCTCAGTAGGGCAACTCCCCAATTACACAATCATAATGTCATCGTCATCGTTCCAGCCACTTCAGTTTATTAGAAAAAAGTGATCATGCTTTTATAACAATAGTTCAATTTTAGAGTTCTAAATCGTACTTTCGAAGTGGGTAGCTTTTAATGATCAATCACTTAATACACATATATAATAAACTCAAACACATAGTAAATAATCCTAATCAAAACATTTATTTTAGGGACATGGCCTTACTTGTGACCATAGAACTCAACTCAGTGCATTTTTCTCTTTTCATTGATATAGGTAAGACTTAGTTCAAATGATATTGCAAAAACTCAATTTAGTGCATCATTGACATAGGAAAGACTTGTGGCTTATACCCAACGGGTATCTGCCATGGACAACTCCACAATAGATCATTTATACCAAAAGGCATCTGCCATGGACAATGCCACAATGGGAAATAGACTGCTTATTAGGACTGAGCTCATTCCTATTCATGATCATCAGACTTCATTTTATTCCATTTCCGAATCACACATAGTTCTATTCCTAGCCGATACGTCTACCGACTCATAATATCTCGGGGGAAGTTCATCTTTTTGCCTTCCCCTCAATTCAACCTAAGTTTTGTTTCTGTTTTCTCCTATGTCAGAACATAAACTCTAGGGAAGTTCCTCTTTTTGCCTTCCCCTCATTCAACTTAAGTCTTGTTTCTGTTTTCTCCTATGTCAGAACATGCACGAGTGAAATTTATACATTCTCTTTTCTCATATAGTAGCACCATGTGCTTTCTGCTTTTCAAATGCATGCATAAGCCACATATAGGCATTCAATCATAAGAAATTCTTATTTGTGCCTCGTAAATCAATCTTTAAATTGTCTAGCATGCATACATATTCATCATACTTAATCAAGAATCATTATATCACCAAATCAATACTTGAGTTCATTTCAGCACAGTTAGAGCATGTGGGCAGAATTCATGCCTAAAGAGTAAAATTCATTATACATATCAAACATCCATTTCCAGGGCTATAAAAATTACCCAAGACACCTCAACGTGTGAACAAGGCCCTGTAAAAATTTCATAGGAAGAAGAGTCCTCTAACTCTGTCAACAAATTCTACAAATTTGGTGGTCATAGACGACTTAACCTTAGCTCAATGCCAGAATTCACTAATTTTTAACCATAGCAAATGAATGAATCACTTCAGAATAAAAATCATGGATAAACTTCAATATATTTTCAGCACTCTGTAAAAATTTCAAAGGATAATTCCATCATTTTCTATAATAACAAAATTAGACAATTTCCCAGCTTTAGATTCAACTTTCCAGGCAGCATGCTTACAATTTCGGTTCTTGAATTTTTTGAAGCATTAGGAGTCAAAAACAGAGCTCAAGAAAATTAGTGCCACTAGCCTAGGATGTTAGCTTCAACATATAATTTTTATAGCTCATGAAAATACCTGAAATCACACCAGAAAATTCGTGTACAGTTGCTGCCTATCAAAGGACTGAAATTCCAGCAAACCAATTCAAAAACTCTTTTGGTAAAAATGATTTTTGCACTCCACCAAAATTAATACATCAATATCAATATATTATCAACCAATATAACTAAAAATTTCGGACTAAAACACATCAAAATTCTCAGAATAAATTTTGAAAGAAAAAGGCCAAAGAAAACCCTACACTTTGAAGCTTTAAAGATCTTAGCTCCAAGATTGATTCCTTTCACTTCCAAGCCTTCAAACCCACACCAACCCCTTCCTTAAACAGCTGATAATGAGCTCTTAAGGTATGAAAAGCTGATGGATTCAAATTCTAATCGGTTAGTTTCGTAGATATTGAGGAGTGAAACAAGTTTTGTGAAGAGAGTTTAGTGTTTTATGAACTTTAGACAAGGGTTTTGATGATTTGAAATGAAAACATGAGCTCTTGGAGAAGATAACAATGGTGGCTGCATCATGGAGATAAGAACCGTGAATGCTTGGCTTCTTAGACAAGTTTTTGTATTTCTTTTATATATAAAAAGTTAGATACAATAAATATGTAGTCAAAGGAATAAAGAGAATAAAGAGGTGGATGGTTAGGATTTGTTTTAAAAGTCAAAGAATGAATCTTGGCCATCCAATTGGCTCAAGATAATTGGCTCACCTTTACTTGGCCACCAAGTAGCTTTTACGGTGTTAAAAACCGCACACCGAAATTCTATTGAACGGGTAAAACAGTGTACCCGGGAAATCAAATATTGCCCAAAAAATAATTCAAAGTATGAAATATTTATTCCTACCTATTTCTAATCTCAATCCTATAATTTCTTATTTTCGGGCATCTCCAGGCCCTAATTCTAGGGTTTTGGCTGTCCCGCGGGCTTGCGGGGCCCACAAAATACTATTCACATTTTTTTTTATTTTTACAGATTGGTTAGGTTGTCCTGATCATTGCTATGTCTATCGGATTTTTGAAATTATAACTAGAAAAGCTCAAATTAATTTTTAAATAATTTTTAGGGTGTTACAAACCTTCTTTTGTTTATTAGGTTATTCACCATAGGTGCACTCGGGTAGTTATGGTTTATTTTTGCTTTCTTGTTTTATGTTGTATTTTATTTCTGCTGTATTACAAGCTCTGCCTGTCTCCATGAGGGTATGACTACTTATGTACTCTAATTAAGTTATTAATGAAATGTTTCCTTGTTATCATGATTGTTGTTCTTTGATTATATGCTTTACTTTATGATTTATAATGGTTGTAACGTGTGCCGTATATTTTTGTTATTCGACTAGTCAGATTCGCGGCTCTCACTTTGCTTTATGTTTTCAAAACAAATTTACCCGTAATTTTCGCTAAGTATTTTATTAAAATGATGAGACTAAGAAGTAATAGCCTAATGTTTAACCTAATGTATTCTAGAAAGTTTGGTTAAAATTAGGGTGTTACAAAAAACATGATTCAACCTTCATTCTCGCGTACATTTCTACCTACACAGTTCACACTGGTTTTTGAAATTTTGGTTTTTAGTTTTGACTAGACCATCCAAAGGTTCTTTTGTAGATCCAATTAGTCAGATACACTGTGTTTTTTAATACACACTGTTGCAACTTGTATCACGGGGGACGGCGAAACAGAATTTATTAAAATTAAGAGTTGCCACCAAATTTTTATTTAATTGGGAAAAATATGGAAACCCCATTTAATTTAAAGAAAATGATATTTAAAACCATATTTGGATTCAAGAGTCGATTATGCACAGAGAAAGGCAAAAAGTTCATTTTTGCAGCACCCCTGATACATCCGTAATTGAAAATTTATTAGGAAAATTATCTACAAGTAATGAAAATTTTAATTTTGGCTTGACAGGGAAGCCTGCTCCTACGTATCCCCAAGTGCAATGGGAAAGTTCTATACAAAATTATTGTGGGTTGATTGATTTTATTTTTGAAAAGAATTTTTAGAATATCAAGTTGCCACAGCTAAAATATTCTAAATGTAGAATTAATAAGCTGTCACGGCTTAGTTGCCTAAAAATTGATTTTTCTTAAATAAAAAAAATGAAAATAAATAAACACATGAGAACAAATTTTAAAATCTAAATTTTCTTGAATACATAAATGAAAAAAAAAGTTGAAAGCCTATGAAAGGTATGTGAGCCAAATGCTAGCCTATTTAAAACAAGAAGTTTCATTTGATGGAATTAAAGAACTCAAAAATTAAAATACCCAAGACATTAAGAAAACAACTCAAACTAAAATATAAACTCAAATCCAAGACCCCTATGACACAAAAATAAAAAGATGTTTGAAATGACTACCCACATAATGGCAAGATAAAAAAACAAACATTTGATTAAAAAAATGATTAAACTAAAAAAGAAAAAATTCACAAGAATATAAATTTAAATGCCTAAAGACCTAAATCACTAAAAGGAAAATAAAAGTAACCAAAATAAAAAAAAAATTAAAAAGAAAGACAAGGGAGCATGGCTTTAACATTGAGTTTGGTCTAGAGTTTCACATGGTTTTGATTCCTTTTATTAAAAATAGAGAAAGCAAAGTCACATGGCTATGGCCTTGATTCCTTTTATTGAAAACCGAGAAAGTAAAGTCACATGGCCTTGATTCCTTTTATTGCAAACAAAGAAAGCAAAGTTGGGTACACTTAAGAGAGGTGGCGAACTAGGCAAGGAGCTGGTGGTGTGGCTTCACCACCAGGTTCATTGAGAGAGAGAGGTCGAGATAATCGGAAGGCCGAGGTTGGTGGGATTGGTGAGAGGAATGGTGGCGGCAATGCTAAGTGCTCATGGTGGAGTTCTCTCTCTCATTTCCTCTTTTCTTCTTATGATGATGATATTGAAGAAGAGCATGGTGGTGGGGAGATGAGGAAGGAGGAGAGGTGGGTTGTTATTACTGTTGTGTGGGGTGGTGACGCTTTAAATCTAAGAGTTATCACTATGGAGGAGTGAAGCCGCCACCAACGACCAAAGGGAAAGGAGGCTCGCGATTTTAGAGGAGTGGTGGACTTAGTAATGGTGGCTTGTGGTAGTCATGGAGGGAGGGAACAACACAGATGGTAATGAGGCTATGGTGATGAGAAAATTTTCAGTTGGGGAAAAAGGATGAGATTGAAGATAGTCCCCCAGTGTACACCAGTCTTGATCCCCATTTATACAGCTATGACTTGATTTCTTTGGTCTTCATATGATCTGCTTGCTGATTTCATGGGATATTGCATACTAATTATTTTTGACTTTGTGCACTCTCTTTGCCAATTTTTCTGATTGCACTTCACTTTTCTGACTCTTTTGTATTTCATTTTCAAAACGGTGCTCATTTTTTCTGACTTTTTGAATTCAGTGCTCATTGCATGTGATTGGTGCCACTGTCTGGAATACATGCTGCTTCTTTTTCCGACTTCTGCTTATGTTTCAGTTTGCATCTCCATGACTTTAGCTCAGTGCACGCCTCAGCTTCTATTCAGTGCCCCATTTTTTTTTTTACTTTTTGTTTTGTTTTCTACTGAAAAATAAAGTGAACTAAAATGGACTAAAAATATGGTTTTAACTTCAAAGAAACGAAATGGGCCTATATTTTTTACAACTCAAAAAGAAAAGAGAAATGGGCTTAGGATTTTTTTTTAAAACTTAAAAATGAAATTAAAAAAATGAGCTTAAAACAAAAATGAAATAAAGTAAAATAAAATAAAATAGATTCAGAATTTTTGTTTTGGGCCGGATAAAATTGGGTGTTCACACACACTTATGGAATAGTATTATGCTACAAAATTGTTAAAAATTGAGTTAGTAATTTTAAGAAGAGTAGTATAAATCATTAAGATGCTATTTGGTTTGCATATTTTCTATTTTCATTTTCACTAAAAATAGAAAGCAAAGGTGAAACTATGATTGGTATGATGCTATTGAAAATAATTTTAGAAAATGTTTCTTAAATTCATTGAAAATTTGAAAACGTCATTTTCACGTTTTCACTCTTTTCATCTACTTGTTTTCTGATGAAAACATTTTAAGTGAGAACACGGTGGCTCAATTGTAATAATAATGAACTTATTTTTCTTTCTCAAACAACCACGGTCTCCTTCTCTAAATCGCTACCCTTCCTGCTCCTCCTAATACTCTCATGGTGTTGTCAACCAAAAATTCCCACCTAATAAGTGAGATCTGGCCTCAATATTCCGCCAATAATAATTAAAAAAAAAATCAACGCATACATACACATACAATATAAGAAGAAGCTTCCCGCGTCAACATCAGTGACACATTGCCCCGGTGGCACTGCCTGCAGCATCAATGGAGACGCCATCACAAACGCTGCCATCACTTGACAAGGTGAACTGGGACAACTTTTGCATCCACATGTCGTTCAGTTCAAGCCTCGATGACCAACGAATTTGGTGTTTTCGACAAGTCGACAAGTTCGGCACGCAGTATTATTCCCAATTGGTTTGGTGGCGCATTACAAACCTACGACAAAGCAAGCAGCATAGACAACAATGGTGGTATTGGCAGCGGCGCGATAATGGCTCTACTATAGCGGGCGGCGGTGCTGTAAGGTATAAGGAAGGGGGTGCACAAAGAGAGTGAGAAGTGAGTGTAACACCCTAATTCTTAACCCAACTTTCTAGAACATATTAGGCTAATCATTAGGTTATTACTTCTTAGTCTCATCATTTTATTAAAATACTTAGCGGAAATTACAGGTAAATTTTTTTTTGAAATATAAAACCAAAGTGAGAGCCGCGTTGCATCGTATGACAAATGGCAAGATGCACAAATAACAAGCATAAAGAACACGGTAAGTAAAACATATAGCAAGGAGACAAGGATCAACCATCACAAAAGAAAACACTTCATTAATATTTATAGTTTTGAGATACATAAGTAGTCACGCCTCTATAGAAATGGGTTGAACTTGCAATACATAGGGAAAAAGGAAATAAAACAGAAATACATAAAACAAAGAAAGCATAGATAAACCATAACTACCCGAGTGCATCTAAAGTGGATAACCTCAAGACAAAAGAAGGTTTATCCCATCTATGTGAAAGTGTGTGCACTAACCCTCCCCCATGACGTCCGCTACTGGAACCCAGGGTATAGCGGAACGTAACCAATCCACGGACGCAGTGCGGCAGGAGTGGGCACACGTGAAGATTGAGCGTGAGCTCCTCGGTAAGGGCTCCTCTCTGCTCGTCTAGCCAGTCTCGGCTGCGTGACAGTCTCCTCGCTCTCACCTCACATGAATTGAGGTGTAGAAGCAGAGCTCTCGCTATACATATGCGTTGGCGGGTCCTCGAAAGGGTCGTCCTCCGAACTGGGAGACCGAGGCACGTAGTCTTGGAAGTCTCGAGGCATCGAACCGCTAGTGTACGTCCACAAAATCTTCTCATCTCGCATCCGGGCATGCTCAAAAACCATCACATCGTCGTAGGGTGACATCGGGGAGAAACGGTAGCTCTGTACAGGGTGTGCGAAGGGGCATCCGATGAACATGAAGACTCGTACTGTGTACTGTCCCTCAAAATGATATGACCCGTGGTCCGGGTCAAAGTGAACCTCCCAAGTCAGCATGTCGACAAAGACCACAAACGTCGCCATCGCTCTCTGAAGATGTGACGGAAGAAAAAGAGGGAAGAGAAAGGAGTGAGAATTCATACTAAAGAATCTCAGTAGGAGTCTCCTATCCTAGGGTTACATCGTTTACATCCTCAAGAACCTTGGGTTTATATGTGAGTGCATACATATAAGATTCATTATTAGGGTTTATGAAACCAATTATCCAAGGTTCATTCCTTTTAGCATGCATCTTGATGTTATGAATGCAATATATTAAAACATGAATGCATGGCAATACTTGAGCACATAAATCAACAAACCAAATCATATAGGAACAATCCATGTGGCATAAGGGCAATAACTCTCAAATGAAACTTTCATCAATAAGTGTGATATCATTCATGGAATCTTTAGCAATGTAGAGGCCACCCTAATAATAAAAACTAGGCTATGAGCTCATACCTCAGCTAGTCGTCACTAGCTCTTGCTTATTATCTGAATAAGCGAATAATAAAATAATACACCTGACTACTTAAGAGTACAGGCTAGGGGGCTAAGGAACTCCTTTCTTAGGATATACCCTCTTCGAAACGCTCTACTGGCCTCAAGTACACAATGAATTGTTCGCTTTGGAAAGACTCATGTTCAGACCCTCACGGATTTGCCTCCTCCACACCATAGCAAGAGAAGTACGTCTTAATGCTTGTCACATAAAAATCTCCTGGGGGTGCCCGACTCAACCATTTCACCCAAGGTTTTCAACTCATGTGGTACTTTTAAAACATTTTTCAACCCTTTTGGGTTTGATGGAAATTCGACAGCATAACAGCTGTTAAACCGAATTTCCTTCAAACCGACATTTATGCCACAAGCTAAACACACAACATATTTCTCACGCAATTCTCATGTTCATAATAAACTTAACATCTTAAACAATCATTTCCTCATGCATCATATACATCTCAACATCTTATTATATCATCAAAAAATTCAAGACTTCTTAGTGTAACATCCTAATTTTTAACCCAATACTCTAGAACACATTAGGTTAATCATTAGGTTATTACTTCTTAGTCTCATTCTTTGTGAAAATACTTAGCGGAAATACGGGTAAATTTTTTTTTGAAACATAAAATCAAAGTGAGAGCCGCGTATGACGTATCGAAGACTAACATACAGAAAAGGGATTTCATATCATTCATGGTCACAAATCACAACATTGTTCATTACATCACGACATAAACATATTATCATAGATACATAATTTATGACTATCATAGTCCTATTGTCACATTAAAAGAAATACACATCTATACGTGTATAAATCTAAAGCGGCATCTCCGCGCTTCCGTTCCATCCCACTGATTCAACTCGTAGCGCATGCCCTACGCCCGCGCCTTAGTAGAGGTCACGAGATACCATCATCTTCGTCTGGAGACGACACGGAAGAAAAGAGAGAGAGGGATGAGAAACTCATTCAAGGTTGAATCAGTAGGGATTTCCGACCCCAACACACGTGTCATCGTCATCGTCCCCAACCACTTCGGTTTTAATTATAAAAAGGTGGTCATGCATAAGGTTTAACTTTTAAACTTCTCAAATCTATTTATCCGAAGTGGGTGTCTTTTAGTATGGATCTTAATGGTATGAATGCAATAGATATTGGATGAATGCATGACAATACTTTATGCAAACAGTCGATAGAACACAACGTCAAGATAAACAATAACATATAAGTGGCACATAAAACTCTTTCTCTTCTCATAACTGTGTGACTTTAAAAACATCATATCTCTTTCTCATGCTTGAACTCTTAAGTTCTTTTTCTCAAAGACCACCCTCTTAAACATGGTCACCTAAATCCAACCGACATACCGCCCCGGCGATTTTTATCATGGTCCCCAAACTCCGTCTCACCTAATCGCCTAGGAATGAGCTCAATCCTAACTAGTCGTCACTAGATTTAATATGGGGGATAATAGAGGGGGTAACACATCACTAGTTTCCATCTCATTATCTGAATAAACAAACCATGAGATAGAATCCCGACTACTAGAGTACGGGTTAGGGGCGTAAGGGTCACCTAATACACCGACTCCTTGAGTACGGGTTAGGGACTTAAAGATCACCTAATACACCGACTCCCAGAGTGCGGGTTAGGGTTATCTCCTTCTTCGAAAAGCATCTACGGCATCTAGTGCACAGTAAATTTGTCTGCTCTGGCAGGCTGCATCTACCATACCCTCATGGTTTTGTTATCTTCTTACCGAGGTAGGAGAAATAAGTCTCGATGTGTTATGCAGGGATGCATCATAAACACATGCCCTCAACTATCATCATGGAACTTCATACAATATGCATATCATGCTCATCAATTCATGCAATTCATCATAGTATGCCACATCAACTCATGATGCATGTACTTACACATTCAATTTCACATTTCATAATTAATTTCTAAAGTCATATAAACGGTTTCATCCTAGCACATGTGTAACACCCTAATAGAACCCCACTGTGCTTAAGTTCACATTTGGATTCTATTAGTTGTCACTTATGCCTTGTATTAATTTTCTTTTGAAATTAACTTAGAAAAATAATGGAAGTTTTTTTTTTCTTTAAATAAATTAATTTTTTTTTGAAAACTTAAGCCTCAGAATTCGAGAAGTGAAATACATAGCGCTTTTATAGATAATAATCAAGTTACATTGCGCACTTAATTAAATAAGCGGAATAAAAGACTAAGTGTAGAACAATTATCACATAAACTGGAATATAATCACTTAATACATAAGTCACAACAGGGCATATATCATACTGATAAGTTATTACAAATAACAATATAAGTTCTACTATTACTAATTGTTTCTCACAAACTATAATGTAACTAAAGCTCGGAATGCTCCTACTTGAACGGTTTGAAATCTTCACGTGCTACCTCCTTCCTCGATTTCTGACCTCGTTGCTTTAGGTGGACACGTCTGTCTCCAGTAACGACAACGGAAAATAAACATAGGAGTGAGAAATACATGATTTCTCAAGAGGAGTTCCTACTTGTACTAAAAGTGTCATCGTTGTCGTCCCAGTCTTCGGGTTTATTATAAAAGGTGAACAGTAAGGATTCAATTATCAAACTTTCACAAACGTGATTAGCGAAGTGCGGTTACTTTTAAACTAATCTTGAACATTAGCGTAAATATTCATTCAAGATTTCATCAAGCATACATATAAGCATATCATGTAAAACCACTAATAAGCGAGAATCATTTAGGAGTCGCATACATTTCATGATTACTCATCCTCAACATTCACTTGTTTAGTGATCATCATCTTTCATTTATTTCATCAACATATTTCTTAATTACTCACGGGATGAATGCATCAATGCCTTAGACCACCCTAAAAGGGTAATGAGCTCATACCATGGCCGCCGCCATAACCTTTTTGGTTTTCATTCCGTTGCCGTGATCTCAACGGTTTAGGGGGTTAAGCCGTGAGTTTAGCTCAAGTCCACTTTTCCAGACTTTCATTGCTACTTTTTCAAACTTTACTTTTATTATTTCTTTTGGAAAATGAATGTATGCATATTATCATGTAATCACAATAAACCTGGGCAATCAATCATTCATCCTTATCATTTCATAATTCATCACCATACATTCACATTACTATAAATCACTTCATAAAACATGGACAATATCATGTAAATCTCATAGTAAACACTTTCATAGATAATTCATATTAACTAACCAAAGTTATCAAGTTGAGTTCCTAGTGTTCGTAAGAGGTAATGGATGTCTTAGTATTATCTTTTTCTCTTAGTGTTCTTTGTACTCTTAGCATTCCATTAATACATTAATGCACTTCAAAATATTATTATAGGTTCCTTATATATTTTTATTATGACTTTCATATAACTCTTAAAGATTATTATTCTACTTAAATTCTTAAAATTCTCTCTTTACAAGACTTGATTCTTTTATTTATAGTTTTGACATCTTTTAGAAGAAAGTTTATAATTCTCTATATACTTGTTATCTCAGCTTAGTAAAGGTAGTTCCAAATTCCTAACTCATCAAATTTTAGCATTTACATCTTTGGAATAGTGTAAATCAACTGTAAACCATGCATAGGAGGGTTCCCAGGAAAGAGAGGTGGGTCACAATGGACATGCTTAAATACCAAGTCTTTCCTTAGTCAGAACCTTTCCAAACTGCACTTTCACAGTACACTATCCCGAAATTTATTTCTCATTCTGTATTTACGTGGTACAAAGCTTTATACATAACATACATGGGTGTATTGCTATATGTGTTAGCTCTCCAACAAAGTTGAAATCAGTCCATTTGCATTTTTCTAGAGTGAGTTACATCTATTTTACTACTACAAGGTCAGATTTAAAGTTTCAGTCTTAGGCTCTACTTTAAAAATTTATATCTTGAGCTAGAAAACTCCGTTTTAGGTGATTCTTTTTGGAGAGTGTTCTATAATGAGTCTAGTTTATAGTAAAATTATTTTAATTTCGAGATACTTCATATTTTATGAACAGTAGCTTTCGAAGTACCTACTGCCAGAAACAACTAGAATTTCCAGCACCTACCATTTTCATGTCTTAAGTTACCTTTATTAAATCAGGTTTCACATACAATCTTTTCAAGTTATATTTGAGTTTGATAACATCATAAAGGTACTCATAACAAAATAGAACATGTCATATTTCTAAAAATATATTTTTCAAATAATCATTTAAAACTTTTGACAATAACTCAAACTTGAGGCATTCTATCAAGGTTAGAAGCCAACAATACTTGAACAATTAAAGATGAAGCTCCTACCTCTTGTGTAGGGTCTAAAAAGGGTCCTTCTCTTCTTTCTTAAGCTTCGAACAAGAGTCTTTGGAGTGGATAACCCTCCTTGAATCTTGGCTCTAGAACTTGAATGCTTAAGAAAATATTTCTCACTAGAGTTAAAGATTGTAACTCTTGTGAGGGCTAGTGAAAGTTTGGACTTAGGATTGAAGTGTTTGGATGAAGTTTAGAGGATCAAGAGAAGTTTTTGAAGAACATAAGAAGAATGATAGAATAAGAAAGAAAGAACACTTAGGGAGTTTCTGAATTGAAGAGAGTTTGAGGAGTATTTATAGTGGAAAGATTAGAGAAAAAATGTAAGATGGAAAGCACTTGGAGCATGATTTATGGAAACATGTTGGCTGAATTTTGGGATGAAAATGCTCCTTGTTTTGTGCAAACATGTTTCCATGTTTTGTGCAAACACGTTTCCATGTTTTGTGCAAACACGTTTCCATGTTTTATGCAAACACGTTTCCATGTTTTATGCAAACATGTTGGATGAAAATGCTCCATGTTTTATGCAAACATGTTTCCATGTTTTATGCAAACACGTTTCCATGTTTTGTGCAAAGATGTTAGTGGTATTCTTGTAATTCCATTCATAGAGTAAGGGTATCTTTGCCATTTAATAAGGCAAGGGTAGTTTGGTAATTTCCTTTACATAGCAAGGGCATTTTCGTAATTTCCACTAAGTGATGGCATTTTCGTAATTCTTTGCATTTTTCTCTAGACATACTTAAGTAGTCTATTTGTTGTGTTTCATAACATTTGTCTAAATTCTCTTGGTTTTGCTATCGATAATTAAGATTCTTAGTTATAAATTTGGGGATGTTACAACATGCATTCACACATCATCATAGCATCAACATAAAAAGATCACGTCATCATAACTCATATATCATCACATCATGCATATCAACATATCATACTTGCATTATCAAACACAAGCAATAAATGATCTCTTAATGTCTTATGCTTTGACTCTTAAGGTCCTTAACTTACAATCTAAGTTATAAATCATCACAACTTAAGCTCTCAGGTACCTATAGGCTCATATTTAAGTATTCCTCACTCAATTCTATGATCATAAACAATTCTAAACCTCAAGAATGTAGAATCTAAAATTATAACTTTACGGGTACCTAGGAGTCACAACGATGACCCTTTCTAAGTTTGGTTTGCTCCTAGGGCATCAAGATCAAGTCCTAGACCAATTATGAGTCATTCCTACACATTTAAACTAATTTAAGTCCATGATTATCATTTCTAAACCATGCTAGATAGAATCCAGAAAAATCATTTACTAAGGGATCTAGAACTCTCAAATTAATTCTTTTCTAGTTATTAATTTCTCTTATCTTTCACATATGCATTTTTGCATCAAATATACATGAACATACTCATATTAACATCATTAAAACAGCACAAAACAGTGAGCATTCATAGCAAGGCAGAACAGAATTCATCTCCAATAAACAAGGCATAAAACTTGATTTCTAAAACACATAAAATGCTAGTATCTCTTGAAACCTTTCTAAAACTTTCAAAACTCATTAGTAAACATTTTTGTCTTATTAAAATCATCAAAATGCTTCCCAAGGCAGTAGCTATTTTCGAAAGGTTCAAAAAGGTTTTAAAATCATAAAACTTTGTTCAAAACATCTCTTAGGCTCATATGAACTTAGAAAAATTATAAAACATAAGTTTTAGCATTTGAAACAAAGCAAACCTCATAGGGCCGAATCTAAAGGAACAAGGAAACATATATTTTCAAACCCTTGTTTGAGGTAATAATGGGCAAGTCTTTGAGCTCTAGGTTCTCTTAAGTGTTGACATAAAAATAAACATGCTCATGCACTTGTTTTAGCTTCCATTAGAAAATAAAGTGAAAGCATAAAGTAAACATGAGATGCAACTTATTATTATCTTTGATATTTAAGTGAGGACTTGAAATATAAACATGATAATGCAAAGCTTGAAATATAAATATGATAATGCAAGTTCATTTATTATTCTTGATGTTCATTGAGGGCAAGGAAAAATAAATATGATGTGCAAGGCATAAACATAAACATGGATGCAATATTCATTTTAATCTTATCTAGAGCTCTTACAAGACTTTTAGAGATACAACCCAACACTTATCTCATCACAAAGAGAGCTTTAGAGTTCTTGAACTAAGTTCTTAAAGGAACTATGTGGTTCTTGAACATCATCATCAAGCTCAAAGAAACAAGCTTTTAAAGGAAAGTAAAACTTTAAGAGAGTAAGAACCAAAATAACATTCTTTCATGACATAAAATAGAAATAGAGATACTTTAAAATTTTTTAACAAAACCTTTGAAGAAAAACTATGGAGGCCGAAATCATAGAGAACAAGAAAAGGAAAGAAAAACTAAAACTTCACTAGATAAAGAACAAGACTCAAGCTTTATAGGTTCCTTTGAAATGAACACAAGGTCATCATCTAGGAGCTCTCATCATCAAGCTATCATGTTCACATAAATAAGGTCAAGAGGCCGAAATGAAAAAAGAAAAGGAAAGCAAAGGAAAGCTCAAAAAGAAACCAAGAGAAAACTAGTGAAAACACATTTTTGAGTAAAAACAAAGTTTGAAAGCAACTCCCTACCAAATGTGAAGACAAAGGCTTAATCTTGAGGATGGAAATGAGAAGATCAACTCCTCCTAGAGAGGTGAGGTAACTTCGGCCTTGAGAGAAAGAAAGGAAAGGAGATGTGTTCTTGGTGAGCTTGTGTTTGAGGTTGAGTGTTTGAGAGGTTTGATGATGATTCAAGGTTATGAGGTGGTGTTTAAAGGTTATGAGATGATGATGTGATGAGAGGATGAAGAGGAAAGGAAAACTCTCTTGAAACTTGAGAGAAAAAGAAAGGAAACTCACAAAAGCTAAGAACACTCAAACTTACCAAATGAAACAAAAGTATCACAAGTTCTTCCTAGGCACCTATTTATAGAAAATGAAACAATGAAGGCTCACTCAATGGAGGTCATGGCCGTGAGGTTTTGGGAGGCAAGGGGAGAGAAAAATATCTCTTACACAATGTCATTCAAGCATGGTTTTGAAGTATGAAAGTTATAATGCAAAGCATGGCTTCAAGTATGGTAATTTCCCTTTGTTTGAATTTAAAATAACCATTCTAGAAGGCAAGGAGGGCTGGCTGAATTTGAGCCACAAAAATGAGAGAAAAAGTCTTCTAGAAGTGGTCATATGAAGTATGGATGAAAGCATGGTGTTTGTATGACAAAGCATGGTTTATGGTGAGGTGAAAGCATGGTTCTTTGAGTGTAAAAATTTGAGCATGTGATGGAAATTGGGGGAGGATGGCTTCGGCCAAAATGGGCAGCAAGGAGGGAGGAAAAATCTTCCATGTAATTGTGTGTTAATGATAGGTTTAAGTGTAGATTAGCTTAGGTGCAAGGTTAGGAATTATTAAGCATAAGTTTAGGTAACTAAGAATGAGGTTTAAGAGTTTTATGACAAGGTTAAGGAGTGCTCATACACATTTAGAGAGTTTGAAATTTATTTTATGAGTAAACAAGGTAGACAAATTTCCATGATTTAAGGAATTGGAAAGAGAAAACACTATTCAAGATTCCATGACTAGGAATCTTGAATTTAAAATAAGATTTCAAGTTGTAATTAAGCATTCTTAGGTTCTAATCAATTTTAATAAATTATTTTGACTCAAGATTAATCATGAAAATTAATTAATCTTTGATTAGAGTCTAACATTGCTTAGGTTTGCTTAATCACGGATTAAACTCAAAAACACAAAACTAGGGGCAAAATCGTAATTTTGCACTAATTTCGCCCGGGACCTCCAGGACCAAAACTAAAGTCATTGAATACATAAAAACATCTTTTAAAACCATCTAGAGAAATTTCAGGTTCATCCGGCACTTGCAAACTGGAAAAACACCACAGGGGCATTTTGGTCATTTTGACCCGAATACTCGAAAAACGAGATTTTCGATCCCGAAAAGGTACACAAGCCAACTAATCCCCTTCCAACATTGAGTTTGCCCTTCGAGTACTGTTGGATCGGCCTCCCTCGAATTTCGGACTGAAAATGACCTCAGGGGCATTTTGGTCATTTTTACTCTAACAGAAAATCGGGGCGTTACACTTAGTATCTTATGCGTTGACCCTTAAGGTCCTTAACTCACAATCTTAGTTATAAATCATTACAACTTAAACTCTCGGGTACTTATAGGCTCATATCTAAGTATTCCTTGCTCATTTCTATGATCATAAACGTCTCTAAACCTCAAGAGTGCAGAATCTAAAATTCTAACTTTACGGGTACCTAGGAGTTACAACAACGACCCTTTCTAAGTTTAGTTTGCTCCTAAGGCATCAAGATGAAGTCTTGAATCAATTATGATTCATTCCTACACATTTAAACTAATTTAAATCCATGATTATCATTTCTAAACCATGCTGGACAGAATCTAGAAAAATCAATTACTAAGGGATCTAGAAATCTCAAATTAATTCTTTTCTAGTTACTAACTTCTCTAATCTTTCACATATGAATTTTAACATTTATTATACATAAACATACTCATATTATCCTCAATAAAATAGCACAAACAATGAGCATATCAAGGCAAGGCAGAACCGAAAATCCATCTCCATAAGAAGGCATAAAACTTGATTTCTAAAGCACATAAAATGCTAGTTTCTTTTGGAACCTTTTTAAAACTTTCAAAACTCATTTGTAAACATTTTTATCATCTAAAATCATAAAATATTCTCAAGGGCAGTAGCTAATCTAAATTGATCTCAAGAGGTTTCAAAATTATAAAACTTTGTTTTAGACATTTCTTGAACTCATTTAAGCTTAGAAAAATTATGATACATAGATTTTAGTACTTGTAACAAATAAAACTTCTAGAGGCCGAAATCAAAAGCTAAAGAACACATATTTTTCAAGCCTTTGTTTGAGATAATAATAGGCAAGTCTTTGAGCTCTGGGTTCTCTTAAGTGATAACATAAAAATAAACATGCTCATACACTTGTTTTAGCTTTCATTAGAAAATAAAGTGGGAGCATAAAATAAACATGAGATGCAACTTATTATTATCTTTGATATTTAAGTGAGGACTTGAAATATAAACATGATAATGAAAAGTTTGAAATATAAATATGATAATGCAAGTTCATTCATTATCTTGGTACTTAGTGATAGCAAGGAAAATAAATATGATGTGCAAGGCATAAACATAAATATGAATGCAATATTCATTTTAATCTTATCTAGAGCTCTTACAAGACTTTAGAGATCAACACAACCCAACACTTATCTCATCACAAAGAGAGCTTTAGAGTTCTTGAACCAAGTTCTCAAGGAACTACAAGGTTCTTGAACATCATCATCAAGCTCTAAAGAAACAAACTTTTCAAAGAAAGCAAAACTTTAAGAAGATAGGAACCAAAACAACATTCTTTCATGACATAAAATCGAAATAGAGGTGCCTTAAAAATTTTAACAAAAACATTTGAGGAAGAGCTATGAAGGCCGAATGTGTAGGAAAGGAAAAAGAAAGAAAAACCAAAACTTTACTAGATAAAGAACAAGACTCAAGCTTTAGAGGTTCCTTTGAGATGAACACAAGGTCATCATCTATTAACACTCATCATCAAACCATCATAGTCATAAACAAGGCCTCATGGCCGAAATAGAGAAAAAGAAAAACAAAGGAAAGTTCAAAAAGAAACCAAGAGAAAACTAGAGGAAAATCATATTTTCAGATAAAACAAAGTTTAGAAAACCACTCCTACCTAGAGTGAAGATGAAAACTTGAACTGGAAATGAAAAACAAGAAGAAGAAGTCCTCCAAGGATGGCAAGATGGCTTTGGCCTTGTGAAGGAAAAAGAAGAGAAAATGTGTTTTGGGTGAGGTTGTGTTTGAGGGCTTAGGAGGTGATTTAAGGTTGTGAGATGGTGTTTAGAGGTTATGAGATGATTATGTGAGGAAGAGATGAAGAGGATGAAGATGAAGAGGAAAGGAAGCTCTCTTGAAACTTGAGAAAAAACAAAGAACTCAAAGAAAGCTTTGAAAACTTGAAACTTTGCAAATGATCTAAAGTGTTTGCAAGCTCAAGTAAGCAAGGTATTTATAGAAAATGAAAACAAATGAGAGCTCACTGGGAGGAGGGGCTAGCCGTAGCAATGAGGCAAGAGGGGAGAGAAAAATATCTCTTACAAGTGGTCATTCAAGCATGGTTTGAAGTATAGAAGACATGGTGCATGGCTCAAAGTATGGTAATTTCCCTTTGTTTGAAATTAAAATAATCCTTCTAGAAGGCAAAGAGGGCTGACAGATTTTGAGCCACCAAAATGAGAGAAAAAGTCTTCTAGATGTGGTCATATGAAGCATGGATGAAAGCATGGTGTTTGTATGACAAAGTATGGTTTATGGTGAGGTGGAAGCATAGTTCTTTGAGTGTAAACATTTGAGCATGTGATGGAAAATGAGAGGGTATGTTTTGGCCAGACCTGGACAGTAAGGAGGGAGGAAAAATCTTCCATGTAATTGTGTGTTAATGATAGGTTTAAGTGTAGATTAGTTTAGGTGCAAGGTTAGGAATCATTAAGCATAAGTTTAGGTAACTAAGAATGAGGTTTAGGAATTTTATGACAAGATTAGGAGTGCTCATACATCATTAGAGAATTTAAAACTCATTTATGAATAAACAATTGAAAACACAGTTCCATGATTTAAGGAATTGGAGAGAGAATTTACTATTTAAGATTCCATGACTAGAAATTTTGAATTTAAAATAAGATTTCAAGTTGTAATTAAGCATTCTTAGGTTCATCCGGAATTTTGCACTAATTTTGCCCGGGACCTCCGGAACTAAAACTGAGGCCACAGAATACATAAAAACACCTTTTAAAACCATATGGAGAAGTTTCGGGTTCATCCGGCACTTGCAAACTGGTAAAACACCACAGGGGCGTTTTGGTCATTTTGACCTGAAAACTCAAAAAACGAGATTTTCGATCCCGGGAAGGTACATAAGCCAACTAATCCCCTTTGAACATTGAGTTTGCCTTTCGAGTGCTGCCGGATCAGCTTTCCTCGAATTCCGGGCTGAAAATGACCTCAGAGGTATTTTGGTCATTTCCACTCTAATAGAAAATCGGGGCGTTACAGTGAGGGTGTAACATCCTCTCAAATACAACCTCATCCTGAAGGCATAATATCGTACTTGAGAGTTGTTACTTATTAATTAGCGGACCTTTCTTAATTATCTATAAAGCTTGAGGGGTTTGTGTAATAACTAGCGTAATTCGATTAATATATATAGCAAAGATATAAAACATTTATTTAATATAATGTCAAGTACACAAGGAAGCTCTACTATGAGCTTTAATACATATCCATTTTACATTACGTTCATATACATATTCATTCCATTAAGTACAACATAATAAAAGTATTAAACACTACATTATTGCAGTTATGAGTTCTTTAGCGAAGCAACCTCATACTCCTCTGGTTCAATCTGGAGACGACACGGGAACACAAAATACATAGGGGGTGAGAATTCTAAAATTCTCAGTAGAGCATTCCCCAAAACATACACTGAAATTAATATCATCGTTATCGTCCCAGCCACTTCGGTTTATTAAAAAAAATGTGAGCATGCAACATATTTCAAGGTTCAATTTAAAGTTCAAAAACTACTTTTTCGAAGTAGGTTTCTTTTATCATTCAGCCACTTAATATACACATATCAGACTACTCAACATCAGATAAGAGCATATACTGCTAAATCACAACTTAAACATATTAGCTTCCATATCGATACTAAAATTCATTACTTAGTACATAAGACATACAACTACTTGTAACAATTGCTATCTTAACTCGTCTTAACCCTTGACTAATCTTGTCATGTCTGGGTGTTATGTATTGCCATCCCCAGCGTAGCAATAATGGGTAATAGACTGCTTTTCGGGACTGAGCTCATTCCTATACATGACAATTGGATTTACTTTCTCCAATTCTCACACAGACCTATTCCTAGCCAGGTTTACTTTTCCCGACAGACCGGATTTACTTTCTTTAACCCAAGATAGATCATCTCATGCTTTTCTTGGTGGTTAGGTTTACTTTTCCTGACAGACTAGATTTACTTTCTCCAGCCCAAGAAATATCATCTTATACTTTTCTTTCACATTTACACAATTGTAAGAAACATTTTCATATCTATGTGTTCCTAACCTCATCAATAAGCTCACATGCTCAATTATTTATATTCATATACTCATGTCAAACTAGTACCAAGTACCATTATTTCATCAATGAGTTCACATAACATGAATGAGATCAAGTCATCAATTTCTCATCATCCTTTTTTGCTAATTCAGCATGCTGTCAGAATTTCAGTCATCAAGAACATTATGATTAAATTAGTAAACATTATTAGAATAGAGCAAAAATAATTTTCAGAGACAATTCAATGTATCAATGAGCTCTTATAAAATTTTCAAAGCATGATAAGGTCTCTAACTATATTTATAAAATTTCACAAATTCGGAGGTCAGAATTCCTCAGTTTCAGCCAATAGCCAGAAGTCT
Organism: Dalbergia cultrata; assembly: GCA_031216105.1. NCBI lineage: Eukaryota > Viridiplantae > Streptophyta > Magnoliopsida > Fabales > Fabaceae > Dalbergia > Dalbergia cultrata. Next base: position 28,153,050 of record CM062345.1, read on the forward strand.
CAAATTTTCTACCCTACCAAATGAGCTCAAAACTTCATACCAAAATTTAGGGTTCAACTTCAAGATGTCTTCAACCTCCTGTAAAAATGTCAACTGAAAATTCGATCTTTGCTAGGGTAATAAAATTATACAATTTCAGTGCTACAAACTAGACTGCATAGGCAGAAACCCTGATCTATTAGGTTTTCCATTTTTTAAAAAATAGAAAAAGTGCTTAATATGAACCAATAAAATTAGTGGAAACTCTTTCATATGTTACCTTTATCATATAAAAATTTTAGAGCAAGAATCCATCTACAAACCCTTCAGAAAATTCATGAATTACAACCTGTCAGTACAAATTCGAAAATTCCAGCACATGATTCAAAACTTATTTTGACGAAATGGGTTTCCTAACATCATTCAAACACTCTACCAAAATTAACAAATCAATATTCATATATAATCTTCAAATAAATCCAAAAATTTCAGACTCAATCATTCAAAAAATCTCAGACCAAAATTTGAAAGAAAAGTGGATGAATAAACCCTACTTGTGATGCTTAAGACTTCTAACTCCAAAAGTACTTCCGAGAATGCTTTTTTCTCACTTCAATCTTCCAAACAGCCCCTAAATCTTCCCTTAAATAGTGATGTATGATGGCTCAAAGTGGAAAAATAATGATTAATTAAAATTCTAATCGGTTAGATTTGTAGGTGGTGATGTCTAGAACAAGTTTTGTGAAGGAAGTTTGTGGTTTCATCAAGTCTAGGCTAGGTCTTTGGAGTTTTGAATCAAGTTTCAAGCATTTTGAGGAAGCAAAAATGGAGTTATTGCTGTTCTTTTTAGCTGGCCGAGAATGAAGATGAAAAATGATGAGTTTTTTTTTTCTTATTTGAAGATAATGTACACAGTTTATGAATTAATGTTTTCTTTGAAGATAATTATGTATATTTTGTAACATTTTCATTGGCTATTGAAAAAGGAAAGGATATGTATTGCTCTAGACCATACACTTGTCACATTAGATGGCAAGCTTACACTGATAGCTTTATATGGTGTAAAAATTACACAACGTAATTTAACTGAACGAGTAAAATAGTGTACCCGAGTAGTCTACTATTACCCGAAAATTAATTCTAAGTATAAAATATTTATTCCTACCTTTTTTTAATTTTAATCCTATAATTTCTCAATTTAGGGCATCTCGAGCCCTAACTCTAGGGTTTCAGCTGTTTCGGTAGGCCTGCGAGACCTGCAAGTTACTATTTATATTTTTTTAACATATTTGTTGGATTGTCCTCATCATTTCTATGTCTATCAGACTTTTGAAATTATGACTAAAAAAACTCAAATTAATTTTTATATAATTTTTAAGGTGTTACAGAGGGACCATTGGACTGGCTGGAAATTAGATATAATTTTTAAAATTTATAAAAATAAATGAATAAAATATGCTTTTAAATAAATATATTCAATATAAAAATAACTACTCATAATCATAAATATACAATTAATAACCGTATTAGATGTATTATTATCGAGTAAATAATATTCAATATAAATTATAATTATACTAAAAAATAATAAATATTTAAAATATCTATAACTAATGAATAAGTATTTGAATTATATATTTAGTTTTAAATTCAAATAAATTGTATTGTTCATTCTTACATTTGTAATTTTTTATTGCTTAATAATAAATATAATTGTATGTACGCTAAAAACAAAATATAATTGCATTATTTCAAATTTTATTTTGAAAATAAAACATCAAACATATTTTATTATTTTCTCTATTTGAAAACAAAATCTATATTTATAAACCAAATATATTTTCTAAAACTGAAAATCTAAGGTCTATTTGATTTGAGTTTCCAGTTTTCAGTTTTTCAAAATTTGTAAAAGAAAAACTAAAAATTCTGAAAACTGGACTTTGTAAGGACTGTTTGTTTTCAATTTTCAGTTTTCGAGATTTTATGAAGCAAATACTGAAAATTCTGAAAATTACAAATTCCAGTTTTCAGTTTTTTCTTCACAATTACCTAAAAACTGAAAAATTAAAAATTGGAACAAAAATAACCTCGTGATTTCTAAAATTTTCAATTTTTTCTTCACAAATTCTAAAAAATTAAAAAATAAAAACTCAAACCAATCAGGTACTTAATATAAAATCATGTTTAAAAAATAAAAATCAAAAATAGTTTTACAAATCCAATCAGGTACTAAATATAGATTTAATTTTGCGACCACGCACGGGTTTCAGCTAGTTTGTCCAACATTGAGATCTGGCATAAGTGCTGCGCAAAATTTAGCCCGATTGTTGTCAATCGGTATCGGTATTCACTTTAAATGCTAACTATTCCCAGATTCTTCTTTATCGTCACAGCCCTTCGCCGGCCTAAACTCCCCCGCCTTCTCCAGGAATCCACTAGTTCCGTCTTCCCAGTCTCACCCTCACCGTTTATCCGGGGCTTCGCACGCCGCCGCGCCTCCTCTCCCGTATCGAAACGCCCGTTCTGGTGGAACCGAAAGCGAAAGCAGCTGATGATGCCTCGTTCGTCGATGGTGGTGGAGTACGCCAAGTCGAATCGATCGTCGTGCAAGGCGTGCTCCAAAACGATTGAGTCGAAGGCACTGAGGCTGGGCGTGGTAGCTAAGGGCAAAGGAGGGTTTGACGTCATCAAATGGCACCACCTCCCTTGCTTCCCTTTTCCCTCTGATTCTGACTCCCTCGCTTCCCCTGAGGACTCTATCAACGGGTTTTCCTCCTTGAAGGTTTCGCATTTCTTCCTCTCGTTATGTCAATGGGTTTATAAATAAGTGAGGTATTAGTTAGCATTGAATCAATGTTTAATTAATATGCCAGATCTTATAGTTTCACTCAATTTTCAATTGAGTCTTTGTATTGTATAATTTTTTTTAATTATTTCCTGAACTCTGTAAGGTGTTACAAAAAAGTTAACCTAAATGGTGTATTACCAAAATATTCGTTAGCTACAGTTTTAAATTTGAGAAAAATAAATCCTAGCAATTTATTCTAATTGGAGCACTAATATAACTAATGATAGATGCTCTACCCTAAAAACACCACCATATCTTAATTTGAAAAAAAAAAAAGCAAATAAAATAAAAAAGAACAAAAAGGGATCAAGTGTTTGGCAACATTAAGGAAGGTTCTGGGTATTGGAAACAGGGGTGGCAGAGAAGAGGAACAGGGGTGGTTGCATAAATCCCTAAATTAGAGAAGAGGGACAAAATGGGGGCGGCACAGGCAAGGGAAGAGTAGGAAGGAGCTGGCCACCGCACGACATTGGGTTGGTCTGCCGTGGCTAGCATCTAATGGCGGCACGAGGCCCACAATGCTAGCAGGGCAACATGACAGCAGAGAGAGAAGGGACCGTGAAGGCAGGGAAAGAAGGGGAGGATGGCATAGTGGCGGTGGCTCTCAGCCGCGAAGGATGGAGCTGTAGTGGCAGAGCCAGTCGAGGCAGTACCCGCGGCTTCCCTCCCTTTATTCTCTTTCATTCTTTTGTTTTTGTCTTCATCTTTCTTATTTTTGGGTTTCGAGGGGTTTGGCTAGGTTCTGTTGATATAGTTTGGTTTTTTGATGATTTGCAGTGGCTGTGGTTGGAAAAACTGACTTGATATTGGACTGTTGTTGAACTTGTGGATTAAGTTTATGTTGATGAAGATTGTGTATTTGGTGTTTAGTTTGTGTTTGTTTATGGCTTTATGGGCATTGTATTTATTTGGGTGTGAGAGGGGTTAGGTCTCTGTGGTTGGCTTGTTTGCTCGCTTACAGGGGTGTGGGTTATAGGGGACCCCATAGCCGCTGGACTCTTGTTGGTGGCACACTTCTTGTTGTGGTCGTGGTGGTTTTCGGAGATGGTGGTGCACTTCTTATTGTGGTGGACTCTTGTTGTGGAGCACTTATTTATTTTGTTTTGTTCAGTGTTTAGAGAACCGGACCGGCCGGTCGGACCGGTTGAACCGGGAATTGGCCTGCTGTCCGGTCTGGGTTGGACCCTAAAACCAGCTGAGAAAGAACCGGTGGAGAACCGCTTCGAATCGGCCGGGAATCGGGAAAACCGGGCAAACCGGCCCTGCAGGCCAAACCGGTTATTTTTTTTTTTTTACAAAAAAGATGCAAAAAACATCATTTTGAGGTTTTGTTTTTTAAAAGAAAGTCTAAAATATCATTTTTCCTAATTCTTTTCATTTTCTGGTATGAGAATTAGTAATTTAAAAGATTTGATCGATATGGATAATATTTATTTTGATTAAGACATGAATTATATTATATTCTATAGGTTTTGTTGATGCCTAATTTAATTTTTAGTTATTTATGACATATATTTTATTTTATATTTTTATATATTTATATAAATACAGGTTTTATTATATACCGGTTCAATCGGAGGTTGAACCTCTGAACCCTTGCCCTGACCGGTTCGATGTCCGGTCCAGTTTTCAGAACCTTGGTTTTGTTTCTTTTTGGTGATGATGGATATATTGATGGATGATGGTGATATGAATGATGGTGGTTGTGACTGGGGAAAAGCGAAGGGGACGGGATGGGTGGGGTGGAGTAGGGTAGGATTGTTTTTTAATATAAAATAGTGGCTAAAGAATATTTTGAAATATTCCATTTAATTTAACTTTTTTGTAATGCCTTATAGAGTTAGGGACCTAATTAAATTTTTTTTATGCAATACAGGGACCCAATTGAAAACTTTTAAAATGTAGAGATCTAATTGAAAATTGGGTGAAACTATAGGGACTGATAGATTAATTAAACCTTGAATCAATACTTTTCATTATGTGTGCATTATGTGTGGATCCTATTAAATGATCTAAAAGTGATTAATTCATTATGTTTACACTTTATCAATTTCACTTTAGACAACCAAATCCATGTCACAAGGGTTTTGGTTTCCCTTCTTTCTCTCTTTTTTCTTTTTTGTTGGTTTTGACGAAAAACGAAGACTTTTTAGAGTAGGGAAAACACAATTAGTTTGTTTAGTTTGATTTTCCATTTCAGTTGGAAGGTTCTAAAGTATTTTTGCTCACTTATTTTTTATTTTTGATCGGAACAAAAGTGAAGACTTTTGCGTTGTGATTTGAGTAGCTTCAGATGAGAATTTCATGACATTTTTCACTAGTTTTTTCTTTTTTTTTGGCCTTTTTCTTTTTGTTTCATGTATAGAGTAGTGACCAGGAGGCTTTGAAGAACATATTGGCTGAACATGGCAAGTTTGAAGAGAAGGTGAGATCCCGATTTTCTTTGACTGAATTCTAACATAAATAGGAAGACCACGTTGGAGATCCAGTTGACTTGTGCTGTGGGTACATTTGCATTATGGTCTATGGGGTTATTCATTTGATTTATTTTTTTGATTGATTTTGTCTTTTCTGTTTCTTGGTATTTCCGTTTGTCTGCATTGCTAAGTTTAAACAAAACTGTATGTCAGTTTTCAAATTTACAGATTTATTCACCCTGGTTGTGTGTTACACTTCTTTTGACAGGTTGATAAAGCTGCAGACATACAAAATAAACAGCAAGAAACTGAAGAAAGTGATTCAAAGAGAAGAAAGGAAAGTGTGTGCATTTTCAAAATAATTTTTGAAGTATCAATACTAAATGCTGGATAATATTGTGAATCTTTGAGAAGGATATGCTTCTTGTTCATAATATTTTTTTGGCTTCTATCTTGTATTTATTGATTTCTTGTTTATGTTTTTGCTCACTACGTCTTATATTAAAATGAGTTCAGTTATCTTTATTCCATTATTCTATATGTATTTAGGTATTGGAATTTTGATTTGAGATGAAGAAACATGTTTGAGAAATAATTTGTATAATTATTGGAAGTGTTACTTGATATTCATTATTTAAAAGTATATTTGAAAAACTGTGGACGGCAGAACTAGAAGCCACAAATTGTTGGTTGCTGTTTTCACATTTCTGATGCCTATTTTCTCCTCTTAGCATTTATGTCAACTTAAATGTTGTTGTTAAGCTCTTTGTTCTTCATGGTTATTGCTTGCAGGTGTGCACTTCTGACACTGAAGCATTGTTGAACATCAACTTTTCAGTTTCTGATGTCAAGAGCTTGTACAAGGTGAGATTTTTCACTTTCTTGTCTTTATTTGATAGCCTAATGGGCGATGGCTTTACTATCTGGTAGTGAAAGTGTATCTCATTGTTATGGTTATAATCTTAGCTTTTGCTATCTATCTTTACTTTTTTGTTTGGCTCTTATGTTCATTGAAATGATGTTAGAGAAAATTTGCCGAACCGATTAAAGTTTACAAAAGAAGGAAGCACAAGGGTAGTTTAAGAATTGGAATGCTTGTTGATTGTGCTATTGAGAAAGAATCGTGTGGGCCATTTACTGAATCTGAGGCCTAACAGTTTCAGGAGGGTGGGGTGTGAGGTGAGGGACATGTGTGGTTGTAGTGGAGAAAGAGTATAATTCTCTTGGGGTTAGAGATTTGGGGGTAGAGAATTCTGTTAGAATTGGCTGGGAGCATGAGCTGTTATAGTGCTCAAGGCCTTTCTCTCTGTGTTGCTTCTATTTCATCTTTTCTATTTCATCTTTCTATATTTCTCATTTTATACAATATAGTTTCTGTTTTGTTCTTGCTTTGTTACCTATGTGTGTGCTTCTATTAATTGGTATCAGTCCTTTCATCCTTGGGTGCGGGGGGTTCTCATATCGTTGAAGCTGCTACATGGAGGAACAAGTTGCTGAACTGAGAAGGAAGGATCAATCAGGTAGTGCACCTGTTGGAGAGGAAGGACGGCCATCGACAATGTTCATGTGGTCGATCACCACCACCGTGACAGCTGTCGTTCCGAGTAGGCTCGGATGATTGTTGGAATGGGGGTTTTGGAGGGGTTCACGGGGAGTATCACTCTCCCTCATCCCCTTGAAGAGAGCGCCGTGACTCGATGTCCCATGATCGAGACGATTGGAGCTCCCTTTACTCCCTAGATGGTCATCGCCACTGGAATCGCCAATCGCGGCACAATCGACCACATCATCATTTCTCGGCCACTCCTCTGATAGAAACCACACAAGGAATAAACAGAAAATGAAAGAAGAAACTGATATTTCACTGAAGAGAAAACATAGAGTAAACAGAATGCATAACAAGAGAAGAAAGCCTGGACACTATAGCAGTCTAACTCTCCCAAAGCCTAGGCAAAATTCAGCCTACCCACCTTTCCCTATTTCCTTCCCTTATATACTATTCACACCAGCATGTGCATATGTTGTTACAACCTTTACCCCACAAGTATTCTGTTACAATCCTCACACAATGCACACTTATCACAGCTCACACTTTTAACACTTTTTTTGTTTTCCCACTCATACTTCAGTAATTACAATCAGGGCCCATTGTGCTTGGCCCAATTCCCTTGGTTCGTAACAATACTTCCCCCTTAAAGAATCACCTTGTCCTCAAGGTGATGCTTTGGAAAGCAAGGGCTTCCTCCTGGGTCCCAATAATCTAATCCAAGTCTAGACCCCATAACTTCATGGATTCCAGAAATCTTCCACCATGAAATAGGAAGTATGTGATAGACTAAAGACACTTTTTGCAGCTACAATGCTTCCCGGATGCCAGGTCTGCAAGGATTCAGAGCCACAATAGCTGATAAGATGAGATCATTCTCTAGTAATGACCAGGTAGCCAGGTCTTCGCTCACTGGAGCTTTCTCCATTTCACGTAAAGGATATGCAATGGAAACACACTGGAGACTACCAACAACCATACCTTCAATAAATGCCCCAAAAAAATTCATTTTCATGGCTTCCCTTTCTGTCAATTGAGCAATTGCGTCAATATATTTTGTATTGCAGCCTAGGACTATCTCAGCATCTTCTTTCCTATGTATATTAATTTCAGAGCAAGACATTTGTGTTTCAGCCCTACCTTGTTCTTTATCATCATCATTACCAGAAGCTTTCTGATATGCATGCAAAGCGGCCTACATGTTTGGGAATCTACCACCAACTTTAGTGGGTACCCTATCCCATAAGCTTTCTGCACACTGTAGAGATGATTGGTGGGTAAGCATTACAACTTTTGCATTCCCAGTAGCTCCATTGGTATGCACAAGAGCAGCAAAATAATCAAACGTGATTGGTTCACCCCTATTGTTCTGTTTAGCAACATAAGACCCAACTGATGCCATTTGCAGTAGGCATGACCAAGCCTTTTCACAGACACCCTTGTTCCATCTTGACATTTCGGCAAATTTAGAGTTTAGTAGTGTCTTGGGAGCGTGACATTCTCGACCATCATGACAATCGTGAGCATCCTCCATTCTCTCACCATCAATCCACTATGGAATCAAGTAAAGTCGTGTGATGGCCCACGAAATATCATAGACTCTTGAGGATTGGGCTAGGCATGGTATCAATTCTTGGGACCCAATCCTTACCATCATGTATAGGAGCTCATCCTTTATGTTTTCATCATTTTGGCCCACATCTAGTTTCAAGGCACAGCTCCTCTCCCCATTTTCTTATACTGCGAATCGGTCTTGGCCCATTTGTTTTGTGAAACCAGTGCCAAGTGCAACATTCCTGTTGCCCATATTGGTTTCATATATTCCCTTTTGGGCTTGGCCCATTAACCATAAAACCTGCTGGTCTTCAATCTCTGAACACACTTCCAAGCCTAGAAGCTCCAGCTAATGTGTTAATTTCTTAAATATCATCTCCACCCCATTCTCGTGACCCTCCTTAATTGGGGTTGCACTCTTATTCTGGTCCATTAGGCTTAAAACCTGACCCGGTTCCTTAAGGGCATTGCTTGGCCCTTTTTCTTCTTCATTTGTCTAGCTGCTAGAGAAATGTCGCACAACTACCTTCTCCACCGCTGTTGTATTGTCGACTTCCGTACAAGGTTTCAGCGGAGTGGGGTATTTCGGCCCTCGGGCCCCGGCCGGGGGGGGGGGGGGGTAGGCTGGGTTGTCATGCACAGCAACCTCGTTCCCGATGAGGCTCCTTTCCCCTTTGCGCTTCTTGGTTCCTCATCAAGGAAGACTTGCTAGTCGTCCTCTCTGCCACGAATCTCGGTGCTGCTCGCGTCTCTGCTGTCGCTTGCGATTTTGTCGGCACCTACGACTTTGTTGTTGTTTGCTGTTCCTTTGTTGGTATTTTGTCGCCTTTCGCTGGAGGGGCTGGGTTTGGCGGCTTTGGTGGTGGATGTCGACCTCCTATCTAGAGTTCCCCGCTCTTCTTCCTTCTTGGATTCTCTTCCTTGTCATGCAATGACTAGCGAAATTTCCATGTTCGATGGTCGCTCTTGATTTCTTTCCTTCTGACGTGATGCCTAGGTGGCCTACAGTCTCGAGGAAAGTCAGGCGGCCTGCTCCCCCTAGGAGGATCGCCTTGATGTCGCGAAGGACTTCCCTGAGTATGAGGGAAGTATCGCTCTTTTCGATTGTGAGATCGGAATTTGCGATGCTCTTTGTGAAGAGGAGAGATTTGTGATTTCCTCACCCTTCTGGTACCCCATTCCATCGGCCCTCTAGGTTCACCCGGTGGTGAGTTCTCCTTGGCGGCGTCCTCTCTCGAGGCTTAGCTCACCTTTGATCCCTCAAGTATAGCATCAACTCCTCACGTTTCCCCTCCAAGTTTTTCATCTTAGCTTCCATGGCAGCTTAAGCAGAAGGCCCCACAACTCTAAGAAAGGAGCTCTGATGCCAAATGATAGAAACCACACAAGGAATAACCAGAAAATGAAAGAAGAAACTGATATTTCACTAAAAAGAAAATATAGAGTAAACAGAATGCAGAATAAGAGAAGAAAGTTTGGACACTATAGTAGTCCAACTCTCCCAAAGCCTAAGCCAAAATTTAGCCTACCCAACGTGTATTTCCTTCCCTTATATACTATTCACACCAGCATGTGCATATGGTGTTACAACCCTTACCCCACAAGTATTCTGTTACAATCCTCACATAACACACATCACAGCTCACACTTCTAAAACTCTTTTTTTGTTTTCCCACTCATACTTCAGTAATTACAATAAGGGCCCATTGTGCTTGGCCCAATTCCCTTGGTTCGTAACATCCTCCTCCTCGACACCAAGACCGTGACCGGAAAATGGAGTTTCCAAATTTTGGCGATGACGACGGAAGTGGGTGGTTAGTGAAGATGGAGCGTTATTTTCGGATTAATGGGATAGAAGGGGATGAAAAATTTGAGGTATTGATCTTGGCATTAGAAGGGAAAGCTTTGTCCTGGTACCAGGTGTGGGAAGAGCAAACTCAATTTCCATCATGGCATTCTTTCCGGGATGGTATTTCTCATCGCTTCCAATCAGGACTGGTTAGCGATCCGTATGGGCCTCTTTTACGTTTAAGGAAGGTGGGCTTGATGTTGGACTACATCGATGAGTTCGAGCGCATTTCAGGCCCTATGCACAACTTGGATCGTGAGGTCCTCCGTGTTTTCTTAAATGGGCTTAAAGGAAATCTACGAGCTGAGTTGAAGAGCCTAGATTTGGGCTCTTTGGCAAAAGTTAAAGAACGGGCCCTATTATTGGAGGAGCGAAATAAAGAATGGAGGGGTGGGGGTATTGGGCCTCCTGAGCACATGGGGACCAATTAAGGGCCCAATCCACCATAAAGTTATTCCTCAACCTTCTAGAAGCATTGAAAGGAGAAATGTTGGGACAGGTGGAAACATGCGCATCTCCGAGAGGACAAGTGGCAGAGCTGAAAGACGTCTTTAGCAGGAAGAACTTCACGATTGAAGTCGAAGAGGATTGTGCTTTACATTTGGTGAAAGATGGGACAGGGAACACGTTTGTAAGTTGAAACACTACAAAATTGTGTTGTTGGAAGAATCATAATCCAAAGAGCTCCACAAAGAGGATGAAGCGTAGACAACCCAACCAGAGGAGGAAGAGACTGAATTGACCATGAAATCCCTCCACCTAACGTTTAACAGTCTTCGCGGGTCATGACCTTGAACAAATCATTCAAGGTATGAGGGAAGGTGATGGGGACAGAGGTGGTCGTTTTGATTGATACTGGAGCGGATGCCAATTTTATCTTGGCACCTCTTGAGGAGCACCTTCAACTACCACGCAAGGAGGTAGCGTTCACGGTGGAAGTAGGCACAGGGGAAATTAAGCGTGGTTCAAGCTTATGCAAGGACCTTGGGGTGGAAATTCAAGGTAACTGTATTTCTCATTCATTTTTTGTCCTGGGATTAGGGAGTGCTGATGTAGTTTTGGGCTATGGGTGGATAGCAAGTTTGGGGGACATTAGAGCAAATTTCCAGAAACAATACATACAATGGAGGGAAGGGGAGAAGTGGAAACTCATTCAAGGGGAGCCCTCTTTGAGCACGACCCTGGTCTCATGGCGCATGACTTTGAAGGCATTGAGAGCGGAGGGGGAAGATTACATGGTTACCACATGGGCTGACAGTGAAAGCAGAGAATAGGAGACCACCACCAACTCAGAGGCACCAGACAAACTTCAGCAACTGTTGTCACAAGATGAGGACATTTGCAAGGTCCCTGAAGGGCTACTTCCCTCGAGACCACAAGACCATTCCATCACATTGCACGAAAGAGCTATCATCCCAAACATACGACCTTACAGGTATCCCTACTTTCAAAAAAATGAAATTGAGAATATTCTTGGAGAAACGTTATCTTCGGGCATTATTAGGCCCAGTACCAGTCCTTATTCGAGTCCAGTAATTTTATCCTCAAAGTCACTATTCCTGAGAAATTCCCAATTCCAATCATAGAAGAACTCTTGGATGAGCTAGGGGGAGCCCGAATTTTTTCAAAGTTGGATATGAAATTGGGGTATCACTAGCTTCAAATGAAGGAATCAGATGTGGAGAAGACTGCTTTCAGGACATAGAAGGGACACTACGAATTTTTAGTGATGCCGTTTGGGCTGACAAATGCTCTTTCAACCTTCCAGGTCCTCATGAACACAGTTTTGAAGCCATTCTTGAGGCGGTTTGTATTGGTATTTTTTGATGATATACTCATCTACAGCAAATTAGAAGAGGAGCACTGGGAGCACTTACAGCAAGTGCTAGAATTGCTGAGGAAAAATAGCCTTTTCATCAGCCAAAAGAAATGCTCGTTTGGTAGGAGAGAAATTGAATGTTTGGGGCACTTAATCTCTGGCGAGGGGGTAAAGGCAGATCCAAAGAAAATTGAGTTGATGATGGCATGGCTAGTCCTTACAGACTAAGGGGCAGACAGGGTTCTTGGGCATCACAGGCTATTATCGTAGTTTTGTAAGGAATTATGGGAGAATTGCTTGGCCATTAACGCAATTGCTCAGAAAGGATAGTTTCCATTGGGGAGTGAAAGCTCAATTAGCCTTTGAAAAATTAAAGCAGGTGATGACTACACTGCCTGTACTAGCTGTCCCAAATTTTGAAAAGAGTTTTGTGGTAGAAGTGGATGCTTCTGGAAAGGGAATTGGGGCGGTACTGATGCAGGAAGGGAAACCGATTGCATACATGAGTAAGAAATTGTCAGATGGAGCTCAGCAAAAATTAGTTTATGAAAGGGAGCTCATGGCCATAGTGATGGCAGTTCAAAAATGGAGACATTACTTGCTGGGCAGAAAATTCATTATACATTTTGACCAAAAAAGCCTAAAGCACTTGGTGGACCAACAACTTATGGGGGAAGGTCAACTAAAGTGGATAACTAAGTTGCTGGGTTTTGATTTTGAGATAAGATATAAAGAGGGGAAAGAGAATGGAGCAGCAGATGCTCTTTCCAAGCGTATCAGTTTAGAAGCAATATCCTTGATTGCTTTTCAGGAATGGGAAGGATTGGAGGAAGAGGTATAGGCTGATGAAGGCCTGAAAAGGATCATCCAAGGGCTGGTTGGGGGAAAAGAAGAATTTGAGGGGTATGAACTGAAGAAGGGAATATTGTATTACAAGGGGAGGATTGTTATTCCCAAAAACTCCCCTAGAATTCAGGTAATTTGCAAGAATTTCATGATTCAGTTCTAGGAGGGCATTTGGGTTTTTTCAGAACTTATAAGCGAATTTCTGGTTTAGTTTGGTGGGAAGGGATGAGACAAACAATCCAGCGATATATTTAGTGTTGTGAGGTTTGCAGCAGGAATAAATACCTCACTTTATCCCCAGCAGGTCTCCTTCAGCCCTTACCAATTCCATCGAGAGTATGGGAAGACATTTCAATGGATTTCATTGGCGGGTTGCCAAAGTCCCAAGGGATGGATACGATCCTAGTTGTGGTGGATAGACTCTCCAAGTATGTCCATTTTGCAGGGCTTAATCATCCATATTCTGCTAAAATGGTGGCTGAGCTTTTTGTCAAGGAAGTGGTCTTGTTGCATGGGTTTCCCTCATCGATTGTGACTGATAGAGACAAAATTTTCATGAGTAAGTTCTGGTCTGAATTGTTTAAACAGGCAGGTACAAAATTAAAATTCAGCTCAGCACACCATCCTCAAATGGGTGGACAGACAGGTGGTGAATAGGTGTTTAGAGACATATCTTAGATGCTTTGCTGGTGCCAAACTGAAACAGTGGAGTAAATGGCTAGCTTGGGCTGAATTATGGTTCAATGCGACCTATCATTCTGTTGCTCATTCATCCCCATTTAAAATTCTATATGGAAGGGAACCCCCTACTCTTATTAAAGGAGATTTGCTGCCTTCAACTGTAGAAGATGTGAACCAGTTATTGGCTGAAAGAAACTCCATGATTGAGGAGTTGAAATGGTATTTAAATAAAACTCAAGCTAGAATGAAGGTCCAGGCTGACCAGAAGAGGAGGGAAGTAGAGTTTGAAGTGGGGGAAAAAGTGTGTTTGAAGATCCAACCTTACAGGATGAAGACTCTTGCCAACTGTGTTAATCAGAAACTCAGTCCCAGGTATTATGGGCCTTTTGAGATTATAGAACGAGTGGGGAATGCAGCTTATAAATTGTTGCTTCCCCCTTATTCATTAGTACACCTGGTCTTTCATGTCTCTTTGCTAAAGAGGTGTTTAGCACCTGCAGCTAGGTGCCAACCTTTGCCTAGAGGGCTCATTGATGAGTGGGAGCTTAAGGTGCAACCAGAAGCTGCGATAGCCACCCGAATGAATGAACAAGGAGGAGAAGAGGTGCTGGTTTGTTGGAAGGACTTTCCAGATTTTGAAAGTAGCTGGGAGGTAGCAGCTGATATCAAAATGAATGTCCCCGAATTTCATCCTGAGGACAAGGTGGTAGTTCAAGAAGGGGGTATTGTTAGAGAAAAATTTACTGAACCGATTAGAGTTTACAAAATAAGAAAGCACAAGGGTAGTTTAGGAATTGGAATGCTTGCTGACTGTGCTATTGAGAAAGAATCGTGTGGGTCCTTTACTGAATCTGAGGCCTAACAGTTTCAGGAAGGTGGGGTGTGAGGTGAGGGACACGTGTGGCTTTAGTGGAGAAAGAGTATAATTCTTGTAGGGTAAGAGATTTGGGGGTAGAGAATTTTGTTAGAATTGGTTGGGAGCGTGGGCTACTATAGTGTTCAAAGCCTCTCTTTCTTTGTATTGCTTCTATTTCATCTTTCTATATTTCTCAGTTTATACAATACAGTTTCTGTTTTGTTCTTGTTCTGCTACCTGTGAGTGTGCTTCTATTAAATGATTACCTGATACAGGACGCAACCCTTCTGCCCAAATGGAAGGCATTCCAAACAGTAATATATCTTGAACGGGTGAGATTACTTAACATAGTTTCTCTTTCATAGGTTGGTTGGAATGTGAAAGCGTGAAAGCTTGTGGTGGATATACAAACAAAAATATAAAGTAATCTATTTGCTCACACAAATGGATACTGCTCTGCATAGTTTACCTGTTCCTTTTGGTTCTATGTTCTAATAAATTGCAGGATGATGGTCTACATGATTCAAGTAAAATTGCTGCATTTGATTTTGATGGATGTCTTGCGAAAACTGCTGTGAACAGGTATGCCTGTCTTTTAGATTTGCGATTATTGGCACTCATAATTGACAGTTGCAGATGGCACCTCATGGTGCGGTGAGCCAAAAATCCACTATAGAATTATGGCGGATGGCATTGTGGATTATGGCAGATACCATGACGGGCTATAATAATGGATGGATGTATGTATGGGTATATATATATATATATATATATATATATATATATATGTACAAAGACTGCTAAATATAACAAATAATAAAAACTAATAACATATATCAAGAACAATGAAATTATATTCTATGTAAAAAACGCATCAAGTGCGTCACAAGATCAAGAAAAGACCATAAAATAATCATGGGCATATGTAAACCCAGCATAATCAAAGACTCAAAAGCTAATAAGTCATAACATTGGGACAATTCAAATCACAACCAAATTAGTGAAATGAAAAAAAGAATAGAGGCTGAAAAACAGAGGTTACAGAACAGAAAAGGATAAAAATAGAGTTGGCTTAAAAACCAGAAGCTACAGAACATAAAAGAGAGAGAGAAAAAAAAAAAAAGAGGAAGTGGGCTGAGAAAATCAAAAAAGAAAAAAAAAAAGTGGGCTGAGAAGTGAAAACTGATTAGGGACGAAAGGAAGAGCAAAATACCAATAGAAAGGGAGAGAAAGGATGATAGAGCAGAAACTCCTGTAGAAAGAATGAGTATGTATTATTGAATTGGGGATTTTTAGCAATCCTAAGAACCCTAGAATGATAGAGAGAATTCAGAGGAAGAATGAGCCCTCTAGCTCTTATAGAAAGAACAAATGAATGGCTAACTATTCATACGTTCTTCTATTGTTTCCCTAAAGCAATTTTTCCCGGCTACTGTTGCTAGTTGATGGCTGTCATTCCCTAACTATTTGACAATTTTTACTAATTCTGTTTGTTTCTCCTCTAATAGACCCTCCCATACATTGGGTCCCCCCCCCCCCACCCCCAAAAAAAAAAAAGAAGCCAAAACAACCACAAAAAAAAAAAAAGAGAATCACCTTATCCTCAAGGTGAGCTTTGGGAAACTGTTGCTGCAACTTACTAAGGAGTTCCCAGGAATTGTCATGTGCTGGCAGGTCTTTCCACTTCACCAAAACTTCAGTGGCCCCTTGAGTAGACTGGTGGCTTTGCAGAATTTCTTCAGGAGATATCTGCAAAACTCCTTCCTTGAATAATCCTGGTGGAAGATCAGCTGGCTGCACTTGTGGTGGCAGTGCCTTCTTCAATCAGCTAACATGAAATACTAGGTGGAGTTTGCAGTCAGCTAGCAGGGCTAGGCTGTACACAACTGGTCCGAATTTCTCAATCACCTGAAATGGACCATAAAACCGAGGGCTGAGTTTTTCATTGAGCTTCTTGGCTAATGACTTCATTCTGTAGGGCTGTAACTTCAAGGAAACCCAATTGCCCACTTCGAAGTTCATTTCCCGCCTATGTTTGTTTGCGTAATGCTTTATTCGCTGCTGTGCCACTTCTAAATTGGTCTTAAGGTCAGCTAGGACCTCATGCCTTGAAGCCACCGAGGACTGCACCTCTGGGAGGTTTGAAGGGTATGTTTCTCCTTTAAACAAAACTGGTGGTGGTCTCCCATAAAGGGCCTGAAACAGGGAGACTTTAGTTGAGGCATTAAAGGTGGTGTTAAACCAAAATTCTGCCCAAGATAACCAGTCAACCCACTGCCTGGGTTTAGCATCAGTGAAGCAGTGAAGATAAGATTCCAAATAGCGGTTTACCACCTCCGTTTACCCATCCATTTGTGGGTGGTAGGAAGTACTGTATTTCAGCTTAGTGCCTGCTACCAGAAACAATGCAGACTATAAACAACTAAGGAAAATGGGGTCCCGATCCAAAAATTATCACGAAAGGAAAGCCATGTAGGCATTCAATCTCTTTAACGAAGAGTTGTGCCACTTAGCCGACTATGGATGTGATAGGGCCAAAAAATGTGCAAATTTTGTCAAGCAATCCACCACCACAATGATGGAATCCTTCCCCTTCGAGCGTGGCAAATCGAAGATGAAGTCTATGGATACTTTTGACCAAACCTAGTTTGGTACCGCCAAGGGTCGCAGCAGCCCTGCTGGTGATAGTGCTTTGTATTTGTTGGTTTGACACACTTGACTGATAGAAACCACAACAAAAATGATAGAAAATATAGAGGTATGTGTATTAATCACACTCCTAGACTATAACCAGTGAGACTCTAGCTTAGGGAAGAGGAGAAACCAGATTAACAGCATGCAAATTGAAAGAGAAAATGTTCTCAACACTAAACAACTAAGTCTCTCCAAGCCTAGGTCCTAATCCTTGCCTCCTCCCAAACTGTCCCTACACTCAGCTGATATACCATCAGCTAATAGAATTCCCCCTAGCAGCACCACACCACCCGCCTACACTTGCTGACTCAGCAAGGTTGTTAGGCTGTATAATCATTTTCCCCATTGGGTTGTTTAAAATACCCCTAGCTCTCTCTTTTATACATTGTTAACCTCCCTATGAGATACTTGGTCTCTTACAATACCTTCCCTTTGAACTATCACCTTGTCCTCAAGGTGAAGTTCTAGATAAGAGTCTTGTAGAATGTGGAAAAGACTTCTACTAGTTCAGCAAAAACTTAGAGTGATGGTTAGAAGGACAAAACCTAGTCCCAAAAGAAACATTCCTCCAAGGTCCCAAATCTGGAAGCAAAAGAAGGTAAGTTTGCTTGTAGTGTGGTGCAGTCCTTCTGGGTCCCATGAATCTACATGCAGTCGGAAGAACAACTGAAGATATAGCATGCCTTGATTAACAATTCCCAATGCTACAATTGCAAATTGGCCCCAACGAAAAGGTATAGGAGTAGCACCTGCATAACACTTGCCATAATTGCCACTTAACCCTTGATTAGTGCATCTATTTGCAACCACAAAAGTCAAAATTCCTCTTGCATCCCACCTAAACTTGAAATTACTTCTTAGCTGAGTAGCAGTAACTATTGTAGGCTTGGACCAAAGGGACATAAGTTTTTCAGTAGCCATCACTTGTAGAAACCTCTTCATGAATTTTGTTTCAACATCATCATTCAGCCTTATGAAAAATAAGATAACACCTGGGTCCCACGGATAGATAAGTCTCACAGTCAGAATGTTTTGGACAAATATCAATGAAGCATTAGAAGTATTGGTGGCTGCATTTCTATCTTTCTCAAACACAGTAGCACTAGGAATTGCCTTTTGCTGCCATTGCACCAATTCACTGTGAGTAGTAAAGTATGGGAGACAGACCCCACTGAATTCTTCTATTAATGTGAAAGAGTGCTTTTTCATGAATTCTTTAAGCTCATTACAAAGTGTCTTCACAAGATCATAGCTGTAGAAAAGGTATTTTCTATATCTTGGAAGAGGTTACATAGGCCAAATAAATAGACTTGGGAAGCATTTGTACATCTGATTATACTCCTTAATTGGAGGAAGAAATAATCTCCTATGAAAGACAAAGTCAAAGATATTAACTACCTAATCCCTAAATTGAAGGAGGAAACAATCTCCTCTTAAGTCAAAGATATAGACTACCTAATAAAGGAAAATATTCTAATCTTCCTAATCTGAAAAAAAAAAAAACAGATTAAAACAGAATAATCTAGATCAGAAAATCTTTTCTAAAATAAATGCTAATTACCAACACTCCCCCTCAAGCTGGGTGGTAGATGTCTACCATGCCCAGATTGGACCTTAGAATCTCATAAGTGTTTTTCGGAAGGCCTTTAGTCAGAATATCTGCAGTTTGCTGACTTGATGGTGTGTACTCTAGATTAGCAACCCCGTTTTCAATCTTTTCTTTTATAAAGTGGCGATCAATTTCCACACGTTTGGTTCTATCATGATGAATTGGATTCTTGGCTATGCTGATGGTAGCTTTGTTCTCACATAGGATCTTCATAGGGTAGTCTGAGGACATTTTGAGCTCCTTAAGCATTCTTTGGAGCCATATCCCTTCACAAATACCATGGGACAATGCTCTAAACTCTGCTTCCGCACTGCTTCTTGCAACTACTGGTTGCTTTTTACTCCTCCATGTGACCAGATTTCCCCAAACATAGGAGCAATAACCTGTGGTGGATTTTTGGTCGATGGTCGACCACTCCCAATCTGCATCAGTGTACACAATGCCTCTATTAGAATTCTTTGCAAAGTGTAGTCCTTTGCCTGGAGTTCTTGAGGTATTGAAGTATTCGGTTTACAGCCTTCATGTGATACTCGGTGGGATTGTTCATGTATCGACTTGCCATACTTACAGCAAAGCCAATATCAGGTCTTGTGTGAGTCAAATAGATTAGTTTTCCCACAAGTCTTTGATACCTGTCCTTGTTGGTTGGAGGACTCTCTTCTTCTAACCCACTTTTCTTTACTGGATCCATTGGAATGTCAACAGGCTTACATCCCAACATACCAGTCTCTTTTAAGAGATCCATGGTATATTTTCTCTGGGACATAGAAATTCCATTTCTCGAGCAAGCTACCTCCATTCCTAGGAAGTACTTAAGTTTTCCTAGGTCCTTTACTTCAAATTCCTTAGCCAGGAGCTTCTTGAGCTGTTCGACCTCTTTATGGTCATCACCTGTGATGACGATATCATCAACATACACAATGAACAATGCTATTTTTTCTTCCAAAGAGTGTTTGACAAACATTGTGTGATCTGTTTGACATTGAGCAAAACCATTTCTTTTGACAACTCGGGTTAGTCTTTCAAACCATGCCCGAGGTGATTACTTGAGGCCATATAAAGACTTGCGTAGTCTGCATACTTTACCTGCTATCCTTGGGTTTTCAAGTCCTGGGGGAATGTTCATGTAGACTTCTTGTTCTAGCTCACCATTGAGGAAGGCATTCTTGAAGTCAAGTTGGTGCAAAGGCCAATCGAGGTTTGCTGCCAAGGATAGAATAACTCGGACTGAATTTAACTTTGCCACTGGAGCAAAGGTCTCCTCATAGTCTATGCCATAGGATTGTGTGAACCCTTTGGCTACTAGACGTGCCTTGTATCTATTGACACTTCCATCAACATTGTACTTGATTGAAAAAATCCATTTGCACCCAATTGTTTTCTTCCCTTTTGGTAAGGTGGAAAATTCCCAGGTTCCACTCTTCTCTAGAGCTTGGATTTCTTCTTTTACAGCTACTGCCCATTTTGGGTTTTGTAATGCCTCTTCAATGTCCCTTGGTACTTGAATGCTGTCAAGTGCTGTCACAAAGGCTTTATGGTTTGGTGACAATCTATCATAAGACACAAATTTCCCAATTGGGTGTTGAGTGCAAGACCTCACAACCTTTCTAACAGCAATGGGCAGATTAAGATCATCATTTTCTTGGCTAGAAATTTCAGAGTGCAAAACAATAGGAAAAGTGTTACCTTGGTGAGTTTATCCAAGCTTTGACATTCGGTTAGATTCTTGGTCCTGCCTTGGAAGTGCGGTAGGCTTTTGATCCATTTGGGTTTTCTGCCTCCTTGAATACACAAGAAGTGGCTTGTTTGCTGGTGCAATGGGGCTTTTATTTGCTGCTTCCAGTTCAGCAATTTCAGCAATTGTTGTTTCATCAATTGTTGATTCGGGTTCAGCCGGGTAGTGGGTTTTCAGGCCCAATTCCTCATCGTAAGTGCTAGTGTCCCTGAATTTCCAGAACTGAAATTCATTTTGTCTTCTCTGCCCTGAATTTTAGGTTTGGAAAAAAATGGCTTGTCCTCATAGAAGGTGACATCCATAGAATGGTAGAATTTCCTGGTTGAGGGAGAATAACATTTGTAACCTTTGTGGTTTGGTGAATAGCCTAGAAAAATGCAAGGTATTGATGTAGGGTCAAATTTGCTGCGATTTGGCTGATGGTTATGGACAAAGGCAGAGCACCCAAATATTTTAAGAGGGACATGTGTGAAAAGTCGAGTGTTTGGGAAATAGGTTTGAAGGGTAGAGTAAGGAGTGTTATAGCTTAGGATTTTAGAGGGCATTCGGTTGATAAGGTAGGTGGCTGTGAGGATAGCATCTCCCCAAAAATTTGATGGGACATTGGTAGCCAGCATAAGAGATCTAGCAACTTCCAAGAGATGACGGTTCTTTCGTTCTGCAACTCCATTCTGTTGTGGAGTGTTGACATATGAACTCTGATGAATGATGTCATGGTTCTGGAGGTAGGTACCCAGGGTAGAATTATAATATTCACGTCCATTGTCTAATCTAAGCACTTGGAGGCTTGCTTGAAATTGTGTCTTCACGGTGTTGTGGAAATATTCAAAAATTTTCCCTACTTCTGACTTTTCCTTCATGAGAAACAGCCAAGTTGTTCTTGTGTGGTCATCAATGAATGTGACAAACCATCTAGAACCTGTGACATTGTTGATTCTAGAAGGTCCCCACACATCGCTGTGGATTAGGGAGAATGGTTGAGATGGTTTGTATGGTTGTGTAGTATAAGTGTTTCAAGTATGCTTAGCAATTTGACACACTTCGCAATGGAAAATTTTTTTATTTTTGTTGAACAAGGAAGGAAACAACTTTTCCAAATACATGAAGTTTGGATGACCTAGGCGATAATGCCACAACGTTACAGACTCAGCTTTGGGTAAGGTAGCTGCACAAGCAGATTTTGACACATGGTTACTCTTGGAGTCATTAACCCGTAGGAGATAGAGCCCCGCACATTCTTTAGCATTGCCAATCCTCTTCCCCGAATCCAAAGCCTGAAATTCACACAAATAAGGTTGAAGTTTAGTTACACAATTCAGATCTTTGGTAAGTTTGCTTATGGACAGCAAATTACAATCAAGTTTAGGGACATAGAGAATATCCTTTAAGATGATATCCTTAGGCACAATGACTGATCCTTTACCAACCACTTTGGAATGAGTACCATCTGCAATTCAGATAGTGGAATTCTCATGACAAGAATAATACTTGCTGAATGCGTTAATGTCCCCTGTCATGTGGTCAGAAGCTCCAGAGTCCACAATCCAATCTGATGTTCTCTCTTTGCATGCTAGAAAAGCTTTTAAATAGTTACCTTTTTGTGCTGAAGAAGTAGTTCCGCTGGTGCTCTCTGTTTTCATGGTTTGCTGAAGGAGTTTGTGTAACATTTCTATCTGCTCCTTGCTGAAAAGGTTGGTTTCAGGTGCAGCATTTTGTATGGTCTCTTACAGTGCATGGAAAGAGGCTGTGTTACCCCTGGTTTCTCTGTTTTGGGGCTTACCATCTGCTGGTTTTCCATGAAGAAACCAGCATGTGTCCTTGGTATGTCCAGTCTTCTTGCAACGTTCACACCAAGGCCTGGTTTTTTTCTGGTGGTGGTTTGGCCGTGACCCCTTTGCAACCAAGGCTGAGCTATCAGATAATTGGACAGCAGTGGAGCCTCCCAGCATAATCTTCCTTCGGCTTTCCTCTCTTCTAACCTCAGAAAAGACTTCTCGGATCTTTGGAAGGGGTTTCTTTCCAAGTATTCTTCCACGTACTTCATCAAGATCTTTATTGAGTCCAAGGAGGAATTTATAAATTCGCTCCTTTTCCACGAGCGACTTGTATTGCATGCTGTCTTCTGTGTAACTCCATTTGACCTCCTCATAGATGTCTAACTGCTGCCAGTATCGAGTAAAGGTGTTAAAATATTCTGTAACAGTTGAATTACCTTGCCTTAAGTCATGAATGAGACTCTTGATCTCAAAGATGGCTGAGGTGTTGTCCACATCTGAGTATGTCTCTTGTGCTGCATCCCATATATTTTTTGCAGTACTGAAATACATAAAGTCTTCTCCAATTTCATTTGTCATGGTGTTCAGCAACCAAGACATCACCTGGCTATTCTCTAGTTTCCAGGTTTTGAGTTTGGCCTCATCATTTTCTGGTTTCTTGGCTTCACCAGTTATATATTCCTCTTTTCCTTTTCCTTGGAGGAAGAGGCGGACAGATCTGGCCCATTGGGTGTAGTTTTGGCCATTGAGTTTATGGCCAGTGATTGGAAGGTTTGTTGCCTCGATTGGGCTGGCTAGGACAGCACTGCCAGTCTCCATCTTGGCCTCTCCTTTTGGAATTTCATCTTTGTCAGCCATGGGACAAAGAGGTGTTTTAGTGATGGTTCAGATCAAGCTCTGATACCATGTAGAAAAGGTATTTTCTATATCTTGGAAGAGGTTACATAGGCCAAATAAATAGACCTGGGAAGCATTTGTACATCTGATTATACTCCTTAATTGGAGGAAGAAATAATCTCCTATGAAAGACAAAGTCAAAGATATCAACTACCTAATCCGTAAATTGAAGGAGGAAACAATCTCCTCTTAAGTCAAAGATATAGACTACCTAATAAAGGAAAATATTCTAATCTTCCTAATCTGAAAAAAAAAAAAAACAGATTAAAACAGAATAATCTAGATCAGAAAATCTTTTCTAAAATAAATGCTAATTACCAACAATAGCCATGCATCCTAACTCCAATGTGCACCCAAATCATATGGGCCTTAAGAAGAATGAAGTCAACAGTGTCATCACCTATCTCGCCCCAAACTGTAATTCCAGTTAGCCCAAGCTTTTGTATGAAACCAGTGTCCAATTTGGATACTGTTGACTAGAGTAGCCCACAAATCACCAACAAAAGTGGAACTGTACACATTGTTGAGAGCCTATCAACAACAATAAACCTTGGTCTCAGACTTCTAATTCTTGAGTGGATAACACTAGTGGAGTGTATCACTTCAGCCTTAGAGTGTTCATCATAACCTTCTAGATCATCAGGGTTAGTGAACAAGAAGGTTAGCCAACCCCACCAGGCAACCTTAGATCCTTTTGAATCAAGTAACCCCGAGTCATGAACTCCCTTTAGGGCCCAATTCACTCTCCGCCCATGACTAATAATAGTTGGGAATATTGGGAATTCAATGTTGGGCTCATATCTCTTAAATTGAACTCTAGAGAAAGACCCATAGGTTGAGGGAAGCAAAGAAAATTTTTGAAATATTGAGCAATGCAAATCTATAAATCAGGAGGTGGGGTAATTTTGGAAGACATCACCTTTCTAGCTCGATCAAGAAGTATAAAAAAACCTAATTCAGGCCGTAATGTGGCTCTTCCTAGGACTTCTTCATCGAATTGGGCCCATAGGACTTCCCTACATCAATATCAGAAACTAATTCTGAACAAAATGGGCCCATATTTTCAAGAGATGGATTGTCAATACCTTGGATTTTCTGATCTGAAGAACAATTTATCCCAAATATGTCCTTTGATGATAGGCCCAAATCATGATAAAGAGGCTGGACAACACACTTAAGCGAATCTTTGAGTTCTAAAAACTCAAAACTCTCTGCAAGTAAAACAGGTCCTGTTGCAACAACTATTTTAAGTTTAACACCAGTAACGTCAGCTTTTTAGGCTTGGTCCGTTTGACCAAAAACTAAACTCAGCCTTGTTTTTTCTGCAACCATTAAATCCTTTGTTTTGAACATATTGGGCTTGGCCCAATAGCTTACCCCCTACCTTCTCTTCATTAAAAATGCGTTTCTTCCTTTGAATTTGGGCCTGGTCTAGTGGGTCACAAAATTGACCTGAAAGTTTGGTTGCCCCAGGCGCTGCCCTCATCTACATTCCCAGCAGATTTGCGAGGCTTCTAAGGAAAGAAGAAGGTGCCTCCACTTCCATCTTCCACGCTTTAGTTTGGTTAGTCGTCGAAGGTGGCTTGCTGGCTAGGCTTCTTGGCGGTCGAAGCTCTTATGCAACCATGAGCTCTACTCCTTTGTGCTTCTCCCATTTCACGCAAACCTCGAGGTCGCGTGACTCTTTCAGCATGTCGGCTTCAATCTCCACAGGCAGTGGTTCGCTGATCGTCGCGCGATGGTCGTTCGATGGTGGTTGAGCGCGAGACAGATTCATATAGTAGCTGTCATGAATATTCCGATCGCAAGTATAAGACTCTTGTCATCCTCCTCCCTGTTCTGTTCTTTGGCCATGCCTTCGTTCTTCTTCTCGTCTGTCGTGACACTACTCATAGCGCTGGCCACCTTTATTATCATTGTTGAGCTTTTGTCTGTCCCTGTGCAAATCCGGAGGTCGACTTCCCCACGGGCTGATATCCCAGTGACGCGAAGAGCCATCTTGCGAACGAGGGGAGTGTTACGACTCTCGGCACCAAGACCGAGAACCATTTCGCTGTCGACGAAGGGGAAAGTGTTGCGAACCCTCACACCTCCTAGGACCCCTATTCCTTCGGTCCTCCACAACCACCGGAAGAGCTTCTCGCCGTGCCAGCAGAGATCGTCTCCTTCATCGCTCCCGATTGTCTTTCCTCTGAAGTCGCATCACGCCATCCAACTTCCTCTTCAAGTCCTCCAATCTAGCTTTCGTCCCAGTGTCCGTGATCAGCTCACATAGCTCCTAGGATAGGAGCTCTGATGCCATTGATAGAAACCACAACAGAAATGATAGAAAATATAGAGGTATGTGTATTATTCACTCTCCTAGACTAGAACCAGTGAGACTCTAGCTTAGGGAAGAAGAGAAACCAGACTAACATTGTGCAAATTGAGAGAGAAAATGTTCTCAGCACTAAGCAGTCGAGTCTCTCCAAGCCTAGGTCCTAATCCTTGCCTCTTTCGAAACTATCCCTGCACCCAGTTGATATACCATCAACTAACAAAATTCCCCCTAGCAGCACCACGCCACCCATGCCTACACCTGCTGACTCAGCAAGGTTGTTAGTCTGTACAATCATTTTCCCCATTGGTTTGTCTAAAATACCCTTAGCTCTCTCTCTTTTATACATTGTTAACCTCCCTATGAGATACTTGGTCTCCTTAGAAGTGAAGTACTTGGGCCATATTGTTTTTGCTAAGGGTGTAGCTGTTTGCACCATAAACCCTAGTCCTCCTTGTTCCAGCTCTTTCAAGGTAGCCCTTAATGCTGTTCATCCATAGCATAATTCAGGTGCCCTTTTTAGTAAAGCTCACTTTTCCCCATTTTAATGGTCAATCTAGACTTCCCCAAGTTGGTTAAAGTATCCCCCAACTTGTCTAGCTAAGCTAGTCCCAAGACCAATTCAGAGTTGTCTAGTGGAATAATGTAGAAGTTTTCCACCACCTCAAAGTTAGGGAATTTAATAGCTACTTTCTCACACCTTCCTTTCCCCTTTGTGGCTTGCCCTGAAGCTACTGTTACTACAAATGGCACCTCATTGACAGGCAATACAGCCTCTTCCACTAGTGATGGGCAAATGAAGTTATGTGATGCGCTTGGATCAATTAAGATGCGTGCTTAGCGCCAGCCACTTGTCCCCATGCTCTGATGGATTTTGGGGAGCCGTTGTCTCTCGTGCTTTTATAAGTCAATTATACTTGAGGGATTGCTTCCCTTAACTCTTCCATAACATCATGCCACTTAGTTTTTGCTCTTGTCTCTTATTTTTCTTCTAGAATCATAACACGAAACCCTTTATTCTTACAGATGTGATCTTGTGTATATCGTTCATCACAAGTGAAACAAAGGCCCTTCAGACGTTTGTCTCTTAATTCCTCTTCAAACATGGGCCTGAACCCCCTCCTACCTTGGATTTGGCTTCCTTTCTTTTCATCCGTGTGATTTTGAGCCTCATTGAGATCAGCACTAGCAAGGAAGATGCCTTTCCCTATTCCCACAGTGGCTGGATTATTTTGAAACCTGGTAAAGGCTCTACTTGACCCTCGTTGAAGCATCTTGTCCTACTTTTGACTAGCTTTGCCATATTCATCAATTCATCCAAGATATCATATCTCAAGAGTTTGAGTTCAGCCTTTACCACATGGCGTAATCCTTTTGAGGAACAAATCTTGTAGGTAGCGGCATTTCATGATCTTCAGCAGGCTGGTGTACAACTCAAAACGTTATTGGTACTCGGGGACTATGCCCTTGTGCTTCAATTCCAGCAGCAGCTTGTAGGGGTTCATGGTTAGTTATGGTTGGAAGCGTTTCACAACCGCTTCGTTAAACCCTAACTAGTCAAGCTTCGGATTCGAGGTCTCCCACCACCGGAACCAGACAAGCGCTTTCCCTCCATGGCCACTTTGGCGATGAATAGCCATTGCAGCTCTGGAAGTATTGTTTGATATTGTCAATCCACGCGTATGCACTGTTGTCATCAAAGAGCAGAACATCAATTTTTCGCCATTGTTCAGCTCCATGGAACCTGTCGTTGCCCTTCGGCGTTCCCTCACCATCATTGTCATCGCAACGGTGCTTGTATAAGGAATTGAGCTGCTGTGGTTTGGTTCAGTGCGAACTCGCGCGCTTCACATCGTCGTTTTCCCTATTGCAGTGCTGATCGCTATTGCTATCCTTCTCGAGCTCGCCCAAGTGCTCCATCACCTTCTAAAGCATTGTGGTGATTCTCGCCACTGGTTTGGCATTCTTCGTGTGATCATCTTCCATGTGCTTTTGGATCACCCCCGAAATCACTTCAATTGCTTCCATTTTTTTCTCCGTTTTTGTAGCTGCCATGGACATGTGGGCTAGGGTGCAAGACTACTAATACCGGTTGATAGAGCAAAAACTCTTGGAGAAACAATGATTATGTATTATTGAATTGGGGATTCTTAGCAATCCTAAGAACCCTATAATGATACAGAGAATTCGGGGGAAGAATGAGTCCTCTAACTCTTACAGAAAGAACAAATGAATGCCTAACTATTCATAACTTCTTTCCTCCCATTTTATTCTTCTATTGTTTCCCTAAAATTGTTTTTCCTGCCTATTATTACTGGTTGTCAGCTATCATTCCCTAACTATTTGACAGTTATTACTAAATACTAATTCTGTTTGTTTCTCCTCTCATAGACCCTCCCATACATTGGGTCCTTAGCAAAGGATTGCCACCAGGGATGGAGTCACCACTAGTGATGGTGGTCGTCAGCGTAGAGTTTTAGCAGAAAAGGGTCGCTAAAGTTCCCAAAAGCTTAGAAGCAGAGATGAGCAGTTAGGGCTTGCGAAAAGGGAACTCTGTGCCCTGCTAGGAGTTGGAGGGAAGAGGTCTCGATTATTGATTTAGTTTTATTTTAAAATTATAAACTGTGACCACCATGGCGCCATGAGAAAGGCGCCTGGCGTGTACCACCGTGGCATTTCACCACGCCATGCACCTTTCCATGGTGGTTTCTTTGATTTCTGCCATGCCATGGTAGGATGGCTTTGCCATGGAGGATATTTAACAACACTGTTAATAGTGCTATTGGTGTTTACCTTTATAATGGGCATGGTTGTCAAATCGATATATAAATCATGAATCGGAAAGATTATTTTTCGAACTGTGAATGGAATTGAATTGTATCATGAACTTGAAGATTCATGATCACTAATCTAAAATAGCATAGTAAATATCCTTCATGTGAAGAAACAGAATAACAATATTCTCATGCAGCATCCATCTTTCTCTTCTTTTTAGTCTTGGGAGTCATATGAGGTAATTGTGTGAACTGCGAGGTTTTAGTTTAAAAATTAAAAAGAATGGAAATAGAACAATGAAACAACCAAATAGGGTGCATACAGTTTGAAGGAGTAACTGAGAAGCCCATTCAAATGAATCAAAATAGAACAGTAAAACAGACAATAGGGTGTGTATTGAGTGAATGAGTGACTGGTTGATGCCATTATTTTAAAAGAATGAAAACTAAACAATGAATAGGGTGTGTATACAGTCAATCATGGTTTAGTTAGTAACATCTCTTTAGTTCCTTTCATTTAACAATTTAACCTTCTTTGAGCCCGGAATTTCTTTAACTAGAATTTGTGAAAAGTGTTTAAAAACAAAAAGAAATTACTGAATCATTGAATTGCTAAATCATGCAAATCGTATCTAAAGCATATATGTATCGTAAGATTCATACTCATTTGGGATATACTACATGACATAGAATTGCCATAATGTGAAATCGTATCGAATTGTGAATTGTAAGATTTTAACTACTGCTATAAGAGAAAGGTAAACCTTTTGAGTTGGTACTATTGTTATTATCTTCATGTGCCAAACACCACAACTTTATGATTGTTAAGAAAATCAACTTTTTTTTTTTCCCTGTTTCTTTTAGAGTGGGTCCAGATGCTTGGTCCCTCATGTATTCTTCAATTCCTGATAAACTACAAAGCTTACACAATGATGGCTACAAGCTGGTGTGTACCTTTTATCTGTAAAAGAAATATAGCCTTTACTTGAGAATTTGCCTGATTTTAGAACTTTACTACTCTCTCTCAGTTGAAGCTTCTTCCTGTTCTAATATGACAAACAAAAAGAAAAAATTCTTTGCAGAGTGCTGCCAGTATGAAAGTTTTGATTTTCTGTCGTTGATTTCTACTACAGGTAATTTTCACCAATGAATCCAATATTGAACGTTGGAAGAATAAGAGACAGCTAGCTGTGGACTCAAAAATCGGACGTCTGAATAATTTTATTGAGAAAGTGAAGGTCCCAATTCAGGTGACTTTATTGGAATTAAACATGTGTCTTCTATTGTTACTGACAATTCAGATGTTCCTTGTTTGTTTCACTGGTTACAACTGTCATGTTCTTGTTCAGGTGTTTTCTATTTCTGTACATAGGATTACTTGGTTGACAATGTCCATACTAGAGGAACACAAGTGGCCGATGGTAAAATTGGATGCTTTCTTTTGGTGGAATAAGTTAAACATTCTCGTTCTCCTTTCTCTTTCCACCTGGTAGGAACAGGCAATCAGGTTTATGGCTGATGATTTTAATTTAAAGATAACCTTTTACCTCCCCTTTCAAGGTAATATAAGTATCACCATAGTGGTCTAGCACTGCATGTACATAACTGCAAGGACAGCACATTGCTGCAAGGATTTAGCTTCCTTCTCCACAAAACCAACAAAACGAGTCAGTAGGAATTGGTCACCCAACATTCATCAAATATACCAAACAAAGCATTCCATAAAAATTCTGCCAAGGTGTGCAGTTAATTCTGAGCTAGCACTGCACATAACACACATACCAGGGGAAATAGTCTTTTGTGGCCTTTGAGCCCGGAACGTTTCGTTGGTGTTGATTCTATTAAGCATAACTGTCCAAATGGGTTTATTATCTGGCAAAGGGAAGGACTCTGCAAAGAATGGGTTAGGAACTGAAAGTAGGATGTACAAGAAAAAAAAATTCAGTGGATTAAAGAGATTAAGGCCTTTTGTTTGGATAAGGGGATAGAATGGTTGAATCAAGTAGATCCAAAAGGCTTACCAAATTTGATGACCCTGTCATTTAAATTTCTGAAGTTCAAGTCCCATTTTGAATTGGGGAGTTGTGAACAGCAAGATAGCTAAGATCGAGATCTTACCTGGGATCGGACGGGAGATGCAAAATCGTAAAACGTGGGATCGTAACACGGATCATAAGATCCTACCAGATCCTACCAAAAATAACATACACATATACATTTCATATAACATGACATAAATAAGTAAAATAGCCACAACTAACATACTTAACTTCAATTTAAAATGCAAATAGTCCAAGAGCCATAAGCCCATAAGTCACAACCATTTTGATGACAAATTTTTTTTTAACTCAAATAATACCTAATCAACAGTCAACAAAATAATATGTGAACAGAAAAAAAAAAAGCAGTAACCCAAAATTTTAGCCATATCAAAAAACCCCAACCACACTTGCACCCAAAAAACCCAATCCGTATCCCTCAAAACAAAAACAACGAAAAAGCCTAATCATTAATATACTAAAAAACCCCGACCATAGTTAAAGATACCCACTATCACCTACCCGGCTACCCCTTGATGATGACTGTAGAAGCAGAACAACAACATGAACAAAAAAAAAAATAGCAGCAGAAACAGAATGGATGCACAATGAGACAGAAGCAAAAACAGCAAAGTTGAGGCGTGCAGAGGTGCCGATGTTGCGGACAGAGGTTGCGCGACGGAGAGGGAGACATGCGGCCGGCGGTGTGACACAACGACAACATGTCGGCGGAACACGAACTCAGGGAACATGAAGACCCGAAGCAGAACGAAGAAGCAGAACCCGATCTGGAAACTTACAGAGAAGGCGCTGGCAGAAGGCGGCGCGACTGGCGAGGCGACACCGACGATGGCTTTGGGGACAAATCGGCACAGCAGTGGACTCGGTCGGGGTTTGGGCCGCGTTTGGGCTGCTTCACCAAGCTCCATCGTGGAATCGTCTGGAGCGTTAAAATCGGCCGATTCTAGCGATCTTACGATCTTCCCCGGCGATCCCACGGCGCAACGAAGGGAGCGAGCCAGACCTGGGATCGAGATCAGAAATGGGTTGCGAAATCGTGGAATCGTGTGATCTCACAATGTATCGCGCGATCCTAGCAACCTTGGTGAAAAGAACATAAATGATAAAGACACGAAAAGCTATACAAAAAGCTATACAAATTTTCTGATCCGGTTTTAAATTGGCTTGGAACTAGTTTGAAACTGGCTTGGTTGTGTTCAACCAGTTCAGTCCAATAATTTGATCTGAATTTCTGGTTTAATTTTGGTTTGGTTTGGTTTGGTTTACTAGAGAAACCAAACCATGAACAGCCCTACTTTTAGTGATCAAATCATTCCTGGAGAAGACAAGACCTGTATAAGTTCTAGTACAGTGAGTGGATCAAATGGAGGCCAACCCAATAACTATAAATTGAGGAAGGTCAAGAAAAACTATAGGCAAAATTATTATGCAAAATTTGAAATATTTTGTCTTTACGCTTGGTCTACAATGGGTTACTGTGGCATTGTCTAATCCATGTTGTCAGACCCACTAGTGGGACAAGACATGATTTTGTTGGTTTCTCCTTGAGGAGTAGCGAGCTGCATTCGTTATATAACAAAGACTAAAATGCTTTATGCAACAAAAAAAAAAAAAAGACTAAAATGCTTTATCTATATGTAGGTGTTTATTGCTTGTGGGCTAGGTAAATCAGGTAAATCTGACAGGAAGGAAGATGATCCTTTTCGCAAGCCCAAACCAGGGATGTGGCAACTTATGCAGCAACACTTCAACTCCGGCATTGCCATTGACATGAATCAGTTATTTTTTCTTCAATTCAATAGCTAAATTAATACTGTTTTCAAATGCCATTTTGAATTTTATTCAGAAATATCATTTAATTTTACCCGTGAAGGTATCAGAATGTTAAGTACGCATTTTGTATGCTGTAGATCCTTTTACGTTGGTGATGCGGCGGGGAGAGAATCGGATCACAGTGATGCGGATATCAAATTTGCGGAGGTAGTTAAACAATTTTAGCCATTAAGAATTTCCTTTATTACAATTTTTATGCCCGACACTATAGCTCTCATCTTCTAGACCTACACACACACACACACACATATTATAGGGAGAGGATCAAGTAAGATGAGTGATTTTATGAGAGTGAGATGAGTAAATCTGAGTTGCTAGATCCTGTATTAATGGTCAGGATTAAAATATAAAGTTATTTGACTTTTTTAAATGACTATATAAGCTTTTAATAACTTTTAATTTTGACCATTCGTGTATAGTTATACGGTTCAGATTTGATCATCTTACTTTCATATAAAATCACTCATCATTATATATATATATATATATATATATATATATATCGAAATAAGCTCATCACTTTAAAATGTAAATTAATCATTTTAGAAAAAAAATTATTAAGACATTATTCCTCGAGAATTATGAAAAATGTCAAATTAGTTATGATATGGAAGGATTAATTTGTCCCTTTGTTTAATCTTTGGTTTTTTTTTTCTCTTTCTCTAGGAAGACCAATTTATCATTTTTTTAGAGGGACTAATTTGTCTTGTTAAAAATTTAAGAGCGACCGAGTTGGGAATTTTGTTGAGAGGATCCTTCCTCTCAGTTCATTCCTTGCTAAGTTTGTTGGGTGTATATTTTGTACTTGCTTGTGTGCCATTATTTTCATTATAAAAAAAGATCTTATGTTTTTTGGTATATTTGTGTACAACTTTATAGTAAAAGTAGAATCACTAAAAAAGTACAAAAGATCTATTCTTTTATTTTTCAGAAGTTATAAGTTTTATTTTCTGGAAAATATTTTATAACATAAAAAAATATTTAACAATAAATAAAGATATTTTAATATTACATTCAAATATTGATTAATGTTATATCAAAACGTAAATGAACTTTTATTGTTTTTAAGGAGATTTTGTTTAACAAGATTAATTAAGAAAAGTTTTTTTGCTCTCTCTAAAAGTTTAACCAAACTAGCCCTTAAGCTACATAACCACCCTCTGAAGAATATTTGATGCCATTAATGTGTTCCAGATTTTTATGCTGTTGTTTGATTTTAGAAGTTTTTTCAATTTATCTACTCATGTCTATTTTCTAATTTATTTATTTTCCATGGTTTTAGGCCATCGGTTTAAAATTTTTTGTCCCTGAGGAGTTTTTCGATGCATGAGCATCTAGGTTGGTCACTGGTTCATTGAAGCGGTAAGGTAGTCTTCTTTTGGGGTGACATTGCTGACTGGGAGATTATCAAACTTAATTTCCAAGCATACCAGGCCTTTCTCTTACAGTTGTATGAATGTAGATGGATTAATCGTTTTAATTTAGATTGTGGGCGACTAGTTTGTGAGCAATCTTAAAACCAGAATCGTGGCTGATTTGACTGGCTGTGTTGTAGACAAATTGATATGTTGACAAAATATTTGTTCTTGACAAATTCTTAGATGCCTTTAGAGTAAGATAAAATATTTGTTCTATTCTATTTATTGATTTATAAATCAGCTGTTGAATTAAAAATTAGGGAAACAATAATGACTTGTAGGAATTAAAAATTAGGGAAATAATAATGACTTGTAGAACTTGTGTCAATTAATAAATGGATTAGAATAAATATTTTTTTTCTTTGCTCTCGTACACCAAAATATTTCTCTGTTTTTATTTTTCACATAAAGGACCTATTGCAGATAAGTGCATCACACGGTTATCGAATAGCAAGTGAATTGTTGAGACTAATTGAATCATGAATTGTAAATAGGATGAATCTTAAGATTTAAAGACATAATGTAAAATTACTTTCCATATGACATGCTATAAACAAAATGGGAGAAAATGATATTCTAGACCAATAATTGATTAAACCAATGACAAAATCATTATAAGCTTAAAAAATGTACAATCATTGCCATAAAGTCCCCAAAAAGATGAAGTCTCAAGTACTAGGCAACTCATAAAGACGATGCTCTCTGTTGAGTAAAGAAAGGAAAAGTCACAGGAGGTACGAGTGTTTCGTACTGCGTTTTGAATGAACGAACACTGAAGTAGCTGATTTGAAAAATTTAAGCTACAGTGGTTTTGTAAAACTAAAATATTAAGGTATATTTGTTTTGAATTTTGAATTTTGGTTTTTATTTTCAGTTTTTTAGATTTTATGAAGGAAATATTAAAAAATTTTAAAATTTTAAATTTCAATATTTAGTTTTTTCGTTATAAAATTTTGAAAACTGAAAAATTGAAAATGAAAATTGAAAATTGAAATGAAATAAACCTTTAGGTCTTACATTTTGACTTAGTCATCGAGGTCTTAGAGGTGCTTAACGAACTGCCTTTGTTCCTTTTTCAAAAAATTCATGGACTTTTTGGCCTTTGGTTGCATAGGTCAAAGACGATTCAGTTCACGATCGCTCAGTAGCACTGCGTGCATCTCCATCCTGAATTGTCGTCAAAGCATCGATACATGATTCCAACTTGATGCACGCAATTCCAGTAATGAATCGTGGATTCTGGCACTATACCGATTCTAGCCCCGAATTTGAATTGCCAGCAACATGACTTACTCGAATCACGCGATTCACGATTTTGAATCATGCAATTTGAAAACATTGGTGCAATATTGTGCTCTGATTGGACAAATAATTGAACTCAATTCCATGATTTTTAGGTCCTTTATTGATATATTTGTGAGAACTACTAATAGAGTTATGTGAGAACTATGAAAGGGCAGTATGAAAGTTCAAAGACAAAATAGTAGCAGCAGTAAATGGAAGAGAACAGATGAAAAACTGTGAATTATGCTTGTGTATTGATGATCGATGTACAAGATATTTATACAAGACAATACCTAAAGAATTACAGCTCAACAAAATCTATACAAAATCTACAAAATATGCCAAATCACATATTCTTCTGTAATGAACTTTCAGTATGGGGTGAGTCAGCAAAATAGACAAATTCTTCTAGAAAGTAAAGAATAAAAGGAAGGAGAAAGGTAAGAGGTGGAGAGATGCTAATCTGAGAGGAGATGGGCTTCCTCGATGTCCCTTTTTGGAATGCTGACAGTCTGCTGTTTGAGCTTTAATTTCTGGATGTTGGGCTTTGATTTCTTCTGTTTAAGCATTGATTTCTGAATGTTGAGCTTTTGTCATGAAAGAGCCTTGGAGGAATGGCTTTGGTAAAGGCATCTGCTAACTGATTATCTAAAGAAATAGGAAGTAACCTCATGAGACCAGCTTGAGTTTTTTTTGAACAAGATGGTAGTCAATATCTAAGTGTTTGGTAAGCTCATGAAAAACTGGATTAGCAGTGATGTGAAGTTCACTCTGATTATCACATTATAAAAGGGAGGTTGTGTGCAAGAAACTTTTAAATCTTCTAACTGGTTGTGGATGCTAGAGCCTAATATTCAGCCTAAGAAGAAGAATGAGAAATAGTGTTTTGTTTCTTTATTTTCTAGGACACTAGAGACTGCCTAATAAAGAAACAATTGCCAGTTATCGACTGCGTAGAATCAATACAACCAACCCCCAATCTGCATCGCTGAAAGTGGCCAATCAAAGGTGAGAATCGCACATAAAGAATAGTCCACAACCTGGACTGTAACGCCCCGATTTTTTGTTTGAGTGAAAAATGACCAAAATGCCCCTGAAGTCATTTTCTGCCCGGAATTCGAGGATAGCTGATCGGCAATCCTCGAAGGGCCAACTCAATGTTTGAAGGGGATTAGATGGCTTTCAAATGGTTTTGGGAATGAAAATCTCATTTTCTGAGGTTTATGTTCAAAATGACCAAAATACCCCTATAGCGTTTTTATGCGGGTATAAAGTGCTGAATGAGTCCGAAACTTCTCCAGATAGTTTTAAATGATGATTTTATGCATTTCATAACATCTGTTAAGTCCTGGTGGTCCAGGGCAGTTTTTGTTCAAAATTACGATTTTGCCCCTAAGTATAATGTTTTTGAGCTTAATAATGTAATTAAGCAAACCTAAGTAATATTAGGCTCTAATCGAAGATTAATTAATTTTCATAATTAATCTAGAGTCAAAATAATTTATTAAAGTTAATTAGAACCTAAAGTTTCTTGGATTAAACGTAAATCTCTTTTTAAATTCAAAATTCCTAGTCATGGAATCTTGAATAGTGTTTTATCTTTTTAATTCCTTAAATTAAGGAATTGTGTCTACATTTATTTATGCATAAAATGAGTTTAATCTTTCTAATAATATATGAGCACTCCCTAATCATGTCTTGAGGTTCTTAATTACTTTCTTAGTTACCTAAACACTTACTTAGCAATTCCTAATCTTAAGTTTAACCTAAACTACACCTAAACACATCATTAGCACACAATTAGAAGAACAAATCTTTCCCCCCACATGGCTTGGAGAACCGGTGCCACTCCTCCCTCATTTCCCACATGTTGAATTTATTTTTCACTCCATGGCCATGCTTGCACCATGCTTGCACCATGCTTACACCTTACTTTGAGTCATGCTTGAATCCATACTCACCATACTTCACACCATGCCTTTGAATAACCACAACAAAGAGATATTTTCTCTTCCTCCCTCCTAGAAAGCTACGGCCAGCCCTCCCCCTCCATCAACCTTCATTGTTTTGTTTCTCTATAAATACACATGCTAAGAAACTTGGAGGAACCTTTAGATTATTTGCTAAGTTTAAGTGCATTCTTACAAGTTCTTTCTTTTTCTCTCAAAGTTCCAAGGGCTCCTTCATCTTCATCTTCTTCTTTGAATCACATATCACAACCTCAAACCACCACACGCCCACCTTGAATCATCATCTAAACACTTAAGCTCTCATCCTCAAATACAAGCTCACACAAAAACTCATCCTTTCTTTTTCTTTCTTCCAAGGCCGAATCATCATCATCACCTTGAGAGGATCTTTTCTTCTCATTTCATTTCAAAGATCAAGCTTTCCATCTTCATACTTGGTAGGGAGTTGTTCTAAAATATTTCTTTTGCGCAAATAGGATTTGTTCTTGAAAGAAAAAAGCTTTCCATGAGTTCTGCCCCCACTCTCCTGTTCATGCGAGAGGGAAGTAAGGAGACGGTGACGCAGCCGAGGTTAGCGAGGAGAACCGAGATGCACCCCCGTCGCGAAGCACACATCCAGCCGCCCTACATCCATTCTCTACTTCGCTTGTATACGTTCGAGGAGCTCAAGCAGTTCATTAGGTACATACCCCCGTCACCCGAGGATCGTCGCTGCCTGTAGTAGAGTCTTTTGGGGAGAGCTAGTGCACACACACCACATATAGATTAGGATAAACCTTCTTTTGTTATGAGGTTATCCACTTTAGGTGCACTAGGGTAGGAGTGCTATTTCTTATGCTTTCCATGTACTTTCATTTCCATTGTATTTGCTTTCCTGTTGTGTCAAATTAAGTCCCGCCTTTAGGGGGGCATCTTATGATATTAATAAAGTATTTCCTTGATGTGTTATTGATTGTTCCATGATTTGATATGCCTTTTTATCTTGTGATGTTTTACGATATATGATGATGCATGTTTACGTTATCGCGGCTCTCACTTTGCTTTCATATTTCAAAAAAAAATTTACCCGTATTTTCCACTAAGTATTTTAAAGAGAAATTGTTAAAGAATGAGACTAAGAAGTAATAAACTAATGATTAACCTAAATACGTTCTAGGAGTATTGGGTTAAAAAAATTAGGATGTTACATGGACAACCTTTGAGATATCTCAGAATTTTCATAGCAGCTTGAAAATGGGACTTGGTTAGAGAAGACATAAAGTGGCTTAACTATTGAGTGGAAAAGCTGGTGTCCGGTCCGCTATTGGCAAGATAAATCATACGGCCAATTAGACGTCGATAAGTAAAGACATCAAATAAAGGAGAACCTGAGTCTTAATGAGGACGAATAGCACTGTCCCTTAGGGTTGAAGAAGGTTTAGAGCCTAGTAAACCAGAATCATTCAAAAGATTTAAAAAATACTTTCTTTGATATAATGAAATTCCTTTCACAGAATAAGCGACCTCCATTCCTAGAAAATATTTCAGAGTGCAGAAGGTTTTAACATGAGTAATCTCATAATCAGAGTTGCCCGTTAAGACAACAATATCAACAACATAAACTATTAATGCTGTAAATTCATGTTTAGATGCTTTAATAAACAAGCTATGATCATTAGACAACAAGAGAAGGGAAAACTTTTCATACCATTTTCGGCTGGCTTGCTTTAAGCCATGCAACGATTTTGAATGACAACACCATTGATTGGGCTTGATTGATGGGATGCCAGCTAATACGGACATGTAGACCTGTTCAGTGAGGTCTCCATGAAGAAAAGCGTTGTTGACATCGAGTTGTTGAAGACGCCACCCTTTGATGAAGGAAAGAGCAGGAACTTTGATCGATGCCATTTTGACAACAGAAAATAAAGTGTCAAAGTAATCAATACCCTCAGTTTGAGCATACCCCTTGGCTACCAAGCATGCTTAATACCGTTCAAGAATCATTGGGTAACCACTTGATCTTATATACCCATTTGCACCCAATGGGTTTGTTGTGAGAAGGAATACCAAGATTTCAGGCAGCATAGTTACAACTTCGGTCCATGATTTTTCTCAGGCAGCAAAAGTCCTTATTATGCACCACGAAAATTCTCAGAGTTTCCTTAGGATATTAGCTTGAACATATAATTTTTATAGCTCATAAAAATGACTAGAATTGGATCAGAAAATTCATGAAGAAATCCCGTGCTGCTGAAATTCGAAAATCCAGCAGCCTAGCCGAAACTTATTT
Organism: Dalbergia cultrata; assembly: GCA_031216105.1. Taxonomy (NCBI): domain Eukaryota; kingdom Viridiplantae; phylum Streptophyta; class Magnoliopsida; order Fabales; family Fabaceae; genus Dalbergia; species Dalbergia cultrata. The sequence continues at coordinate 28,192,083 of CM062345.1, forward strand.
TGACAAAAATCATTATTTAACCTCATCCAAACACTCCACCAAAATTAACACATCAATATCAACATATTATCATCAAATACAACCAGAAAGTTTGGACCAATACCCATCAGCAATTATCAGAAATAATTTTGAAGGAAAAAGGCCAAAGAAAACCCTACTCTTTGGAGCTTTGTGGTCCTTAACTTCAAAGGATGTTCCAAGATTAATCTTCTCCACTCCTAGGACTCCAAACCACATCAAACTATTCCTTAAGGCAGTAAGGTTTCAGGTATCAAAGTTAAAATAGTGAGGAATGGAAAATTCTAATCGGTTAGATTTGTAGAGTTTGAGGTGTAGAAAAATTTTAATGAAGGGAGTTTAGTGTTTTATGAACTTTAGACAAGGGTTTTGATTATTTGAAATGAAAACTCGAGCTCTTGGAGAAGATAGCAATGGTGGCTGCATCATGGAGGCAAGAACCGTGAATGCTTGCTTCTTAGACAAGTTTTTGTGTTTCTTTTATGTATAAAAAGTTAGATATAATAATTATGTAGTCAAAGGAATAAAGAGAAATAAAGAGATGGATGGTTAGGATTTGTTTCAAAAGTCAAAGAATGAATCTTGGCCATCCAATTGGCTCAAGATAATTGGCTCACCTTTACTTGGCCACCAAGTAGGTTTTACGGTGTTAAAAATCGCACACCGAAATTCTATCGAATGGGTAAAACAGTGTACCCGGGAAATCAAATATTGCTCGAAAAATAATTCTAACTATGAAATATTCATTCCTACCTATTTTTAATCTCAATCCTATAATTTCTTATTTTCGGGTATCTCCGGGCCCTAATTCTAGTGTTTCGGCTGTCCTGGCGGGCCTGCGGGACCCGTAAGTTACTATCCATTTTTTTTTACAGATTCGTTGGATTGTCCTGATCATTTCTATATTCATCGAATTTTTGAAATTATGGCCAGAAAAGCTCAAATTAATTTTTGCATAATTTTTTAAGGTGTTACAATATGCATTCGGCCATGACATGAAAAATGGAGTTGAAATGAGTTTTATTTGATTTTATGGTTCAAATCTTGTGTCTTAGAACTTTTGTAAGTAATGCCTTAGATGTTTTGCAAGTCTTGGAAACTCAAATAGTAAAAGAATATTTTTATGAGAAAAAGATTTATTATTAAAACTTGGGTTTTGCTCTTTGTTTGGTGTTGATATTTGAGCATTTAAAGAGGTAAAAAAAAAAAAAAGCTTCAAGTGTTTCCTAAGTCTTGCATCAAGTAATAAGGAAAACTAGTATATAAAAAGTATCAAAAAATATGATTTCAAATGATTCTGAAGCCAAATTTTCGGCCGCTGTATTGGATCTCCTCATTTTCTGTTGATATCATTTCCAACAACAATAGGGTAGAATCTATGTTTCAGTATTACGGGTGTTTAGGAGTCACAAAAATGACCTTTTCTAAGTTTCATATTCTCCTAAGGGACTAAAATCAATTGCTAAACCAATTATGAGGGATTTCTACACATTTATACTAATTATAAACCATTCTTACTATGATTTATCATGCTGGAACAGAATCATTATTTTTGGTTTCTAAGGGTACTAAAAGTCTCATTTTACATCCTTTCTAGTTACTTGTTGTTCCCAATACTCACCAAAGAATTTTACCTTCACTCAAACATAATTTTTACTCATTCTAGCTTATAGAAACAACATCAAACAACATCACACAGTGGCCATAAATTCCAAGCAGTGGCCGAAATATATGTGTCATAAAATCACATGAAATCACACTTTCAAGTACATATAAGTTGCTAGTTTTCACTTGGAATAATTTTAGGACCTCAAACTCTTTTAGAAAATAAAATATACATGAGGGCAGTAGCTATTTCAAAATTCTCTCAAGAGGGATTTAAATCATAAAACCATGCTCAAAGTGTTTCTTTGAACTTTTCTATGCTTAAGAAAATCTCAAGACATAGTTTGTTGGTCCTTGTGACTAGATGAAACTTGTACTAAGTTCATCCTCATCATATGGACAAAAAATACATCTATAAAGTACTTCCATTTTCCAAACTTTACTTGAGATAAAAAAAAAGGGCAAGTCTTTGAGCTCTAGGTTTCTTAGGTGATAACATAAACTTAAACATAAAGTGCACTTTGTTTTATTCTTCATTATAAATAAAGTGAGAGCATAAAATAAACATGAGATGCAATTCATTATTATCGTTGAGTTTAGTGATGACTTAAAATATAAACATGAGAATGTAAGTTCGTTCTTTACTCTTGAGAGTTAGTGTTGACATGAAAATAAATATGAATGCAAGCTTATTTTAACTTTACTAGAGCTCATACAAGACTTTTACAAGGATTAATATTATCCTAAACCCATACTTTATCTAGCAAGACAAAGTGAGCTTTAGAGTTCTTGTACCAAGGTTACAAAGAAACGTTATGGTTTGAACATCATCTTCAAGCTCAACGAAAATGAACAAAGAACTCAAAATAAATCCCAACACTTCTTGAAACAATGTAAAAAGAACTACTTTATATTTTTAACAAACATTTTGAAAAGAAATGAAAAGGAAACCGAACCATCAAGGAAGAAAAAGAAAAGGAAAACCAAAGAGTTTCAAGATCTAGAACAAGTTTTAAGCTTTAGAGGTTTCTCAAATGTAAATCTCATTATTTTGAAACCTCATCATCAAGCTCAAGTTTTTCTTTTAACAACCAAGTTTCAAAATAAAAATAAAACAAGGAGGAAAAAGAGTTTGTACCAAGAGAAAACCAACACTTTTTGATCTCAAACATCAAAACAAACGAAAAGCTTTTGAAAGCAAGAACCACTATCAAGTGTGAAGATGAAAGCTTGGTCCTTGGAGTGAGAATGAAAAGTAAATCTTCTTGCAAAGAGGAGAGGAGATTTCGGCCAAAGGGGGTGGAAAAGGAAAGGATGGGTTTTTTGAGTGTGCTTGTGTTTGAGGGTGAAGCTTTGGTGTTTAGATGGTGGTTTGAGGTGGTTGTGTGGTGGTTTGAGGTTGTATTGTGGTGGTTCAAGGAGGAGGATGAAGAAGATGATAGGAAAGAGTTCAAGAGTTTCTTTGAGAGAAAAAGGAAGAAAACAAACTTAAGCTTTCAAGACAAAACTAGCAAGTGTGAAAAAATGAACCAAGGCCTTCTATGATGGGTATTTATAGAAAATTAAATCATGAAGGAGTGAACGGAGAGGGCTTGGCCGTGAGCTTCTACGCCATGGGGGGAAAGAAAATATCTCTTTGTTGTGTCATTCAAAAGCATGGTTTGAGGTATGATAGGTATGGTTCAAAGTATGGTGTAAGGCATGGCCTAGGTATGGTGCTTTGAGTGTTTGAAAATTTTCACATGTGAAGAATATGGGGGAGTGGGGGTTCGGCCAAGGCAGCCATGGAGGGAAAGGATTTGTGTCATTTAATTGTGGTTTAGTGATATGTTTAGGTGTATCTTTGATTAAGCTTTTGATTAGGAATTTGTAAAAAAGTGTTTAGGTGAGATATTTGTGTAATTAAGGATATTAGGACATGGTTAGGAATGGTCTTGCTTGTAATGCCCCGATTTCTCTGTTAGAGTGAAAATGATCGAAATACCCCTAAGGTCATTTTTAGCCCGGAACTTGAGGATAGCCGACCCGGCAGTCCTTGAAGGGCTAACTCAATGTTTGAAGGGTATTAGTTGACTTGTGAATCCTTCTGGGAGTGAAAAGCTCGTTTTCTGAGATTTCAGGTCAAAATGACCAAAATACCCCTGTTGTGTTTGACACGGGTACAAGTGCCGGATGGGCCCGAAACTTCTCCAGATGGTTTTAAAAGTTGTTTTTATGTATCCTATGACCTCAGTTTTAGTCCCGGTGGTCCCGGGTAGTTTTTGTGCAAAATTATGATTTTATCCCTAATTTAGTGTTCTTGAGCTTAATCGTGTGATTAAGCAAACTTAAGCAATATTAGGCTCTAATCGAAGCTTAATTAATTTTCATAATGAATCTAGAGTCAAAATAATTTATTAAAGTGAATTAGAACCTAAAATTGCTTAGATTAAACTAAAATCTCATTTTAAATTCAAGATTCCTAGTCATGGAATCTTGAATAGTATTTTCTCTTTCCAATTCCTTAAATAATGGAATTGTGTCCCTATTGTTTATTCATAAAATGAATTTAAAATCCTCTAATGATGTATGAGCACTCCTTAATCATGTCATAAAATTCCTAATTTCATTCTTAGTTACCTAAACACATGCTTAGCAATTCCTAATCTTGCACCTAAACTAATACACACCTAAACACATGATTAGCACACAATTAAACAAAAGAAACCCCTCCCCTATCTTCTAGAATCCCACGGCCACTCTTTCCCTCCATGCCTCAAATATTTGAAATTCAATTTCATTTTTAAGCCCACACCAAGCCATGCTTAGACCATACTTTGCACCATACTTGTCATACTTTCAACCATGCTTTGAATGACAAGTTGTAAGAGATATTTTCTCTTCCTTTATGGCCCCAAAAGCTACGGCCAGCCCTCCTTCACTTCACCCCTCATTGTTTTGTTTTCTATAAATAGGTGCCTTGGATGAACTTGTGTCATTTTGGTTCATTTAGCAAGTTTGAGCATTTTAGCATTTTGTGAGTTCTTTCTTTTTCTCTCAAGTTTCAAGGAGTTCTTTTCTTCTTCTTCTTCTTCTTCATCTTACTCTTCCCTCACCTTGAGCCACCATAGCACCACCACAAAACACCACCTCACCACCTTGAATCATCCTCTAAACACCCAAACTCTCAACCTCAAACACAAGCTCACCAAGAACACATTTCCTTTCCTTTCTTTCCTTTAAGGCCGAAGCCACCTCACCACTCTAGGAGGAGTTGATCTTCTCATTTTCATCTTCAAGACCAAGCTTTCATCTTCAAACTTGGTAGGGAGTTGCTTTCTAGTTTTTGTTTTACTCAAAAATATTATTTTCATGAAGTTTCTCTTGGATTCTTTTTAAGTTCTCCCTTGTTTCTCCTTTTCTTTCTTTTTCGGCCTCAAGGCCTTGATATGAGCATGATAGCTTGATGATGAGTGCCTCTAGAGAATGACCTTGTGTTCATCTCCAAGAGACCTCTAGAGCTTGAGTTTTCCTCTTCCTTGAACTTTATCTATGTTATTTAGCTCACATGGTTTTTAACTTAAGAAAAATTAATTATAAGGATTTCAATAAACTCAAGGCCTACCCTTGTCAACCTTAAAGTTGGCCGGCACGTTCTAGAGTTATGCTCTAGATAGGGGTCTTGAGTACATAATAAAGAACTTGGTGCATATTTCCTCCTCTTGTGATTTCGATTCCTTGCTTTTCTTTCCTTTATGATTTCGATTTTTGGTTCCTTTTTCGTTATGGTTTTAATATCTTTTAAGTTCATTTGCTTGAAGCTTGATGATGTTGTTCAAGAACCATATAGTTTTCTTGAAAACTTGGTTCAAGAACTCTAAAGCTTACTTTGTTTGGTTGAGATTAATGTTGGGTTGAGTTTATATTCCTCTAAAAGTCTTGCATGAGCTCTAAGTTAAGATAGAAAGAACTTGTATCCATATTTATCTTTATGTCATCACTAAACTCTCAAGATAGAAGAATGAACTTGCATCTTCATATTTATGTTTGTGTTCTCACTAAATTTCTAAGATAATAAAGGACTTGCATAGCATATTTATTTTATGCTCCCACCTCCTAATAAAGACTAAAACAAAGTGCATTGCATATTTATGTTTATGTCAATCACTTAAGAGATTTAGAGCTCATGGAGTTGCCCATTGTTATCTTAAACAAAGTTTGGAAATGTGTGCTTTACTCACATGGATTCGACCATGTGATGATGATGATCTTAGAGCAAGATTCATCCAGTCACAAGTGCTAAAACCTATGCTACATGATTTCTACTATGTTTAGATGATCTTAAGAAATGTTTTGAGCAAATTTTTATGATTTAAATTTCTCTTGAGATTAATTTGATATAGCTACTGCCCTTAGGTGTTTTTTTATGATGGCTTTAATGAAATAAAATGTTTCTTAAGGAGTTTTATAAGTTTTAAAAAAGTTCCAAGAGAAACTAACAATTTATGTGTTTTAGAAATAAAGTTCTATACATTATTGGATGGAGATGTTTTTGGTTCTTCCATGCTTGGTTGCTCACTGTATGATGCTGTTTCTATGATGATAAAATGAGTATGTTTATGTATATTTGATGTTAGACTTAATTTGAGAAAGTTAAGACAAGTTAATAACTAGAAAGGAATTAAAATGAGACTTTTAGATCCCTTAGAAAATGAATTTTCTGGATTCTGTCCAGCATGGGTAAAATTAGTAAATGATGGTTTATAATTAGTTTAAATGTGTAGGAACTACTTATAATTGTTTTAGGAATTAATCTTGGTGCTTTAGGAGCAAACCAAACTTAGAAAGGGTCAAAGTTGTGACTCCTAGGTACCCCGTAAAGTACAAATTATGGATTCTGCACTAATGGACTATAGAATAAGCTATGATCATAATAATTAGCAACAATAATTAGTTTTGAGCCTATAGGTGCATAAGATATTGAGATCGGATGATTAGAGAACTTAAGTTTCAAGTTTAAGACCTTAAGGGTCAAGCATAAGACACCTTACGTTCCTAAATAAAATGAGTTTGTTTATGCAAGTGTGATGTGATAATATATGATATGATGAGTGTTTCGTTGAGATGTTATGTCTGTCGTGTTCATGAAAGTTGAATGAGAAATGCATATGTGTTATGAGATTCGTGGCACAAAGTTAGTTTGAAGGAAATTCGGTGTATAGCTATTATTAGAGCTGGGTATATGGACCGTGGTCCGCGGACCAACCCGTTTAACTCGCAATCCGCATGAAAATGGACCAGAAAATTTTTAACCCGCCAACCCGCGGACTTTTTTGATCCGGTCCGCCTAGCCCGCGGGCTAAACGGGCTGCCCATGGGTCCGCGGACCAACCCGCTAACCCGTATATCAGACATAGAGACTAAGCTCCAGCTTTTGATAGTTAGTAATTGTTAATTTATATTCTTTAGTAGTTTAAATATTTTTTATACTTGAAGAAGTTATGTATATTTAATTGGTTTGTAATTAATTTGTATGTTATTGCTTTGAAAAAATCAACACTTGAATTTTAATATTTGCAGTATTCAGTAATTAGTACTGTTATTTGTTTAAAATTTAAATTGTATACTGTAAAGAAGAATGTGTATATATATTTTGTGATGTAAATTATTAAATATATTGCATAAATATAAATATATAATATAGGATATTAAAAAAGATAAAAAAAAAATGAAAGAAAAAAAAAAAGCCTAGTCCGCGGACCGGTCCGCGGACTTGCGGGCTTAAGCGGACCGGGCCTGGACTAGGCAAAACGCAGTCCATTTATGACCGGTCCGGTCCGGCCCGTTTAAAATTGGACCATCGCGGACCGGGCTAAACTGACCGGACCGGTCCGTATACCCAGTACTAGCTATTATGCTGCCGAATTTCCATCAAAACTAAAAGGACTTGAGAATGTTTTTGAAGAAACAAATGAGATTAAAACCCTGGGTGACACCGGTTTAGCCGAGCACCCCCAGGAGATTTTTATGTGACGTAGCACTGAGACATGCTTCTCCCGCTCTGGTGGGGAGGAGGCAAATCCATGAGGGTATGAGTGGATACAGCCTACCATAGCGGACAATTCATTGTACACTAGATGCCAGTAGATCATTTCAAAGAAGGAAATAATCCTAAGAGAGGTGATCCTTAAGCCCCCTAGCCCATACTCTAGTAGTCGGGATTTTATTTATTTTTCGCTTATCTAGATGATAAGTAATGATAAGTAAGAACTAGTGACGACTAGTTAAGGTATGAGCTCATAACCTAGATGATGTTTAGGGTGGCCCTTTAATGCTAAGGCATAATGTTCTAAGTCACAATGTTGAGGAAAGCTCCACTTGAAAGTTATATGCCACTTTATGCCACTTGCATTCTTCTTAATGTTATGATTGGTTGAGTTGTTTGTTTAAGGCTTTACCATGCATTCGTGCTTGATATATTGCATTCATGACATTAAGACACATTCTAAAAGGAACGAACCTTGGATAATCTAGTTTTATAAACCTAAAGAGTGAATTTATCTGCATGCTCACCTTTTAATAATAAACCCAAGGTTCTTGAGGATGTGAACGATGTAACCGTAGATAGGAGGTCTCTACTAAGGTTTTTTAGCAAGGTTCTCACTCCCTTTTCTTTCTCTCTTCCTTCACGTCACATCTTCAGAGTTCGATGGTGACTTTCGTCCTGTTAGTTGACACGTCGGTCTGGGAGGTGCATTATGACCCGGATTACCGCTCCTACCACTTTGAGGGTCGATGTGCCGTACATGTTTTTGTGTACATGGGATGACCTTTTGCTTACCTAGTGTCCAGCTACCGCTTCACTCCTATTGCTCCTTATGGCGATGATGACCTGATCTTTGAGCGCACTCGCCCCCGCGACGAGCAGACTCGTTGTAACACCCTAATAGAACCCCACTATGCTTAAGTTCACATTTGGATTCTATTAGTTGTCACTTATGCCTTGTATTAATTTTCTTTTGAAATTAACTTAGAAAAATAATGGAAGTTTTTTTTTTCTTTAAATAAATTAATTTTTTTGAAAACTTAAGCCTGTAACGAGAAGTGAAATACATAGCGCTTTTATAGATAATAATCAAATTACATTGCGCACTTAATTAAATAAGCGGAATAAAAGACTAAGTGTAGAACAATTATCACATAAACTGGAATATAATCACTTAATACATAAGTCACAACAGGGCATATATCATACTGATAAGTTATTACAAATAACAATATAAGTTCTACTATTACTAATTGTTTCTCACAAACTATAATGTAACTAAAGCTCGGAATGCTCCTACTTAAACGGTTTGAAATCTTCACGTGCTACCTCCTTCCTCAGCTACGGCCTCGTTGCTTTAGGTGGACACGTCTGTCTCTGGTAACGACAACGGAAAATAAACATAGGAGTGTGAAATACATGATTTCTCAGTAGGAGTTCCTACTTGTACTAAAAGTGTCATCGTTGTCGTCCCAGTCACTTCGGGTTTATTATAAAAAGGTGAACAGGTAAGGATTCAATTATCAAACTTTCACAAACGTGATTAGCCGAAGTACAGTTACTTTTAAACTAATCTTGAACATTAGCGGAAATATTCATTCAAGATTTCATCAAACATACATATAAGCATATCATGTAAAACCACTAATAAGCAATAATCATTTAGGAGCTGCATGCATTTCATGATTACTCATCCTCAACATTCACTTGTTTAGTGATCATCATCTTTCATTTATTTCATCAACATATTTCTTAATTATTCACGGGATGAATGCATCAATGCCTTAGACCACCCTAAAAGGGTAATGAGCTCATACCATGGCCGTCGCCATAACCTTTTTGGTTTTCATTCCGTTGCCGTGATCTCAACGGTTTAGGGGGTTAAGCCGTGAGTTTAGCTCAAGTCCACTTTTCCAGACTTTCATTGCTACTTTTTCAAACTTTACTTTTATTATTTCTTTTGGAAAATGAATGTATGCATATTATCATGTAATCACAATAAACCTTGGGCAATCAATCATTCATCCTCATCATTTCATAATTCATCACCATACATTCACATTACTATAAATCACTTCATAAAACATGGACAATATCATGTAAATCTCATAGTAAACACTTTCATAGATAATTCATATTAACTAACCAAAGTTATCAAGTTGAGTTCCTAGTGTTCGTAAGAGGTAATGGATGTCTTAGTATTATCTTTTTCTCTTAGTGTTCTTTGTACTCTTAGCATTCCATTAATACATTAATGCACTTCAAAATATTATTATAGGTTCCTTATATATTTTTATTATGACTTTCATATAACTCTTGAAGATTATTATTCTACTTAAATTCTTAAAATTCTCTCTTTACAAGACTTGATTCTTTTATTTAGAGTTTTGACATCTTTTAGAAGAAAGTTTATAATTCTCTGTATACTTGTTAGTAAAGGTAGTTCCAAATTCCTAACTCATCAAATTTTAGCATTTACATCTTTGGAATAGTGTAAATCAACTGTAAACCATGCATAGGAGGGTTCCCAGAAAGAGAGGTGGGTCACAATGGACATGCTTAAATACCAAGTCTTTCCTTAGCCGTAACCTTTCCAAACTGCACTTTCACAGTACACTATCCCGAAATTTATTTCTCATTCTGTATTTACGTGGTACAAAGCTTTATACATAACATACATGGGTGTATTCCTATATGTGTTAGCTCTCCAACAAAGTTGAAATCAGTCCATTTACATTTTTCTAGAGTGAGTTACATCTATTTTACTACTACAAGGTCAGATTTAAAGTTTCAGTCTTAGGCTCTACTTTAAAAATTTATATCTTGAGCTAGAAAACTCCGTTTTAGGTGATTCTTTTTGGAGAGTGTTCTATAATGAGTCTAGTTTATAGTAAAATTATTTTAATTTCGAGATACTTAATATTTTATGAACAGTAGCTTTCGAAGGACCTGCTGCCAGAAACAACTAGAATTTCCAGCACCTACCATTTTCATGTCTTAAGTTACCTTTATTAAATCAGGTTTCATATACAATCTTTTCAAGTTATATTTGAGTTTGATAACATCATAAAGGTACTCATAACAAAATAGAACATGTCATATTTCTAAAAATATATTTTTCAAATAATCATTTAAAACTTTTGACAATAACTCAAACTTGAGGCATTCTATCAAGGTTAGAAGCCAACAATGCTTGAACAATTAAAGATGAAGCTCCTACCTCTTGTGTAGGGTCTAATAACGGTCCTTCTCTTCTTCCTTAAGCTTGAACAAGAGTCTTTGGAGTGGATGACCCTCCTTGAATCTTGGCTCTAGAACTTGAATGCTTAAGAAAATATTTCTCACTAGAGTTAAAGATTGTAACTCTTGTGAGGGCTAGTGAAAGTTTGGAATTAGGATTGAAGTGTTTGGATGAAGTTTAGAGGATCAAGAGAAGTTTTTGAAGAACATAAGAAGAATGATAGAATAAGAAAGAAAGAACACTTAGGGAGTTTCTGAATTGAAGAGAGTTTGAGGAGTATTTATAGTGGAAAGATTAGAGAAAAAAATAGAAGATGGAAAGCACTTGGAGCATGATTTATGGAAACATGTTGGCTGAATTTTGGGATGAAAATGCTCCTTGTTTTGTGCAAACACGTTTCCATGTTTTGTGCAAACACGTTTCCATGTTTTATGCAAACATGTTGGATGAAAATGCTCCATGTTTTATGCAAACATGTTTCCATGTTTTATGCAAACACGTTTCCATGTTTTGTGCAAAGATGTTAGTGGATATTCTTGTAATTCCATTCATAGAGTAAGGGTATCTTTGTCATTTAATAAGGCAAGGGTAGTTTGGTAATTTCCTTTACATAGCAAGGGCATTTTCGTAATTTCCACTAAGTGATGGCATTTTCGTAATTCTTTGCATTTTTCTCTAGACATACTTAAGTAGTCTATTTGTTGTGTTTCATAACATTTGTCCAGATTCTCTTGGTTTTGCTATCGATAATTAAGATTCTTAGTTATAAATTTGGGGATGTTACACTCGTCGTGCTCATTCATCCGCCTCGACTGTACGTGATTACCCCGAGTATGTTCCCCACTTGCAGCGATCGGAGACTGATCCATCCGAGGACTCCCAGACACACATCTTTTCGGAAGGCTCTACTCCTGCTGTATGTAACATCCCCTACTGCTTTATGGATTGACTACTGTCCCCACAAACCAACACGGGTCCTTTCAGCATGCTTTGTCCTCACTCGCACGCTTCTTGGGAAAACTTCCCAGGAGGTCACCCATCCCAAAATTACCCCAGGTCAAGCACGCTTAACTGTGGAGTTCTTTCAGTTTGGGCTACCGAAAAGAAGATGCATCTTGTTGATATAGGTAGTACGAATCAATTCATATAAGCCCTCCTCAACTGTATAGTCCCATACCTATACAGTCTTAGGATCCCTCTCATTCAGGTGTGTAATCGGTTCATCCATGTACCCCTCCGCTTAGAGGACTTTGCGAGGAGCCGCTCCTTGTCCGTGCCCTCTTTGCACCGGCGATCACTGTAACATCCCCTGCTGCTTTATGGATTGACGACTATCCCCACAAACCAACACGAGTCTTTTCAGCATGCTTTGTCCTCACTCGCACGCTTCCTAGGAAAACTTCCCAGGAGGTCACCCATCCCAACATTACCCCAGGTCAAGCACGCTTAACTGTGGAGTATTTTCAGTTTGGGCTACCGAAAAGAAGATGCATCTTGTTGGTATAGATAGTGCAAATCAATTCATATATGCCCTCCTCAACTGTATAGTCTCATACCTATACAGTCTTAGGATCCCTCTCATTCGGGTGTGTAATCGGTTCATTCATGTACCCCTCCGCTTAGAGGACCTTGCGAGGAGCCGCTCATTGTCCGTGCCCTCTTTGCACCGGCGATCACTCCTCGTCCTCGTCCCCGGGCGTTACATGCCCACCAGCTTCCGCCTGGTTCGTCCCCGAACCACACCGTACTGGGAGAGGTGCAGTTTGGCGCAGTAGAGAAAAATTGGGGCGTTACAATCACTCCTCGTCCACGTCCCCGGGCGTTACATGCCCACCAGCTTCCGCCTGGTTCGTCCCCGAACCACACCGTACTGGGAGAGGTGTATTACTCGAGCATTAACATTGTAATTAGAAGAGTATCACTTCCTTTCTATAATATCCACTAGTCAAATGAAATGAAATAAGATAAATCAAACTCTAGAGTTATAAAGAAAACTACTATAAAATGTACATATATTATTACTTTACATACCGCTTTCTTTAATACATACCATACTTGAAGTTAAGTCACTTCGTTTATAATACAACACAGTAACTACTATCAAAAGATCTACCAAGCTTGCTCAAATATCAAGGTCCAACAAAATACTAAACACACAGAAATGGAACTAAGACATCTAACACCAATTAGTCTATAAGCTGGTAAGTTCCTAGCACTATACTACACTACATACAAGTCAAAAGCCCACGTAAGTCTTATGTCCTCCTACGTGAAACCATTGGCCATCGGTATGATGGCCTCTCCTCAGCCAGAGGCATCTGCAGAGTCTGAGCACAATACAACATATACACAAATAGGGGTGAGAATATTATAAAATTCTCAGTAGGGTAACCCCTTACATACAGACAGAATATAAACAGTAAATGCATTTATAATAATAAAGAAAAACATCATGTTAGATCACATATATCAATATTAGCATACAAGAGTCAAAGAAAATTATATGCAAAATGATATTAATCATAAGTGTTTCTCTTATATCACATAGAATTCAACTTAGTGTAGTAGTTCTTTTATTAACATAGGGAAGGCTTAGATTCACATCAGGTAACATATGTAGTGGATAACTCCTCAGAGGACCATAGACTGCTAGGACATGAGCTCATTCCTATTCGTGATCATCAGACTTCATTTTTTCCCATTTCTGAATCACACACAGTTCTATTTCCTAGTCGATAAGTCTACCGACTCATAAAATTTCTTGGGAAGTTCTTATTTTTGCCTTCCCTCTCTATCACACATAAGCCTTGTTTCTATTTTCCCCGTATGTTAAAACATGCACCATTAAATTTCACATATTCTCTTTTGTCATACAACCATGTCATGGACCTTTCTATTTCAAAGTCAGGTTTGTATCCCAGATATAGGCATTCAGTATCATTGGAGTCTCATTCATACTTTATAAACAAGCCTTTCAAACAATTAACATACATTCATATGATATATACTTGGATTAAATAGATTTCTATCATTAACTTAATACATCTTCACCATTCCAGCTTCTTGACAGATTTACCATTATGGGGACAACATTTAATTCACATATCCAATGGGCAATTCACTGGCCATAAAAATTCTCTATAACACCTCAATGTGTCTAAAAGTCCCTGTAAAAAGTTCATAGCAAACAGAATACTAAAACCATGTCAAATAAATTCTACAATTTTAGTGGTCAGAGGCCACTTTTTCACAGCTCAGAATAGGATTCACACAATTTTTAACTTTAGAAAATGATAGAAACAACTCAAAATAAAAATCACAGTTATACTTAAAGATGTCTAAAAAACTCTGTAAAAATTTCAAAGGATAACTCCATCATTTGCTATGAATAAAAATTTATACAAATTCACAGCTCCAGTACCAAGATTTCAGCCAGCATAGATATACTCTTGGTTCTTGATTTTTCTCAGGCAGTAAAACTCTTTATTATGCACCACGAAAATTATAAGAGTTTCCTTATGATGTTGTCTTCAACATATAATTTTTATAGCTCATAAAAATGAATATAATTGAACTAGAAAATTCATGAACAAATCCTGTCCTGCTGAAATCTGAAAATTCAGCAGCCTAGCCAAAACTTATTTTGACAAAAATCATTATTTAACCTCATCCAAACACTCCACCAAAATTAACACATCAATATCAACATATTATCATCAAATATAACCATAAATTTCGGAATAAAACCCAAAAAAATTTACAGAATAATTTGGAAAGAAAAAGGCCAAAGAAAACCCTACCCTTGGAAGCTAATGCCTCTTTGTCTCTTGTATACTCCAAGATAGATATACTCTACCCCAAAGCTCTTAAAATACAGTAAAATACTCCTCTAACCAGAGATGAGTGATGTGATAAGGTGAGGTTTTTGGAGAATCTAATCGGTTATATTTGTAGGTGTTGATGTCTAGAACAAGTTTTGTGAAGGAAACTTTGTGTTTTAGTGACTTTAGGCTAGGGTTTTTGGAGCTTGAAGCTTGTTAATGGAGGTTTGAGAGGAAACAAACATGGAGGCTGTAGTTTTGGAGTGTTGGACGAAAATGATGGAGTGGTGGTGATAAGATATTGATCTTGTGAGTTTAGGGCAAAATGGATAATGATTTCAAGTACAAAATGGTTTTTCTTAAAGTTAAATATGGTAATTTTGTACAATTCCTATTGGTTAGCCATAAAGGTGCAATGGTGTGGCATATCTCAAGCCACACACTTGTCACCCTAGGTGGCATGCTTGCACTGGTAGCTTTATACTGTGTAAAAACTACACACCGTAATTTAACCGAATGGGTAAAATAGTGTACCCAGGTAATCAACTATTGCCTGAAAATTAATTCTAGGTATAAAATATTTATTCCTACCTATTTCTAACCTTAATCCTATAATTTCCAAATTTCGGGCACCTTCAGATCTTGAATTTAAGGTTTCAGCTGTTCCGGTGGGTCTACGGGGCCTGCAAAACACTATTCACATTTTTTTTTTTTTTTAACGTTCGTTACATTGTTCTCATCATTTTTGTGTACACCAAAATTTTGATATTCTTACTACTAAAGCCTCAATTATTTTCTGAAAAAAATTAGGATGTTACATTACTCCCCACCTTAAAAAAAAAATTTTGCCCTCAAAATTTCATACCTGGAAATAATTCCGGATGATCTGTCTTCATACTTGATTCTAGTTCCCATGTATACTCTTCATTTCCAGGTCCACCCCAAGCCACTTTTACAAGTTGCACAGATTTATTTCTAAGTTGCCTGACTTCTCTATCAACGATCTGAATAGGAGGGGCTTGAAACGTCAAGTCATCCCTTAACTGTATAGACTCGGGCTCAATGATATGGTTTTGATCTGGGTGGTACATTCGAAGTTGAGATACATGGAAGACATTATGAAGGTTGGATAAATGTGGGGGTAAGGCTATCTGCAAGCGGTGACCCAATTCGTTGAAGAATTTGAAAAGGACCTATAAACCTAGGTGACAACTTTTTAACTCTAAGGGCTCTACCTACTCCAAAGAGTGGGCGTGACCTTCAGGAATACATGTTCTCCCTCTTGAAATTCTAAAGGTTTCCTTCGAGTATCAGCATAGCTCTTTTGACGACTCTGTGCGGTGAGAATCTTGCTCCTGATCTTCTGGATTTGTTCCGTTGTTTGATTAACAAGATCGGGTCCCAATAGTCTCGTTTCTCCCGAATCATTCTAACACAATGGGGATTGACATTTTCTTCCATATAGAGCTTCATACGGGGCCATGCCAATACTAGCATGATGGTCAAGTATTATAAGCAAACTCAACCAATGGGAGTAACTTGTCCCAACTTCCCTTCTGCTCAATCACGCATGCCCTTAGCATATCTTCCAGGGTTTGTATGGTTCGATTCGCTTTTCCCGTCGGTTTGGGGATGATAGGCGGTGCTCAAACAAAGTTTGGTACCAAAGGCTTTTGGAACGCGTTCCCAAAATCTCAAGTAAACCTAGGATCTTTGTCAGAAACAATAGAGGAAGGAACACCGTGTAGTCTTACTATTTCTTGGATGTACAAGGAAGCTAACTTATCTAAAGGAAAATTAGCCTTAATGGGTAAGAAATGAGCAGACTTGGTCAATCTATCTACTATAACCCATATAGCATCATGACCTGATGATGTCCTCGGCAAACCCATTACAAAGTCCATAGAAATACTTTCCCACTTCCATTCCGGGATTTCTAAGGGTTGCGGTGGTCCCAGCTGGTTTTTGATGTTCTATTTTAACTTTTGACAAGTTAAACACTTCCGACACACTCTTCTATATCTTTTTCATTCCCTGACCACTAACATTTTCTTGAGATCCGCATACATTTTACTAATGCCTGGATGTATAGTAAGTTTGCCCCTATGAGCTTCCTCTAAGATCTTCTTTCTAAGATCGCCACTTGTGGGTACACATACCCTATCCTTGTATCTCCATATACCTTGTTGGTCTTGAGTGAATTCTGGCAACTTCTTTGCATGAATTGATCTTAATATCTCCTGAAATTCTGGGTTTTCACGTTGTGCAGCTAAAATTTGTCCTTTGAACGCACTTGTTACCTTTATTTGCCTTAGCACCACACCCTGAGGGTTCACAGACATGTCTAAACTAAGTTCCTTGAAACTTTCAACTAGCTCCGTCTCTTTAATCATCAAGCATGCTACACTTAGGGATTTTCTACTTAGAGCATCGGCAACAACATTTGCCTTGCCTGGATGGTAATTCAGACTAAACTCATAGTCCTTGAGGAATTCCATCCACCTTCTTTGCCGCATATTCAACTCTTTTGATCAAAAAGATACTTTAAACTTTTATGATCAGAGAAAACATTAAACTGCACACCATACAAATGATGTCGCCAGATCTTTAGGGCAAAAACCACAGCTGCAAGTTCAAGGTCATGGGTTGGATAGTTTACTTCATGAGGTTTCAACTGTCGAGAAGCATAGGCAACCACGTTATGATTTTGCATCAACACACATCCTAAACCCTTACTAGAAGCATCACAATAAACTTCATAGGGTATATAAGGATCAGGTAATACTAGGACTGGAGCCGTGGTTAACTTTTGTTTGAACTCCTGGAAACTATTTTCACACTCTGGTGTCCAATTGAATGGAGCATTCTTTCGGGTTAATTTAGTCAAAGGTAATGCTATCTGAGAAAAATTCATGATAAAATGCCTATAGTATCCAGCTAACCCTAGGAAACTTCGAATCTCAGTAACCGCTGTTGGTCGTTCCCAATGAAGTACTAATTCCACCTTTTTGGGATCTACAAAGATTCCCCCTCGTGACACTACATGACCTAGGAATCTAACCTCTCCCATCCAGAATTCACATTTCGACAACTTAGCATACAACTTTCTCTTTCTTAGGATTTGTAACACAACCCCAAGGTGCTCCATATGTTCTTCCTCAGTCCTTGAATATATAAGTATGTCATCTATGAAGACAACTACAAATTTATCCAAGTAAGGCGGAAGATTCGATTCATATAATCCATGAATACAGTAGGAGCATTAGTCAATCCAAAAGACATCACCCTATACTCGTAATGCCCATATCGAAGTTCTAAAAGCGCTTTAGGTATATCCTCATTAGAACCCGAATCGATGGTACCCGATCTAAGATCAATCTTTGAGAATACAGCTTGCACCTCGTAATTGATCCATGAGATCGTCAATTCTTGGCAAGGGGTACTTATTTTTTATTGTCACTTTGTTCAACTGCCTATAGTCTACACAAAGCCTCATACCCCCATCCTTTTTCTTCACCAGAAGAACAGGGGCTCCCCATGGAGAGGCACTTGGTCTAATAAAATGCTTCCCTAACAGTTCTTCAATTTGGGACTTTAATTCTTTCAACTCCAAAGGGGACATCCTATAAGGAGCAATTGAAATAGGACCTGGAACCAACTCGATGGAAAATTCAATCTCTCTTTCAGAGGAAATTCGAATATCCTCTGGAAAAACATCTGGATATTCCCTCACCACTGGAATCTTGCTCAACTCGTAGTCACATTCAGTTTCACTAGTAGAAAGGAGAACATATTCCTGACGATCTGTCTTACTAGGGTTGGATGTTACAAGGTTCAAATAAAAAGAAAAAGGAACCACAGGAATGAAGGGTAGAGTGGAAAGAAATATGGCAGCTCGATGGGACAAAGTGTAAAGGACATAATTGGGTACTAGCCAATCCATACCTAAAATTACATCTAGACCGGATAAAGGAAGACAAACTAAATTGGCGGAAAGTCTCTAGCACCTATTTGAAGAGGAATATTTACACAGGTATAACAAGTCCTAACAGGACTAGCAGTAGGAGTGGATACAAGAAGATCATAAGGTAGTTCAGACACAGATAATTGCAACTTCTGTACACAGTCATGGGATATGAAAGAATGAGTGGCACCGTATCATACAAAGATATCTAGGACATTACCATTTATTTCACACTTACCTCGGATCAGATCGGCAGATTGAAAAGCTTCCTTGGCACTTATAGTAAAAAAGCGCCCATGTTGTTGTGGCCTGGAGGCGGGCTGATGACCTTTCTTGTTAGGGCACTCAAATATCTTATGTCCTGGTTTCCCACACCAAAGCAAATGATTTGCGTTGTCCAAAGAAGGTCGATTCCCATGATTTTTCCCACACTTAGGGCAATCTCTCCTGTCTCAAGTCTTAGAGGTTGAAGTTGTTTTCCTTTGTTGTTGTTGTTGTTATTGTTGGGTGGAAACCTTCTCCGAGGTTGGTTAACAGGCTTGAATCGGGGACCTTGAGGTGCTAATCCCCTTCTAGCATTGTTTTGGGCATACTTGAAATTTGTTAGCTTCCTGTTGGACTCCTCAAGACGTTGACATTTATTTACCAAGGTAGGATAGTCCCTAATCTCCAAGAGACTTACAAATGCTTCTATATCTTCTCGTAGACCTCCTTCATATTTCATGCATTTCCAAACTTCATCCGGGTCACGTTGATAAATTGTAGAAAACTTGCAGAGCTCTTCAAATTTGGCAGTATACTCTGCTACACTCATAGGTCCTTGTTTGAGAGCCATGAACTCCAATTCCTTTGCATTTCTCACAGAAATAGGGAAGTACTTATGGTAAAAAGCTTCCTTAAAAATAGTCCAGGTAACTACAGTATGGGAAGCTTCAAATAATCCCTTGGTGCCAACCCACCAAAAATCTGCATCTGCTTCTAGCATATAGGTGGCAAAGGCCACCTTCTGGATCTCTGTGCAAGGAAGAACGGAGAAAATCTTTTCCATAGCCTTTATCCATTCTTCTGCTTTACAGGGATTAAAAGCTCCTCGAAATGGAGGGGGATTTGCCTTTCTGAACTCGGCAAATTTCTGATATTCTATATCGACTTCGTTCACTACAGGATTATCAGCTGGGTTTGCCCTTTCATTGCGGTTCAGTTGCTCCATCATTCGGGTATTAGCTGTAGCTTGTTCCCTCATGGCAGCCGCCATCTCACGAAAAGTATTCATCATGTCGGCATCGTTTCCAGCTCCACTCCTAGTTTGCCGATTCGAAGTCATTGGTTCCTATCACACCAAACGAAAATATTGAGTTGATCAGTCTCAATACCAAGCAAAGTGTACAGCAACCCACAACATTTCCAATCAGCAGTCATACACATATATATAAAGTCATAATGCATGACAATTTCTAAGAAAGCATAGCCGGTCCAATCCTCAGGCTTATAGGATAGTCCTGGCCTCGATACCATAATGTAACACCCTCCTAACTACCATGTATTACTCGAGCATTAACATTGTAATTAGAAGAGTATCACTTCCTTTCTATAATATCCACTAGTCAAATGAAATGAAATAAGATAAATCAAACTCTAGAGTTATAAAGAAAACTACTATAAAATGTACATATATTATTACTTTACATACCGCTTTCTTTAATACATACCATACTTGAAGTTAAGTCACTTCGCTTATAATACAACACAGTAACTACTATCAAAAGATCTACCAAGCTTGCTCAAATATCAAGGTCCAACAAAATACTAAACACACATAAATGGAACTAAGACATCTAACACCAATTAGTCTACAAGCTGGTAAGTTCCTGGCACTATACTACACTACATACAAGTCAAAAGCCCACGTAAGTCTTATGTCCTCCTACGTGAAACCATTGGCCATCGGTATGATGGCCTCTCCTCAGCCAGAGGCATCTGCAGAGTCTGAGCACAATACAACATATACACAAATAGGGGTGAGAATATTATAAAATTCTCAGTAGGGTAACCCCTTACATACAGACAGAATATAAACAGTAAATGCATTTATAATAATAAAGAAAAAGATCATGTTAGATCACATATATCAATATTAGCATACATGAGTCAAAGAAAATTATATGCAAAATGGTATTAATCATAAGTGTTTCTTTTATATCACATAGAATTCAACTTAGTGTAGTAGTTCTTTTATTAACATAGGGAAGGCTTAGATTCACATCAGGTAACATATGTAGTGGATAACTCCTCAGAGGACCATAGACTGCTAGGACATGAGCTCATTCCTATTCGTGATCACCAGACTTCATTTTTTCCCATTTCTGAATCATACACAGTTCTATTTCCTAGTCGATAAGTCTACCGACTCATAAAATTTCTTGGGAAGTTCTTATTTTTGCCTTCCCTCTCTATCACACATAAGCCTTGTTTCTATTTTCCCCGTATGTTAAAACATGCACCATTAAATTTCACATATTCTCTTTTGTCATACAACCATGTCATGGACCTTTCTATTTCAAAGTCAGGTTTGTATCCCAGATATAGGCATTCAGTATCATTGGAGTCTCATTCATACTTTATAAACAAGCCTTTCAAACAATTAACATACATTCATATGATATATACTTGGATTAAATAGATTTCTATCATTAACTTAATACATCTTCACCATTCCAGCTTCTTGACAGATTTACCATTATGGGGACAACATTTAATTCACATATCCAATGGGCAATTCACTGGCCATAAAATTCTCTATGACACCTCAATGTGTCTAAAAGTCCCTGTAAAAAGTTCATAGCAAACAGAATACTAGAACCATGTCAAATAAATTCTACAATTTTAGTGGTCAGAGGCCACTTTTTCACAGCTCAGAATAGGATTCACACAATTTTTAACTTCAGCAAATGATAGAAACAACTCAAAATAAAAATCACAGTTATACTTAAAGATGTCTAAAAAACTCTGTAAAAAGTTCAAAGGATAACTCCATCATTTGCTATGAATAAAAATTTATACAAATTCACAGCTCCAGTACCAAGATTTCAGCCAGCATAGATATACTCTTGGTTCTTGATTTTTCTCAGGCAGTAAAACTCTTTATTATGCACCACGAAAATTATAAGAGTTTCCTTATGATGTTGTCTTCAACATATAATTTTTATAGCTCATAAAAATGAATATAATTGAACTAGAAAATTCATGAAAAAATCCTGTCCTGCTGAAATCCGAAAATTCAGCAGCCTAGCCAAAACTTATTTTGACAAAAATCATTATTTAACCTCATCCAAACACTCCACCAAAATTAACACATCAATATCAACATATTATCATCAAATATAACCATAAATTTCGGAATAAAACCCAAAAAAATTTACAGAATAATTTGGAAAGAAAAAGGCCAAAGAAAACCCTACCCTTGGAAGCTAATGCCTCTTTGTCTCTTGTATACTCCAAGATAGATATACTCTACCCCAAAGCTCTTAAAATACAGTAAAATACTCCTCTAACCAGAGATGAGTGATGTGATAAGGTGAGGTTTTTGGAGAATCTAATCGGTTATATTTGTAGGTGTTGATGTCTAGAACAAGTTTTGTGAATGAAACTTTGTGTTTTAGTGACTTTAGGCTAGGGTTTTTGGAGCTTGAAGCTTGTTAATGGAGGTTTGAGAGGAAACAAACATGGAGGCTGTATTTTTGGAGTGTTGGACGAAAATGATGGAGTGGTGGTGATAAGATATTGATCTTGTGAGTTTAGGGCAAAATGGATAATGATTTCAAGTACAAAATGGTTTTTCTTAAAGTTAAATATGGTAATTTTGTACAATTCCTATTGGTTAGCCATAAAGGTGCAATGGTGTGGCATATCTCAAGCCACACACTTGTCACCCTAGGTGGCATGCTTGCACTGGTAGCTTTATACTGTGTAAAAACTACACACCGTAATTTAACCGAATGGGTAAAATAGTGTACCCAGGTAATCAACTATTGCCTGAAAATTAATTCTAGGTATAAAATATTTATTCCTACCTATTTCTAACCTTAATCCTATAATTTCCAAATTTCGGGCACCTTTAGGTCTTGAATCTAAGGTTTCAGCTGTTCCGGTGGGTCTACGGGGCCTGCAAAACACTATTCACATTTTTTTTTTTTTAACGTTCGTTACATTGTTCTCATCATTTTTGTGTACACCAAAATTTTGATATTCTTACTACTAAAGCCTCAATTATTTTCTGAAAAAAAAATTAGGATGTTACACTATACCGATGGATATTGGTGGCCGTAGCGAGGATACGGTGACTTAGCCCCGTCGAGTTCGGCAACCGGAGATGCGTCCACGCTGTGGAGGCCATACCTGACCCCCGTTCTGCTTGTTCACCTCCGAGGAGCTCGCGTAGTTCCCTGGTTACATCTCTTTCGTCACTCAAGCACTTCTGCCTCCAATAGACTTGTTGGAGAACTGATCAAGTGCTTGAGCTATCACGATGATTTCCCCTTTTGCAGTATCTTTTGTTAGGGTATTCTAGTTTAGCACTCATAGGCTCAGTAAGAGGGTAGTGTAGTTGGCTCCCGTTCTTAGTCGCATCATGTACTTTACTACTTTTGTACTTTCCTGTTATTTCCTTGTATTGCAAGCTCAGTCCGATTCTATAAGGGTGTGGCTTTATGTAACTAAGATATTGATGAAAGTATTTCCTTGATGTGTCATTGATTCTCTCATTTGTTATATGTTCTTTTACTTTGTGTTTATTCTTTATGATTTGTAATGTATGTTTAGTTCACGATGATGTCGAGTGCGGCTCTCACTTTGTTTTTATATTTCAAAAAAAAAATTTTACCGTATTTTTCTGCTAAGTATTTTAACAAGGAATGAGACTAAGAAGTAATAACCTAATGGTTAACCTAAATATGTTCTAGAGTATTGGGTTAAAAATTAGGATGTTACATTGCTTCATTAGCTAAATTAAAACTCATTTTATTATGTGTTTTTGTACAAACACAATTCCTTGATTTAAGGAATTGGAGAGAGAAAACACTATTCAAGATTCTTTGACAAAGAATCTTTGTTTTTAGAAAAGATTAATGTGTAACTAAGCAATCTTAGGTTCTAATTAACTTTAATAAATTATTTTGACTCTAGATTAATTATGGAAATTAATTTACCTCCGATTAGAGCCTAATATTGCTTAGGTTTGCTTAATTATATCATTAAGCTCAAGAACACTATACTAGGGGTAAAATCGTAATTTTGCACAAAAACTACCTGGGACCACCGGGACTTCAACAGATACTCCTAAACCCATGAAAACATCATTAAACACATATAAGTAGCATTTCAAACTCTCAGGAGAGATTTCGGGCCCAAACGGCACTGATACCCGCATAAAATGTTGTAGGGGTATTTTGGTCATTTTGACCCAAAACCTCAGAAAATGAGATTCTTCTGCTCTATTAATATTCATTCACATGTAATCCCCTTTTAACATTGAGTTGGCCCTTCGAGGACTGCCAGGTTAGCTATGCTAGAATTCCAAGTGGAAAATGACCTCAGGGGCATTTTGGTCATTTTCGCTCAGACAAAAGAAATCGGGGTGTTACACGTATTGGGCTAAATATTAGGGTGCTACAATGCAATGTTGATTGATAGATTAAAGAAAAGAAGAATTGCAGAATGTAAATTGATTGACAAATGTAAATGAATTTAGGAATTGTAAAAACCTTTAAAGGAAATCTATCCTAAGAAAACATGAAATGGGTTAAGAACAATTACTTAGTAACCTAGGACTCTGTTTTATCATGAGGGTTATGTTTTTAGAGTGAGTGTGTGAGTAAAAATTCCAACCCTTTGCAATTGTATAAACCTAATATTTATAGACAACCTAGGACTCTAAAGTCTTGACACTTGTCTTTGGCTGCCCTTAGATGTTGTCCACATGTCTTTGATAATTTCTTTGTTTGTCATTCGCTTCTGCCATCGAACAATCATTGCTTTGTCATGCCTTCACCAGGTCTTGGTTAATAACTGCTTATAACTGCCAGTAACCGTTGATTAACGAATGCATCTTCTTCTAGTAATCATGTTAATCTCCCCAAGATCTTTAAATTTCCTAAGTATTAGATAACAAACTTCAACTTCAACTTCTTGTTAGTGTTAACATGCTAATTTGGGTATTCAAATTGTCACGAATTGTAACACCCTAATATTTAATCTAACACGACTAGGATGTATTTAAGTTAATTCTTAGTTATTACTCTTTTGTTCCAGTTCTTAACCTTACATTTGTAAAATACTTAACGAAAATATGGGTAATTTTTTTTAATTTAAAAACAAAAGCATCAGCCTCGCGTACCGAAATAAATAACCTCACTCATCTCGCAATAAGTCGATAGTAAACAATTCATGCCATATATATATGTATATATACTCTAGGCACAAGTATCACAACACCACAAGCATAAATAACCGTCATAGATTCATATAATATCAATATCATGGTTCCCTTTCGCACACCACATAAATATATGTAACACCTTCCCAAGTATAACATTATCCTTAAGTCATGACATCGTACTCAAGAGTTGTTACTTTTTAATTAGTGGACCTTTCTTAAATAACTATAGCAAATTCGATGGGTTCGTGTACTAACTAGCGTAATTCGATCAACATATATAGCAAGATACAAAACATTTATTTAATATAAAGTCCATTACATAGGGAAGCTCTTCTATGAGCTCTAATACACATATGTTCTCTGTTAAGTTTACACATCTATACATACATCTAAGTACATCTGATACAATCTCAAACACCCAACTACTGCCAATCCGACCTCTTTTGGTGTAGCATCCCATAGTTCTCTGGTTCAACCTGGAGACGACACAAGAACACAAAAACACATAGGGGGTGTGAATTACACAATTCTCAGTAGGGCATTCCCCAAAACATGCACTGAAATTAATGTCATTGTCATCGTCCTAGCCACTTCGGTTTATTAAGAAACTATGAGCATACAACCTAGATCAATGGTTCATTTGTAAAGTTCTAAATCATACTTCCGAAGTGGGTTTCTTTTATTATTCAATCACTTGATATACACATAGCATAGTACTTAACATTATAGTGCTTTATTTACAACTTTACGTACTCTCAATACAGGAAAAAGAATCTTAGAAATATTATCCCTGTCTTTTTGTACCCTCGATCAAATAAAGGGGACTTTTTTGTGCCCTTTACCCACTAAACCCTATATATATCATCCTCAAGCTCACATATATAGGCATGCATTAGCATCAATATATATACTTCAACCACACACACACACACATATATATATGTCACTCATTCTAATCCTCTCTTTGTATAGGAACGTTTATCATGAGCACTCACATTTATATAGGTGTAACATCATCTTTAAGCTCATATAGTATCAATGAAACCAAATCATATGCATTTCATCATCTTTTTAGCCAATCTAGTATGCTGCTAGAATTTCGGTTCTAAAGAAGATTATAGTTAAATTAGTAAACATCCTTAGAACAGAGCAAAAATAATTTTTAAAGACAATTCAATGTATCAATGAGTTCCTATAAAAATTTCAAAGTATAATAAGGTCTCTAACTATATTTATAAAATTTCTCAAATTCGGAGGTCAGAATTGCTCAGTTTCAGCCAACAGCCAGAAGTTTAAAATTTTATACCCTATCAAATGAGCTCAACACTTCATACAAAAACTTATGGTTCAACTTCAAGATGTCTTCAACCTCTTTTACAAATTTTAATTCAAAATTCGTTCATTTTCTAGGCTAATAAAATTAGAAAATTTCAGTGCTACAAACTAGACTATTAGGTAGAAACCCTGACCTATTTGGTTTTCCAATTTTTAAAAATAGAAAAAGTACTTAATATGAGCCAAGCAAATTAGTGGAAACTCTTCCATATGTTAGCTTCATCATATAAAATTTTTAGCTCATAATCATGTCTCTAAATTAGTGAGAAAAATCAAAGTTTTTCAGCTGCTTACTGAAAAACGGGATTTCTAGCAGCAAGGTTTAGAACATGTATTAACAAAATAACTTATCTAACTTTATCAAAAGCCTCTACCAAAATTAACACATAAAATATTCATGCATAATCTTCAAATAAATCCAAAAATTTCGGACTAAATCATTCTGCAAATCTCAGACCAAAATCTGAAAGAAAAATGGATGAATAAAGCCCTACTTGTGATGCTTGGGACTTTTAAGTCCAAAAGTTCTTCCAAGAATGGTTTTTCCTCACTTCAACCTTCCAAACAGCCTCTAAATCTTCCCTTAAAAAGTGATGTATGATGGCTCAAAGTGGAAAAATAGTGATGGATTAAAATTCTAATCGATTAGATTTGTGGGTGGTGATGTCTAGAACAAGTTTTGTGAAGGAAACTTTGTGTTTTAGTGACTTTGAGCTAGGGTTTTGCAAGCTTTGAAGGTTGTCAATGGAGGTTTGGAAGAAACAAACATGTAGGCTGTATTTTTGGAGTCTTGGACGAAAATGATGGAGTGGTGGTGATAAGATATTGATCTTGCGAGTTTAGGGCAAAATGCATAATGATTTCAAGTACAAAATAGTTTTTCTTAAAGATAAATGTGGTAATTTTGTAATACTCTTATTGGTCCACTTGTAAAGGCAATGGTGTGGCTTTTCCTAAGTCACACACTTGTCTACTTAAATGTCTTATTTATACTGTCAATCTTAGCGATGTAAGAAACTACACACCATAATTTTATCGAACGAGTAAAATAGTGTACCCGGGTAATCAACTATTGCCCAAAAATGAATTCTAGATATAAACTATTTATTCCTACCCATTTCTAATCTTATTCCTATAATTTCTAACTTTCGAGCATCTCCGAGCCCCAATTCTAGGGTTTCAGCTGTCTTGACGGGCCTGCGGGGCCCGTAAGTTACTATTCATATATATATATATATATTACAGATTCGTTGGATTGTCCTCATCATTTCTGTGTTTGTTAGATTTTTGAAATTATGACCATAGAAGCTCAAATTATGTTTTAAATAATTTTTTTAGGGTGTTACAACATACATCATAAGTTGCATCATCCTCACCAGTAATGGTTAGGGTAGTACAGTAATCCATAGTTGATAAGAGCAATACATAAAGACAAGTAGAAAGTAAACTAGCTAAAAACCTCTCTGCTCCACTAAGTCTACCAGTAGTGAGCTAATATAAGATAACCTCAAATAAAAAGAAACAAAAGAAGGCTATCCATCTCATATGCTCGGACGCTCCAATGAGGTCTATCATCGACTCCAACGAGCATCCCTACTGGGAGGGAGGAATATAACCAATGATAAAACACCCTCCTAACTACCATATATTACTTGAGTCTTTATACAATAATTAGAAAAGTGTTACTTTCTTTTATACTTTATACTAGTCGAGAGAACTGAAGATATAATGAATTGAGCTCATGTGTTGCAACACCTCATATATATATATATATATATATATATATATATATCATTGTTTTCCATTTCTGAATCACACATAGTTCTATTCGTAGCTGATACATCTACCGACTTATAAAATTTCCTGGGAAGTTCTTACTTTTTCCTTCCCTCTTTAACCCACATAAGCCTTGTCTCTATTTTCCCCATATGTTAAAACATGCACAATTAAATTTCACATATTCTCTTTTGTCATATAACCTCATAATGTACTTTTCTTTTTCAAAGGCATGCGTGCATCACATGTAGGCATTCAGTTACATTGGAGTCTCATTCATGCCTTCTAAGCAAATATGTAAAACTACTAGCAAGCATTTATGTGCCATATATTTGGACTAAATACTATTTTATCATTAATTTAAGACATTCTCACTATTCCAGTATCTTGGCAGATTTACCATTCTAGTGACAACATTTAATTTCCATATCAAATGGCCAATTAAAGGGCCACAAAAATTCTCTAGGATAGTTCAATGTGTCTAAAAGTCCCTGTAAAAATTTCATAACAAGGAGAATTCTCTAACCTTGTTAACTAAATTATACAAGTTTGGTGGTCAGAGACCACTTATTCACAGCTCAGACTAGAACTCTCATAATTTTTAACCTTAGTAAATGATTGAATCACTTCAAAATAAAATTCACGGTTACACTTCAGTATACTCTTAACTTCCTGTAAAAATTTGAAAGGGTTAATCAATCATTTGTTATGGTAACAAAATTATAAAATTTTACAGCTCCGGTTTTAATAATTTAGACAGCAAAAGTATCATTTTGGTGTTCGATTTTTTTAAGGCAGTATACCTGTAAAGCCCCAATTTTTCTTTACTTAGCAAAAATGACCGAAATACCCCTAGGTTATTTTTGTGCAAAAAACTGAGGTAGGTCAACCTCGGCCACCCTCTAAAGGTTATTTCTATATTAGGAGTACATTACATAAGGATTAGATGATGATCTGTGTGAAAAACACGATCTACAATTTTCCCGTGTAAAAATGACCAAAATAACCAAAATGTCCCTGAGGTAATTTTTGCTCAGAATCCGAGGAGGGTTGACCTGGGCCATCCTCGAGGGGTTGGTTTGATGTTTGAAGGGGATTAGAGGCCTTAGAAACAATAATAAAGATGAAAATCTCATTTTTTGAACTTTCGACACAAAATGACGAAAATGCCCTGCGACGGTTTTACACGAGATTTAGTGCCGACTGAGCCAGAAAGTTTTCCTAGGAGTTTGAAATATTGTTTTTATGTAATATGTGATATTTGGATAGGTTTGGGTGATCCCGGAGAGTTTTGGTGTGAAATGACCTTTTTATCTCTATATTAATGCATAATGAGCTTAATTAAACAATTAAGGAAACATAAGTGATATTAGGCTCTAATTAAAGGCTAATTAATTTTAATAATTAATCTGGAGTCAAAATAATTAATTGAGAATAATTAGGACCTAAAGATTGCTTAGAGAAACTCAAAATCTCTTTTCTTCCATTAAGACTTTATGTAACAAATCATGAAATAGTACTTTCTCTCTCTAATCCCTTAAATTAGGGAACCTATGATGTGATTGAAAATCTTATTGAATGAGGTTTGACCCCACTAAGTGAACAAGAGCACTATTTAACCATGCCTTAGGAGTCCTAAATCACTCATTTTCTTACCTAAACATTTGGTTACAAACTCCTAATCAATGGTCTAATCAAAGACACTCCTAAACACACCTCTAATCCACATTAAGAAGAGAAAATTTCCTCCTTGAATCCTCTTGGGAACCGGTGCCACTTCCTCTCCATCTCATCTATCGCATTTTGATTTATCTACTTACACACTCAAAGAACACCATACCCAAGCCTATACCTAGCCATTCCTACATTATTCCATGTAATGATGCATTTAGAGATATTTTCCCCCCATTTTTCTTGATGAATGCCACGGCCTCCCTCCCCCCTTCATCCTCTCATATTTTATTTTTTCTATAAATACACACTCAAGGAACAATGCCATTTTAATAATTCTTGCAACTTTAGTTCTAAAGCTATTTCAATTTTTCTCACCTTTTCTCTAAGGCTTTGAGAGCTTTTCTTCTTCCTCATAAGAGCCACCACTCACCATCACCTTATAACCACAAACCACCTTATACATACATAACCTTTCCATTTCTAAGCTCCAAAACACAAGAAAAATCCATCCTTACACTTCTTTCTCCTTGGCCGAAATTGTTTTGGCTTCAACAGGAGATTTTCTTCTCATTTCCTTTACAAGAGACCAAGGTTCTTCCTTTCCTTCAAGACAAGATCTTTGGTAGGGTTTTGTTTGAAGTTTTCCTTTTCTTTTCTTGCTCTTATTTTGGTTTTTATTGTTGCTTAAAGAAACAAAGTTTTCTTCTTTATGGCTTTCTCATTTTGGTTTTGTTGATGGATGGATGAGATTATAATTTTTCTTGCGTTATTTTTTTTTCCAATTTTGGTTGTGGTTGGATGAATAAAAGTAATGGCTTGATGATTGTTTTGATGGTGGTTTTGACACCATCATGCTCAAGACCTCTAAAGCTTAAAACCTTGATTCCTTTGATTCTCTAACATTTCAGTTCTTATGCTTTCCTTAAGTCTTGCTTTTCGGTTTTGATCTTTCCTTTTCTTTATATTTTCAGTTTTTGAGTTGAAATAAAAGGTGAAATGATAGCTTGATGATGAAGACATTAGATGATGGTTTTGACACCACCAAACTTATGGACTCTAAAGCTTAAAGATTTGTTCTTTGGCTCATTTTTTTTTGGTTCTAAAAGGTACATGGAAATGAAGTATTGTTTTGTTGTTGTTGCTCATTGTCCATTTCTTTGAGCTTGATGGTGAGTCCAAGAAATAAGGTTCTTGGAACCATGGTGATGAAGGACTCTAAAGCTCACTTCTATTTGCTCAAGATTGATTTGGGGTTCAGATTTTATTCTTTAAAGTCTTGATATGAGCTCTAGTAAGAAATAAAATGGAGTTGCATTCATGTTTATGTTTCAATGCTTTGCATATCATGTTTACTTTCCAAGTTATGACTTCAATCTCAAAGATTAAAGAAATGAACTTGCATTCTCATGTTTAAATTTCAAGCTTTGCATTTCATGTTTATATTTTAAGTTATCACCTAAATTTCAAAGATAAAAATGAACTTGCATCTCATATTTAGTTTCAAGCCCTCACTTTATGATTTAATGGCTTAAAATGAAGTGCAAAGCATGTTTATGATTCTTGTCATCACTTAATCCCTAGAGCTCAAGACTTGCCCCTTGTATCTCAAATAGAAGTTTTGATTTTTGGACACATCCTTGAGGATCAAAAGTTTGGCCATGTGATGATGATGAGCTTAGGATGAGTTTCATCTAGTCATGAAGGCCAAAACCTATGTCATAGAGTTTTCAAGAGCATTTGAGAGCTCTAGGAATATTAAGAACATGATTTTATGGACAAAACCTTATTTAAAGAACTTTTATTTTTGCTACTACATCAAGGCCTATCCTTTCTGATCTTAAGAAAAAAATAATTTAGTTTTTAAAAGTGCTTCGTAAGTCCCAAACTAGTTCCAAGAGAACTAGCTATTAGCGAGTAGTAAAAATATGATTTTTATGTGTCCTAGGACCCAAAATTTCCGGTTACTGTTTTAGGCTTTTCCAGAAATTTTTAGATGTTGTTTGGAGAGGATTAAATGTTTAAAAACTTGTATTAGATTATGTGACAATTATTCTTGGCACCATAGGCAAGTCTAGTAATAAAAAGAATCGAAAATATCATTCCTAGAGCTTCCTAAAAACTGAAAATGCAGTTTCTATTTCAGCATATTGGAAGTGTTAGAAGTGCGATATATTAGGTCTATATGTGTAGGAATTACTTATAAATGGTTTAGGAATTAGCTCTAGCGTCGTAGGAAATGCCGGTAACGGGAAAGGATCTAAAATGCACTTCTAGAACACCGAAAACGTTCGATTTTCTTTTCTACCCAAATTTGCCCAACATGGCTTAATTGTAACGCCCCGATTTTCTATTAGAGTGAAAATGACCAAAATGCCCCTGAGGTCATTTTTGGCCTGGAATTCGAGGAAAGTCAGTTCGGTAGTACTCGATGGGCAAACTCAATGTTGGAAGGGGATTAGATGACTCGTGTACCTTCCCGGGATCGAAAATCTCGTTTTTCGAGTTTTCGAGTCAACAAGACCAAAACGCCCCTGTGGTGTTTTACCCGTTTGTAAGTGCCGGATGAACCCAAAACTTCTCCAAATGGTTTTAAAAGGCATTTTTATGTATTCTATGACTTTAGTTTTGGTCCCGGAGGTCCCGGGCGAAATTAGTATAAAATTACGGTTTTGCCCCTAGTTTCGTGTTTTTACGCTTAATCGCGTGATTAAGCAAACCTAAGCAATATTAGGCTCTAATCGAAGGTTAATTAATTTCTTTAATTAATCTTGAGTCAAAATAATTTATTAAAGTTGATTAGAACCTAAAAGTGCTTAATTACATTTTAAAACCTTATTTTAAATTCAAGACTCCTAGTCATGACATCTTGAATAGTGTTTTCTCTTTCCAATTCCTTAAATCATGGAATTGTGTTACACATTGTTTATTCACAAATGAGTTTTTAATTCTCTAATGATGTATGAGCACTCTTAATCTTGTCATAAAATCCTTAAACCTCATTCTTAATTGCCTAAACTTAAGCTTAATTATTCCTAACCTTGTACCTAAACTAATACACACTTAAACCTATCATTAATGTAACACCCTAATAGAACCCCCCTATGCTTAAGTTCACATTTAGATTCTATTAGTTGTCACTTATGCCTTGCATTTATTTTCTTTTGAAATTAACTTAGAAAAATAGTGGAAGTTTTTTTTTTAAAATAAATTAATTTTTTTGAAAACTTAAGCTCAGAATAGAAGTGAAATACATAGCGCTTTTATAGATAATAATCAAGTTACATTGCGCACTTAATTAAATAAGCGGAATAAGAGACTAAGTGTAGAACTATTATCACATAAACTGGAATATAATCACTTAATACATAAGTCACAACAGGGCATATATCATACTGATAAGTTATTACAAATAACAATATAAGTTCTACTATTACTAATTGTTTCTCACAAACTATAATGTAACTAAATCTCGGAATGCTCCTACATGAAAGGTTTGAAATCTTCACACGCTACCTCCTTCCTCATTTCTGACTTCATTGCTTTAGGTGGACACGTCTGTCTCTGGTAACGACAACGGAAAATAAACATAGGAGTAAGAAATACATGATTTCTCAGTAGGAGTTACCACTTGTACTAAAAGTGTCATCGTTGTCGTCCCAGTCACTTCGGGTTTATTATAAAAAGGTGAACAGGTAAGGATTCAATTATCAAACATTCACAAACGTGATTAGTCGAAGTGCAGTTACTTTTAAACTAATCTTGAACATTAGCAGAAATATCCATTCAGTATTTCATCAAGCATACATATAAGCATATCATGTAAAACCACTAATAAGCAATAATCATTTAGGAGCTGCATGCATTTCATGATTACTCATCCTTAACATTCACTTGTTTAGTGATCATCATCT
Organism: Dalbergia cultrata; assembly: GCA_031216105.1. NCBI lineage: Eukaryota > Viridiplantae > Streptophyta > Magnoliopsida > Fabales > Fabaceae > Dalbergia > Dalbergia cultrata. The sequence goes on from CM062345.1 coordinate 28,225,886, forward strand.
TTCATTTATTTCATCAACATATTTCTTAATTACTCATGGGATGAATGCATCAATGCCTTAGACCACCCTAAAGGGTAATGAGCTCATACCGTGGCCGTCGCCACAACCTTTTGGTTTCCTTTCTGTTGCCATGATCTCAACGGTTTAGGGGGTTAAGCCGTGAGTTTAGCTCAAGTCCACTTTTCCAGACTATCATTGCTACTTTTTTAGGTTTTACTTTTATTCTCACTGAGTGAAATCATCAATACCTTAATCCTCAAAGAGGATTAAGCAGTGAGTTGGTCTATTTATTATTTCATTTGAAACATGAATGTATGCACATTAATAAATCATGGCACAGTAGTCAATCATTTTATCATTATCATTTCATATCTCATCAATACATTCACATTTCTGTAGATCACTTCATGTAACATAGACAATATCATGTAAATCTCATAGTAAACATTCTCATAGATAATTCATATTAAGCAACCTAAGTTATCAAGTTAGGTCTCTAGTGTTCCTAATAGGTTATGGATATCTTGGTATTATCTTTTTCTCTTAGTCTTCTTTGTACTCTTAGTATTTCCATTAATACATTAATACCCTTTAAGATATTTTTAGAGGTTCTTTATATATTTTTATTATGACTTTTATACATATCTCCTGAAGATTATTATTCTACTTAAATCCTTAAAATGATCTCTTTACAAGACTTGAATCTTTTATTTAGAGTTCTGACATCTTTTAGAATAAAATTTGTAGCACTAACATCTTAGATTAGTGTAAATTAACTGTAAATTATGCATAGTAGGATTCCCAGGAAAGAAAGGTGGGTCACAATGGACACGCTTAAATACCAAGTCTTTCCTTAGCCAGAACCTTTCCAAATTGCACTCTCACAGTATCACGCTACCTTCAAGACTTTCTCAGTACACTATCCCGAAAATATATCTCTCATTCTGTATTTTTGTGGTGTAAAACTTTATGCATAGCATACATAAGTGTGTTTGTAGATGTGTTAGCTTTTCCACAGAGTTGAAATCAGTCCATTTGCATTTTTCTAGAGTGAGTTACACCTATTTTACTACAAGGTCAAATTAAGAGTTTCAGTCTTAGGTTCTACTTTAAAAATTTATATCTTGGGCTAGGAAACTCCGTTTTAGGTGATTCTTTTTGGAGAGTGTTCTACAATGAGTCTAGTTTATAATAAAAATATTTTGATTTCGAGATCCTTCATATTTTATGAACACTAATTTTCGAAGTAACTACTGCCAGAAATAACTAGAAATTCCAGCACCTGCTATGTTCATGTCTTATGTTATCTTTATTAACTCAAGTTTCACACACAATCTTTTAAGTTATATTTGAGTTTGATAACATCATAAAAGTACTCATAGCATAATAGAACATGTTGTGTTTTCTAAAAATATAATTATTCAAAACTTTTGACAATAACTCAAGTTTGAGGCATTCTATCCATGAGCAAAGTTAGAAGCCAACAATACTTGAACAAATAAAGAAGAAACTCCTACCTCTTGTATAGGGTCTAAAAAGGGTCCTTCTCTTCTTCCTTAAGCTTTGAACAAGAGTCTTTGGAGTGGATGACCCTCCTTGAATCTTGGCTCTAGAACTTGAATGCTTAAGAAAATATTTCTCACTAGAGTTAAAGATTGTAACTCTTGTGAGGGCTAGTGAAAGTTTGGACTTAGGATTTAACTGTTTGGATAAAGTTTAGAGGATGAAGAGAAGTCTTTGAAGAATGTAACACCCTAAATCTTAACCTAAGACTACTAGTATGTACTTAGGTTAATCTTTAGAATATTACCTCTTGGTCTCATCTTTTACTTAGAAAATACTTAGCAGAAATATGGGTAAAATTTTTCTTTTTGGGATTAAAATCAAAGTGAGAGCCACGCATGAATCTTTAAAAGGAAGCATAACGAAACATATAAGCAAAGCATAAAGAAACACCTCATATCATGGAATCATCAACTGAATCATAGATATATATATATATATATAACGTGCCTACCCAAAGGGGCAGGACTATTTGATACATCGGGAAACAGAATACAACTGAAGAACAAATACAAGGAAATCATAAAAGTAAATACAAGAAAAACAACACCCATACCCATGTGCACCTAGAGTAGACAACCTCATATACAAAAGAAGGTTTGTCCTCAACTATGTGGCGTGTGTGCACTAACTGCTACCCCTCCTATGTCTACTCCTGCTGGTCCGAGTACTGTGGGGTCGAGTCGATCCACTGACGAATCTCGGCGGGAGTGGTCGAGCGCATCATCGGGGCATGTCCACCGTGGTGAGGGCACATAGATGGCTGACGAGCCAACCTCAGCTGGACAACCGTCTCCTCACTCCCAGCCCTCATCGGTGGGGGAGCGAGACTGGAGCTCCAACTGTACATGTGTGATGGCGGGTCCTCGGATGGGTCCGTCTCCGAGTACTGGGTACGAGGCACATACTCTGGGTAGTCGCGTACCGCTGATCCCTTAGGCTTCATGAGGAGAATCTGCTCATCACGTGTTCTAGCTCGCTCAAAAATCCCGTTATGACGGTAAGGAGCAGTCGGGGTAAAACGGTAACTCGGGACTGGATGCGCGAAGGGTCGTCCCATAAACATGAACACTCTAACTGTGCAGCGACCCTCAAAATGGTATGACCCGAGTGCCGGGTCATGGTGCAGCTCCCATACCGGGGTGTCGATGAAGAGTACGAATGTCGCCATCTGAAGATATGACGGAAGAAAAGAGAGAGGAAATGAGAATCTTTCTAAAAGAATTCTCAGTAGGGTTATCCCTACCTAGGTGACATCGTCACATCCTCAGGAACCTTGGGTTTTATTTCTAAAAAGGTGTGCATGCATATAAACTTCTTTTAAGTTAGTTTTCTAAAGTATTTATTTATCCAAGGTCCGTCATATTTTACAATGCATCTTATAACTAAGCATGAAATATACTAATGATATGAATGCATCATAAAGGTATACCAAACAATAGAATAACTAAGAAACATTATAACATTGGCATAGGTATAATATATGTGACATTGTAAACTTTAACTTTCATCTCATGGGGCCGCCCAAAAACATCTCTAGGTTATGAGCTCATACCTTAACTAGTCGTCACTAGCTCTTACTTATCCTATGATAAGCGTAACATACATAATTCTCGACTTAAAGTACGGGCTAGGGGGCAAATTAAGGATCACCTCTGTTAGGGTCATTTCCTCTTTGAAACGCTCTACTAGCAACTAGTGCATCGCAGTATTGTCCGCTTTGGCAAGCTCTATGTCAACACCCTCACGGATTTGTTTTCTTGGGGGTGCTCGGCTAAACCGGTGTCACCCAAGAAGGCGTCTCAGTGTTGTGTCACATTTAAGTTCTCATAAAGTGTTAATTCATAGATACATCATTATTCATTACATAAATCTTTTTCATAGCATATACATCATCACATGAAACTTCTTCATAGTGTATACTTAAAACTATAGCATATACATTATCACATAATCACACCATAGACAATCATACATACTGTAACACCCTAAATCTTAACCCAAGACTACTAGTATATACTTAGGTTAATCTTTAGAATATTACTTCTTGGACTCATCTTTTACTTAGAAAATACTTAGCGGAAATATGGGTAAAATTTTTATTTTTGGGAATTTAAAATCAAAGTGAGAGCCACGCATGAATTTTTAAGAGGAAGCATAGCGAAACATATAAGCAAAGCATAAAGAGGCACATCATATCATGGAGGCATCAACCGAAACATAGATATATATATATATATATATATATATATATATATATATTGTGCCTACCCAAAGGGCAGGACTATTCAATACATCGGGAAGCAGAATACAACCGAAATGCAATACAAGGAAATCATAAAAAGTAAATACAAGAGAAACAACACCCATACCCATGTGCACCTAGAGTAGACAACCTCATATACAAAAGAAGGTTTGTCCTCAACTATGTGGCGTGTGTGCACTAACTACTACCCCTCCTATGTCTACTCCTCGCCGTCCGAGTATCATGGGTCGAGTCGATCCACTGACGAATCTCGGCGGGAGTGGTCGAGCGCATCATCGGGGCATGTCCACCGCGGCGAGGGCGCATAGATGGCCGACAAGCCAACCTCGGCTGGACCACCGTCTCCTCACTCCTAGCCCTCATCGGTGGGGCAGTGGGACTGGAGCTCCAACTGTACATGTGGGATGGCAGGTCCTCGGATGGGTCCATCTCCGAGTACTGGGGACGCGGCACATACTCGGGGTACTCGCGTACTGCTGATGTCTCGGGCTCCATGCGGAGGATCTGCTCATCGCGTGGTCTCGCTCGCTCAAAAATCCCGTTATGACGGTAAGGAGCAGTCGGGGTGAAGCGGTAGCTCGAGACGGGGTGCGCGAAGGGTCGTCCCATGAACATGAATACTCTGACAGTGCAGCGACCCTCAAAATGATATGACCCGAGTGCCGGGTCATGGTGCAGCTCCCATACCGGGGTGTCGATGAAGAGTACAAATGTCACCATCTGAAGATATGACGGAAGAAAAGAGAGAGGGAATGAGAATCTTTCTAAAAGAATTCTCAGTAGGGTTATCCCTACCTAGGTGACATCATCATATCCCCAGGAACCTTGGGTTTATTTCTAAAAGGTGTGCATGCATATAAACTCCTTTTAAGTTAGTTTTCTAAAGTGGTATTTATCCAAGGTCCGTCATATTTTATAATGTGTCTTCATAACTTAAACAGAAATATATTAATGATATGAATGCATCATAAAGGTAAACCAAACAATAGAATAACTAAGAAGCATTATAACATTGGCATAAGGTAATATAGCATATGTGACATTTTAACTTTGACTTTCATCTCATGGGGCCACCCTAAAACATCTCTAGGTTATGAGCTCATACCTTAACTAGTCGTCACTAGTTCTTACTTATCCTATGATAAGCGTAACATATACATAATCCCGACTTAATAGTGCGGGCTAGGGAGCAATTAAGGATCACCTCTCTTAGGGTCATTTCCTCTTTGAAACGCTCTACTAGCAACTAGTGCATCGTAGTATTGTCCGCTTTGGCAAGCTCTATGTCAATACCCTCACGGATTTGTTTTCTTGGGGGTGCTCGGCTAAACCGGTGTCACCCAAGAAGGCGTCTCAGTGTTGTGTCACATTTAAGTTCTCATAAAGTGTTAATTCATAGATACATCATTATTCATTACATAAATCTCCTTCATAGCATATACATTACCACAAGAAACTTTTTCATAGTGTATACATAAAACCATAGCATATACATTATCACATAATCACACCTTAAACAATCATTCATACAAATTTCCAAGCTCATTATGTTATAAACTTATAGTAGGTTATGCTTTGGTTCTTTTGAGTCTTAAACTTGTAAACTAATTGTTCTAGCGTTATCCTCAACCTCTTACACACCTATAGGTTCACAACTAATAAGTTTTACTAATTTTTATGCTCATGGACCTATCCAAACAGCACTATGCAGATTTTAGACAACTTTATATTTGTGTGATTACGGGGTTCTAGAAATTACGGTTTAGATCCTTAAAGTCCTTAACTCACATTCTAAGTTATCGATCATCAAGACCTAGTCTCTTGGGAACCTATGAGGTTATAACTAAGTATTTCTCACCTCACACTATGGTCAAGAACATCTCTAAACCTCAAGGATGTAGAATTTGAAATCCTAACTTTACGGGTACCTAGAAGTCACAACAATGACCCTTTCTAAGTTTAGTTTGCTCCTAAGGCTTCAAGATTAAGTCCTAAACCAATTATGAGTCATTCCTACACATTTAAACTAATTTAAAACCATGATTATTAAATCTAAACCTTTCTGGACAGAATCCAGAAAATTACATAATTAAAGGATCTAGAATTCTCAAATTAATTCTTTTCTAGTTCCTAACTTATCCTATCTTTCGCATATGAGTCTTAACATTATTTTTACTCAAACATAGGCACATTATCATCATCAAATCAGCACAGACATGGCAGCAAGGAGCAAGGAAGAACCGAAAATATACTTCTCCATAAAAGGCATAAAACATAATTTCTAAAGCACATAAGATACTAGTTTCTCTTGGAACTCTTTTTAAACTCTCTAAGCTCATTTATAAACAATTTTAACATCTAAAATCACAAAAATATTTAAGAGGGCAGTGACCAATTCATCTTTGTCTCAAGAGGTTCTAAATTCTCAAAACTTGGTTCTATGCATTCCTTAAACTTACTTAAGCTTGGAAAAATTATAAGACATAGTCTCAAATACTTGGAAACCTCAAGACCTCTTAGGGCCGAAATATGAACCCAAGAAAAACACATATTGTTAGACCTTTGTTGAGACAACAATGGGCAAGTCTTTGAGCTCTAGATTCATTTAGGCGATGACATAAAAATAAACATGCTCATGCACTTATTTTAGGTTCCATTAGAAAGTAAAGTGATAGCACCAAGTAAATATGAATGCAACTCATTATTATCTTGGTATTAAGTGAGAACTTGAAATTTAAACATGATAATGCATAGCTTGAAATATAAACATGATAATGCAAGTTCATTCAGTATCTTAATATTTAGTGATAGCAAGGAAGTAAACATGATATGCATATCACAAAATAAACATGATGCAAGATTCATTTTATGGTTAACTAGAGCTCATTCAAGACTTTAACAAAATAGCAACCCAATATAATATCTCAAAGATCACAACACAAAAACCGAAAGTCATATAAAAGAGAAAGAAAGTGAAACTACATCAAGTTCTTTATTAAATACCCAAAACCCTTATCTAGAGAAAAATCTCTAGAACGTGCCGGCCAACTTTAAGGTTGACAAGGGTAGGCTTGGGCTTTTAGAAATCCTTAGATTAATTTTCTTAAGTTGAAAAACCATGTGAGTTAGATATCATATAGATGAAGTCATAAAAAAAGGAAAACTCAAGCTTTAGAGGTTTCTTTGAGATGAACACAATGTCATCATCTAGAAACTCTCATCATCAAGCTATCATGCTCAAAATCAAGGCCTCATGGCCGAAAATGAAAAGAAAGGAAAGACAAAGGAAAGTTCAAAAAGGATCCAAGAGGAAACTAGAGAAAAACACTTTCTTGAGCAAAATAAAGTTTGAAAACAAATCCCTACCTAGTGATGAAGGTAAAAGCTTGGACTTGAAGATGGAAATGAGATGAGCAACACCTCCTAGAATGGTGATGATGATTCGGCCTTGATACAAGAAAAAGGAAGGAAATGTGTTTCAAGTGAAGTTGTGTTTGAGGTGTGGTGTTTGAGAGGCTTGATGATGGTTCAAGGTTTTGGGGTGGTGTTTGATGGTTAAGAGATGGTGATGAGATGAAGAGATAAAGATGAAAAGAAAGGAAGAACACTCTTGAAATTTTGAGAGAAAAAGAAAGACTAGCAAGACAACTCTAAAACTCTAAACTTAGCAAATGCTCCAAGGTGCAACAAGGCTATCACAAGCATCCTATTTATAGAAAAACAAAACCATGGAGCTCACAATGGGAGGGAGTGGCCGTGTGGTTTGGAGGGAAAAGGAAGAGAAAATATCTCTTACACAAGGTCATTCAAGCATGGTTTGAAGTATGGAAGCTATGCTACAAAGTATGGTTTGATGTGAGTTAATTTCCTATCAAATTTTTATGAAATTAGGCTTCTAGAAACTTGTCATGGCTGGAAATTTTCCAGCCACAAATAAATGGGGAAAATGGGTTGTTTTAATTATTTATTCATGTGGAAATTCAAGCTTGATTGAAAGTTATGACAAGGTATAGTGTATGTGACTTGAGGTATGGCCTTGGAGTGTTGAAAAATTGAACATGTGATGCACAATGGGGATGGGCAGCTTCAGCCAAGGCTGGACAGCAGAGTGGAGGTGAGTTTTGACCATTTAATTGTGTGTTAATGGTAGGTTTAGATGTGTATTAGCTTAGGTACAAGGTTAGGAATGATTAAGCTTAAGTTTAGGTAACTAAGAATGTGATTTAGGGGGTTTATGACAAGTTTAGGAGTGCTCATACATCATTAGAGAATTTTAAACTCATTTATGAATAAACAATGTGTAACACAATTCCATGATTTAAGGAATTGGAAAGAGAAAACACTATTCAAGATTCTATGACTAGGTGTCTTGAAATTAAAATATGATTTTAGGTTGTAATTAAGTACTTTTTGGTTCTAATCAACTTTAATAAATTATTTTGACTCAAGATTAATTAGGGAAATTAATTAACCTTCGATTAGAGCCTAATATTGCTTAGGTTTGCTTAATCACGCGATTAAGCGTAAAAATATGAAACTAGGGGCAAAACCGTAATTTTGCACTAATTTTGCCCGGGACTTCTAAAATTAAAACTGAGGTCATGGAATACATAAAAACGCCTTTTAAAACCATCTGGAGAAGTATCGGGTTCATCCGGCACTTGCAAACGGGTAAAACACCGCAGGGGCGGTTTGGTCATTTTGACCCGAAAACTCGAAAAACGAGATTTTCGATCCCGGGAAGGTACACAAGTTATCTAATCCCCTTCCAACATTGAGTTTGCCCTTCGAGTACCTTGAATCGGCTTTCCTCGAATTCTGGGCTGAAAATGACCTCAGGGGCATTTTGGTCATTTTCACTCTAACAGAAAAATCGAGGCGTTACATTACTCCCCTCCTTAAAAAGAATTTCGCCCTCCTTAAAAAGTTCTGGATATTTGGACTTCATCTCTGATTCTAGTTCCCACGTGTATTCTTCCGACTTGTCTCGTCCCCACGCCACTTTCACCAATGGAACAGACTTGTTCCTTAACTGCTTGACTCCGTGATCCACTATTCTCGTAGGCGGTACATTGAAAGTGAGGTCCTCCCTCAACTGTACATGCTCTGGTTCTAGGACATGACTAGGGTCGGACTCATATTTACGTAACTGGGAGATGTGAAAGACATCATGAAGGTTTGACAGATTGGGTGGTAAGGCTATTTTGTAAGCTAGGGATCCGACTCTCTGAAGAATTTCAAAAGGACCGAGAAATCGGGGACTCAACTTTCTAACTTTCATGGCTCTCCCTATTCATGTAGTGGGGGTGATTCTTAGAAATACGTGTTCTCCTTCTTGGAACTCCAAGGGCTTACGCCTTTTGTCCGCGTAGCTTTTCTGCCGACTTTGAGCGGTTAAGATTCTATCCTTGATTTTCTTGATTTGCTCCGCCGTTTCCCTCACTACCTCAGGTCCTAAGACACTTTGTTCTCCGGGCTCATACCAACACAAGGGTGATTGGCACTTCCTTCCATATAGCGCCTCGTACGGTGCCATACCGATGCTCGCGTGATAACTGTTGTTATACGCAAACTCGATCAAAGGCATGTACTTATCCCAACTTCCTTTTTGGTCTAAGACACAGACTCTCAGCATATCTTCCAGGGTTTGGATTGTCCTCTCGGACTGACCATCCGTTTGTGGGTGGTAAGCAGTGCTCAAGCACAACTTGGAACCAAACGCCTTTTGAAAGGCTCCCCAAAAACATGACGTAAACCGCGGATCTCGATCCGAGATTATTGTCGATGGTACTCCATGCAACCTTACTATTTCTTGGATGTAAAGCTGAGCCAACTTATCCAACGAGTACGTGACTCGAATAGGTAGAAAGTGAGCCGACTTAGTCAATCGATCCACGATTACCCATACGGCATCGTGGCCAGTTTGGGATTTTGGCAATCCTGTCACGAAATCCATTGATATACTCTCCCACTTCCACTCGGGGATTGACAGGGGTTGCAACATGCCAGAAGGTTTTTGGTGTTCGATCTTGACCTTTTGGCAGACCAAACACTTACTTACCCAGGCGACCACATCCTTCTTTAATTCGGGCCACCAAAACATCCTCTTCAAGTCCTGATACATTTTGATAGTTCCAGGATGGATGGCAAAATGGCTCTTGTGAGCCTCCTCCAAGATCTTCTCTCGGAGGTCGCCATCTTGTGGCACACAGATTCGCCCCTCGAACCTCCACAACCAGTCGGGGCCTCGTACAAAACCTTTCAACTTTCCGGCCTTTACTGCCTCGATTGTCTCCATAAAGTTCTCATTTTCTTTTTGGGCAAGCATAATCCTTTGCTTAAACCCACTGGTCACCGTGAGATGACTCATCACGATGCCATTCTCCGTCACAGACATCCCAAGATTCATATCCCTAAACTTCTCTATCAACCCAACTTCATTAACCATCATATTTGACAGACGTAACGAGTTTCGGCTCAAGGCGTCGGCTACAACATTAGCCTTGCCGGGGTGGTAGCTTAAGCCAAAATCGTAGTCCTTGAGGAATTCCATCCATCTTCTCTGCCTCATATTCAACTCCTTTTGATCAAAGAGATGCTTGAGACTCTTATGATCGAAGAAAACTTCAAACCTTACACCATACAAATGGTGTCTCCACATCTTTAGAGCGAACATGATGGCTGCTAGTTCTAGGTCATGGGTGGGGTAGGTTACCTCGTGAGGCTTGAGTTGTCTGGACGCATAGGCTACCACTTGCCTGTTTTGCATCAATACACAACCTAAACCCTTGCCAGAAGCATCGCAATATACCTCGAAGGGTACATTGGGGTCAGGTAACACTAAAATCGGGGTTGAGGTGAGCTTTTCCTTAAGCTCTAGGAAACTCTTTTCACACTCGGGGCTCCACTCAAACGGGGCATTCTTCCTAGTGAGCTTGGTTAAGGGTAGGGCTAACTGGGAAAATCCTTTGATAAACCTACGATAATATCCAGCTAAACCCAAAAAGCTTCTAATGTCAGTTACAGAGGTTGGTCTATTCCAATTCATCACAGCTTCTATCTTGCTTGGGTCGACAGCTATGCCACCTTTTGACACAACATGTCCTAAGAACTTTACCTCCTCTAACCAAAATTCACACTTAGACAACTTAGCATACAACTTCTTTTCCTTTAATACCTCTAAAACCAACCTTAAATGACGCTCATGCTCTTCGTTGGTCTTCGAATAGATGAGAATATCATCTATGAACACAACCACGGACTGATCTAAATAAGGACCTAAAGACCCTATTCATGTAATCCATAAAAACTGCGGGAGCATTCGTTAAACCAAACGACATCACATTGAACTCAAAGTGTCCATATCGAGTTCGAAAGGCAGTTTTAGGAATGTCCAAATCTCTAACCGTAATCTGATGGTAACCGGACCTTAAATCGATCTTAGAAAACACTACTGCTCCCTTCAATTGGTCCATAAGATCATCAATCCTAGGCAATGGGTACTTGTTCTTTATGGTCACTTGGTTCAACTGCCTATAGTCTATACACATCCTCATACTTCCGTCTTTCTTTTTCACAAATAAGACCGGAGCGCCCCAAGGCGAAGCACTCGGCCTTATAAAACTCTTTTCTAACAGCTCTTCTAACTGGGTTTTCAACTCTGCCAGCTCTGAGGGTGACATCCTATACGGGGCTATAGAGATTGGTCCGGTTCCAGGAACCAACTCTATGGAGAATTCAACTTCTCTTTCGGGAGGGAACTCGGGTATTTCATCCGGAAATACCTCGGGATAGTCTCTTACCACAGGTATCTCACCTAGGTTTTGCTCAAAGTCTACATCGCAGGCGGCTAGGAGAACATATCCCTTAGTTTTCTCCCCACTACAGAAGACCTCTACGGAATTTAGGTACAGCCTAATGGGTTGAGTGATGTTTTCGGGAGGAGAGGGGAAAACTATGGTTTGGGTTCCACAATCTAACATTACATGATTGACGTGAAGCCAATTCATGCCTAAGATAATGCCTATGTCTTTCAAGGGCAAACAAATTAAATCTATGATAAAAGACCTATTTTCTACAACAAGATGACAGTTTAAATAACAACGACAAGTATTAACAGGGCGATTTGTAGGAGTAGAAACAATGAGATCAAAGGGAAGTTTAGAGACTCTTAGATTTAAGGACTCGACACTAGCAAGTGAAATGAAAGAATGAGTAGCACCAGAGTCATATAGTACAGTTAAGGGTTTACCGTTTACTTCGCACATACCTTCAATGAGATCTTTGGACTTCTTGGCGTCTTCCGCATTAAGGGTAAAGACCCTTCCTCGGTATTGTGGTCGGGGGTTTTGGTTTGATGTCCCTTGTCCGGCGCAGTCCTTTGCATAGTGGCCGGGCTTGCCACACTTGAACCACACGTTCTGACCGGCTAAGCATGGGCGATTTCCGTGGTTCTTTCCGCATTGTGGGCAGATGTCGGCAGATGTTGCTCCGGGGTAAGCAGCAGGGGTTTGTGGTGCCTTGTTCTTGGCTCCACTTGGTCCTCCATTGTGGTTCCGGGGTCCACCCAGTCCACGGGGTTGATTGTTGAAGTTCCTCGGGCTTTGATGTTGAAATGGCGGCCATTGGTGTTGCTTGGATTGTTGGTGAGTAGGAGCTCTTGGTGGTTGTTGTTGTTGTTGTCAAAACTGGTTGGTCTGGTAGGGGTTGTAGTGATTCCTCGAAGGGTACTGTGGTTTGAACTTCGGGGCTTGAGGTCCGAGCCCCTTAGCTCGCTCCGCTCTTGTGATTTGAATATTTCCCTGTCCTTCTTCAAGGATCTGGCACTTGTTGACCAGAGTCGGAAAGTCTCTGATCTCCATATGGGCCACGGCGTAGTTCATCTCCACCTTCAGACCGGCCTCATACTTCACACACTTCCAAACCTCATCAGGGTTCCCTTGGAACACCGAGAGAACTTGATCAGCTCCGCGAACTTCGCAGTGTATTGGGCTACAGTAGACCCTCCCTGGGTCAACTGCATGAACTCAATGTCCTTCGCGTTCCTTATGGACTCCGGGAAGTACTTCTCATAGAAGTAAGTCTTGAACAGCTCCCAGTCAATGGGAGTTCTAGAGGCTTCTAGCAGATGCCTCGTGCCGTTCCACCGTAATCCCCAAGGCCTGACTTCAAAGATGAAAGCAAAGAATGTGACCTTCTCGCTTCCTCTCGAAAGCAGGTAACGATAGAGTAGATCTTCTCCATGTCTTTGATCCACTCATCAACCTTGTCGGGGTCCATTACCCCTCGGAACACTGGCGGGTTCGCCTTGCGGAACTCGCCAAAGCGGGCTTGTTCCACCGTTTCAGCAGCAGGGGGAGGAGGGGGAACAGGAGCAGCATTCGCTTGTTGATCCATTCGATCGAACATCCGTTCCATGGCTTGCGCCATGCGACGGACAACAGCAGCAGTCGAATTGTCTTGGTCAGCATCGGGCGTAGTCCTAGGCCATCGTCGCGGTGCCATTGGTCCCTAAACACATGAAACAATGAACATCAAGTTGATCAGGCTCAATATCCATGCAAAATGAGCTAGTTACCATGGCACTTGCAAGCAACAGAAGTCATGCATCTCTAGTCCTACAGCTTATCTCTATCAAACACTACACATGACATAACTATCGCATCATGCTTATAAAGCATAGTCAGTCCAATCCTCAGGCTCTATGAGAATCGAATCAAGCTCGATACCATAATGTAACACCCTAAATCTTAACCCAAGACTACTAGTATATACTTAGGTTAATCTTTAGAATATTACTTCTTGGTCTCATCTTTTACTTAGAAAATACTTAGCGGAAATATGGGTAAAATTTTTCTTTTTGGGAATTTAAAATCAAAGTGAGAGCCACGCACGAATTTTTAAGAGGAAGCATAGCGAAACATATAAGCAAAGCATAAAGAGGCACATCATATCATGGAGGCATCAACCGAAACATAGATATATATATATATATACTGTGCCTACCCAAAGGGCAGGACTATTCAATACATCGAAGCGTAATACAACCGAAATGCAATACAAGGAAATCATAAAAAGTAAATACAAGAGAAACAACACCCATACCCATGTGCACCTAGAGTAGACAACCTCATATACAAAAGAAGGTTTGTCCTCAACTATGTGGCGTGTGTGCACTAGCTACTACCCCTCCTATGTCTACTCTCGCCGTCCGAGTATCTTGCAGGGTCGAGTCGATCCACTGACGAATCTCGGCGGGAGTGGTCGAGCGCATCATCGGGGCATGTCCATCGCGGCGAGGGCGCATAGATGGCCGACGAGCCAACCTCGGCTGGACCACCGTCTCCTCACTCCCAGCCCTCATCGGTGGGGGAGCGGGACTGGAGCTCCAACTGTACATGTGGGATGGCGGGTCCTCGGATGGGTCCATCTTCGAGTACTGGGGACGCGGCACATACCCGGGGTACTCGCGTACTGCTGATGTCTCGGGCTCCATGCGGAGGATCTGCTCATCGCGTGGTCTCGCTCGCTCAAAAATCCCGTTATGACGGTAAGGAGCAGTCGGGGTGAAGCGGTAGCTCGGGACGGGGTGCGCGAAGGGTCGTCCCATGAACATGAATACTCTGACAGTGCAGCGACCCTCAAAATGATATGACCCGAGTGCCGGGTCATGGTGTAGCTCCCATACCGGGGTGTCGATGAAGAGTACAAATGTCGCCATCTTAAGATATGACGGAAGAAAAGAGAGAGGGAATGAGAATCTTTCTAAAAGAATTCTCAGTAGGGTTATCCCTACCTAGGTGACATCATCATATCCCCAGGAACCTTGGGTTTATTTCTAAAAGGTGTGCATGCATATAAATTCCTTTTAAGTTAGTTTTCTAAAGTGGTATTTATCCAAGGTCCGTCATATTTTATAATGTGTCTTCATAACTTACGTAGAAATATACTAATGATATGAATGCATCATAAAGGTAAACCAAACAATAGAATAACTAAGAAGCATTATAACATTGGCATAAGGTAATATAGCATATGTGGCATTTTAACTTTGACTTTCATCTCATGGGGCCACCCTAAAACATCTCTAGGTTATGAGCTCATACCTTAACTAGTCGTCACTAGTTCTTACTTATCCTATGATAAGCGTAACATATACATAATCCCGACTTAATAGTGCGGGCTAGGGGGCAATTAAGGATCACCTCTCTTAGGGTCATTTCCTCTTTGAAACGCTCTACTAGCAACTAGTGCATCGTAGTATTGTCCGCTTTGGCAAGCTCTATGTCAATACCCTCACGGATTTGTTTTCTTGGGGGTGCTCGGCTAAACCGGTGTCACCCAAGAAGGCGTTTCAGTGTTGTGTCACATTTAAGTTCTCATAAAGTGTTAATTCATAGATACATCATTATTCATTACATAAATCTCGTTCATAGCATATACATCACCACAAGAAACTTCTTCATAGTGTATACATAAAACCATAGCATATACATTATCACATAATCACACCTTAAACAATCATTCATGCAAACTTCCAAGCTCATTATGTTATAAACTTATAGTAGGTTATGCTTTGGTTCTTTTGAGTCTTAAACTTGTAAACTAATTGTTCTAGCGTTATCCTCAACCTCTTACACACCTATAGGTTCACAACTAATAAGTTTTAATAATTTTTATGCTCAAGGACCTATCCAAACAGCACTATGCAGATTTTAGACAACTTTATATTTGTGTGATTACGGGGTTCTAGAAATTACGGTTTAAATCCTTAAAGTCCTTAACTCACATTCTAAGTTATCGATCATCAAGACCTAGTCGCTTGGGAACCTATGAGGTTATAACTAAGTATTTCTCACCTCACACTATGGTCAAGAACATTTCTAAACCTCAAGGATGCAGAATTTGAAATCCTAACTTTACGGGTACCTAGAAGTCACAACAATGACCCTTTCTAAGTTTAGTTTGCTCCTAAGGCTTCAAGATTAAGTCCTAAACCAATTATGAGTCATTCCTACACATTTAAACTAATTTAAAACCAAGATTATTAAATCTAAACCTTGCTGGACAGAATCCAGAAAATTACATAATTAAAGGATCTAGAATTCTCAAATTAATTCTTTTCTAGTTCCTAACTTATCCTATCTTTCGCATATGAGTCTTAACATTATTTTTACTCAAATATAGGCACATTATCATCATCAAATCAGCACATACAGTGGCAGCAAGGAGCAAGGAAGAACCGAAAATATACTTCTCCATAAAAGGCATAAAACATAATTTCTAAAGCACATAAGATACTAGTTTCTCTTGGAACTCTTTTTAAACTCTCTAAGCTCATTTATAAACAATTTTAACATCTAAAATCACAAAAATATTTAAGAGGGCAGTGACCAATTCATCTTTGTCTCAAGAGGTTCTAAATTCTCAAAACTTGGTTCTATGCATTCCTTAAACTTACTTAAGCTTGGAAAAATTATAAGACATAGTCTCAAATATTTGGAAACCTCAAGACCTCTTAGGGCCGAAATATGAACCCAAGAAAAACACATATTGTTAGACCTTTGTTGAGACAACAATGGGCAAGTCTTTGAGCTCTAGATTCATTTAGGCGATGACATAAAAATAAACATGCTCATGCATTTATTTTAGGTTCCATTAGAAAGTAAAGTGATAGCACCAAGTAAATATGAATGCAACTCATTATTATCTTGGTATTAAGTGAGAACTTGAAATTTAAACATGATAATGCATAGCTTGAAATATAAACATGATAATGCAAGTTCATTCATTATCTTAATATTTAGTGATAGCAAGGAAGTAAACATGATATGCATAGGACAAAATAAACATGATGCAAGATTCATTTTATGGTTAACTAGAGCTCATTCAAGACTTTAACAAGATAGCAACCCAATATAATATCTCAAAGATCACAACACAAAAACTGAAAGTCATATAAAAGAGAAAGAAAGTGAAACTACATCAAGTTCTTTATTAAATACCCAAAACCCTTATCTAGAGAAAAATCTCTAGAACGTGCTTGCCAACTTTAAGGTTGACAAGGGTAGGCTTGGGCTTTTAGAAATCCTTAGATTAATTTTCTTAAGTTGAAAAACCATGTGAGTTAGATATCATATAGATAAAGTCATAAAAAAAGGAAAACTCAAGCTTTAGAGGTTTCTTTGAGATGAACACAAGGTCATCATCTAGAAACTCTCATCATCAAGCTATCATGCTCATAATCAAGGCCTCATGGCCGAAATGAAAGGAAAACAAAGAACCAAGGAAAAGTTTCAAAAGAAATCCAAGAGAAAGCTAGATAAACTCATTTTTCAAGAAACAAAGTTTAGAAAAACATTCCTACCTATAGTGAAGACACAAAGGTTGAACTTTTTGATGCTTGATGGTTTCGGCCAAAAGGAAGCAAGAAGGTTGGAGTTGTGTTTCAAGTGAGGTTGTGTTTGAGGTGTGATGTTTGAGAGCTTAGAGGATGATCTAAGGTTATGAGGTGGTGGAGTGAGATTATGAGGTGATTATGTGAGGGAAGAATGAAGAAGATGAAGATGAAGAGGAAGAGCTCTTGGAATGCTTGAGAGAAAAAGGAAGAACTTAGAGAAAGGCTAGAAAACTAAACTTAGCAAATGAATAAAAGTGTAGCAAAGTTCATCTAGACATGGTATTTATAGAGAAGAATAAGGGTGAGTGTGTGGAGGAGAGTGAATCCTCATGGAACATGAGGTAATGCATGTGTGGAGGAGAATGAATCCTCATGGAACATGAGGTGAGAGAATTGCATTTTGATGACATGGTGAAGTATGGTGGTGAGTATGGCTTCAAGCATAGTCTTTGGAGTGTGGAATAAAATTAAATTGTGATAAAATGAAGTGTGAATTTCGGCCAGGTCTGATGCAGCAAGGGAGGAGGGAGTTTTGGTCATGTAATTGTGTGTTAGTGATGTGTTTAGGGGTCTATTTAGCTTAGGTGCAAGGTTAGGAGTCATTAAGCATAAGTTTAGGTGACTAAGAATGTGATTAGGGACCTTTATGACATGATTAAGGAGTACTCATACATCATTAAAGAATTTTAAACTCATTTATGAATAAACAATGTGTAACACAATTCCATGATTTAAGGAATTGGAAAGAGAAAACACTATTCAAGATTCCATGACTAGGAGTCTTGAAATTAAAATATGATTTTAAGTTGTAATTAAGCACTTTTAGGTTCTAATCAACTTTAGTAAATTATTTTGACTCAAGATTAATTATGGAAATTAATTAACCTTCGATTAGAGCCTAATATTGCTTAGGTTTGCTTAATCACGCGATTAAGCGTAAAAACACGAAACTAGGGGCAAAACCATAATTTTGCACTAATTTCGCCCGGGACCTCCGGGATCAAAACTAAAGTCACAGTCTACATAAAAATGCCTTTTAAAATTATCTGGAGAAGTTTCGGGTTCATCCGGCACTTCCAAACGGGTAAAACACCGCAGGGGCATTTTGGTCATTTTGACCCGAAAACTCGAAAAATGAGATTTTCGATCCCGGGAAGGTATACAAGCCATCTAATCCCCTTCCAACATTGAGTTTGCCCTTCGAGTACTGCCGGATCGGCTTTCCTCGAATTCCAGGCTGAAAATGACCTCAGGGGCATTTTGGTCATTTTCACTCTAGCAGAAAAATCGGGGCGTTAAATGGAACAGAATGCATATTTTCAGCTCCTAAGGAGTTCTAGAAATCACATTTTCGAACATACAAAGTTACTAAGCATACCTAAAATGCCTAGAGCAATTATCATACAATTGGTAAGATATTTAAACACATATAGACCACCCAAAACAGGATTTAAGGTGCTGGAAAATAGCAAGGCAGAACCGAAAATAATGTCATCATATGATGCATAGAACTTTCATTTTAAAACACCTAACCTACTAGTTTCTCTTGGAACCCCTTTAAAACTTATGAAACTCATTAGGAAACATTTTATTTCTTTAAAATCTCCATAAAATATATGAGGGCAGTGACCATATTAAATAAACCTCAAAGGGAAATTAAATCATGAAATTATACTTAAAATATTTGTCATTGTCACCTATGCTTAAGAAAAATCCTAAGACATGGATTATAGGCCCTTGTGACTTAATGAAACTCATTCTAGCTTCATTATCACCACATGGCCGAGATGTATATTCCAAGGAATGTCTACATATGTAACTTTTTCTTAGGATGAAGAGGGCAAATCTTTGAGCTCTAGGAGTTTTAGGTGATAACATAACCATAAACATGATATGCACTCCATTTTAGATTTCCTTAGAAATAAAGTGAGGGCTCAAGATAAATATGAGATGCAAGTTCACTTCTTTATCTTTGAGTTAAGTGATAACTTGAAAATAAAACATGAAATGCAAGTTCATTTCTTTATCTTGGGAATTTAGTGGTAGTATATAATAAATATGGATGCAACTCCTTTTTACATCTTGACTAGAGCTCTTGAAAGATTTTAAAGAGAACAAAGGTTCCAACCCAAACTCATCCTCACAAGAAAAGGAACACTAGTAGCACTAGGTTTTGTAAAATGAGACATTTTATCCTCAAATACCATGAGGTGGCCGAATCCTCTTCATGAAGAAACAACCCATTTTTGAACTCTAGGGGCCAAGATCTTGATGATCCAAACATCAACATCCTAAGCCCTCATCATTGAGTATTTCACTAGACCTTAAACTTCCATCAAAACCAAACTCATGTCAAACATAAAGGAAGAAATCGAAATCTCACTTGGTCTAGAAGCCAAGTCCAAGCTTTAGAGTTTATTCATGTGACTAACCTCAACATGAAACCCTCATCATCAAGCTCTCATTTTTTTCCAAGTCCCAAAGGCCTTCATGGCCGAAACCTTAAGGAAAAAGAATGGGGTTTCAAAGGTCCAAGAGAAACATAACTCTTTCTTGAATAAAACTTGGAAATGATAAACTTTTCTTTGAAAAAGATCCAAGCTTTAGAGGTTGTTCAAGTGTTAGACACCATCACGAAACCTACATCATCAAGCTCTCATTTTTCCAAGTTCCAAAGGCCTTCATGGCCGAAACATCCAAGGGAAAACAAAAGTTCCAAAGAGTTTCATAAGAAACATAATCCATATTTGATCAAAACTTGAACAAGATGAAACTTTTCTCCAAAAGGAATTCTAAGATTTAGAGGTCTCATGCTAGGATGAACACATGTTCATCCCAAGAGAGCACTCATCATCAAGCCTTCATCATTTTGGCCTTGAGGCCGAAAATAAAACAAAAGAGAAGGAAAAAGGGAATGAAACTTTTCTTTAAGAAAGGTTCAAGCTTTAGAGTTTTCCATGAGAGATGAACACAAGGTCACCTCTAGAAAACACTCATCATCAAGGTATCATATCCAAGGCCTTGAGGCCGAAAATAAGAAGAAAGGAAAATGAAGAAACCGAAAATGAAACAACATGAAAGTTCATCCATTCATCATATTCCAACAAGACTCAAACATAAAGAATCAAGAAAACGTTTTTAGAAAAGCTCCCTACCTAGTGGTTGAGGTTGAGAGGAGATGAAGAAGTTGAAGGAGATGAACTCTTGAGCTTGAGAGTAAGAGAAAGTTTCAAAGTGCTCCAAAACTCTAAACTTAGTGAATGAACAAAAGGTGCTTCAAGTTCTCTAAGCTATCTACTTATAGAAGAATGAAATCAAAGTGTTTTTGGGGGAGAAAGGCTTCGGCCTTTACAGCCATGAGGAGAGAAGAAATATCTCCTTCAAAGCATGATGACAAGTCTAACTAGGCATGTCCTAAAGCATGGCTAAAAGTAGCTTGTGTAAGTAAGCTTGATTGACAACATAAACTAATATAAATTTTGAATTCTTTTTGAATTTTTGGGGGAGGAGTGGCCCCACTTTTGGGCAGCCATGGGAGAGAAAATATCTCCTCTAAATCATGGTTTAATAGGGTGCTTAAGTGTAGGATTGATTTAGCTTAGGATTAGGGGTTGCTAAGTAAAGGTTTTAGGTAAACTAATTAGGTGATTAGGGTTGTAACACCTTAGATTAGGAGTGGTCTTGTGAGATTTAATGGAGTCAAGACTTCTATGACTAATGATGTGAGTATGACAATCCTTCTTGGAAATGGGAGCGTGAATAGTGAAAACACTATTCATATATGCTTTCTTAAAGAAAAAGAACTAGAATTAGGTTTTTAAGTTTTCCTTAAGCAACCTTGGGTTCTAATTATCCTCCAATAATGATTTTAACTCTAGATTAATCATGGAAATTAATTAATCTTTAATTAGAGCCTAATATTTGCTTAGGTTTTGCTAAAAAAGTCCTTAAGCCCAAAATGCATTAAGCAGGGGCAAAATCATAATTTTTACCAAAAGTTGCCCGGAACCTCCGGGACTAAAACAAACATGGTCCATGCCTTAAAATCATTGTTTTGGACCTCCGAACAAGGTTCGGGTCAAAACAGAACTTAAATCTGCCTTAAATTGCTGTAGGGGTATTTTGGTCATTTATACACGGAGACCCTAAAAATAAGATTCCTCTACTTTATTAAACACTCAAATACATACAATCCCCTTCACATATCATATGAACCTTATGGGGATGGCCGAGGTCGGCCGTCCTCGTATTTCGGTAAAAATGACCTCAGGGGCATTTTGGTCATTTGAAAGTTTAGTGAAAAAAAATTGGGGCGTTACAATGAGATGTGCTTGATGCATGAGAAAATGATTGATGAAACTGTTAAAGTTTATCATAGAATGAGAGTTTATGAGAATATGATTGTGTGAATTAGCTTGTGGCAGTTTGAAGGAAATTCAGTTTACCAGCTGCCGAATTTCCGTCAAACCTAAAAGGGTTGAAAAGATGTTTTGAAGTACCACATGAGTTGAAAACCCTGGGTGACATCGGTTCAGCCGAGCACCCCCAGGAGATTTTTATGTGACAAAGCACTGAGACGCGCTTTCCTGGGTGACACCGGTTCGGCCGAGCACCCCCAGGGGAGACAAATCCGTGAAGGTATGAGTAGATGCAGCCTACCAAAGCGGACAAATTGCTATGGCTTAATTCCCGCAAAGCGTTTCAAAGAGGGTATATCCTAAGAGAGGTGATCCCTGCCCCCTACCCGTACTTGCGAGTCGGGATTATTTTATTATGTTTCGCTTATTCAGATAATAAGTAAGAGCTAGTGACGACTAGTTGAGGTATGAGCTCATAACCTAGTTATTTTAGGGTGGCTTATTATGCTAAAGTACCATGATTGATGTCACGAAGTTGAGGAATGATTCACTTGAAAGTTATATGCCCTTATGCCACATGGTTTATGTTTATATGCTTTGATGTGTTGTTGTATATGCTCAACTGTTGACATGCATCCATGATACAACATGCTGCACTTCTAACATCAAGATGCTTTCTGAAAGGAATGGACCTTGGATAATTAGCTTTGGAAAACCCTAAATTGAATCTTATATGCATGATCACTATTTTAGAATTAAACCCAAGGTTCTTGAGGATGTGAACGATGTAACCCTAGGGTAGGAGACTCCTACTGAGATTCTTTAGCAAGAATTCTCACTCCTCTCTCTTTTTTCTCCCGTCACATCTTTAGAGAGCGATGGCGACATTTGTGGTCTTCGTTGACACACCTACTTGGGAGGTTCACTATGACCCGGTCCACGGGTCATATCATTTTGAGGGGCAGTGCACTGTGCGAGTCTTCATGTTCATGGGACGCCCCTTTGCATATCCTGTACAGAGCTACCGTTTCTCCCCGATGTCACCTTACGACGATGCGATGGTTTTTGAGCGCGCCCGGACGTATACTGGTGGTTCGATGCCTCGAGACTTCCAGGACTACGTGCCTCGATCCCCGAGTTTGGAGGACAACCCATCCGAGGACCCGCCGACGCACATGTATAGCGAGAGTTCTGCTCTTACACCTCAGTTCATGTGAGGCGTGAGCGAGGAGACTATTACACAACCGAGGCTGGCTAGGCAAGCCGAGAGGCGCCCCTATCGAGGAGCTCACGCTCAGTCTTCACATGTTCCCACTCCTGCTGCCCTGCGTCTATGGATTGGTTACACCCCACCGTTTCCCGGATTCCAGTAGTTGATGTCGTAGGGGAGGCTTAGTGCACACACCACATGTAGAGTGGATAAATCTTCTTTTGTTTTTGAGGTTATTCACCATAGGTACACTCGGGTAGTTATGGTTTATTACTGCTTTCTTGTTTTATGTTGTATTTTATTTCCGCTGTATTACAAGCTCTGCCCGTCTCCATGAGGGTAAGACTACTTATGTACTCTAATTAAGTTATTAAAGAAATGTTTTCCTTTGTTATCATGATTGTTGTTCTTTGGTTATATGCTTTTCTTTATGATTTCTAATGGTTGTTACGCATGCTTTATATTTCTATAGTTTGACTAGTTAAGTTCGTGGCTTTTACTTTGGTTTATGTTTTTTTAAAAAAATTTACCCGTAATTTCCACTAAGTATTTTATTAAAATGATGAGACTAAGAAGTAATAGCCTAATGTTTAACGTAATGATGTTCTTGGGGTTAATAATTAATGGAACTCATTATAGTTAATCCCTTAGATACATAAAAGGATGAATATAAATATTTGGTTTACCCGATTTAGAGGTTTGATTAACGGATAATGAAGTGTTTATTTTATGAGATAATGAGCTTATGATAAAGTTGAGATTTTATGTGATGAATATGTGTGCATGTTTGATTTCGGATAATGAAGTGCTTATTTTATAAGATAATGAGTTTATGATAAATTTGAGATTTTATAAGATGAATATGCTTGCATACTTGACTTTTAGTTGTAAAATTCATGGTGGCATGTTATGATTACAATTGGAGTGTTTAAGATGCATACGTCAATGTAATATGAAAGCATGTGACATACCAGATATGTTTGTGTTCTTGCATCTCAATATAATGTGCCAAGGTTAAGGTGACATAAGATAAATGGAGATGATCCTCTAGACTCCCTAAATTAAAGGTTATGAAAGGTGATCCATGCCCCCTATCCCGTACTTTAAGAGTCGGATGTTGAACTTATCATAGGATAAGTAACTTACCATAGGGTAAGCAGAAACTAGTAACGACTAGATAGGTATGAGCTCATAACCTAGAACTCTCACAGGAGAGAATAATAGGGTGGCCCCAATGAGAGAAAAGAATAAATTAAGTCACGTCAAGCATAAAGGAAAGTCATTCATGCAATGTTTACTATGTTTACCACTTATGTCTCTATGTAGTATGTTGCACCTTGTATTGCCATACATTGCATAATGAGGTATGATGCATTCTTAATATAAAATAATCATGTTAAAAGACACGAACCTTGTGTAACGCCCCGATTTTCTGTTAGAGTGAAAATGACCAAAATGCCCCTGAGGTCATTTTCAAATTTAATTCGAGGAAAGCCAGTGCGGCAGTACTCGAAGGGCAAACTCAATGTTGGAAGGGGATTAGAAAACTTATGTACCTTCCCGAGATCAAAAATCTCGTTTTTCGAATTTTCGGGTCAAAATGACCAAAACGCCCCTGTGGTGTTTTACCCGTTTGCAAGTGCCGGATGAACCCGAAACTTCTCCAGATGGTTTTAAAAGGCGTTTTTATGTATTCTATGACCTCAGTTTTAATTTTTGAAGTCCCGGGCAAAATTAGTGCAAAATTACGGTTTTGCCCCTAGTTTCGTACTTTTACGCTTAATCACACGATTAAGCAGACCTAAGCAATATTAGGCTCTAATCGAAGGTTAATTAATTTCCTTAATTAATCTAGAGTCAAAATAATTTATTAAAGTTGATTAGAACCAAAAAGTACTTAATTACAACCTAAAATCATATTTTAATTTTATGACACCTAGTCATAGAATCTTGAATAGTATTTTCTCTTTCCAATTCCTTAAATCATGGAATTGTGTTACACATTGTTTATTCATAAATGAGTTTTAAATTCTTTAATGATGTATGAGCACTCCTAAACTTGTCATAAACTCTCTAAATCATATTCTTAGTTACCTAAACTTAAGCTTAATCATTCCTAACCTTGTACCTAAGCTAATACACATCTAAACCTACCATTAACACACAATTAAATGGTCAAATCATCCTCCCACTCTGCTGTCCAGCCTTGGCGAAGCTGCCCTCCCTCCATATGCATCACATGTTCAATTTTTCAACACTCCAAGGCCATACCTCAAGTCACATACACTATACCTTGTCATAACTTTCAATCAAGCTTGAATTTCCACATGAATAAATAATTAAAACAACCCATTTTCCCCATTTATTTGTGGCTGGAAAAGTTCCAGCCATGTTAAGGTTCTAGAAGCCTAATTTCATAAAAATTTGATAGGAAATTAACTCACATCAAGCCATACTTTGTAGCATAGCTTCCATACTTCAAACCATGCTTGAATGACCTTGTGTAAGAGATATTTTTCTCTCCGTTTGCCCTTCAAAGCTACGGCCAGCACCCTCCCCATTCACTCCTCCATGGTTTTGTTTTTCTATAAATAGGATGCTTGTGTTAGCCTTGTTGCACCTTGAAGCATTTGCAAAGTTTAGAGTTTTAGAGTTGTCTTGCTAGTCTTTCCTTTTTCTCTCAAAGTTCCAAGAGTGTTCTTCCTTTCTTTTCATCTTTATCTTCTTCATCTCTTCATCTCATCATCACCTCTCAACCATCAAACACCACCCCAAAACCTTGAACCATCATCAAACCTCTCAAACACCACACCTCAAACACAACTCCACTTGAAACACATTTTCTTCTTTTTCTCTCATCAAGGCCGAATCATCATCACCAACCTAGGAGGAGTTGCTCATCTCATTTCCATCTTCAAGATCAAGCTTTTATCTTCATCACTAGGTAGGGATTTGTTTTCAAACTTTATTTTGTTCAAGAAAGTGTTTTTCTCTAGTTTTCTCTTGGATTCTTTTTGAACTTTCCTTTGTCTTTCCTTTCCTTTTCATTTTCGGCCATGAGGCCTTGATTTGAGCATGATAGCTTGATGATGAGAGTTTCTAGATGATGACATTGTGTTCATCTCAAAGAAACCTCTAAAGCTTGAGTTTTCCTTTTCTTACAACTTCATCTATATGTTATCTAGCTCACATGGTTTTCCAACTTAAGAAAATTAATCTAAGGATTTCTAAAAGCCCAAGCCTACCCTTGTCAACCTTAAAGTTGGCCGGCACGTTCTAGAGATTTGTCTCTAGATAGGGGTTTTGGGTACTTAATAAAGAACTTGATGTAGCTTCACTTTCTTTCTCTTTTATATGATTTTCGGTTCTTGTGTTGTGATCTTTGAGATATTGTATGGGGTTATGATCTTGTTAAAGTCTTATATGAGCTCTAGTTAAACATAAAAATGAAACTTGCATCATGTTTACTTTAAGCTTTGCATATCATGTTTATTTCCTTGCTATCACTAAATCCCAAGATAATGAATGAACTTGCATTATCATGTTTATGTTTCAAGCTTTGCATTATCATATTTATATTTCAAGTCCTCACCTAAATATCAAAGATAATAATATATTGCACCACATATTTATTTATTGCTCTCACTTTACTTTCTAGCAATAACTAAAATAAGTGCATGAGCATGTTTATTTTTATGTCATCACTTTAATGATTCTAGAGCTCAAAGACTTGCCCAAGGATATCTCAAACAAAGGTCTAAAACATTTATTTCCTATGGTTCATATTTCGCCCTATGAGGCCTTAATGTTTTCAAGTATTGAAAACTATGTTTTATAATTTTTCTAAACTTATATGAGTATAAGGAATGTGTAGAACTAAGTGTTATGAATTTAGGACCTCTTGAGATGAAAATAATATAGCCACTGCCCTACTAAGTATTTTCATGAGTTTAGATGATAAAAGTGTTCATAAAAGAGTTTTGAAGGTTTTGATAAGGTTCCAAGAGAAACTAGTATTTTATGTGCTTGAAACTATGATTCAATGCCTTTAAATGGAGTTGTTGTTTCGGTTCTGCCTTGCTATGTTTGGCCACTGTATGAGCTGTGTTAATGATGTTAATATGCTTATGTTTGGGTAATAATTATGTTAAGACTCATATGTGAAAGATAGGATAAGTTAGGAACT
Source organism: Dalbergia cultrata (assembly GCA_031216105.1). Lineage (NCBI taxonomy): Eukaryota > Viridiplantae > Streptophyta > Magnoliopsida > Fabales > Fabaceae > Dalbergia > Dalbergia cultrata. Next base: position 28,252,868 of record CM062345.1, read on the forward strand.
AGAAAAGAATTAATTTGAGAGTTCTAGATCCCTTAAAGATTTATTTTTCTGGATTCTGTCCAGCAAGGTTTAGATTCAATAATCATGGTTTTAAATTAGTTTGTATGTGTAGGAATGACTCATAATTGGTTTAGGACTTAATCTTGAAACCTTAGGAGCAAACCGAACTTAGAAAGGGTCATTATTGTGACTTCTAGGTACCCGTAAAGTTAGTATTTTGATTTCTGCACTCTTGAGGTTTAGAGATGTTCTTGACCATAGGGTGAGGTGAGAAATACTTAGTTATAACCTTATAGGTTCCCAAGAGACTAGGTGTTGATGATCAATAACTTAGAAAGTGAGATAAAGATCTAAACCGTAATTTCTAGAACTCCGTAATCACATAAACATAAAGCTGTCCAAATTCTCGCTTAGTGCTATTTGGATTAGTTCTTGAGCATGAAATTTGTATAACTCATTAATTGTCAAACTATAGGCGTATAAAGAAGTTAAGGATAATGCTAGAACAATTAATTTGCAAGTTTAAGACTCATAAGAATCAAAGTTTAAAACACTATGAGTTATAACATAACATGTCTATGAGCTTATGGGGATGATTGTTAATATGACTATGTGATGATGTTTGTGTGAAAGTTTTATGTGACGAATGTTATGAGAAAGTTTCATGTGATGATATATATGTTATGAAAAAGCTACATGAGAATGCATGATAAAAATGAATATGATAAATGATGAGGTAATTGTGATTTAATACTTATGAGAATATAAATGTGACACAACACTGAGACGCCGCTTCTCCTGGGTGACACCGGTTCGCCGAGCACCCCAGGAGGAGACAAATCCGTGAGGGTATGTGTAGATGCAGCCTGCCAAAGCGGACAAATTGCGAGGCCCACGTGGCTAGCAAAGCGTTTCAAAGAGGAAATGACCCTAGAAAGGAGATCCTTAATTTGCCCCCTAGCCCGTACTTTAAGTCGGGATTATGTTACGCTTATCATAGGATAAGTAAGAGCTAGTGATGACTAGTTGAGGTATGAGCTCATAACCTAGAGAAGTTTTAGGGCGGCCCCATGAGATGAAAGTTAAAGTTAACAATGTCACATAAACTATACTTATGCCAATGTTATAATGTTTCCGAGTCATTCTATTGTTTGGGTTACCTTATGATGCATTCATATCATTAGTGTATTTCTGCTTAAGTTATAAAGACGCATTATAAAATATGACGGACCTTGGATAAAATACCTCTTTGGAAAACTAACTTAAAAGGAAATTATATGCATGCACACCTTTTAGAAATAAACCCAAGGTTCCTGAGGATGTCACGATGACACCTAGGTAGGGATAACCCTACTGAGAATTCTTTTAGAAAGATTCTCATTCCCTCTCTCTTTTCTTCCGTCATATCTTCAGATGGCGACGTTTGTACTCTTCATTGACACCCCGGTATGGGAGCTGCACCATGACCCGGCACTCGGGTCATATCATTTTGAGGGTCGCTGCACTGTCAGAGTATTCATGTTCATGGGACGACCCTTCGTGCACCCCGTCCCGAGCTACCGCTTCACCCCGATCGCTTCTTACCGTCATAACGGGATTTTTGAGCGGCGAGGCCACGCGATGAGCAGATCCTCCGCATGGAGCCCGAGACGCCACCAGACGCGAGTACCGAGTATGTACCGCGTCCCGACTGAGATGGACCCATCCGAGGACCCGCCATCCCACATGTATAGTTGGAGCTCGATCCCGCCTCCGCCGATGAGGGCTGGGAGTGAGGAGACGGTGGTCCAGCCGAGGTTGGCTCGACGGCCATCCATGCGCCCTCGCCGCGGTGGACATGCCCCGATGATGCGCTCGACCACTCCCGCCGAGATTCGCCAAAGGATCGACTCGACCCCACGATTCTGACCAGCAGGAGTAGTCATAGGAGGGGTAGTAGCTAGTGCACACACACGCCACTTAGTAGAGGTCAAACCTTCTTTTGTATATGAGGTTGTCTCCTTTAGGTGCACATAGGTATGGGGGTAGTTTCTTTTGTATTTGCTTTTTATGATTTTCCTTGAATTGCATCTCAGTTGTATTTTGCTTCATGATGTATCAAATAGTCCTGCCTCTTTGGGTAGGCACGTTATATATATATATCCATGATTCAGTTGATGTTTCCATGACATGATGTGTTTCTTATGCTTTGCTTATATGTTTCGCTATGATTTCCCTTAAAGTTTCGAGCGTGGCTCTCACTTTGATTTTAAATTCTAAAAAGAAAAATTTTACCCATATTTCCACTAAGTATTTTCTAAGTAAAAGATGAGACCAAGAGGTAATATTCTAAAGATTAACCTAAGAACATACTAGTAGACTTGGGTTAAGATTTAGGGTGTTACACCTTGCATAAGTATGTTTGAAACTTAATAAATGAACCTTATGCATGTTCACTATTTTCATAATGAAACCCAAGGTTCCTGAGGACGTAGATGATGACACTAGGATAGAAGGTTTCCCTACTGAGATTCTTTACCAAGTTTCTCACTCACTCTATCTTTCTTTTCTTCCCGTTTTCAGAGGCAGATCGCGATGTTTATGGTCTTCATTGACACGCCCACTTGGGAGGTGCACTACGACGCTGCTCACCACTTTTATCATTTTGAGGGTCATTGTGCTGTTTGCGTTTTTGTCTACATAGGACATCCATTTGCACACCCTATTTCCAGTTTCTGTTTTTCCCCTACTTCACCTTTTGGAGATGACCTGGTGTATAAGCGGGCTTGGCCGCATGACGAGCAGATCAGTCGGGCTCATTCTACTGCTTCTGCTATTCATGACTACCTAGACTATGTTCCCCGATCGATGCACTCTGTGACCGACCCATCTGAAAACTCTGCCACTCATGTCTGTTCAGAGGGTTCTACACCTACAGTGCTCATGGAGATGCGAGATAGTAGCGAGGACACCGTGACTCCGCCTGTGTTAGGATGTAGGCCAGCCATGCGACCATGCTGTGGAGCTCATGTCTAGCCACCCCATTGCTTGGCCACTCCATTCGAACTACACCAGTGGATTGGTTACACTCCACCTTCCTGGGATGGGCAGCAGTAGGGGGTGGTTGCGGAGTCTATAGTGCACTCACTCACATATTACATAGGATGACGTTCTTTTGCTTTTAGAGGTTATCCTCTTTAGGTGCACTTGAGTAGGCCATATTTCCTGATGTATTTATTTCTGGTTTTTCTATTTATCTTCCATATGACTGTATCAACTTAACCTTCATTGGTGGGTACTATGCTATTATTATGCATTTACTATGGTGTGTACTCAAAATGTCTATGTTGTTATGGAGCCTATGATGATGTTGTTTGTAACACCCTAATAGAACCCCACTGTGCTTAAGTTCACATTTGGATTCTATTAGTTGTCACTTATGCCTTGTATTAATTTTCTATCCTATTCATGTAGTCCATAAACACTGCTGGTGCATTGGTTAACCCAAACGACATCACATTAAACTCATAATGTCCATATCTAGTCCTAAAGGCTGTCTTTGGTATGTCCTCCTCCTTCACTCGAATTTGGTGGTATCCTGATCGCAGATCTATCTTGGAAAACACTTGGGCTCCTCTTAATTGGTCCATGAGGTCATCTATTCTAGGCAAAGGGTATTTATTCTTTATGGTAACTTGGTTTAGCTGCCTATAATCCACACATAACCGCAAGCTCCCATCCTTCTTCTTGACAAATAGCACTGGAGCTCCCCATGGTGAAGCACTAGGCCTAATGAATTTCTTCTCTAGTAGCTCCTCTAATTGCTTCTTCAATTACATTAACTCGGCCGGTGGCATCCTATAAGGAGCTATAGATATGGGTCCTGCTCAGTACCAAATCTATAGAAAACTCAATCTCCCTTTTTGGAGGAAATTCAGGTATGTCATCAGGAAAAACATCTAAGAATTCCTTTACTACAAGGATCTTTTCTAGAGCTTGCTCCACTTCCCTCTCACTTGTCATCGTGAAAACATATCCTCGCTCTTCATTCCTACTATTCCCGACGATAATGGAGTTTAGGTATAGTCGTACCTTTCTATCAAGTTTAGAGGGATTGGGTAAAGATGGTTTGGGAAGAAATACTAGTGACTTATTTGCACAATGTAGTAACACACGGTTAGGCGAAAGCCAATCCATGCCCAAGATTACATCAAAACTAGACAAGGGTAGACAAACTAAATCATGATGAAAAATCCTATCAGCTACCTCAAATTCACAATTTAGGCAGGCTTGATCAGTTCTAACAAGATTTATAGTGGGTGTAGAGACAACTAAGATGATTTTTAAGTCAGATATATACAACCTCAACTTATTAGCACAATCATATGAAATGAATGAATGTGTTGCGCCAGAATCAAACAATACAATTAAGGGTTTTCCATTAATTATACACTTACCTTGAATCGGATCATCGGATTACGAGGGCATCTCAAAGAAGTTGATAGCAAACACGCAGCGTCCCTGTGCCTTAGGCTTAAGTGTAGATGACTGATTGAGCTTTAGGCACTCTCTAGAATAATGTCCTGTCTGTCCACACCGATAACAAACATTCTTACCAAATCTGCATTCCCCTCCATGTATCTTTCCACAAGTGGCACAAGGGGGTCTAGTCATAGGTTCAGGGGACAGCTGACCATCCTAGGTCGATTAACGGCTTGTGTCTTAGGTTGATTCATCATAGGGTGTTGGGGTTGTTTCCTTTAAATCCACCTCCTTGGTAGGGTTTCTTGTAAGGGGGTGGGAACCCTCGGTGACCTTGTTGAGCAGACCTCTTCCTATTCTCTTCCACTCGGTGGGCAACTAGCTGGCGATTGCAACTCTCAGCCACTTGGCTTTGGCGACTAAAGATGCATAGTCGGTGACCTCGGTGGAGCCACAGATGCCAAAATGTCCGGCCTCAAACCACTCTCATATTTCATGCATTTCCAAGCCTCGTTGGGATTACTTTGGTAGCTAGTTGAGTGTTTGATCGCTTCTTCAAACTTAGCTGTACTCACCACACTTCGATTTCCCCTGTGTCGAATGTAAATTCTACTTCCTTTGCCTTCTTAACCGGATCTGGAAAATATTTCTTATGGAATGTAGCATAGAAAACCTCCCACGTAATCAGATGTCAAGACTTTCAAGCAAGCCCTTTGCACCCTTCCACCACGCTGCTCTCCTTTCAAAGCATATAAGTAGAGAATGCCACCTTTTGTTCATCAGAGCATTCTACCACTGAGAAAACCTTCTCCATCTCTTGAATCCATATGTCAACTATTTCGGGTTAGTTGTCCCTTTGAATTACGGAGGTCCAGCCCTCTTGAATTCTGAGAATTTTCCATGTTCTTGGTTCCCAACTGATTCCTCTGACATCCTATTCATCTGCTCCCTCATCACTGTTGCTTGTGCTTGCATAGCCCTAGCCATCTCCTGGAGTGCATTTGCCAGTTCATCACGATTACCTCCACCGCTGCGTGCCCCATGCGTCGTCTGTTCTTGCCATTAGTTCCTAGACACACCAAACAACAGTCATCGAGTTGATCAGGCTCAATACTATAGCTAAGCATGGTAGCAACTATGGCAGTATCACAAGACGATCATGCATTTCTAAATCCTATATCCCATCATACGTATAAGATTAATAGCATGATATCATAGATGAAGCATAGTCACCCATTCCTCAGGCTTAAATAGGATGAATCAGCTCGATACCATAATGTAACACCCTAATAGAACCCCACTGTGCTTAAGTTCACATTTGGATTCTATTAGTTGTCACTTATGCCTTGTATTAATTTTCTTTTGAAATTAACTTAGAAAAATAATGGAAGTAGCTTTTTCTTTAAATAAATTAATTTTTTGAAAACTTAAGCTCAGAACGAGAAGTGAAATACATAGCGCTTTTATAGATAATAATCAAATTACATTGCGCACTTAATTAAATAAGCGGAATAAAAGACTAAGTGTAGAACAATTATCACATAAACTGGAATATAATCACTTAATACATAAGTCACAACAGGGCATATATCATAATCGATAAGTTATTACAAATAACAATATAAGTTCTACTATTACTAATTGTTTCTCACAAACTATAATGTAACTAAAGCTCGGAATGCTCCTACTTGAACGGTTTGAAATCTTCAAGTGCTACCTCCTTCCTCGACTACGGCCTCGTTGCTTTAGGTGGACACGTCTGTCTCTGCAGTAACGACAACGGAAAATAAACATAGGAGTGAGAAATACATGATTTCTCAAGAGGAGTTCCTACTTGTACTAAAAGTGTCATCGTTGTCGTCCCACCACTTCGGGTTTATTATAAAAAGGTGAGCAGTAAGGATTCAATTATCAAACTTTCACAAACGTGATTAGCCAAGTGCAGATTACTTTTAAACTAATCTTGAACATTAGCGTAAATATTCATTCAAGATTTCATCAAGCATACATATAAGCATATCATGTAAAACCACTAATAAGCGAGAATCATTTAGGAGCTGCATGCATTTCATGATTACTCATCCTCAACATTCACTTGTTTAGTGATCATCATCTTTCATTTATTTCATCAACATATTTCTTAATTATTCACGGGATGAATGCATCAATGCCTTAGACCACCCTAAAAGGGTAATGAGCTCATACCATGGCCGCCGCCATAACCTTTTGGTTTTCATTCCGCTGCCGTGATCTCAACGGTTTAGGGGTTAAGCCGTGAGTTTAGCTCAAGTCCACTTTTCCAGACTTTCATTGCTACTTTTTCAAACTTTACTTTTATTATTTCTTTTGGAAAATGAATGTATGCATATTATCATGTAATCACAATAAACCTTGGGCAATCAATCATTCATCCTCATCATTTCATAATTCATCACCATACATTCACATTACTATAAATCACTTCATAAAACATGGACAATATCATGTAAATCTCATAGTAAACACTTTCATAGATAATTCATATTAACTAACCAAAGTTATCAAGTTGAGTTCCTAGTGTTCGTAAGAGGTAATGGATGTCTTAGTATTATCTTTTTCTCTTAGTGTTCTTTGTACTCTTAGCATTCCATTAATACATTAATGCACTTCAAAATATTATTATAGGTTCCTTATATATTTTTATTATGACTTTCATATAACTCTTGAAGATTATTATTCTACTTAAATTCTTAAAATTCTCTCTTTACAAGACTTGATTCTTTTATTTATAGTTTTGACATCTTTTAGAAGAAAGTTTATAATTCTCTGTATACTTGTTAGTAAAGGTAGTTCCAAATTCCTAACTCATCAAATTTTAGCATTTACATCTTTGGAATAGTGTAAATCAACTGTAAACCATGCATAGGAGGGTTCCTGTGAAAGAGAGGTGGGTCACAATGGTCATGCTTAAATACCAAGTCTTTCCTTAGCCGTAACCTTTCCAAACTGCACTTTCACAGTACACTATCCCGAAATTTATTTCTCATTCTGTATTTACGTGGTACAAAGCTTTATACATAACATACATGGGTGTATTCCTATATGTGTTAGCTCTCCAACAAAGTTGAAATCAGTCCATTTACATTTTTCTAGAGTGAGTTACATCTATTTTACTACTACAAGGTCAGATTTAAAGTTTCAGTCTTAGGCTCTACTTTAAAAATTTATATCTTGAGCTAGAAAACTCCGTTTTAGGTGATTCTTTTTGGAGAGTGTTCTATAATGAGTCTAGTTTATAGTAAAATTATTTTAATTTCGAGATACTTAATATTTTATGAAAAGTAGCTTTCGAAGTACCTGCTGCCAGAAACAACTAGAATTTCCAGCACCTACCATTTTCATGTCTTAAGTTACCTTTATTAAATCAGGTTTCACATACAATCTTTTCAAATTATATTTGAGTTTGATAACATCATAAAGGTACTCATAACAAAATAGAACATGTCATATTTCTAAAAATATATTTTTCAAATAATCATTTAAAACTTTTGACAATAACTCAAACTTGAGGCATTCTATCAAGGTTAGAAGCCAACAATGCTTGAACAATTAAAGATGAAGCTCCTACCTCTTGTGTAGGGTCTAAAAAGGGTCCTTCTCTTCTTCCTTAAGCTTCGAACAAGAGTCTTTGGAGTGGATGACCCTCCTTGAATCTTGGCTCTAGAACTTGAATGCTTAAGAAAATATTTCTCACTAGAGTTAAAGATTGTAACTCTTGTGAGGGCTAGTGAAAGTTTGGACTTATGATTGAAGTGTTTGGATGAAGTTTAGAGGATCAAGAGAAGTTTTTGAAGAACATAAGAAGAATGATAGAATAAGAAAGAAAGAACACTTAGGGAGTTTCTGAATTGAAGAAAGTTTGAGGAGTATTTATAGTGGAAAGATTAGAGAAAAAAACAGAAGATGGAAAGCACTTGGAGCATGATTTATGGAAACATGTTGGCTGAATTTTGGGATGAAAATGCTCCATGTTTTATGCAAACATGTTTCCATGTTTTATGCAAACACGTTTCCATGTTTTGTGCAAAGATGTTAGTGGATATTCTTGTAATTCCATTCATAGAGTAAGGGTATCTTTGTCATTTAATAAGGCAAGGGTAGTTTGGTAATTTCCTTTACATAGCAAGGGCATTTTCGTAATTTCCACTAAGTGATGGCATTTTCGTAATTCTTTGCATTTTTCTCTAGACATACTTAAGTAGTCTATTTGTTGTGTTTCATAACATTTGTCCAGATTCTCTTGGTTTTGCTATCGATAATTAAGATTCTTAGTTATAAATTTGGGGATGTTACATTGTTTATGCTTATCACTTGTATCTTTTCTACATGTTTACTTTATGCTTTGACCTCCTAGCATGTGCGCCATATGATGTCGTCCGTTGAGAGTTGCGCGACTCCTGCTTTTCAATTTATTTATTTTTTTAAAAAAAATTGACTCCTATTTTCACTAAGTATTTTAACAACTAAAGGAAATCAGAACTGAAATAAGAAGGTAATAGCTAAGGATCAACTTGAATACGTCCTAGGTGCTAGGGTGTTACATTTTGGTATTAGAGCAGTTCGATTTTCACGAAGCTTGAGGATTGGACTGACTATGCTTCTTGAGCATGGATGCGATAGTGAAGTCATGTGTAGCTGTTTACCAATAGGGTGAACCTTAGGGTAGAAATGCATGACCCCCTATATGTGAGTATGGGCCATGGTAACTAGCTTACTTTGCTTTGAATACTGAGCCTGATCACCTTAGTGTTTGCTGTTTTGTGTGCTCAGGGCCGGTGGCACCTCGATGACTAGATAGGAATCCAAGTGGAAGTAACCAGGACAATGAGACCACAGAATCTATTAGGAACATGGTAAGGGCCATGGAGCGAACGTTTGAAAGGAAGGAATGCCAAGGTGATGCGGGTCATGACCCCAATCAGAGGGGTAGGAACAAGCCAAATTTGGGGGAATTCCGCAATGTGAACCCATCGACATTTAGGGGAACTATGAACCTAGATAAGGCAGACGAGTGGATCAAGACAATGGAGGAAATCTACTCGGTGGTCACCTACTCAGAGGAACAGAAGGTATGTAACGCCTCGATTTTCTGATAGAGTAAAAATGACCAAAATGCCCCTGAGGTCATTTTCGGCCCGGAATTCGAGGAGAGCCAATCCGGCAGTCCTCGAAGGGAATACTCAATGTTGGAAGGGGATTAGTTGACCTGTGTGTCTTTCTGGGATCAAAAATCTCATTTTCTGAGTTTTCGGGTCAAAATGACCAAAATACCCCTGTGGTGGACCTGTTTGCAAGTGCTGGATGAACCCGAAACTTCTCCAGATGGTTTTAAAAGACATTTTTATGTATTCTGTTACCTCAGTTTTAGTCCGGGTGGTCCCGGGAAAAATTAGTACAAAATTACGGTTTTGCCCCTAGCTTTGTGTTTTCAAGCTTAATCGTGTGATTAACAAACCTAAGCAATATTAGGCTCTAATCGAAGATTAATTAATTTCAATAATTAATATAGAATCAAAATAATTTATTAAAGTTGATTAGAACCTAGGAATGCTTAATTTCAACTTAAAACTTTATTTTAAATTCAAGATTCCTAGTCATGGAATCTTGAATAGTGTTTTCTCTCTCCAATTCCCTAAATCATGGAATTGTGTTTTCAATTGTTTATTCATAAAATGAACTTTTAAATCCTTTAAATGTGTATGAGCACTCCTAATTTTGTCATAAAAATTTCTAATCACTTTCTTAGTCACCTAAACTTGTCCATAATGATTCCTAACCTTGTACCTAAACTAATATACACTTAAACCTAACATTAACACACAATTATATGGACAAATCTCTCTCCCCCTTGGCTGATTGTGATCTAGCTGAGCCCATACCCTTTTGTTTCCATCACATGTTCAAATTTTCATACTCCAAAGGCCATGCTTTAACCTTACATGCACCATACTTTGTCATACTTACACCCATACTTGAATGACCAAGTCAATGACTAGATAAATTAGCTATTTTCCCCCATTTTTCTGCTGCCAAAACCGTCACCCTCCTTTACCTTCAAGAAGGAAATTTTCTCAACTCAAATCAAAGACAAATCACCTTACTTTGAGCCATAACTTAGCCCATACCTCCCATGCTTGAATGACCACCTTGTAAGAGATATTTTCTCCGCCAAGCCTCTAAGAACCACACGGCTCCTTCCTCCCCTTCAATGAGACTTCATTTGTTTGATTTTTCTATAAATACCTTGCTTACTTGAGCTTGCAAACACTTTAGATCATTTGCAAAGTTTTAGTTTCCAAGCTTTCTTGAGTTCTTTTCTTTTCTCTCAAAGAGTTCTCAGAGTTCTTCTTGTTCATATTCAAGTTCTTCATCCTCTTTTCATATCATCATCACATAATCTCAAACAATCACCCCACAACCTCAAATCACCTCCTAAACACTCAAACACTTAACCTCAAACACTAAACCACCAAGAGCACATCTCCTTTCCTTTCTCTCCCTCAAGGCCGAAGCTACATCACCACCCTTGGAGGAGTTGCTCTTCTCATTTCTTTTCAAAAGTTCAAGCTTTCATTTTCACCACTTGGTAGGAGTTGCTTTCAAAACTTTGTTTTGCTTGAAAATGTATTTTTCTTTAGTTTTCTCTTGGTTTCTTTTTGAACCTTCCTTTGGTTTCTTTTTCTTTATTTCGGCCATGAGGCCTTGATGTTAGCATGATGGCTTGATGATGAGTGCCTCTAGAGAATGACCATGTGTTCATCTCCAAGAGACCTCTAAAGCTTGAGTTTTGTTCTTAAACTAGTGAAGTTTTAGTTTTTCTTTCTTTTTCTTTCTCCTATATGTTTTGGCCTCCATAGTTTTCCTTCAAAGGTTTTTGGTAAAAATTTTAAAGTACCTCTATACATATTTTATATCATGCAAGAATGTTGTTTTGGTTTTTACTCTCTTAAAGTTTCGTTTCTTTTAAAGTTTACTTCTTTGAGCTTGATGATGATGTTCAAGAACCATGTAGTTCCTTTGAGAACTTGGTTCAAGAAATCTAAAGCTCTCTTTGTTGATGAGATAAGTGTTGGGTTATGATGGATTTTAAAGCCTTGTAAGAGCTCTAGCTAGGATTAAAATGAACCTTGCATTCATGTTTATGTTTATGCCTTGCACATCATGTTTATTTTCCTTGCTATCACTAAATATCAAGAATAATAAATGAACTTGCATTATCATATTTATATTTCAAGTTTTGCATTATCATGTTTATATTTTCAAGTCCTCACTTAAATACTAAAGATAATAACAAGTTGCATCTCATATTTATTTTGTGCTCTCACTTTATTTTCTAATGAAAGATAAAATAAGTGCATAGCATGTTTAAGTTTATGTCATCACCTAAGGGAACCTAGAGCTCAAAGACTTGCCCATTATTATCTCAAACAAAGGCTTGAAATAATATGCTTCTCAGCTCCTATGATTTCGACCTTGAGTGGTTTGAGTAGTTTCAAATATTAAAATCTATGTTTCATAATTTTTCTAAGTTCATATGAGCTTAAGAGATGTTTTGAACAAAGTTTTATGATTTTAAAACCTTTATGATTCATTCAAAAATAGCTACTGCCCTGGGAAGCGTTTTGATGATTTTAATGAGATAAAAATGTTTACTAATGAGCTTTGAAAGTTTTAAAAAGGTTCCAAGAGAAACTAGCAATTTATGTGTCTTGAAAATCAAGTTTCAGGTCTTGTTTATTGGAGATGATTTCGGTTCTGCCTTGCTTGCTACGCTCACTGTTTTATGTTGTTTTAATGATGATATTATGAGCATGTTCATGTATAATTGATGCAAAAATTAATATGTGAAAGCTAAGAGAAGTTAGTAACTAGAAAAGAATTAATTTGAGACTTTTAGATCCCTTGGTAATGAATTTTTGTGGATTCTGTCCAGCAAGGTTTAGAATTGAAAATCATGGTTCATAATTAGTCTAAATGTGTAGGACTTGCTCATAATTGGTTTAGGACTTGATCTTGATACCTTAGGAGCAAACCGAACTTAGAAAGGGTCAATGTTGTGACTCCTAGGTACCCGTAAAGTAAGAATTATAGATTCTGCCTTCTTGAGGTTTAGAAATATTTATGATCATAGAATTGAGTGAGGAATACTTAGATATGAGCCTATAGGTACCTGAGAGCTTAAGTTTTGATCTGATACAACTTAGAATTTGAGTTAAAGGACCTTAAGGGTCAATACATAAGACACTAAGAATCCTTTAATGCTTTGATGTTTATCTATGAAATGAATTATTGAAAAGTGAAGTTTATTATAAGCATAAGAATTGAATGAGAAATATGTTTGTGTTACGAGCTTGTGGCATAAGGACGGTTTGAAGGAAATTCGCTTTACAGCCGTTATGCTGCCGAATTTCCGTCAAACCTAAAGGATTTGAGAATGTTTTTGAAGTATGATATGAGATTGAAAACCCTAGGTGACACCAATTAGGCTGAGCACCCCCAGGAGATTTTTATGTGACAAAGCACTGAGACGCGCTTTCCTGGGTGACATCGGTTCGGCCGACCACCCCCAAGGGAGACAAATCCGTGAGGGTATGAGTAAATGCAGCCTACCAAAGTGGACAAATTGCTATGGCTTGATGCTTGCAAAGCGTTTCAAAGAGGGTATATCCTAAGAGAGGTGATCCCTAGCCCCCTAGCCCATACTCTTAAGTAGTCCGGATTATTATTTTTATTATTCGCTTATTCAGCTAATAAGCAAGAGCTAGTAACGACTAGCTGAGGTATGAGCTCATAGCCTAGATTTTTAGGGTGGCCTTTAATTGCTAAAGTACCATGATTGATGTCACACAAGTTGAGGAAAGTTCCACTTGAAAGTTAATGCCCTTTATGCCACATGGATGATTCTTGATGTTATGAGTTATCTAATTTATATGCTTAAGTATTGCCACACATTCATGCCTTAATATGTTGCATCCATGACATTAAGATGCATGTTAAAAGGAATGAACCTTGGATAATTAGTTTTATAAACCCTAACAATGAGTTTTATACGCATGCACACCTTTTATAAATAAACCCAACGTTCGTGAGGATGTGAACGATGTAACCCTAGATAGGAGGTTCCTACTGAGATTCTTTAGTAAGATTCTCACTCCTTTCTCTCCTTTCTCTTTCTTCCGTCACATGTTCAGAGCTCGATGGCGACGTTCGTGGTCTTCATCGACATTCCGATGTGGGAGGTGCATTTTGATCCGGACCATGGATCCTATCATTTTGAGGGACAGTGCACAGTACGAGTCTTCATGTTTGTTGGACATCCCTTCGCACACCTTCTACAGAGTTATCGCTTCTCCCTGATGTAACCCTATGATGATGCTATGGTTTTTGAGCATGCTCGGATGCATGATGAGAGGATTCTTTGGACGTATACCGGAGGATCGATGCCCCGAGACTTCCAGGACTACGTACCCTGGTCTCCCAGTTCGGAGAACGACACTTCTGAGGACCCACCGATGCATATGTACAGCGAGAGCTCCGCTCCCACTCCTCAGTTCTTGCGAGGCGAGAGCGAGGAGACCGTCATGCAGCCAAGACTAGCTAGGCGAGCTAAGAGGCACCCTACCGAGGAGCTCATGCTCAGTCATCGTGTCTGCCTACTCCTGACGTGCTGTGTCCGTGGATCGGTTATATTCCGCCTTACCCCGGGTTCCAGTAGTCGACATCATAAGGGAGGTTCAGTGCACACACTCACACATAGATAAGATAAACCTTCTTTTGTCTTGAGGTCATCCACCATAGGTGCACTCGGGTAGTCGCGGTTTATCTATGCTTTCCTTACTTTTGTATTTCTGTTGTATTTTCATTTTCTTATGTATTGCAAGCTCAGCCTATTTCTATAAGGGCGTGACTACATATGCACCTTAACTATGTTATTAATGAAAGTATTTCCTTTGATGTGTCATTCTTGTTCATTGTTATATGCTTTTCCCGCTGTGTTCTTCCTGCTTGTTATTTGTGCTTTATATTTCCGTCCCACGATTAGATAAGAACACGGCTCTCACTTTGGTTTTATGTTTTAAAAAAAAAAATTTACCCATAATTTTCGCTAAGTATTTTATTAAAAGGACGAGACTAAGAGGTAATAACCTAAGGATTAACCTAATGTGTTCTAGAGAGTTGGGTTTAAAAATTAGGGTGTTACATTTTGGTATTAGAGTAGTTCTATTCTCACGGAGGCTGAGGATTTGACTGACCATGCTTTAGAAGCATAATGCGATAGTTATGTCATGTGTAGTGCTTGATAGAGATAAGCTATAGGACTAGAGATGCATGACCTCTGTTGCTTGCAAGTGCCATGGTAACTAGCTCATTTCGCATGGAATATTGAGCTTGATCAACTTGATGTTCACTGTCTTATGTGTTTAGGGACCAATGGCACCGCGATGATAGCCTAGGACTATGCCTGAAGCTGGCCAAGATAATATGACTGCTGCTACTGTTCGTGACATGGCCCGAGGCATGGAATGCATGTTCGAATGCATGAATCAACAAGAGAATGCCGCCCCTGCTCCCCCTACTGTTGAGGTGGTTGAGCAAGCTTGCTTCGGCGAGTTTCGCAAGGCGAACCCACCCGTGTTTCGAGGGGTAATGGACCTTGACAAAGCTGATGAGTGGATCAAAGATATGGAGAAGATCTACTCTGTGTTTGCCTGCTCTGAGGAGCAGAAGGTTACGTTCGCTGCCTTCATGATGAAGTCTGACACCAAATTCTGGTGGAACGGCACGAAGCGACTACTGGAAGCTTCTGGAACTCCCATTGACTAGGAGTTGTTCAAGACCTACTTCTATGAGAAGTACTTCCACGAGTCCGTAAGAAACGCCAAGGACATTTAGTTCATGCAGTTGACCCAGGGAGGGTCTACTGTAGCCCAGTACACTGCCAAGTTTGAGGAACTGATTAAGTTCTCTCAAGTGTTCCAAGGCAACCCCGATGAGGTTTGGAATTGTGTGAAATATGAGGCTAGTCTGAAGGTGGAGTTGAATTACGCCGTGGCCCATATGGAGATTAGAGACTTTCCAACACTGGTCAACAAGTACCGAATCCTGGAAGAGGGACAACGAAAGCTGCACGCCTCAAGGGCAGAGTGAGCTAAGGGGCTGGGACCTCAAGCGCCGAAGTTCAAATCGTAATACCCATCGAGGAATCACTACAATCCGTACCAAAGCAACTAGTTTCGACCACAACAACAACAATAACAAAGAGCACACGCGTACCAGCAATCCAAACAACACCAAAGGCCACTGTTTCAACACAACGGCCCTAGGAACTTCAACAACAACCAACCCCGAGGTTCGGGTGGACCCCAGAACCACAATGGAGGATCTAGTAGGGCCAAGAACAAGGCACCACAAGGAACCCCTGCTGCTTACCCCGGAGCAGCATCTGCTGATGTCTGTCCCCAGTGCGGGAAGAACCATGGGAACCGCCCCTGCCTATTAGGGCAAAGAGTCTGCTTCAAATGTGTTAAGCCTGGCCACTACGCCAACACCTGCACCAGCGGAGGGCCATCAAACTAAAACCCCCGACCCCAACACTAAGGACTAGTCTTCACCCTTAACACGGAAGATGCACGGAAGTCCAATGACCTCATTCATGGTAAGTGCAAACTTAATGGTAGAACCTTAACTGGGGATTTTGATTCTGGCGCTACCTATTCTTTTGTCTTATATGCTAGTGTCGAGTCTTTAAATTTGCGAGTTTCTAAGCTTCCTTTTGATCTTATTGTTGCTACTCCCACAAATCGCCCTGTTAATACTTGCAAATGTTGTCTAAATTGTCATCTTGTTGTAGAAAATAGACCTTTCATCATAGATTTAATTTGCTTACCCCTTAAGGACATAGATGTCATTCTGGGCATGGATTGGCTTCACGCCAACCGTGTATTATTAGATTGTGGAACCCAAACTGTTGTTTTTCCTTCTCCTCCCAGTAACATTAGTCAACCCTTAAGATTGTACCTAAACTCCGTAGAGGTCTTCTGTAGTGGGGAGAAAACTAAGGGATATGTTCTCATAGCCGCCTGTGATGTAGACTTTGAGCAAAACCTAGGTGATATACCTATGGTGAGAGACTATCCCGAGGTGTTTCCGGATGAAATACTCGAGTTCCCTCCTGAAAAAGAAGTAGAGTTTTCCATAGAGTTGGTTCCTGGAACGGGACCAATCTCTATAGCCCCATATCGAATGTCACCTTCGGAGTTAGCGGAGTTAAAAATCCAGTTAAAGGAGTTGTTGGAGAAAAGTTTCATAAGGTCGAGTGCTTCGCCTTGGGACGCTCCGGTCTAATTTGTGAAGAAGAAGGACGAAAGTATGAGAATGCACAGATTATAGGCAGTTGAACCAAGTAACTGTGAAAAACAAGTACCCGTTGTAACACCCTCCTAACTACCATGTATTACTCGAGCATTAACATTGTAATTAGAAGAGTATCACTTCCTTTCTATAATATCCACTAGTCAAATGAAATGAAATAAGATAAACCAAACTCTAGAGTTATAAAGAAAACTACTATAAAATGTACATATATTATTACTTTACATACCGCTTTCTTTAATACATACCATACTTGAAGTTAAGTCACTTAAACTTAATACAACACAGTAACTACTATCAAAAGATCTACCAAGCTTGCTCAAATATCAAGGTCCAACAAAATACTAAACACACAGAAATGGAACTAAGACATCTAACACCAATTAGTCTACAAGCTGGTAAGTTCCTGGCACTATTCTACACTATATACAAGTCAAAAGCCCACGTAAGTCTCATGTCCTCCTACGTGAAACCATTGGCCATCGGTATGATGGCCTCTCCTCAGCCAGAGGCATCTGCAAAGTCTGAGCACAATACAGCATATACACAAATAGGGGTGAGAATATTATAAAATTCTCAGTAGGGTAGCCCCTTACATACAGACAGAATATAAACTGTAAATGCATTTATAATAATAAAGAAAAACATCATGTTAGATCACATATATCAATATTAGCATACATGAGTCAAAGAAAATTATATGCAAAATGGTATTAATCATAAGTGCTTCTTTTATATCACATAGAATTCAACTTAGTGTAGTAGTTCTTTTATTAACATAGGGAAGGCTTAGATTCACATCAGGTAACATATGTAGTGGATAACTCCTCAGAGGACCATAGACTGCTAGGACATGAGCTCATTCCTATTCGTGATCATCAGACTTCATTTTTTTTCCATTTCTGAATCACACAGTTCTATTTCCTAGTCGATAAGTCTACCGACTCATAAAATTTCTTGGGAAGTTCTTATTTTTGCCTTCCCTCTCTATCACACATAAGCCTTGTTTCTATTTTCCCCGTATGTTAAAACATGCACCATTAAATTTCACATATTCTCTTTTGTCATACAACCATGTCATGGACCTTTCTATTTCAAAGTCAGGTTTGTATCCCAGATATAGGCATTCAGTATCATTGGAGTCTCATTCATACTTTATAAACAAGCCTTTCAAACAATTAACATACATTCATATGATATATACTTGGATTAAATAGATTTCTATCATTAACTTAATACATCTTCACCATTCCAGCTTCTTGACAGATTTACCATTATGGGGACAACATTTAATTCACATATCCAATGGGCAATTCACTGGCCATAAAAATTCTCTATGACACCTCAATGTGTCTAAAAGTCCCTGTAAAAAGTTCATAGCAAACAGAATACTAGAACCATGTCAAATAAATTCTACAATTTTAGTGGTCAGAGGCCACTTTTTCACAGCTCAGAATAGGATTCACACAATTTTTAACTTTAGCAAATGATAGAAACAACTCAAAATAAAAATCACAGTTATACTTAAAGATGTCTAAAAACTCTGTAAAAATTTCAAAGGATAACTCCATCATTTGCTATGAATAAAAATTTATACAAATTCACAGCTCCAGTACCAAGATTTCAGCCAGCATAGATATACTCTTGGTTCTTGATTTTTCTCAGGCAGTAAAACTCTTTATTATGCACCACGAAAATTATAAGAGTTTCCTTATGATGTTGTCTTCAACATATAATTTTTATAGCTCATAAAAATGAATAGAATTGAACTAGAAAATTCATGAACAAATCCTGTCCTGCTGAAATCCGAAAATTCAGCAGCCTAGCCAAAACTTATTTTGACAAACATCATTATTTAACCTCATCCAAACACTCTACCAAAATTAACACATCAATATCAACATATTATCATCAAATATAACCATAAATTTCGAAATAAAACCCAAAAAATTTACAGAATAATTTGGAAAGAAAAAGGCCAAAGAAAACCCTACCCTTGGAAGCTAATGCCTCTTTGTCTCTTGTATACTCCAAGATAGATATACTCTACCCCAAAGCTCTTAAAATACAGTAAAATACTCCTCTAACCAGAGATGAGTGATGTGATAAGGTGAGGTTTTTGGAGAATCTAATCGGTTATATTTGTAGGTGTTGATGTCTAGAACAAGTTTTGTGAAGGAAACTTTGTGTTTTAGTGACTTTAGGCTAGGGTTTTGGAGCTTGAAGCTTGTTAATGGAGGTTTGAGAGGAAACAAACATGGAGGCTGTATTTTTGGAGTGTTACACGAAAATGATGGAGTGGTGGTGATAAGATATTGATCTTGTGAGTTTAGGGCAAAATGGATAATGATTTCAAGTACAAAATGGTTTTTCTTAAAGTTAAATATGGTAATTTTGTACAATTTCTATTGGTTAGCCATAAAGGTGCAATGGTGTGGCATATCTCAAGCCGCACACTTGTCACCCTAGGTGGCATGCTTGCACTGGTAGCTTTATACTGTGTAAAAACTACACACCGTAATTTAACCGAATGGGTAAAATAGTGTACCCGGGTAATCAACTATTGCCTGAAAATTAATTCTAGGTATAAAATATTTATTCCTACCTATTTCTAACCTTAATCCTATAATTTCCAAATTTTGGGCACCTTCAGGTCTTGAATCTAAGGTTTCAGTTGTTCCGATGGGTCTACGGGGCCTGCAAAACACTATTTTCGTTTTTTTTTTTTTTTTTTTTTTTTTAACGTTCGTTACATTGTTCTCATCATTTTTGTGTACACCAAAATTTTGATATTCTTACTACTAAAGCCTCAATTATTTTCTGAAAAAAAAATTAGGATGTTACACCCGTTGCCTAGGATTGATGATCTCATGGACCAGTTAAAAGGAACTGTAGTGTTTTCTGTAACGCCCCGATTTTCTGTTAGAGTGAAAATGACCAAAATGCCCCTGAGGTCATTTTTGGCCCGGAATTTAAGGAAAGCCGGTCTGGTAGTACTCGAAAGGCAAACTCAATGTTGGAAGGGGATTGGATGACTTGGGTACCTTCCCGGGATCGAAAATCTCGTTTTTCGAGTTTTTGGGTCAAAATGACCAAAACGCCCCTGCAATGTTTTATCCATTTGCAAGTACCGGATGAACTCGAAACTTCTCCAGATGGTTTTAAAAGGCATTTTTATGTACTTTACGACCTCAGTTTTAATTTAGGAGGTCTCGGGCAAAATTAGTGTAAAATTACGATTTTGCCCCTAAGATTGTGGCTTTACGCTTAATCGCATGATTAGGCGAACCTAAGCAATATTAGGCTCTAATCGAAGATTAATTAATTTCCATAATTAATCTAAGGTCAAAATAATTTATTAAAGTTGATTAGAACTTAATAATTCTTAATTACAACTTAAAATCCTATTTTAGATTCAAGATTCCTAGTCATGGAATCTTAAATAGTGTTTTCTCTTTCCAATTCCTTAAATCATGGAATTGTGTTACACTTTGTTTATTCACAAATGAGTTTTAAATTCTCTAATGATGTATGAGCACTTCTAACCTTGTCATAAAATTCCTAATACACATGCTTAGTTACCTAAACTTAAGCTTAATTACTCCTAACCTTGTACCTAAACTAACCTACACTTAATCCTATCATTAGCACCCAATTACATGGAAGATAAATCCTCCCCCATGTTGTTTGAATTTTGGCCAAAGCCATGCCCTCCCATGTGCACCTCATGTGTGAATTTTTCTCACTCAAAGAGCCATGCTTTGACCTTACACAAACCATACTTTGAGTCATACAAACCATGGTTTCATCCATGCTTCCAAGGACAACATCTAGAAGCTTTTCTTTCCCCCATTTTCTGGTATGAATTTCCGCCACCCTCACCCCCATTTTCAGGATTTATTTCATTTCAAAACTTGTAGGAAAATCACCTCAAATCACCATACATGTCATACCTTGTCATAGTTTCAATCAAGCTTGCTTTTCCTAATGAATAACCAAGCAAAATAAATTAATTCCCCAATTTATTTGTGGCTGGAAAACTTCCAGCCATGTCTCATTTCTAGAAGCTTAATTTCATCCACAATTAAAAGAAAAGCTCACTCAAAAACACATGCCTAAGGCCATACCTTGTGTCATGAGCTCCATGCTTCAAACCATGCTTGTATGACACCATCAAAGAGATATTTTCTCTTCCTTTCCCTCTCAAACCACACGGCCAGCCCTCCCCCACCATGAGACCTCAATTGTTTTCATTCTCTATAAATACCTAAGCTTTAGAACTTGTGAGAACCTTTAGATCATTTGCACACTTTTAGTTTTCAAGCTTTCTTTGAGTTCTTTTCCTTTTTCTCTCTAAGTTCCAAGAGAACTCTCTCTTGTTGATCTTTTTCATCCTCATCTTTTCTTCATCTCATCATCATCTTACAACCTCTAAACACCACCCCATAGCCTTGAAACACATCCTAAGCTCTCAAGCACCTCACCTCAAACACAACCTCACCTCAAACACAACTCTAACCTCCTTATCTCCCCTTGGCTGAAACCATCAAGCCTTTTGGAGGAGCTCATCATCTTGTTTTCTTCTCTCAAAGTTCAAACTTTTAAACTTCACTCTACGTAGGAGTGTTTTCTAAACTTTGTCTTCTTGAAAATGAGTTCTTTCTAGCTTTCTCTTGGATTTTCTTTTTGAAACTTCCTTTGTTTTTCTTCCCTTGTGATTTCGGCCATGAGGCCTTGGTGAGCACATGATAGCTCAATGATGAGGACTCCTAGATGATGACTATGTGTTCATCTCAAAGGAAACTCTAGAGCTTGAGGTTTTACTTTCTTTGAGTTTCAACTTCATTTTCTAACTCAAACAAGATTTTTATTCAAGAACATCTTTTCTTTTCCTACTATATGAGTTCGGTTTCTTTGTTTCCTTTCTTTAGCATTTCGGTTTCCATTTTCCTTTTTGATCCTTGAAGCTTTATTTGTTTAGAAAGTTTATTTATTTTGAGCTTGATAATGATGTTCAAGGACCTTATAGTTCCTTTGAGAACTTGGTTCAAGAATTCTAAAGCTCTCTTTGTAATGAGATATGTGTTGGGTTGCTATTTTGTTAAAGTCTTGAATGAGCTCTAGCTAACCATAAAAATGAACCTTGCATCATGTTTATTTTATGCTTTGCACATCATGTTTACTTTCTTTGCTATCACTAAGCACCAAGATAATAAAGGAACTTGCCTTATCATGTTTATATTTCAAGCTATGCATTATCATGTTTATATTCCAAGTTCTCACCTAAATATCAAGAATAATAATATGTTGCATCTCATATTTATTTTATGCTATCACTTTACTTTCTAAGATAAGCTAAAACAAGTGCATAAGCATGTTTATCTTTATGTCATCACTTTAATGAACCTAGAGCTCAAAGACTTGCCCGTTGTTGTCTCAAACAAAGGTTTAAAATATTTATTTCTTTTGGTTTACATTTCGGCCCTAAGGGGTTTTGGAGTTTCCAAGTGTTGAAAATTATGTTTTATAATTTTTCTAAGCTTATATGAGTACAAGGAATTTGTAGAACCAAGTTTTATGAATTTAGGGCCTCTTGAGGTATAAATGATTTAGCTACTTCCCTCTTACATAATTTTATGATTTTAGATGATAAAAATGTTTAGAAATGAGTTTTGGAAATTTTAAAAAGGTTCCAAGAGAAACTAGTATTTTATGTGCTTTAGAAATTGTGTTTGATGCCTTTAAATGGAGATGTTTGTTTCGGTTCTTCCTTGCTATTATTTGCCACTGTATGAACTGTTTTAATGGCGATAATATGCCTATGTTTAAGTATAATGAATGTTAAGACTCATATGTGAAAGATGAGAGAAGTTAGAAACTAGAAAAGAATTAATTTAGGAGTTCTAGATCCCTTAATGATTGAGTTTTCTAGATTCTGTCCAGCAAGGTTTAGTAATGATGATTATGGTTTTAAATTAGTTTAAATGTATAGGAATGACTCATAAATGGTTTAGGACTTGATCTTGATACCTTAGGAGCAAACTGGACTTAGAAAGGGTCATTGTTGTGACTCCTAGGTACCCGTAAAGTTAGGATTATGATTTATGCATTCTTGAGGTTTAGAGATGTTCTTGATCATAGTGTGAAGTGAGGAATACTTAGTTATAACCTTATAGGTACCCGAGAGTCTAAGTTTGATGATTTATAACTTAGGATGTGAGTTAAGGACCTTAAGGGTCAATGCATAAGACATTAAGAAGTTGTTAATGTTATGGTGTTCATATGATGCAATGATGAGTTGAGATGTTTGTGATGCATGAGAAATTGATTGTTTGAATTATGAGCTTTTCATAGCATGAGGTTTAAATGAGAAATATGTATGTGTGTAAGCTTGTAGCATAAAGAGAATTTGAAGGAAATCCGGTATACAGCTGTTATGCTGCCGAATTTCTGTCAAATCAAAAAGAGACTTGAGAATGTTTTCGAAAGAATTATATGAGTTTAAAACCCTGGATGACACCGGTTCGGCCGAGCACCTCCAGGAGATTTTTTTTTATGTGACAAAACACTGAGACGCGTTTCCCCCGAGGAGGTGCCGGTTCGGCCGAGTACCCTCGAGAGGAGACAAATCCGTGAGGGTATGAGTAGATGCAGCCTACCAAAGCGGACAAATTGCGAGGCCATGTGTGGCTAGCAAAGTGTTTCAAAGAGGGTATATCCTAAAGAGAGGTGATCCCTGCCCCCTACTCGTACTTGCGTAGTCGGGATTATATCGTGATTTATGTTTCGCTTATTCAGATAATAAGCAAGAGCTAGTGACGACTAGCTGAGGTATGAGCTCATAGCCTGGTTATATTTTAAAGTGGCCATATTATGCTAAAGTACCATGATTAATGTCACAAGTTGAGGAAAGATTCACTTGAAAGATTTACGTTCTTTTATGCCACTTTGTATGATTTCTTAATGCTATGACCTATTGACTTATATGCTTGAGTATTGCCATGCATCCATACTTATTATGATGCATTCATAACATTAAGAAGCATGCTAAAAGGAATGAACCTTGGATAAGTTGGTTTTATAAATCCTAATAATGAATCTTATATGTATGCTCATTATTTTATAAATAAACCCAAGGTTCCTGTGGATGTGTACGATGTAACCTTAGGGTAGGAGACTCCTACTGAGATTTCTTTAGCAAGATTTCTCACTCCTCTCTCTCTTTTCTTCCGTCACATCTTCAGAGAGTAATGGCGACATTCGTGCTTTTCATTGACACGCCAGTATGGGAGATACACTTCGACCCGGACCACCATTCATATCACTTTGAAGGTCGATGTGCCGTTCGTGTTTTTGTGTACATGGGACAACCTTTCGCTTATCCAGTTTTGAGCTACCAATTCACTCTTACTGCGCCCTTTGGTAGTGACGACATGATCTTCAAGCGCACCTGCCAGCATGAGGAGCAGTTGCGACGTGCCCGTACCTCTGCCTCCGTCGTCCGAGATTTCCCGGAGTACGTACCTCGTTCAAGGAGATCCGAGACTGACCCATCCGAGGATTTACCGATGTATGTTCCTTCGAAGGGTTCGGCCCCTTTTCCCCGATCCCGACGTATGGGGAGTGAGGAGACGGTGGTGCAGCCGCGCCTGGCGAGGAGAGCCGAGATGCGTCCGCATCGAGCAGCCCACGTTCAGCCACCTCGTGTGCCTTTCACTTTGCATTGGGCCACTCAGGAGGAGTTAGAGCGTTTCCCCGACTACCTGCCTCCATCACCCGAGGATCCCCATCGCCACTATACTCCATTGGAGAGCTTTCGAGTACCCGAGCTTCGCGAGGATCTTCCCTTCGGCCGTACCCTTTGGGAGGGGATGTAGTTTAGTGCTCGTAGCATAGTAGGAGGGTAGTATTTTGGGTTTTTATCTTTATGTTGTACCATGTACTTTGCTATCTGTTGTATTTCCTTTTCCGTTGTATTTCAAGCTCTGCCCGTTTCTATAAGGGTATGACTAGTTATGTACTTTAACTACTTTATTATTGATGAAATGTTTCTGTTATCTTCATGATCTATGTTCTTCTGATGTATGTTTTATTTTACATGGTTGTTTATGATTGTTACGCGTGCTTTACGTTTCTGTCATTCGATTGGTTAAGCTCGCGGCTCTCACTTTGTTTTATGTTTTCAAAAAAAAAAATTACCCGTAATTTCCGCTAAGTATTTTAATGAAAGAATGAGACTATGAAGTAATAGCCTAATGTTTAACCTAATGTGTTCTAGAAAGTTGGGTTAAAAATCAGGGTGTTACATTTTCTAAGATCGACTTGAGGTCAGGATATCATCAGATTAGGGTTAGAGACCAGGACATTCCTAAAACAGCTTTTAGAACTCGGTATGGACACTTTGAGTTCAATGTGATGTTGTTTGGTTTGACGAATGCTCTCGCAGTTTTTATAGATTACATGAATAGGATCTTTGGACCCTATTTAGATCAGTTTGTGGTTATGTTCATAGATGATATTCTCAACTATTCGAAAACCCACGAGTAGCATGAGCGTCATTTAAGGTTGGTTTTAGAGATTTTAAAGGAGAAGAAGTTGTATGCTAAGCTCTTTAAGTGTGAATTTTGGTTGGATGAGGTGAAATTCTTAGGACATGCTGTGTCAAAAGGTGGCATAGCTGTCAACCCTAGTAAGATTGAGGCTGTGATGAATTGGGATAGACTAACCTCTGTAACCGAGATAAGAAGCTTTTTGGATTTAGTCGGTTATTACCGTAGGTTTATCAAAGGATTTTCCCAATTAGCCCTACCTTTAACCAAGCTCACTAGGAAGAATGCCCCGTTTGAGTGGAGCCCCGAGTGTGAGAAGAGTTTCCTAGAGCTTAAGGAAAAGCTCACCTCAACCCTAGTTTTGGTTTTACCTGACCCCAATGTACCCTCCGAGGTATATTGTGATCCATCGGGCAAAGGTTTAGGTTGTGTGTTGATGCAAAATCGGCAAGTGGTAGCCTATGCATCCAGACAACTCAAGCCTCACGAGGTAACCTACCCCACCCATGACCTAGAGTTAGCAGCCATCGTGTTTGCCCTTAAGATGTGGAGACACCATTTATATGGTGTAAGGTTCAAGGTTTTCTCTGATCATAGGAGTCTCAAGCATCTTTTTTATCAAAAGGAGCTAAATATGAGACAGAGGAGATGGATGGAATTCCTCAAAGATTATGATTTTAGCTTAAGTTACCACCCCGGCAAGGCTAATGTAGTCGCCGATGCCTTGAGTCGAAAGTCATTGCGTCTGTCTTGTATGATGGTTAATGAAGTTGGGTTAATAGAGAAGTTTAGAGATATGAATTTGGGGATGTCAACGACCGATAATGGAACAGTGATGTGTCATCTCACTGTGACCAATGGGTTTAAGCAAAGGATTATGCTAGCACAAAGAGATAATGAGGAGTTTATGGAGACCATAGAGGCAGTTAAGGCCGGAAAGTTGAAGGGTTTTGTGCAAGGCCCCGATTGGTTGTGGGGGTTCAAGGGGCGAATCTATGTGCCACAAGATGGTGAACTTCGAGAAAAGATCTTGGAGGAGGCTCACAAAAGCCACTTCGCCAGTCATCCTGGTACTACCAAGATGTACCACGACTTGAAGAAAATGTTCTGGTGGCCCGGATTAAAGAAGGATGTGGTCGCCTAGGTGAATAAGTGTTTTGTCTGCCAAAAGGTTAAGATCGAACACCAAAAACCCTCAAGTATGTTGCAACCCTTGTCAATCCCCGAGTGGAAGTGGGAGAGTATATCGATGGATTTCATGACAGGATTGCCAAGGACCCAAGCTGGCCATGATGCCGTATGGGTAATCATGGATCAACTGACCAAGTAGACTCATTTCCTACTTATTCGAGTCACGTACTCGTTGGATAAACTGGCTCAGCTTTACATCCAAGGGATTGTAAGGTTGCATGAAGTGCCATCGACGATAATCTCGGATCGAGATCCGCAGTTTACGTCGCGTTTTTGGGGAGCCTTTCAAAAGGCGTTTGGTTCAAAGTTATGCTTAAGCACTGCTTACCACCCTCAAACAGATGGCCAATCTGAGAGAACAATCCAAACCCTAGAGGACATGTTGAGAGCCTATGTCTTGGACTAGAAGGGAAGTTGGGATAAGTACATGCTTTTAATTGAGTTTGCGTATAACAACAGTTATCATGCAAGCATTGGTATGGCACCGTATGAAGCGCTATATGGAAAGAAGTGCCAATCACCTTTGTGTTGGTACAAGCCCAGAGAACAAAGCGTACTAGGACCCAATGTAGTGAGGGAAACGACGGAGCAAATCAAGAGAATTAAGGATAGAATCTTAACCGCTCAAAGTCGGCAAAAAAGCTACGCGGACAAAATGCGTAAGCCCTTGGAATACCAAGAAGGCGAACACGTATTTCTAAGAATCACCCCCACTACAGGAATAGGAAGAGCCATGAAAGTTAAAAGTTGAGTCCCCGATTTCTTGGTCTTTTTGAAATTTTTCAGAGAATCGGATCTGTAGCCTACAAAATAGCCTTGCCACCTAACCTTTCCAATCTCCATGACGTCTTTCACATCTCTCAGTTGCGTAAATATGAGTCCTACCCTAGCCATGTCTTAGAGCTAGAACACGTACAGTTAAGGGAGGACCTAATGTTTAATCTACCATCTACGAGGATCATGGATCAAGGCGTCAAGCAGTTGAGGAACAAGTCTGTCCCTTTGGTGAAGGTCGCGTGGGGACATGGCAACACCGAGGAGTTCACATGGGAGCTTGAATCCGAGATGAGCTCAAAGCATCCCGAAATGTTCTGAGGTACGAATTTCGAGGGCAAAATTCTTTTTAAGGAGGGGAG
Source organism: Dalbergia cultrata (assembly GCA_031216105.1). Taxonomy (NCBI): domain Eukaryota; kingdom Viridiplantae; phylum Streptophyta; class Magnoliopsida; order Fabales; family Fabaceae; genus Dalbergia; species Dalbergia cultrata. Next base: position 28,280,616 of record CM062345.1, read on the forward strand.
TAATGCAACGCCCCGATTTTCTAATAGAGTAAAAATGACCAAAATATCCCTGAGGTCATTTTCGGCCCAAAATTCGAGGAGAGCCAATTCGGCAGTCCTCAAAGGGCAAACTCAATGTTGAAAGGGGATTAGTTGACCTGTGTGTCTTTCCGGGATCAAAAATCTCGTTTTCTGAGTTTTCAGGTCAAACTGACCAAAATACCCCTATAGTGTTTGACCCGTTTGCAAGTGCCGGATGAACCCGAAACTTCTCCAGATGGTTTTAAAAGACGTTTTTATGTATTCTGTGGCCTCAGTTTTAGTCCCGGTGGTCCTGGGCAAAATTAGTACAAAATTACGGTTTTGCCCCTAGCTTTGTGTTTTCAAGCTTAATTGTGTGATTAAGCAAACCTAAGCAATATTAGGCTCTAATCAAAGATTAATTAATTTCTATAATTAATCTAGAGTCAAAATAATTTATTAAAGTTCATTAGAACCTAAGAATGCTTAATTTCAACTTAAAACTTTACTTTAAATTCAAGATTCCTAGTCATGGAATCTTGAATAGTGTTTTCTCTCTCCAATTCCCTAAATCATGGAATTGTATTTTCAATTGTTTATTCATAAAATGAACTTTTAAATCCTCTAAATGTGTATGAGCACTCCTAATCTTATCATAAAAATTCCTAATCACTTTCTTAGTCACCTAAACTTGTGCTTAATGATTCCTAACCTTGTACCTAAACCAATGCACACTTAAAACCTATCATTAACACACAATTACATGGACAAATCTCTCTCCCCCTTGGCTGATTGTGATCTGGCCGCCCATACCCCTTTTGTTTCCACCACATGTTCAAATTTTCACACTCCAAAGTGTAACACCCTAATAGAACCCCACTGTGCTTAAGTTCACATTTGGATTCTATTAGTTGTCACTTATGCCTTGCATTTATTTTCTTTTGAAATTAACTTAGAAAAATAGTGGAAGTTTTTTTTTCTCTTTAAATAAATTAATTTTTTGAAAACTTAAGCCTATAATGAGAAGTGAAATACATAGTGCTTTTATAGATAATAATCAAGTTACATTGCGCACTTAATTAAATAAGCAGAATAAGAGACTAAGTGTAGAACTATTATCACATAAACTGGAATATAATCACTTAATACATAAGTCAAAACAGGGCATATATCATACTGATAAGTTATTACAAATAACAATATAAGTTCTACTATTACTAATTGTTTCTCACAAACTATAATGTAACTAAAGCTCGGAATGCTCCTACTTGAAAGGTTTGAAATCTTCACGCGCTACCTCCTTCCTTAGCTACAGCTTCGTTGCTTTAGGTGGACACGTCTGTCTCTCTTGTGTAGGGTCTAAAAAGGGTCATTCTCTTCTTCCTTAAGCTTTGAACAAGAGTCTTTGGAGTGGATGACCCTCTTTGAATCTTGGATCTAGAACTTGAGTGCTTAAGAAAATATTTCTCACTAGAGTTAAAGATTGTAACTCTTGTAAGGGCTAGTGAAAGTTTGGACTTAGGATTTAAATGTTTGGATGAAGTTTAGAGGATCAAGAGAAGTCTTTGAAGAACATAAGAAGAATGATAGAATAAGAAAGAAAGAACACTTAGGGAGTTTCTGAATTGAAGAGAGTTTGAGGAGTATTTATAGTGGAAAGATTAGAGAAAAAACAGAAGAAGGAAAGCACTTGGAGCATGATTTATGGAAACATGTTGGTTGAATTTTGGGATGAAAATGCTCCTTGTTTTGTGCAAACATGTTTCCATGTTTTATGCAAACATGTTGGATGAAAATGCTCCATGTTTTGTGCAAAGGTGTTAGTGGAGATTTTCTAACCTTTAGTGCATGTATGTGATTTAGAAATGTGTATGATGTATGTGGTTAAATTATTGTGTTATCATCTTAATCCAATGGCTTAGATTCATTCTTGTCTAAAGACAAGTCTAGGGATTTGTGCAAATGGCATTGTAGTAATTTCTTTAACTAAGACAAGGATATTTTTGTAATTAGACAATGATAGTGGTATTCTTGTAATTCCCTTCATAGAGTAAGGGTATCTTCATCATTTAATAAGGCAAGGGTAGTTTGGTAATTTCTTTTACATAGCAAGGGCATTTTCGTAATTTCCACTAAGTGATGGCATTTTCGTAATTCTTTGCATTTTTCTCTAGACATACTTAAGTAGTCTATTTGTTGTGTTTCATAACATTTGTCCAGATTCTCTTGGTTTTGCTATCGCTAATTAAGATTAATATTTATCTTAGTTATAAATTTGGGAATGTTACATTTCTCCCCTTATTATTAAAAATTTTGCCCTCAAAATTTGATACCTGTGAATAGGTTCAGAAATTCTTTTCGCATATCTTCCTCGAGCTCCCATGTGTGCTCTTCCATTCCATCTTGTCCCTAGGCTACTCGGACCAGAGATACAGATTTGTTTCTCAGCTGCTTGATGCCATGATCCACGATCCTCATCGGTGGTAATTCAAAAGTTAAGTTATCTTTTAATTGTATAGTTTCTGGCTCAAACACATGACTGGGGTCTGACTGATACTTTCTCAATTGGGACACATGAAAAACATTGTGTAGGTTAGACAAATTTGGAGGTAATGCAATTTGGTAGGCGGAGGGACCTACCTTTTTGAGGATTTGGAAGGGTCTTAAGAATCTAGTGCTTAGCTTTTTGACTTTCATTGCACGACCTATACCTGTGGTAGGAGTAATTCGCAAGAATATGTGTTCTCCTTCTTGAAATTCGAGAGGTTTCCTTCTCTTGTTAGCATAGCTCTTTTGCCTACTCTGAGCAGTGAGGATTCTTTCCCTAATTCTCCTTATTTGTTTGGTTGTCTCTTCTACCAAATCAGGGCCCAAAATGCTTTGCTCTCCCGGGTCACACCAACAAAGTGGTGATTGACACTTTCTACCATACAAAGCCTCATAGGGTGCCATCCCAATGCTAGTGTGGTAACTATTATTATATGCAAACTCAATCAACGGAAGTTGTTTGTCCCAACTTTTTGGCTGGTCTAAGACACATGCTCTTAGCATATCCTCAAGGGTTTGAATTGTTTTTTCTGATTTTCCATCAGTTTGAGGGTGATAAGCAGTGCTTAGACACAATCTTGAACCAAACGCCTTTTGCAAAGCTCCCCAAAATCTTGAGGTGAACCTTGGATCCCTATCTGAGACAATGGTTTTGGGTACTCCATGGAGCCTTATTATCTCTTGGATGTATAGCTAAGCTAACTTTTCCAAAGGGTAATTTGCTCGACTGGGTAAAAAGTGAGCAGATTTGGTCAATCTATCCACAATTACCCATATGGAGTCATGTCCGGTAGGCATTCTTGGCAATCCCATCACAAAATCCATGGATATTCCTTCCCACTTCCATTCGGGGATTTCGAGAGGTTGCAGTGCTCCGAAGGGTTTTTGATGCTCTATCTTCATTTTTTGGCATACCAAACATTTTTGCACTATATTTGCTATATCTGCTTTCATCTTTGGCCACTAGAACATCTTTTTTAGGCCATGGTACATCTTGGTTATACCGGGGTGTACACTAAATTAACTCTTGTGGGCTTCTTCCAAAATGCTAGCTCTCAATCCTTCTTTTGCAAGTACACAGATTCTCCCTTGGTATCTCCACACTCCTTCCTTATCCTGGACAAACTCTTTCAACTTTCCTGCTTCAACAAGGGTTAAGGTTCTAAGGAAATCCTCATCTTCCCTTTGGGCTTGAATTATTTGATCCTTAAAGCTACTGGTTACACTTAGTTGGGTTAATCGAATTTGTTCTGAAGTCCCCCTATATCCTAAGTTGAGGTTCCTAAAATCTTCTATCAGCTCATTTTCTTTCACCATGAGCCAAGCGGCATGCAAGGACTTACGACTCAAAGCGTCTGCTACCACATTTGCCTTTCCTGGGTGGTAGTTCAACCCAAAGTCATAGTCCTTGAGAAACTCCATCCAACGCCTTTGTCTCATATTGAGTTCCTTTTGGTTGAAGAGGTATTTCAGACTTTTGTGGTTAGAAAAGACTTCAAACCTTACACCATAAAGATGATGTCTCCAGATTTTTAAGGCAAAGGCAATAGCCGCTAGCTCTAAGTCATGGGTTGGGTAATTAACTTCATGGGGTTTGAGCTGTTTAGAGGCATAGGCTACTACATTCCTATTTTGTATCAAAACACATCCTAGTCCTTTTCCTGAGGCATCACAATACACCTCAAATTTTTCTTTTGGGTCAGGTAGGATTAGGACAGGGGTAGTGGTCAACTTCTTCTTTAGTTCTTGGAAACTCTCTTCACATTCTGGGCTCCATATAAAAGTTGAATTCTTCCTTGTTAGCTTAGTGAGGGGTAAGGTAATTTGGGAAAAACCTCTAATAAACCTTCGGTAGTAACCGGCTAGCCCTAGAAAACTCCTAATCTCCTTCACAGTGGTAGAGGTTTCCCATTGTTGCACCGCTTCTATCTTACTTGGGTCTATTGCTATTCCCCCATGTGACACTACATGACCTAAGAACTTAACTTCGTTCATCCAAAATTCACACTTGGACAACTTTGCATAAAGTTTCTTGTTCCTCAACACCTCCAACACCACTCGTAAGTGTTCTTCGTGCTCTTCTTCAGTTCTAGAGTAAACTAGAATGTCATCAATGAACACTATTACAAACTTGTCCAAGTATGGTCTAAATATCCTATTCATGTAGTCCATAAACACTACCGGTGCATTGGTTAACCCAAACGACATCACATTAAACTCATAATGTCCATATCTAGTCCTAAAGGCTGTCTTTGGTATGTCATCCTCCTTCACTCGAATCTGGTGGTATCCTGATCGCAGATCTATCTTGGAAAACACTTGGGCTCCTCTTAATTGGTCCATGAGGTCATCTATTCTAGGCAAAGGGTATTTATTTTTTATAGTCACTTTGTTTAGCTGCCTATAATCCACACATAATGGCATACTCCCATCCTTCTTCTTGACAAACAGCACTGTGGCTCCCCATGGTGAAGCACTGGGCCTAATGAATTTCTTCTGTAGTAGTTCCTCTAATTGCTTCTTCAACTCTGTTAACTCGGCCAATGGCATCCTATAAGGAGCTATAGATATGGGTCCTGTTCCCGGTACCAAATCTATAGAAAACTCAGTCTCCCTTGTTGGAGGAAATTCAGGTATGTCATCAGGAAAAACATCTGAGAATTCCTTTACTACAAGGATCTTTTCTAGAGCTTGCTCCACTTCTTTCTCACTTGTCATTAGGAAGACATATCCTCGCTTTTCATTCCTACTATCCCCCATGATAATGGAGTTTAGGTATAGTCGTACCTTTCTATCAAGTTTAGAGGGATTGGGTAAAGATGGTTTGAGAAGAAATACTAGTGACTTATTTGCACAATGTAGTAACACACGGTTAGCCGAAAGCCAATCCATGCCCAAGATTACATCAAAAGCAGACAAGGGTAGACAAACTAAATCATGATGAAAAATCCTATCAGCTACCTCAAATTCACAATTTAGGCAGGCTTGATAAGTTCTAACAGTATTTATAGTGGGTGTAGAGACAACTAAGATGATTTTTAAGTCAGATATATGCAACCTCAACTTATTAGCACAATCATATGAAATGAATGAATGTGTTGCGCCAGAATCAAACAATACAATTAAGGGTTTTCCATTAATTATACACTTACCTTGAATCAGATCATCGGATTCTCGAGGGCATCTCAAAGATGATAGCAAACACACGTCCCTATGCCTTAGGCTTGAGTGTAGAGGACTGATTGAACTTTAGGCACTCTCTAGAATAGTGTCCTACCTGTCCACACCGATAACAAACATTTTTACCAAATCTGCATTCCCCTCCATGTATCTTTCCACAAGTGGCACAAGGGGGTCTAGTCATAGGTTCAGGGACAGCAGCCATCCTAGGTCGATTAACAGCTTGTGTCCTAGGTTGATTCATCATAGGGTGTTGGGGTTGTTTCCCTTTAAATCCACCTCCTTGGTAGGGTTTCTTGTGAGGGGGTGGGAACCCTCGGTGACCTTGTTGAGCAGACCTCTTCCTATTCTCTTCAACTCGGTGGGCAACTAGCTGGCGATTGCAACTCTCAGCCACTTGGCTTTTTCTGACTAAAGATGCATAGTCAGTGACCTCCAGTGGAGCCACAGATGCCAAAATGTCTGGCCTCAAACCACTCTCATATTTCATGCATTTCCAAGCCTCGTTGGGATCCCTTTGGTAGCTAGTTGAGTGTTTGATCAGTTCTTCAAACTTAGCTGTGTACTCAGGCACATTCGATTTCCCTGTGTCAGCAACAGAAATTCTACTTCCTTTGCCTTCTTAACCGGATCTGGAAAATATTTCTTATGGAACGTAGCATAGAAAACCTCCCACGTAATCTGTATGTCAGCACTTTCGAGCAAGCCCTTTGCACCCTTCCACCACACGGCAGCCTCTCCTTTCAGCATATAAGTAGAGAATGCCATCTTTTGTTCATCAGAGCATTCTACCACTGAGAAAACCTTCTCCATCTCTTGAATCCATCTGTCGCCTATTTCTGTTAGTTGTCCCTTTGAATTCTGGAGGTCCAGCCCTCTGGAATTCTGAGAATTTTCCATGTTCTTGGTTCCAAACTGACTCCTCTGACCTCCTATTCATCTGCTCCATCATCACTGTTGCTTGTGCTTGCATAGCCCTAGCCATCTCCTGGAGTGCATTTGCCAGTTCATCACGATTACCTCCACCGCGTGCCCCATGCGTACGTCTGTTTGCTGCCATTAGTTCCTAGACACACCAAACAACAGTCATCGAATTGATCAGGCTCAATACTATAGCTAAGCATGGTAGCAACTATGGCAGTATCACAAGACGATCATGCATTTCTAAATCCTATATCCCATCATACAGATAAGATTAATAGCATGATATCATAGACAGAAGCATAGTCAGTCCATTCCACAGGCTTAAATAGGATGAACTGCTCTGATACCATAATGTAACACCCTAATAGAACCCCACTGTGCTTAAGTTCACATTTGGATTCTATTAGTTGTCACTTATGCCTTGCATTTATTTTCTTTTGAAATTAACTTAGAAAAATAGTGGAAGTTTTTTTTTTCTCTTTAAATAAATTAATTTTTTGAAAACTTAAGCCCAGAATTAGAAGTGAAATACATAGTGCTTTTATAGATAATAATCAAGTTACATTGCGCACTTAATTAAATAAGCGAAATAAGAGACTAAGTGTAGAACTATTATCACATAAACTGGAATATAATCACTTAATACATAAGTCACAACAGGGCATATATCATACTGATAAGTTATTACAAATAACAATATAAGTTCTACTATTACTAATTGTTTCTCACAAACTATAATGTAACTAAAGCTCGGAATGCTCCTACTTGAAAGGTTTGAAATCTTCACGTGCTACCTCCTTCCTCAGCTACAGCTTCGTTGCTTTAGGTGGACACGTCTGTCTCTCTTGTGTAGGGTCTAAAAAGGGTTATTCTCTTCTTCCTTAAGCTTTGAACAAGAGTCTTTGGAGTGGATGACCCTCCTTGAATCTTGGCTCTAGAACTTGAGTGCTTAAGAAAATATTTCTCACTAGAGTTAAAGATTGTAACTCTTGTGAGGGCTAGTGAAAGTTTGGACTTAGGATTTAAGTGTTTGGATGAAGTTTTGAGGATCAAGAGAAGTCTTTGAAGAACATAAGAAGAATGATAGAATAAGAAAGAAAGAACACTTAGGGAGTTTCTGAATTAAAGAGAGTTTGAGGAGTATTTATAGTGGAAAGATTAGAGAAAAAACAGAAGAAGGAAAGCACTTGGAGCATGATTTATGGAAACATGTTGGCTGAATTTTGGGATGAAAATGCTCCTTGTTTTGTGCAAACATGTAACACCCTCCTAACTACCATGTATTACTCGAGCATTAACATTGTAATTAGAAGAGTATCACTTCCTTTCTATAATATCCACTAGTCAAATGAAATGAAATAAGATAAACCAAACTCTAGAGTTATAAAGAAAACTACTATAAAATGTACATATATTATTACTTTACATACCGCTTTCTTTAATACATACCATACTTGAAGTTAAGTCACTTCGCTTATAATACAACACAGTAACTACTATCAAAAGATCTACCAAGCTTGCTCAAATATCAAGGTCCAACAAAATACTAAACACACAGAAATGGAACTAAGACATCTAACACCAATTAGTCTACAAGCTGGTAAGTTCCTGGCACTATTCTACACTATATACAAGTCAAAAGCCCACGTAAGTCTCATGTCCTCCTACGTGAAACCATTGGCCATCGGTATGATGGCCTCTCCTCAGCTAGAGGCATCTGCAGAGTCTGAGCACAATACAGCATATACACAAATAGGGGTGAGAATATTATAAAATTCTCAGTAGGGTAACCCCTTACATACAGAATGTAATATAAACAGTAAATGCATTTATAATAATAAAGAAAAACATCATGTTAGATCACATATATCAATATTAGCATACATGAGTCAAAGAAAATTATATGCAAAATGGTATTAATCATAAGTGTTTCTTTTATATCACATAGAATTCAACTTAGTGTAGTAGTTCTTTTATTAACATAGGGAAGGCTTAGATTCACATCTGGTAACATATGTAGTGGATAACTCCTCAGAGGACCATAGACTGCTAGGACATGAGCTCATTCCTATTCGTGATCATCGACTTCATTTTTTCCATTTCAATCACACAGTTCTATTTCCTAGTCGATAAGTCTACCGACTCATAAAATTTCTTGGGAAGTTCTTATTTTTGCCTTCCCTCTCTATCACACATAAGCCTTGTTTCTATTTTCCCGTATGTTAAAACATGCACCATTAAATTTCACATATTCTCTTTTGTCATACAACCATGTCATGGACCTTTCTATTTCAAAGTCAGGTTTGTATCCCAGATATAGGCATTCAGTATCATTGGAGTCTCATTCATACTTTATAAACAAGCCTTTCAAACAATTAACATACATTCATATGATATATACTTGGATTAAATAGATTTCTATCATTAACTTAATACATCTTCACCATTCCAGCTTCTTGACAGATTTACCATTATGGGGACAACATTTAATTCACATATCCAATGGGCAATTCACTGGCCATAAAATTCTCTATGACACCTCAATGTGTCTAAAAGTCCCTGTAAAAAGTTCATAGCAAACAGAATACTAGAACCATGTCAAATAAATTCTACAATTTTAGTGGTCAGAGGCCACTTTTTCACAGCTCAGAATAGGATTCACACAATTTTTAACTTTAGCAAATGATAGAAACAACTCAAAATAAAAAATCAAAGTTATACTTAAAGATGTCTAAAAAACTCTGTAAAAATTTCAAAGGATAACTCCATCATTTGCTATGAATAAAAATTTATACAAATTCACAGCTCCAGTACCAAGATTTCAGCCAGCATAGATATACTCTTGGTTCTTGATTTTTCTCAGGCAGTAAAACTCTTTATTATGCACCACGAAAATTATAAGAGTTTCCTTATGATGTTGTCTTCAACATATAATTTTTATAGCTCATAAAAATGAATAGAATTGAACTAGAAAATTCATGAACAAATCCTGTCCTGCTGAAATCCGAAAATTCAGCAGCCTAGCCAAAACTTATTTTGACAAACATCATTATTTAACCTCATCCAAACACTCCACCAAAATTAACACATCAATATCAACATATTATCATCAAATATAACCATAAATTTCGAAAAAAACCCAAAAAAATTTACAGAATAATTTGGAAAGAAAAAGGCCAAAGAAAACCCTACCCTTGGAAGCTAATGCCTCTTTGTCTCTTGTATACTCCAAGATAGATATACTCTACCCCAAAGCTCTTAAAATACAGTAAAATACTCCTCTAACCAGAGATGAGTGATGTGATAAGGTGAGGTTTTTGGAGAATCTAATCGGTTATATTTGTAGGTGTTGATGTCTAGAACAAGTTTTGTGAAGGAAACTTTGTGTTTTAGTGACTTTAGGCTAGGGTTTTTGGAGCTTGAAGCTTGTTAATGGAGGTTTGAGAGGAAACAAACATGGAGGCTGTATTTTTGGAGTGTTACACGAAAATGATGGAGTGGTGGTGATAAGATATTGATCTTGTGAGTTTAGGGCAAAATGGATAATGATTTCAAGTACAAAATGGTTTTTCTTAAAGTTAAATATGGTAATTTTGTACAATTTCTATTGGTTAGCCATAAAGGTGCAATGGTGTGGCATATCTCAAGCCGCACACTTGTCACCCTAGGTGGCATGCTTGCACTGGTAGCTTTATACTGTGTAAAAACTACACACCGTAATTTAACCGAATGGGTAAAATAGTGTACCCGGGTAATCAACTATTGCCTGAAAATTAATTCTAGGTATAAAATATTTATTCCTACCTATTTCTAACCTTAATCCTATAATTTCCAAATTTTGGGCACCTCCAGGTCTTGAATCTAAGGTTTCAGTTGTTCCGATGGGTCTACGGGGCCTGCAAAACACTATTTTCATTTTTTTTTTTTTTTTTTTTTTTTAACGTTCGTTACATTGTTCTCATCATTTTTGTGTACACCAAAATTTTGATATTCTTACTACTAAAGCCTCAATTATTTTCTGAAAAAAAAATTAGGATGTTACATTACTCCCCACCTTAAAAAAAATTTTGCCCTCAAAATTTCATACCTGGAAATAATTCCGGATGATCTGTCTTCATACTTGATTCTAGTTCCCATGTATACTCTTCATTTCGAGTCCACCCCAAGCCACTTTTACAAGTTGCATGATTTATTTCTAAGTTGCACGACTTCTCTATCAACGATCCGAATAGGAGGGGCTTGAAACGTCAAGTCATCCCTTAATCAGTATAGACTCGGGCTCAATGATATGGTTTTGATCTGGGTGGTACATTCGATGTTGAGATACATGGAAGACATTATGAAGGTTGGATAAATGTGGGGGTAAGGCTATCTGGTAGCGGTGACCCAATTCGTTGAAGAATTTGAAAAGGACCTATAAACCTAGGTGACAACTTTTTAACTCTAAGGGCTCTACCTACTCCAAAGAGTGGGCGTGACCTTCAGGAATACATGTTCTCCTCTTGAAATTCTAAAGGTTTCCTTCGAGTATCAAAGATAGCTCTTTTGACGACTCATGCGGTGAGAATCTTGCTCCTGATCTTCTGGATTTGTTCCGTTGTTTGATTAACAAGATCGGGTCCCAATAGTCTCGCTTCTCCCGAATCATACCAACACAATGGGGATTGACATTTTCTTCCATATAGAGCTTCATACGGGGCCATGCCAATACTAGCATGATGGTCTATTATAAGCAAACTCAACCAATGGGAGTAACTTGTCCCAACTTCCCTTCGCTCAATCACGCATGCCCTTAGCATATCTTCCAGGGTTTGTATGGTTAGATTCTGTTTGCCCGTCGGTTTGGGGATGATAGGCAGTGCTCAAACAAAGTTTGGTACCAAAGGCTTTTTGGAACGTTCCCCAAAATCTCGAAGTAAACCTTGGATCTCTGTCAGAAACTATGGAGGAAGGAACACCGTAGTCTTACTATTTCTTGGATGTACAAGGAAGCTAACTTATCTAAAGGAAAATTAGCCTTAATGGGTAAGAAATGAGCAGACTTGGTCAATCTATCTACTATAACCCATATAGCATCATGACTGATGATGTCCTTGGCAAACCCATTACAAAGTCCATAGAAATACTTTCCCACTTCCATTCCGGGATTTCTAAGGGTTGCGGTGGTCCCAGCTGGTTTTTGATGTTCTATTTTAACTTTTTGACAAGTTAAACACTTCGACACACTCTTCTATATCTTTTTCATTCCGACCACCGTAACATTTTCTTGAGATCCGCATACATTTTACTAATGCCTGGATGTATAGTAAGTTCGCCCCTATGAGCTTCCTCTAAGATCTTCTTTCTAAGATCGCCACTTGTGGGTACACATACCCTATCCTTGTATCTCCATATACCTTGTTGGTCTTGAGTGAATCCTAGCAACTTCTTTGCATGAATTGATCTTAATATCTCCTGAAATTTCGGGTTTTCACGTTGTGCAGCTAAAATTTGTCCTTTGAACGCACTTGTTACCTTTATTTGCCCTAGCACCACACCTGAGGGTTCACAGACATGTCTAAACTAAGTTCCTTGAAACTTTCAACTAGCTCCGCCTCTTTAATCATCAAGCATGCTACACTTAGGGATTTTCTACTTAGAGCATCGGCAACAACATTTGCCTTGCCTGGATGGTAATTCAGACTAAACTCATAGTCCTTGAGGAATTCCATCCACCTTCTTTGCCGCATATTCAACTCTTTTTGATCAAAAAGATACTTTAAACTTTTATGATCGTGAGAAAACATTAAACCGCACACCATACAAATGATGTCGCCGGATCTTTAGGGCAAAAACCACACTGCAAGTTCAAGGTCATGGGTTGGATAGTTTACTTCATGTGGTTTCAACTGCCGAGAAGCATAGGCAACCACGTTATGATTTTGCATCAACACACATCCTAAACCCTTACTAGAAGCATCACAATAAACCTCATAGGGTCTATAAGGATCGAGGTAATACTAGGACTGGAGCCGTGGTTAACTTTTGTTCCAACTCCTGGAAACTATTTTCACACTCGTGTCCAATTGAATGGAGCATTCTTTCGGGTTAATTTAGTCAAAGGTAATGCTATCCGAGAAAAACTCATGATAAAACGCCTATAATATCCAGCTAACCCTAGGAAACTCCGAATCTCCGTCACCGTTGTTGGTCGTTCCCAATGGAGTACTGATTCTACCTTACTAGGATCTACAGAGATTCCTCCTTGTGATACTACATGACCTAGGAATCTAACCTCTCCCATCCGTAATTCACATTTCGACAACTTAGCATACAACTTTCTCTCTCTTAGGATTTGTAACACAACCCCAAGGTGCTCCATATGTTCTTCCTCGCCTTGAATATATAAGTATGTCATCTATGAAGACAACTACAAATTTATCCAAGTAAGGGTGGAAGATTCGATTCATATAATCCATGAATACAGCCGAGCATTAGTCAATCCAAAAGACATCACCCTATACTCGTAATGCCCATATCGAGTTCTAAAAGCAGCTTTAGGTATATCCTCATTCAGAACCCGAATGATGGTACCTGATCTAAGATCAATCTTTGTGAATACGGTTGCACCTCGTAATTGATCCATGAGATCGTCAATTCTTGGCAAGCGGTACTTATTTTTTATTGTCACTTTGTTCAATTGCCTATAGTCTACACAAAGCCTCATACCCCCATCCTTTTTCTTCACCAGAAGAACAGGGGCTCCCCATGGAGAGGCACTTGGTCTAATAAAATGCTTCCCTAACAGTTCTTCAATTTGGGACTTTAATTCTTTCAACTCCAAAGGGGACATCCTATAAGGAGCAATTGAAATAGGACCTGCTCTCGGAACCAACTCGATGGAAAATTCAATCTCTTTCAGAGGAAATTTCGAATATCCTCTGGAAAAACATCTGGATATTCTCTCACCACTGGAATCTTGCTCAACTCGTAGTCACATTCAGTTTCACTAGTAGAAAGGAGAACATATTCCTGACGATCTGTCTTACCAGGGTTGGATGTTACAAGGTTCAAATAAAAAGAAAAAGGAACCACAGGAATGGAGGGTAAAGTGGAAAGAAATATGGCAGCTCGATTTGGACAAAGGTAAAAGGACATAATTGGGTACTAGCCAATCCATACCTAAAATTACATCTAGACCAGATAAAGGAAGACAAACTAAATTGGCAAGAAAGTCTCTAGCACCTATTTGAAGAGGAATATTTACACAGTATAACAAGTCCTAATAGGACCAGCAGAGGGGTGGATACAAGAAGATCATAAGGTAGTTCGCATACGTATAATTGCAACTTCAGACACAACAGTCATGGGATATGAAAGAATGAGTGGCACCAGTATCATACAAGATATCTAGGACATTACCATTTATTTCACATTTACCTCGGATCAGATCGGCAGATTGAGAAGCTTCCTTGGCACTTATAGTAAAAACGCGCCCATGTTGTTGTGGCCTGGAGGCGGGCTGATGACCTTTCTTGTTAGGGCACTCAAATATCTTATGTCCTGGTTTCCCACAGCCAAAGCAAATGATTTGCGTTGTCCAAAGCAAGGTCGATTCCCATGATTTTTCCCACACTTGGGGCAATCTCTCCTGTCTCAGTCGTAGAGGTTGAAGTTGTTTTCCTTTGTTGTTGTTGTTGTTATTGTTGGGTGGAAACCTTCTCCGAGGTTGGTTAATGTGCTTGAATCGGGGACCTTGAGGTGCTAATCCCCTTCTAGCATTGTTTTGGGCATACTTGAAATTTGTTAGCTTCCTGTTGGACTCCTCTGCACGTCGACATTTATTTACCAAGGTAGGATAGTCCCTAATCTCCAAGAGACTTACAACTGCTTCTATATCTTCTCGTAGACCTCCTTCATATTTCATGCATTTCCAAACTTCATCCGGGTCACGTTGATAAATTGTAGAAAACTTGCAGAGCTCTTCAAATTTGGCAGAATACTCAGCTACACTCATAGGTCCTTGTTTGAGAGCCATGAACTCCAATTCCTTCGCATTTCTCACGTAAATAGGGAAGTACTTATGGTAAAAAGCTGCCTTAAAAATAGTCCAGGTAACTACAATATGGGAAGCTTCAAATAATCCCCTGGTGCCAACCCACCAAAAATCTGCATCTGCTTCTAGCATATAGGTGGCAAAGGCCACCTTCTGGATCTCTGTGCAAGGAAGAACGGAGAAAATCTTTTCCATGGCCTTTATCCATTCTTCTGCTTTACAGGGATTAAAAGCTCCTCGAAATGGAGGGGGATTTGCCTTTCTGAACTCGGCAAATTTCTGATATTCTACATCGACTTCGTTCACTACAGGATTATCAGCTGGGTTTTGCCTTTCATTGTGGTTCAGTTGCTCCATCATTCGGGTATTAGCTGTAGCTTGTTCCCTCATGGCAGCCGCCATCTCACGAAAAGTATTCATCATGTCGGCATCGTTTCCAGCTCCACTCCTAGTTCGCCGATTCGAAGTCATTGGTTCCTATCACACCAAACGAAAATATTGAGTTGATCAGTCTCAATACCAAGCAAAGTGTACAGCAACCCACAACATTTCCAATCAGCAGTCATACACATATATATAAAGTCATAATGCATGACAATTTCTAAGAAAGCATAGCCGGTCCAATTCTCAGGCTTATAGGATAGTCCGGCTCTGATACCATAATGTAACACCCTCCTAACTACCATGTATTACTCGAGCATTAACATTGTAATTAGAAGAGTATCACTTCCTTTCTATAATATCCACTAGTCAAATGAAATGAAATAAGATAAACCAAACTCTAGAGTTATAAAGAAAACTACTATAAAATGTACATATATTATTACTTTACATACCGCTTTCTTTAATACATACCATACTTGAAGTTAAGTCACTTCGCTTATAATACAACACAAGAACTACTATCAAAAGATCTACCAAGCTTGCTCAAATATCAAGGTCCAACAAAATACTAAACACACAGAAATGGAACTAAGACATCTAACACCAATTAGTCTACAAGCTGGTAAGTTCCTGGCACTATTCTACACTATATACAAGTCAAAAGCCCACGTAAGTCTCATGTCCTCCTACGTGAAACCATTGGCCATCGGTATGATGGCCTCTCCTCAGCCAGAGGCATCTGCAGAGTCTGAGCACAATACAGCATATACACAAATAGGGGTGAGAATATTATAAAATTCTCAGTAGGGTAACCCCTTACATACAGAAGACAGAATATAAACAAGTAAATGCATTTATAATAATAAAGAAAAACATCATGTTAGATCACATATATCAATATTAGCATACATGAGTCAAAGAAAATTATATGCAAAATGGTATTAATCATAAGTGTTTCTTTTATATCACATAGAATTCAACTTAGTGTAGTAGTTCTTTTATTAACATAGGGAAGGCTTAGATTCACATCGGGTAACATATGTAGTGGATAACTCCTCAGAGGACCATAGACTGCTAGGACATGAGCTCATTCCTATTCGTGATCATCGACTTCATTTTTTCCATTTCAATCACACAGTTCTATTTCCTAGTCGATAAGTCTACCGACTCATAAAATTTCTTGGGAAGTTCTTATTTTTGCCTTCCCTCTCTATCACACATAAGCCTTGTTTCTATTTTCCCCGTATGTTAAAACATGCACCATTAAATTTCACATATTCTCTTTTGTCATACAACCATGTCATGGACCTTTCTATTTCAAAGTCAGGTTTGTATCCCAGATATAGGCATTCAAGATCATTGGAGTCTCATTCATACTTTATAAACAAGCCTTTCAAACAATTAACATACATTCATATGATATATACTTGGATTAAATAGATTTCTATCATTAACTTAATACATCTTCACCATTCCAGCTTCTTGACAGATTTACCATTATGGGGACAACATTTAATTCACATATCCAATGGGCAATTCACTGGCCATAAAAATTCTCTATGACACCTCAATGTGTCTAAAAGTCCCTGTAAAAAGTTCATAGCAAACAGAATACTAGAACCATGTCAAATAAATTCTACAATTTTAGTGGTCAGAGGCCACTTTTTCACAGCTCAGAATAGGATTCACACAATTTTTAACTTTAGCAAATGATAGAAACAACTCAAAATAAAAATCACAGTTATACTTAAAGATGTCTATAAAACTCTGTAAAAATTTCAGAGGATAACTCCATCATTTGCTATGAATAAAAATTTATACAAATTCACAGCTCCAATACCAAGATTTCAGCCAGCATAGATATACTCTTGGTTCTTGATTTTTCTCAGGCAGTAAAACTCTTTATTATGCACCACGAAAATTATAAGAGTTTCCTTATGATGTTGTCTTCAACATATAATTTTTATAGCTCATAAAAATGAATAGAATTGAACTAGAAAATTCATGAACAAATCCTGTCCTGCTGAAATCCGAAAATTCAGCAGCCTAGCCAAAACTTATTTTGACAAACATCATTATTTAACCTCATCCAAACACTCCACCAAAATTAACACATCAATATCAACATATTATCATCAAATATAACCATAAATTTCGAAATAAAACCCAAAAAAATTTACAGAATAATTTGGAAAGAAAAAGGCCAAAGAAAACCCTACCCTTGGAAGCTAATGCCTCTTTGTCTCTTGTATACTCTAAGATAGATATACTCTACCCCAAAGCTCTTAAAATACAGTAAAATACTCCTCTAACCAGAGATGAGTGATGTGATAAGGTGAGGTTTTTGGAGAATCTAATCGGTTATATTTGTAGGTGTTGATGTCTAGAACAAGTTTTGTGAAGGAAACTTTGTGTTTTAGTGACTTTAGGCTAGGGTTTTGGAGCTTGAAGCTTGTTAATGGAGGTTTGAGAGGAAACAAACATGGAGGCTGTATTTTTGGAGTGTTACACGAAAATGATGGAGTGGTGGTGATAAGATATTGATCTTGTGAGTTTAGGGCAAAATGGATAATGATTTCAAGTACAAAATGGTTTTTCTTAAAGTTAAATATGGTAATTTTGTACAATTTCTATTGGTTAGCCATAAAGGTGCAATGGTGTGGCATATCTCAAGCCGCACACTTGTCACCCTAGGTGGCATGCTTGCCTTTGGTAGCTTTATACTGTGTAAAAACTACACAATCGTAATTTAACTAATGGGTAAAATAGTGTACCCGGGTAATCAACTATTGCCTGAAAATTAATTCTAGGTATAAAATATTTATTCCTACCTATTTCTAACCTTAATCCTATAATTTCCAAATTTTGGGCACCTCCAGGTCTTGAATCTAAGGTTTGGCTTGTTCCAGTGGGTCTACTGGCCTGCAAAACACTATTTTCGTTTTTTTTTTTTTTTTTTTTTTTTTAACGTTCGTTACATTGTTCTCATCATTTTTGTGTACACCAAAATTTTGATATTCTTACTACTAAAGCCTCAATTATTTTCTGAAAAAAAAATTAGGATGTTACAAAACATGTTTCCATGTTTTATGCAAACATGTTGGATGAAAATGCTCCATGTTTTGTGTAAAGATGTTAGTGGAGATTTTCTAACCTTTAGTGCATGTATGTGATTCAGAAATGTGTATGATGTATGTGGTTAAATTATTGTGTTATCATCTTAATCCAATGGCTTAGATTCATTCTTGTCTAAAGACAAGTCTAGGGATTTGTGCAAATGGCATTGTAGTAATTTCTTTAACTAAGACAAGGATATTTTTGTAATTAGACAATGATAGTGGTATTCTTGTAATTCCATTCATAGAGTAAGGGTATCTTCATCATTTAATAAGGCAAGGGTAGTTTGGTAATTTCCTTTACATAGCAAGGGCATTTTCGTAATTTCCACTAAGTGATGGCATTTTCGTAATTCTTTGCATTTTTCTCTAGACATACTTAAGTAGTCTATTTGTTGTGTTTCATAACATTTGTCCAGATTCTCTTGGTTTTGCTATCGCTAATTAAGATTAATATTTATCTTAGTTATAAATTTGGGAATGTTACACAAAGGCCATGTTTTCACCTTACACCATACTTTGTGATACTTACACCCATACTTGAATGACCAAGTCAATGACTAGATAAATTAGCTATTTTCCTCCATTTTTCTGCTGCCAAAACCGTCACCCTCCTTTACCTTCTAGAAGGAAATTTTCTCAACTCAAATCAAAGATAAATCACCTTACTTTGAGCCATAACATAGCCCATACCTCCCATGCTTCAAACCATGCTTGAATGACCACCTTGTAAGAGATATTTTCTCCTCCAAGCCTCCAAGAACCACACGGTTCCTTCCTCCCTTCAATGAGACTTCATTTGTTTCATTTTTCTATAAATACCTTGCTTACTTGAGCTTGCAAACACTTTAGATCATTTGCAAAGTTTTAGTTTCCAAGCTTTCTTGAGTTCTTTTCTTTTGTCTCAAAGAGTTCTTAGAGTTCTTCTTGTTCATCTTCATTTTCTTCATCCTCTCTTCATATCATCATTACATAATCTCAAACCACCACCCCACAACCTCGAATCATCTCCTAAACACTCAAACACTTAACCTCAAACACTAAATCACCAAGAACACATCTCCTTTCCTTTCTCTCCCTCAAGGCCGAAGCTACATCACCACCCTTGGAGGAATTGCTCTTCTCATTTCTTTTCAAAAGTTCAAGCTTTCATCTTCACCACTTGGTAGGAGTTGCTTTCAAAACTTTGTTTTGCTTGAAAATGAGTTTTTCTCTAGTTTTCTCTTAGTTTCTTTTTGAACCTTCCTTTGGTTTCTTTTTCTTTATTTCGGCCATGAGGCCTTGATGTTAGCATGATGGCTTGATGATGAGTGCCTCTAGAGAATGACCATGTGTTCATCTCCAAGAGACCTCTAAAGCTTGAGTTTTGTTTTTAAACTAGTGAAGTTTTAGTTTTTCTTTCTTTTTCTTTCTCCTATATGTTTCGGCCTCCATAGTTTTCCTTCAAAGGTTTTTCTTAAAAATTTTAAAGTACCTCTATACCTATTTTATATCATGCAAGAATGTTGTTTTGGTTTTTACTCTCTTAAAGTTTCGTTTCTTTTAAAGTTTACTTCTTTGAGCTTGATGATGATGTCCAAGAACCATGTAGTTCCTTTGAGAACATGGTTCAAGAACTCTAAAGCTCTCTTTGTTGATGAGATAAGTATTGGGTTATGATGGATTTTAAAGCCTTGTAAGAGCTCTAGCTAGGATTAAAATGAACCTTGCATTCATGTGTATGTTTATGCCTTGCACATCATGTTTATTTTCCTTGCTATCACTAAATATCAAGAATAATAAATGAACTTGCATTATCATATTTATATTTCAAGTTTTGCATTATCATGTTTATATTTTCAAGTCCTCACTTAAATACTAAAGATAATAACAAGTTGTATCTCATATTTATTTTGTGCTCTCACTTTATTTTCTAATGAAAGATAAAATAAGTGCATAAGCATGTTTAAGTTTATGTCATCACCTAAGGGAACCTAGAGCTCAAAGACTTGCCCATTATTATCTCAAACAAAGGCTTGAAATAATATGTTTCTCAGCTCCAATGATTTCTGTAACGCCCCGATTTTCTGCTAGAGTGAAAATTACCAAAATCCGCCTGAGGTCATTTTCGGCCGGGAATCCAAGGAAAGCCGGTCTGGCAGTACTCGAAGGGCAAACTCAATGTTGGAAAGGGATTAGATGACTTGTGAATCTTCCCGGGATCGAAAATATCATTTTTCGAGTTTTCGGGTCAAAATGACCAAAACGCCCCTGTGGTGTTTTACCTGTTTGCAAGTGCCGGATGAACCCGAAACTTCTCCAGATGGTTTTAAAAGGCATTTTTATGTATTCTATGACTTTAGTTTTGGTCCCGGAGGTCCCGGGCGAAATTAGTGCAAAATTATGGTTTTGCCCCTAGTTTCGTGTTTTTACGCTTAATCGTGTGATTAAGCAAACCTAAGCAATATTAGGCTCTAATCGAAGGTTAATTAATTTCCTTAATTAATCTTGAGTCAAAATAATTTATTAAAGTTGATTAGAACCTAAAAGTGCTTAATTACAACTTAAAATCTTATTTTAAATTCAAGACTCCTAGTCATGGAATCTTGAATAATGTTTTCTCTCTCCAATTCCTTGAATCATGGAATTGTGTTACACATTGTTTATTCACAAATGAGTTTTTAATTCCCTAATGATGTATGAGCACTCCTAATCTTGTCATAAAATCCTTAAACCTCATTCTTAGTCACCTAAACTTAAGCTTAATTATTACTAACCTTGTACCTAAACTAATACACACTTAAACCTACCATTAGCACCCAATTAGATGATCAAATCTCACCTCCTCTCTGTTGTCCCTGGCCCGGCCGAACCTCCATGCCCTCCATATGCATCACATGTTCAAATTTTTAACACTCAAAAGTCATACCTCAAGTCACATACACCATACCTTGTCATATTTTCAATCAAGCTTGATTTTCCAAATGAATAACTAATTAAAATAACCCATTTTCCTCATTTATTTGTGGCTGAAAAAGTTCCATCCATGTCAAGCTTCTGGATGCCTAATTTCATTCAAAAATTGATAGGAAATTCACTCACATCAAGCCATACTTTGTATCATAAACTCCATACCTCAAACCATGCTTGTATGACACCATGTAAGATATTTTTCTTCTCCTCTCCCTCCAAATTGTTATGGCCAAGGCTTCCTCTTGGAAAGCCTCATTGTTTTGTTTTTCTATAAATAGGTGCATTAGAAGAACTTGCAAACACTTTAGCTCATTTGCACACTTTTTAGTTTTCTAAGCTTTCTTGAGTTTCCTTTCTTTTCCTCTCTAAGTTTCAAGAGAGTTTCCTCTTGTTCTTCATCTTCATCTTCATCCTCTCTTCATCCTATCATCATCTCTCAACCGCTAAACACCACCCCATAGCCTTGAACTGTAACGCCCCGATTTTTCTGTTAGAGTGAGAATGACCAAAATGCCTCTGAGGTCATTTTCAGCCCGGAATTCGAGGAAAGCCGGTTCGGCAGTACTCGAAGGGCAAACTCAATGTTGGAAGGGGATTAGATGACTTGCGTACCTTCCCGGGATCGAAAATCTCATTTTTCGAGTTTTCAGGTTAAAATGACCAAAACGCCCCTGTGGTGTTTTACCCGTTTGTAAGTGCCGGATGAACCTGAAACTTCTACAGATGATTTTAAAAGGCGTTTTTATGTAGACTGTGACCTTAGTTTTGGTCCTGGAGGTCCCGTTTTGCCCCTAGTTTCGTGTTTTTACGCTTAATCGTGTGATTAAGCAAACCTAAGCAATATTAGGCTCTAATCGAAGGTTAATTAATTTCCTTAATTAATCTAGGGTCAAAATAATTTATTAAAGTTGATTAGAACCTAAAAGTGCTTAATTACAACTTAAAATCATATTTTAATTTCAATATTCCTAGTCATGGAATCTTGAATAGTGTTTCCTCTCTCAAATTCCTTAAATCATGGAATTGTGTTACACATTGTGTATTCATAAATGAGTTTAAAATTCTTTAATGATGTATGAGCACTCCTAACCTTGTCATAAAATTCCTAATACACATGCTTAGTTACCTAAACTTAAGCTTAATTATTCCTAACCTTGTACCTAAGCTAATACACATCTAAACCTACCATTAACACCCAATTAAAGGATCAAACCTCACCTCCTCTTTGCTGTACTAGACCTGGCCGTGAGCTTTCCCTCCCCATATGCATCACATGTTCAATTTTTCAACACTCCAAGGCCATACCTCAAGTCACATACACTATACCTTGTCATAACTTTCAATCAAGCTTGATTTTCCAAGTAAATAACTAATTAAAATAGCTCATTTTCTCCATTTAATTGTGGCTGAAAAAGTTCAAGCCATGCATTGTTTCTAGAAGCCTAATTTCATAAAAATTGATAGGAAATTAACTCACATCAAGCCATACTTTGTAGCATAGCTTCCATACTTCAAACCATGCTTCTATGACACAATCAAAGAGATATTTTCCTCTCCCTTTGTCCTCCAATGCGACGGCCAGCACCCCTCCCTTGATGAGCCCATGGTTTTGTTTTTCTATAAATAGGATGCTTGTGATAGCTTAGTTGCACCTTGAAGCATTTGCTAAGTTTAGAGTTTTAGAGTTGTCTTGCTAAGTTTTTCTTTTCTCTCAAAGCTCCAAGAGTTCTTTCTCTTCATCTTCATCTTTCTCATCCTTCCCTCACATAATCACCTCATAGTCTCAATCTACCACCTCATAACCTTAAATCATTCTCTAAGCTCTCAAATACTCAACCTCAAACACAACTTCACCCAAAACACATTTCCTTTCTTTTCCTTCCTCTTTGGCCGAATCATCACCACCATCCTAGGAGGAGTTGCTCATCTCATTTCCATCTTCAAGTCCAAGCTTTTACCTTCATCACTAGGTAGGGATTTGTTTTCAAACTTTGTTTTGCTCAAGAAAGTGTTTTTCTCTAGTTTCCTCTTGGATTCTTTTTGAACTTTCCTTTGTTTTTCCTTTTCTTTTCATTTCGGCCTCTAGGCCTTGTTATGAGCATGATAGCTTGATGATGAGAGTTTCTAGATGATGACATTGTGTTCATCTCAAAGAAACCTCTAAAGCTTGAGTTTTCCTTTCCTTATGACTTCATATATATGATATCTAGCTCACATGGTTTTTCAACTTAAGAAAATTAATCTAAGGATTTCTAAAAGCCCAAGCCTACCCTTGTCAACCTTAAAGTTGGTCGACAGGTTCTAGAGATTTTCTCTAGATAGGGGTTTTGGGTATTTAATAAAGAACTTGACTTAGTTTCACTTTCTTAAGACTTTTGGTTTTGATGTTTTGATCTTTGAGATATTGTATTGGGTTGTTATCTTATGAAAGTCTTGAATGAGCTCTAGTCAACCATAAAATGAACCTTGCATCATGTTTACTTTATGCTTTGCATATCATGTTTACTTCCTTGCTATCACTAAATACCAAGATAATAAGTGAACCTTGCATTATCATGTTTATATTTCAAGCTATGCATTATCATGTTTATATTTCAAGTTCTCACTTAATACCAAGATAATAATGAGTTGCATTCATATTTACTTTGTGCCATCACTTTACTTTCTAATGGAACCTAAAATAGTGCATGAGCATGTTTATTTTTATGTCATCACTTTAATGAATCTAGAGCTCAAAGACTTGCCCATTGTTGTCTCTACAAAGGTCTAAAAATATTTATTTCTTGTGGTTCCCATTTTGGCCCTAAAGGGCTTTGGTGTTTCCAAGTGTTAAAAACTATGTTTTATAATTTATCTAAGCTTATGTGAGTATAAGGAATATGTAGAACTAAGTTTTACGAATCTAGGACCTCTTGAGATAAAAATAATTTAGCCACTGCCCTCTTAAGTATTCCTATGATTTTAAAGGATGAAGGTGTTTATAAACAAGTTTTGAAAGTTCTAAAATAGTTCCAAGAGAAACTAGTAGCTTATGTGCCTTAGAAATTGTGTTCTATGGCTTTTATGGAGAAGTATATTTTCGGTTCTTCCTTGCTCTTTACTGCCACTGTATGTGCTGTTTTAATGATGATAATGTGGCTATGTTTGAGTAAAAATAATGTTAAGACTCATATGTGAAAGATAGGATAAGTTAGGAACTAGAAAAGAATTAATTTGAGAGTTCTAGATCCTTTAATCATGTAATTTTCTGGATTCTGTCCAGCAAGGTTTAGATTTAATAATCATGATTTTTAATTAGTTTGAATGTATAGGAATGACTCATAATTGGTTTAGGACTTAATCTTGAGGCCTTAGGAGCAAACCGAACTTAGAAAGGGTCATTGTTGTGACTTCTAGGTACCCGTAAAGTTAGGATTTCAAATTCTGCATCCTTGAGGTTTAGAGATGTTCTTGGTCATAGTGTGAGGTGAGAAATACTTAGTTATAACCTCATAGGTTCCCAAGAGACTAGGTTTTAATGATCGATAACTTAGAATGTGAGTTAAGGACTTTAAGGGTCTAAACCGTAATTTCTAAGAACCCCGTAATCACACAAATATAAAGCTGCCCAAATCTGCATAGTGCTGTTTGGATAGGTCCTTGAGCATAAAAATTAGTAAAACTTATTAGTTGTGAACCTATAGGTGTGTAAGAGGTTAAGGATAATACTAGAACAACTAGTTTACAAGTTTAGGACTCAAAAGAACCGAAGCATAAAACACTATGGGTTTATAACATAATAAGCTTATGAGTTTGTATGAATAATTGTCTAAGGTATGATGATGTGATAATTTATATGCTATGAAGAAGTTTTATGTATACACTATGAAGAAGTTTCATGTGATGATGTATATGCTATGAAAAAGTCTTATGTGAAAATAGGTTATAGTTTTATATATGATTATATGATGAGATGCATACTACGAGAGAGATTTATATGATGTATAATGATGTATCTATGAATTAACACTTTATGAGAACTTAAATGTGACACAACACTGAGACGCCTTCTTGGGTGACACCGGTTTAGCCGAGCACCCCCAAGAAAACAAATCTATGAGGGTATTGACATAGAGCTTGCCAAAGCGGACAATACTACGATGCACTAGTTGCTAGTAGAGCGTTTCAAAGAGGAAATGACCCTAAGAGAGGTGATCCTTAATTGCCCCCTAGCCCGCACTATTAAGTCGAGATTATGTATATGTTACGCTTATCATAGGATAAGTAAGAACTAGTGACGACTAGTTAAGGTATGAGCTCATAACCTAGAGATGTTTTAGGGTGGCCCTATGAGATGAAAGTTAAAGTTTAAAATGTCACATGTACTATACCTATCACCTTATGCCAATGTTATAATGCTTCGTAGTTATTTTATTGAACGGCTTACCTTTATGATGCATTCATGTCATTAGTACATTCCATGCTTAGTCATAAGACGCATTATAAAATATGACGGACCCTGGATAAATAATACTTTAGAAAACTAACTTAAAAGGAGTTTATAAGCATGCACACCTTTTTAGAAATAAAACCCAAGGTTCCTGAGGATGTGATGATGACACCTAGGCAGGGATTACCCTACTGAGAATTCTTTTAGAAAGATTCTCATTCCCTCTCTCTTTTCTTCCGTCATATCTTCAGATGGCGACATTCGTACTCTTCATCGACACCCCGGTATGGGAGCTGCACCATGACCCGGCACTCGGGTCATACCATTTTGAAGGTCGCTGCATTGTTAGAGTCTTCATGTTCATGGGACGACCCTTCGCACACCCAGTATGGAGTTACCGATTCACCCCAACTGCCCCCTACCATCACAACAGTATTTTTGAGCGAGCTAGATCACGGGACGAGCAGATCCTCCACATGCAGCTTGAGGCATCAGCGGTACGTGACTACCCAGAGTACGTGCCTCGCACCCAGTACTCGGAGACAAACCCATCCGAGGACCTGCCATCACACATGTACAGTTAGAGCTCCAGTCCCGCTCCCCCACCGATGAGAGCCGGGAGTGAGGAGACGGTGGTCCAGCCGAGGTTGGCACGTAGGCCATCCATGCGCCCTCACCGCGGTGGACATGCCCCGATGATGCGCTCGACCACTCCCGCCGAGATTCGTTAGTGGATTGACTCGACCCCACAGTACTCGGACCAGCAGGAGTAGACATAGGAGGGGTAGCGGTTAGTGCATACACACCACATAGTTGAGGGCAAACCTTCTTTTGTGTATGAGGTTGCCTGCTCTAGGTGCACTCGGGCATGGGTGTTGTTTTATGATTTCCCTGTATTTGTTTTCCTTGTATTTGTTCTTCAGTTGTATTCTGTTTCCCGATGTATCAAATAGTCCAGCCCTTTAGGTGGGCACATTATATATATATATATATATATATATATATATATATATATATATATATATATATATATGTTTCAGTTGATGTTTCCATAATATGATGTGTTCCTGTATGCTTTGCTTATATGTTTCGTTATGCTTCCTTTTAAAGATTCGTGCGTGGCTCTCACCTTGATTTTAAAAAGAAAAAAAAAAATTTACCCATATTTCCGCTAAGTATTTTCTAAGTAAAAGATGAGACCAAGAGGTAATATTTTAAAGATTAACCTAAGTACATACTAGTAGTCTTAGGTTAAGATTTAGGGTGTTACATGAACCATCATCAAACCTCTCAAACACCACACCTCAAACACAACCTCACTTGAAACACAACTCCAACCTTCTTGTTCTTCCTTGGCCAAAACCATCTAACCCCCAAGGAGGAGCTCATCATCTTGTTTTCCTTTTCAAAAGTTCAAGCTTTTTTGTCTCCACTCTAGGTAGGAATGTTTTCTAAACTTTGTTTTCATGAAAAAAATGAGTTCTTTCTAGCTTTCTCTTGGTTTTTCTTTTTGGTACTTTCTTGTTTCCTTTTTCCTTGAGTATTCGGCCTCTTGGCCTTGATGAGTATATGATAGCTCAATGATGGGAGCTCCTAGATGATGACTTTGTGTTCATCTCAAAGGAACCTCTAGAGCTTGAGTTTTTGCTTTCTTTAAGTTTCAACTTTATTTACCAACTCAAGATGACTTTTACTCAAGAACACCTTTACTTCCCTTGGTATTTTTGGTTTTGGTTTTCTTGCTTCCTTTCCTTTAATATTTCGGTTTTGATTCTTTGATTCTTGAGGTTTTGTTTTGTTTTTGAAAGTTTATTTCTTTGAGCTTGATGATGATGTTCAAGAACCCCATAGTTCCTTTGAGAACTTGGTTCAAGAACTCTAAAGCTCTCTTTGTGATGAGATGAGTGTTGGGTTGCTATTTGTTAAAGTCTTGTAAGAGCTCTAGACTATCATAAAATGAACCTTGCATCCATGTTTACTTTTATGCTTTGCACATCATATTTACTTTCCTTGCTATCACTAAGTATCAAGATAATGAATGAACTTGCATTTATTTCAAGCTATCCATTATCATGTTTATATTTCAAGTTCTCACCTAAATATCAAAGATAATAATATGTTGCATCTCATATTTATTTTATGCTCTCAGTTTACTTTCTAATGAAAGCTAAAACAAGTGCATAAGCATATTTATCTTTATGTCATCACTTAAATGAACCTAGAGCTCAAAGACTTGCCCATTGTTGTCTCAAGCAAAGGCTTGAAAATCTATGTTTTTGGTCTTCATATTTTCGGCCTCAATGAGATTTATTGTTTACAAGTGTTGAAAACTATGTTTCATAATTTTTCTAAGCTTTTATGAGTTCAAGGAATACATAGAACTAAGATTTTTGAATTGAGGATCTCTTGAGATAAAATTTATTTAGCTACTGCCCTCTCAAGTATTTGGATGATTTTAGATGTTAAAAATGTTTATAAATGAGTTTTGAAAGTTTGAAAAAGGTTCCAAGAGAAACTAGCATTTTATGTGCTTTAGAAATTGTGTTTGATGCCTTTGTATGGAGATGTTGGTTTTGGTTCTGCCTTGCCTTGTATGACCACTGTATGAGCTGTTTTAATGATGATAATATGCTTATGTTTGAGTATAATTAATGTTAAAACTCACATGGGAAAGATAAGAGAAGTTAGAAACTAGAAAAGAATTAATTTGAGAGTTTTAGATCCCTTAATGTTTGAATTTTCTGGATTCTGTCCAGCAAGGTTTAGTAATGATAATCATGGTTCTAAATTAGTTTAAATGTATAGGAATGACTCATAATTGGTTTAGGACTTGATCTTGATGCCTTAGGAACAAACTAGACTTAGAAAGGGTCATTGTTGTGACTCCTAGGTACCCGTAAAGTTAGAATTATGAATTCTACATCCTTGAGGTTTAGAGATGTTCTTGACCATAGTGTGAGGTGAGAAATACTTAGTTATAACCTTATAAGTTCCCGAGAGATTAGGTTTGATGATTTATAACTTAGAATGTGAGTTAAGGATCTTAAGGGTCAATGCATAAGACACTAAGAGAGTTGTTAATGCTATGATGTGTTATATGATGCAATGATATGATGAGATGTGCTTGATGCATGAGAAAATGATTGATGAAAATGTTAAAGTTTATCATAGCGTGAGAATTTATGAGAATATGATTGTGTGAATTAGCTTGTGGCAGTTTGAAGGAAATTCGGTTTACCAGCTGTTATGCTGCCGAATTTCTGTCAAACCTAAAAGGGTTGAAAAGATGTTTTAAAGTACCACATGAGTTGAAAATCCTGGGTGACAATGGTTCGGCCGAGCACCCCCAGGAGATTTTTATGTGATAAAGCACTGAGACGTGCTTGCCTGGGTGACACCAGTTCGGCCGAGCACCTCCAGGGGAGACAAATATGTGAGGGTATGAGTAGATGCAGCCTACAAAGTGGACAAATTGCTGTGGCTTAATGCCCGCAAAGCGTTTCAAAGAGCTCAGGGATAAATCCCTGCCCCCTACCCGTACTTGTGAGTCGGGATTATTTTATTATGTTTCGCTTATTCAGATAATAAGCAAGAGCTAGTGACGACTAGTTGAGGTATGAGCTCATAACCTAGTTATTTTAGGGTGGCTTATTATGCTAAAGTACCATGATTGATGTCACAAAGTTGAGGAATGATCCACTTGAAAGTTATATGCGCCCTTATGCCACATGGTTTATGTTTATATGCTTTGATGTGTTGTTTTATATGCTTAAGTGTTCACATGCATCCATGATATAACATGTTGCACTTCTAACATCAAGATGCATGCTAAAAAGAATGGACCTTGGATAATTAGTTTTGGAAAACCCTAAATTGAATCTGATATGCATGATCACTATTTTAGAATTAAACCCAAGGTTCCTGAGGATGTGAACGATGTAATCCTAGGATAGGAGACTCCTACTGAGATTCTTTAGCAAGAATTCTCACTCCTCTCTCTTTTTTCTCCCGTCACATCTTTAAAGAGCAATGGCGACGTTCGTGGTCTTCGTTGACATACCTACTTGGGAGGTTCACTATGACCTGGACCACGGGTCATATCATTTGGAGAGGCGGTGCACCGTGCGTGTAACATCCCAGACACCCGGCAATGCAGATATTGTCCGCTTTGGCAGGCTCGATGTCCATACCCTCACGGATTTACTTTTCCCTTCTTTATGGGAAAAATGCGTCTGCATGGAGGAGGTATCCACACCCTTATAAGGCATGTTTTGTTCCCCTCCCCAACCAATGTGGGACTAATTCCGCCCTTCCTAGTGGAGGCCCAGCGTCCTCGCTGGCTGGCACACCGATCCCGGGACTGGCTCTGATACCATCTGTAACATCCCAGACACCCGGCAATGCAGATATTGTCCGCTTTGAGGCCTAACTGGGTGCCCCTCATGGATTTGCTCTTCCCCTCTCTATAGGAAAAACGCGTCTGCATGGGGGAGGTATCCATATCCTTATAAGGCATGCTTCGTTCCCCTCCCCAACTGATGTGGGACTAGCTTCACCCCTTCTAGTGGGGGCCCAGCATCCTCACTGGCTGACACACCGATCCCGGGACTGGCTCTGATACCATCTGTAACATCCCAAACACCCGGCAATGCAAATATTGTTCGCTTTGGCAGGCTCGATGTCCATACCCTCACGGATTTACTCTTCCCCTCTCTATGGGAAAAATACGTCTGCATTGGGGAGGTATCCACACCCTTATAAGGCATGCTTCGTTCCTCTCCCCAACCAATGTGGGATGGCGATACGTAGCACGCCCAGATGTGACAGATGTTACAGATGGTATCAGAGCTAGTCCCGGGATCGGTGTGCCAGCCAGCGAGGATGCTGGGCCCCCACTAGGAGGGGTGGAATTAGTCCCACATTGGTTGGGGAGGGGAACGAAACATGCCTTATAAGGGTGTGGATACCTCCCCCATGCAGACGCATTTTTCCCATAAAGAAGGGAAGAGTAAATCCGTGAGGGTATGGACATCGAGCCTGCCAAAGCGGACAATATCTGCATTGCCGGGTGTCTGGGATGTTACAGTGCTAGTCTTCATGTTCATTGGACGCCTCTTTGGAAATCCTGTACAGAGCTACCGTTTCTCCCCGATGTCACCTTACAACGATGCGATGGTTTTTGAGCGCGCCCGGATGCAAGACGAAAGGATTCTGCGGACGTATACTGGTGGTTCGATGCCTCGAGACTTCTAGGACTACGTACCTCGATCCCTGACTTCGGAGGATGACCCATCCGAGGACCCGCCGATGCACATGTATAGCAAGAGTTCTGCCCCTACACCTCAGTTCATGCGAGGTGAGAGCGAGGAGACTGTTACACAGTCGAGGCTGGCTAGGCGAGCCGAGAGGCACCCCTATCGAGGAGCTCATGCTCAGTCTTCACGTGTTCCCACTCCTGCTACCCTGCGTCCATGGATTGGTTACACTCCACCGTTTCCCGGATTCCAGTAGTTGACGTCGTAGGGGAGGCTTAGTGCACACACCACATGTAGAGTGGATAAACCTTCTTTTGTTTTTGAGGTTATTCACCATAGGTGCACTCGGGTAGTTATGATTTATTTCTGCTTTCTTGTTTTATGCTGTATTTTATTTCCGCTGTATTACAAGCTCTGCCCGTTCTTAGGGTATGACTAGCTATGTACTTCAACTATATTATTATTAATGAAATGTTTTTTTTTTGTTATCCTGATTATTATTCTTTGAGTATATGCTTTACCTTGTGATCTATAATGATTGTTACGCGTGCTTTATATTTCTGTTATTCGACTAGTTAGGTTCGCGGCTCTCACTTTGCTTTATGTTTTCAAAAAAAAATTTACCCATAATTTCCGCTAAGTATTTTAATAAAATGATGAGACTAAGAAGTAATAACCTAATGTATTCTAGAAAGTTGGGTTAAATATTAGGGTGTTACAATTTCGGCCTTGAGTGGTTTGAGTAGTTTCAAATATTAAAATCTATGTTTCATAATTTTTCTAAGTTCATATGAGCTTAAGAGATGTTTTGAACAAAGTTTTATGATTTTAAAACCTTTATGATTCATTCAAAAATAGCTACTGCCTTGGGAAGCATTTTGATGATTTTAATGAGATAAAAATGTTTACTAATGAGTTTTGAAAGTTTTAAAAAGGTTCCAAGAGAAACTAGTAATTTATGTGTCTTGAAAATCAAGTTTCATGTCTTGTTTATTGGAGATGATTTCGGTTCTGCCTTGCTTGCCACACTCACTGTTTTATGCTGTTTTAATGATGTTAATATGAGCATGTTCATGTATAATTGATGCAAAAATTAATATGTGAAAGCTAAGAGAAGTTAGTAACTAGAAAAGAATTAATTTGAGACTTTTAGATCCCTTGCTAATGAATTTTTGTGGATTCTGTCCAGCAAGGTTTAGAATTGAAAATCATGGTTCATAATTAGTATAAATGTGTAGGACTTGCTTATAATTGGTTTAGGACTTGATCTTGATACCTTAGGAGCAAACCGAACTTAGAAAGGGTCAATGTTGTGACTCCTAGGTACCCGTAAAGTAAGAATTATAGATTCTGCCTTCTTGAGGTTTAGAAATACTTATGATCATAGAATTGAGTGAGGAATACTTAGATATGAGCCTATAGGTACCCGAGAGCTTATGTTTTGATCTGATACAACTTAGAATTTGAGTTAAAGGACCTTAAGGGTCAATACATAAGACACTAAGAATCCATTAATGCTTTGATGTTTATCTATGAAAGTATGATGTTGTGATGCATGAGCTATGATGAAATGAATTATTGAGAAGTGAAGTTTATTATAAGCATGAGAATTGAATGAGAAATATGTTTGTGTTACGAGCTTGTGGCATAAGGACGGTTTGAAGGAAATTCGGTTTACAGTCGTTATGCTGTCGAATTTCCATCAAACCTAAAGGATTTGAGAATGTTTTTGAAGTATGATATGAGATTGAAAACCCTGGGTGGCACTGGTTTGGCCGAGCACCCCCAGGAGATTTTTATGTGACAAAGTACTGAGACGCACTTTCATGGGTGACACCGGTTCAGACGAGCACCCCTAGGGGAGACAAATCCGTGAGGGTATTAGTAGATGTAGCCTACCAAAGCGGACAAATTGCTGTGGCTTGATGCCCACAAAGCGTTTCAAAGAGGGTATATCCTAAGAGAGGTGATCCCTAGCCCCCTAGCCCGTACTCTTAAGTAGTCGGGATTATTATTTTTATTATTTGCTTCTTCAGATAATAAGCAAGAGCTAGTAACGACTAGCTGAGGTATGAGCTCATAGCCTAGATTTTTAGGGTGGTCTTTAATTGCAAAAGTACCATGATTGATGTCACACAAGTTGAGGAAAGTTCCACTTGAAAGTTACTGCCCTTTATGCCACATGGATGATTCTTGATGTTATGAGTTATCTGATTTATATGCTTAAGTATTGCCATGCATTCATGCCTTAATATGTTGCATCCACGACATTAAGATGCATGTTAAAAGGAATGAACCTTGGATAATTAGTTTTATAAACCTTAACAATGAGTTTTATATGCATGCACACCTTTTATAAATAAACCCAAGGTTCATGAGGATGTGAACGATGTAACCCTAGATAGAAGGTTCCTACTGAGATTCTTTAGTAAGATTCTCACTCTTTTTTCTCCTTTCTCTTTCTTCCATCACATCTTCAGAGCTCGATAGCGACGTTCGTGGTCTTCATCGACACTCCGACGTGGAAGGTGCATTTTGATCCGGATCACGGATCCTATCATTTTGAGGGACAGTGCACAATACGAGTCTTCATGTTTGTTGGACGTCCCTTCGCACACCCTGTACAGAGTTATCGCTTCTCCCTGATGTCACCCTATGACAATGCTATGGTTTTTGAGCACGCCGGGACACACAACGAGAGGATTCTTTGGACGTATACCAGAGGATTGACGCCTCGAGACTTCCAGGACTACGTACCCTAGTCTCCTAGTTCGGAGGACGACCCTTCTAAGGACCCACCGATACATATGTACAGCGAGAGCTTCACTCCCACTCCTCAGTTCGTGCGAGGCGAGAGCGAGGAGACCGTCATGCAGCCGAGACTGGCTAGGCAAGCCGAGAGGTGCCCCTACCGAGGAGCTCATGCTTAGTCAGTGCGTTTGCCTACTCCTAACGTGCTGCATCCCTGGATCGGTTATATTCCGCCTTACCCCGGGTTCCAGTAGTTGACATCGTAGGGGAGGTTCAGTGCACACACTCAAACCTTCTTTTGTCTTGAGGTCATCCACCAAGGTGCACTCGGGTAGTCACGGTTTATCTATGCTTTCCTTGCTTTTGTATTTCTATTGTATTTTCATTTTCTTATGTATTGCAAGCTCATTCCTATTCATTGTTATATGCTTTGCCCACTGTGTTCTTCCTGCCTGTTATTTGTGCTTTATATTTCCGTCCCACATTAGATAAGAACGCGGCTCTCACTTTGGTTTTATGTTTTCAAAAAAAAATTTACCTGTAATGTTCGCTAAGTATTTTATTAAAAGGACGAGACTAAGAGGTAATAACCTAATGATTAACCTAATGTGTTCTAGAGAGTTGGGTTTAAAAATTAGGGTGTTACAAGGTAACCTTTGCTACCTACATGATGGAAGGGGATGCCGACTTCTGGTGGTCTGGCACCCGAAGGTTACTAGAGGCATCCAACACTACAATTGATTAGGAACTATTCAAGACGTACTTTTACAAGAAGTACTTCCCCGAGTCTGTTAGAAATGCCAAGGACATAGAGTTCAAGCAGCTGGTCCAAGAAGGAATGAACGTTGCGCAGTACACTGCAAGATTTGAAGAACTGATCAAATTCTCACAGGTTTTTCAAGGAAACCCCAATAAGATCTAGAAGTGTGTGAAGTATGAGGCCGGGTTAAAGGCGGAGCTCAACATTGTTGTGGCGCACATGGAGATTAGGGACTTCCCTACCATAGTCAACAAGTGCCGTATCATCGAGGAGGGTCACAAGAAGCTGAACATGACAAGGACAGAAAACTCGGCCAGGAGGTTGGCACCACAAGCTCTCCGTTTCAAACCACAATCCAAGTTGCAATATAGACCACAAGCTAGGCCGCAGCCCCGGCCACAATTCAGACCCCAAGGCCCCAAGAACAATGTCCATCATTGAAGGTCAAGTGGATTTAAGGGAAAGGCACCCAGAAAACCTTAGTTGCACCTCCCAGGCCTACACTTGCTGCCGTATGTCTCAAGTGTGGGAAGCTGCGTGGAGATCAACCTTGTTTGGTGTAACACCCTAATTTTTATTCAGAAAATAATTGACCCTTTAGTAATAAGAATATCAAAATTCTCATATACATAGAAATGATAAGAACAATGTAACAAACGTAAAAAAAAATAATAATAAATAGTGTTTTGTGTAACACCCTCCTAACTACCATATATTAGTCGAGTGTCTATACAGTAATTAGAATAGTGTTACTCGTGTTCTATACTTCATATTAGTCTAGAGAAATGAAAAGATAATAATAAAATGAGCTCATGGATTGCACCAACTTATAGATTTATATATATATATATATATATATATATATATATATATATATATATACATCATAAACAGGTTAGCATCGTACATAGCACCCTAGACCATAAACTGGTCGACTACTGAACTATGTAGGGACTCAGTACAAAAACAACATCTTAAGTGTCTATTCTGACCTGCTCAAATCTCAAAGCCCAACAAAATCATATATGCACATAAATGGACTTAAATCATCTAACAGTAATCAGTCAGCAGGCTGGTAAGGTCCTAGCACTATGCTACCCTATATACAAGTCATGAGTCCCTATAGATCTCGTGTCTGCCTAAAGGAACCCGTTGGCCATCGGTACGATGGCCTCTCCTCCGCTAGGGGCGTGAGGACCCTACGGTGGAGTGCAGTCGGAAGGGCGAGGATGAGGATGGAGCATTTGCTGGAGGGGGTGCTGGTGGTGCTACTGGGATATCAAATACAACTGGGTGCGCCATGTGGAGAGGCACACCATCGTAGGGAAAAGCTGGATCAAAATCAGCGGTGAAGACAGATGCACTGAAAGAACGGTCAAAGAACACGTATGCATGGATTTGAGGGTAAGCTGCTGCATAAAGAAAGTCAAGCACTGGGTCGTAATGCCACACCCATTGTGGCAAATCAAGGAAGAACACTATTGATGGCATCTGCTGGATCTGAATACAATATACAATACATACAGACATAGGGATGAGAATATTATAAAATTCTCAATAGGGTACTCTCTCACATGTGAATAGAATAAAATTAGTAAATTCATCTATATACAAATTGTCATGCTAGATCACATCTATCAATATTTATATACATGAGTCAAAGAGAATTAAATGCAAAATAGTGGTAATCATATGTGTTGCTCTTATGTCTTATGGAATTCAACTCAAGGAGTTGTTTCTTTTTATTAACATAGGGAAGGCTTAATTTCACATAAGATAACATCTGTAGTGAATAACTCCACAGAGGACCATAGACTGCTAGGACATGAGCTCATTCTTTTTCGCAATCATCGGACTTCATTTTCTTCTATTTCCGAATCACGCACAGTTCTATCTCCTAGTCGATACATCTACCAACTCATAAAATCTCCTGGGAATTTCTTATTTTTGCCTTCCCACTTATCTCACATAAGCCTTGTTTCTATTTTCCCCATATGTTAAAACATGTGTCATTAAATTTTCCATATCCTCTTTTGTCATATAAATGCATCATATACTTTTATTTTTCAAAGGCTTGCTCACATCACACATAGGCATTTAGGTACACTGGAGTCTCATTTATGTTTTATAAGTATCTCTTTAAAAACCATTAGCATGCATTCATATACTATATATGTGGACTAAATGCCATGTTGATGACAATTTAAGACATCCTCTCATTTCCAGCATACTGGCAGATTTGCCACTCTAGTAACAATATTTACGTTCCATACCAAATGGCCAATTAAACAGCCACAAAAATTCTCCATGACATCTCAATATGTCTAGTATTCCCTGTAAAAATTTCATAGCAAACAAAGCCCTTTAACCATGTTAAATAAATTTTACAAGTTTAGTGGTCAGAGACCACCTTTTCACAGCTCAGACCAGAGTTCTCTTAATTTTTAAATTTATCAAAAAATGAAATAAACGCAAAATAAAAATCAAGGTTGAATTTCAAGATTTTTGAAACATTTTGTAAAAATTTCAAAGGATAATTCCTTCATTTGCTATGGTCACAAAATTATACAAATTTACAGCTTCAGTTCCCACAATCCAGACAGCAAGGTTACCTTTTCGGTTTCTGATTTTTTTGAGGCTTTAAAACTTAAAGTTAGTGCTCAATAATTTTCGTGTAAGTATTCCAAGATGTTATGTCCAACATATAATTTTTCCAGACCATCATCATAAACACAAATATGTATAAATATTCATGAGATATTACTGTCTTCAGCAAAACCGAAAATCCAGCAATCTAACTAAACTTTCATTTGATAAAATGATTACTCTAACTCATCCAAACCCCCCACCAAAATTTATACATCAACAACCATATATCATTAACTAAAACAACCAAAAATTTCGAGCATAACAGTTCGGAAATGAGAAATAGAAATTTGGCAAGGAAAGGCTCAATAAAACCCTACTCTTGAAAGCTAATGTCCCGTTGTCTCTTGTACACTTCAAGATAGATATTCTCCACCCCAAGGCTCTTGAAACACACTCAAATCTTCCTCTAATCAGAGATAAGTGATGTAATAAGGTGAGGTTTTTGGAGGATCTAATCGGTTATATTTGTAGAGGTTGAAGTGTAGAATAAGTTTGCTTAAGGAGGTTTTTGATTTTAACAAGGTTTGGGCTAGGATTTTTGAGGTTGAAATCAAGGGTTTGTGAGAAAGGAAATGGAGTTTTCTGGTTCCTCCTTGCTGCTGCCGAGAATGGAGATGAAACTTATGAGGTTAGGTGTGTCATATTTATCATATAAAGTGTGATTTCATTGGTTGGAAATAAAGCTTGAAATTTTTCATTAAAGGAATTTTATATCAATGGCTAGGATTTGATCTTTCATTCCAAGATAGAATCCTAGCCATTCATTGGTATTCAAATGGATAAACTTCATTATTAGTAGATATTAATTAGCTTTCGGTGTTAAAAATCGCACACCGAAATTTTATCGAACGGGTAAAACAGTGTACCTGGGAAATCAATCATTGCCCGAAAATTAATTCTAAGTATAAAATTTTTATTCCCACCTATTTCTAACCTTAATCCTATAACTTCCAAATTTCGGGCACCTTCGGGTCCCAAATCTAGGGTTTCGGCTATCCCGGAGGACCTGCGGGGCCCACAAGTTACTATTTACATTTTTTTTTTTAGAGATCCGTTGAGTTGTTCTGATCATTTCTATGTATATCAGAATTTTGAGATTCTCATTAATAAAGCCTCAATTATTTTCTGAAAATAAAATTTTAGGGTGTTACATTTTGCAGGCCCCGTAGGCCTGCCGAGATAGCCGAAACCCTAGAACTAAGCCTCGAAGATGTCCAAAATTGAGAGATTATTGTTAGATATAGGTAGGAATAAAAATTTTATACTAAGAATTAATTTTCAGGCAATAGTTGATTACCCGAGTACACTGTTTGACCCGTTTGATGAAATTTTGGTGTGCGATTTTTAACACCGAAAGTTAGTTAATATCTACTAATAATGAAGTTTATCCGGCTAGGATTTCATCTTGGAATGAAAGATCAAATCCTAGCCATTGATATAAAATTCTTGTAATGAAAAATTCAAGTTTTATTTCTAACCAATGAAATCACACTTTATATGATAAACATAACACACCTAACCTCATAATTTTCATCATCCATTCTCAGCCAGCAACAAGGAAGAACTAGAAACTCCATTTTCTTTCTCACAAAACCTTGATTTAAACCTAAAAATCCTATACCAAACCTTATTAAAATGAAAAACATCCTTAAATCAACTTGTTCTACACTTCAATCTTTACAAATATAACCGATTAGATTCTCCAAAAACCTCACCTTATTACATCACTCATCTCTGATTAGAGGAGGATTTGAGTGTGTTTCAAGAGCTTTGGGGTGGAGTACATCTATCTTGAAGTATACAAGAGACAAAGAGACATTAGCTTCCAAGAGTAGAGTTTTATTGAGCCTTTCCTTGCCAAATTTATATTTCTCATTTCTGACTTGTTATGCCCGAAATTTTTTATTGTTTTGGTTAATGATATATGGTTGTTGATGTATAAACTTTGGTGGAGGGTTTGGATGAGGTTAGAGTGCTGGATTTTCGATTTTGCTGAAGATAGTAAAATCTCATGAACTTTTAGACATATTTGTGGTTATGATCATGGTTTGGAAAAATTATATGTTGAACCTAACATCTAACTATCTTCACGAATTTTCTTGAGCAATGGTTTCAAGAAATACTACTTTAAAAAAATTAGAGACTGAAATTATGTTCATGCTGCCTAGATTTCTAAAACTGAAGCAGTAAAATTGTATGATATTATTATCATTGTAGCTGATCGATTTTTTCTTCCAAATTTTTCTAGGGAGTTAATGACATCTTGAACTATAACTGTAATTTTTATTTTGACTCAATTCCATCATTTGCTAAATTTTAAAATTGTTAGAACCTTGTCCTAGGTTGTGAAAAAGTGTTCTCTAACCACCAAACTTGTAAAATTTAGTGACATGATTATAGAATTCCGACTGTCATGAAAATTTTACAGAGTCTTTTAGACATATGAAGGTGTCACAGGGAATTTTTATGGCTCTTGAATTGGTTATTTGATATGGAAACTAATTATGAATTCTAGGGTGATAAATCTGCCTAGTTGCTGGAAATGATAAACATATCTTAAACTAATGATAGAATAGCATTGAATTAAAGCATATATCATATGAATGCATACTAATTGTTCTAAAGTAATGTTGAGGAGATATGGATGAGAATCCGACATAATAATATGCCTATATGTGATATAAGTAGGCCTTTGAAAAGATAGTTACATCATATGGATATTATGATGATAAAAGAGAATATGTGAAGTGTCACAGTGCATGTTTTAACATATGGGAAAAAAAGAGACAAAGCTTAGCTGGGTTAGAGGGGGAAGGTAAAAATAAGAACTTCCTAGGAAATGTTATAAGTCGGTAGACATATCGGCTAGAAAATAGAATTGTGTGTGATTCAAAAATAGAAAAAAATGAAGCGCGATTATCACAAATATGAATGAGCTCATGTCCTAGTAGTCTATGGTCCTTTGTGGAGTTATCCATTATAGATATTACTTGATGTAAAACTAAGCCTTCCCTATGTTAATAAAAAGAAACAACTGCACTAAGTTGAATTCCATGCGATATAAGAGAAACATATACGATTACTACCGGTTTGCATTTAATTTTCCTCGACTCATGTATGTAACGCCCCGATTTTTCTGCTAGAGTGAAAATGACCAAAATGCCCCTGAGGTCATTTTCAGCCCGGAATTCGAGAAAAGCCGGTTCGGCAGTACTCGAAGGGCAAACTCAATGTTGGAAGGGGATTAGATAACCTGTGTACCTTCCCGGGATCGAAAATCTCGTTTTTCGAGTTTTCGGGTCAAAATGACCAAAACGCCCCTGTGGTGTTTTACCCGTTTGCAAGTGCCAGATGAACCCGAAACTTCTCTAGATGGTTTTAAAAGGCGTTTTTATGTATTCTATGACCTCAGTTTTAATTTTAGAAGTCCCGGGCAAAATTAGTGCAAAATTACGGTTTTGCCCCTAGTTTCGTGTTTTTATGCTTAATCGCGTGATTAAGCAAACCTAAGCAATATTAGGCTCTAATCGAAGGTTAATTAATTTCCTTAATTAATCTTGAGTCAAAATAATTTATTAAAGTTGATTAGAACCAAAAAGTGCTTAATTACAACCTAAAATCATATTTTAATTTCAAGACACCTAGTCATAGAATCTTAAATAGTGTTTTCTCTTTCCAATTCCTTAAATCATGGAATTGTGTTACACATTATTTATTCACAAATGAGTTTTAAATTCTTTAATGATGTATGAGCACTCCTAAACTTGTCATAAACT
Organism: Dalbergia cultrata; assembly: GCA_031216105.1. NCBI lineage: Eukaryota > Viridiplantae > Streptophyta > Magnoliopsida > Fabales > Fabaceae > Dalbergia > Dalbergia cultrata. The sequence goes on from CM062345.1 coordinate 28,321,374, forward strand.
CCCTAAATCACATTCTTAGTTACATAAACTTAAGCTTAATTGTTCCTAACCTTGCACCTAAGCCAATACACATCTAAACCTACCATTAACACCCAATTAAATGGTCAAAACTCACCCCCACTCTGCTGTCCAGCCCTGGCCGAAGCCTCACCCTCCTCATATGCATCACATGTTCAATTTTTCAACACTCCAAGGCCATACCTCAAGTCACATACACTATACCTTGTCATAACTTTCAATCAAGCTTGAATTTCCACATGAATAAATAATTAAAACAACCCATTTTTCCCATTTATTTGCGGCTGGAAAAGTTCCAGCCATGTCAAGTTTCTAGAAGCCTAATTTCATAAAAATTTGATAGGAAATTAACTCACATCAAGCCATACTTTGTAGCATAGCTTCCATACTTCAAACCATGCTTGAATGACCTTGTGTAAGAGATATTTTCCTCTCCCTTTTCCCTCCAATACCACACGGCCAGCCCCCTCCCCTCACTCCTCCATGGTTTTGTTTTCTATAAATAGGATGCTTGTGATAGCCTTGTTGCACCTTGAAGCATTTGCTAAGTTTAGAGTTTTAGAGTTGTCTTGCTAGTTCTTTCTTTTTCTCTCAAAGTTTCAACAGTCTTCTTCCTTTCTTTTCATCTTTATCTTCTTCATCTCTTCATCTCATCATCATCTCTCAACCATCAAACACCACCCCAAAGCCTTGAACCATCATCAAACCTCTCAAACACCATACCTCAAACACAACTTCACCCAAAACACATTTCCTTTCTTTCCTTCCTCTTTGGGCGAATCATCACCACCATCCTAGGAGGTGTTGCTCATCTCATTTCCATCTTCAAGTCTAAGCTTTTACCTTCATCACAAGGTAGGAATTTGTTTTCAAACTTTGTTTTGCTCAAGAAAGTGTTTTTCTCTAGTTTCCTCTTGGATTCTTTTTGAACTTTCCTTTATTTTTCCTTTCTTTTCATTTTGGCCATGAAGCCTTGATTTTGAGCATGATAGCTTGATGATGAGAGTTTCTAGATGATGACATTGTGTTCATCTCAAAGAAACCTCTAAAGCTTGAGTTTTCCTTTTCTTATGACTTCATCTATATGATATCTAACTCACATGGTTTTTCAACTTAAGAAAATTAATCTAAGGATTTCTAAAAGCCCAAGCCTACCCTTGTCAACCTTAAAGTTGGCCGGCACATTCTAGAGATTTTTCTCTAGATAGGGGTTTTGGGTATTTAATAAAGAACTTGACGTAGTTTCACTTTCTTTCTCTTTTATATGACTTTCAGTTTTTGTGTTGTGATCTTTGAGATATTGTATTGGGTTGTTATCTTGTTAAAGTCTTGAGTGAGCTCTAGTTAATCATAAAATGAACCTTGCATCATGTTTACTTTATGCTTTGCATATCATGTTTACTTCCTTGCTATCACTTAATACCAAGATAATGAATGAACTTGCATTATCATGTTTATATTTCAAGCTATGCATTATCATGTTTATATTTCAAGTTCTCACTTAATACCAAGATAATAATGAGTTGCATTCATATTTACTTTGTGCTATCACTTTACTTTCTAATGGAACCTAAAATAAGTGCATAAGCATGTTTATTTTTATGTCATCACCTAAATGAACCTTGTAACACCCTCCAACTACCATGTATTACTCGAGCATTAACATTGTAATTAGAAGAGTATCACTTCCTTTCTATAATATCCACTAGTCAAATGAAATGAAATAAGATAAATCAAACTCTAGAGTTATAAAGAAAACTACTATAAAATGTACATATATTATTACTTTACATACCGATTTCTTTAATACATACCATACTTGAAGTTAAGTCACTTCGCTTATAATACAACACAGGAACTACTATCAAAAGATCTACCAAGCTTGCTCAAATATCAAGGTCCAACAAAATATTAAACACACAGAAATGGACCTAAGACATCTAACACTAATTAGTCTACACGCTGGTAAGTTCCTGGCACTATACTACACTACATACAAGTCAAAAGCCCACGTAAGTCTCATGTCCTCCTACGCAAAACCATTGGCCATCGGTATGATGGCCTCTCCTCAGCCAGAGGCATCTGCAGAGTCTGAGCACAATACAACATATACACAAATAGGGGTGAGAATATTATAAAATTCTCAGTAGGGTAACCCCTTACATACAGATGTAATATAAACAGTAAATGCATTTATAATAATAAAGAAAAGCATCATGTTAGATCACATATATCAATATTAGCATACATGAGTCAAAGAAAATTATATGCAAAATGGTATTAATCATAAGTGTTTCTCTTATATCACATAGAATTCAACTTAGTGTAGTAGTTCTTTTTATTAACATAGGGAAGGCTTAGATTCACATCTAACATATGTAGTGGATAACTCCTCAGAGGACCATAGACTGCTAGGACATGAGCTCATTCCTATTCGTGATCATCAGACTTCATTTTTTTCCATTTCTGAATCACACACAGTTCTATTTCCTAGTCGATAAATCTACCGACTCATAAAATTTCTTGGAAAGTTCTTATTTTTGCCTTCCCTCTCTATCACACATAAGCCTTGTTTCTATTTTCCCCGTATGTTAAAACATGCACCATTAAATTTCACATATTCTCTTTTGTCATACAACCATGTCATGGACCTTTCTATTTCAAAGTCAGGTTTATATCCCAGATATAGGCATTCAGTATCATTGGAGTCTCATTCATACTTTATAAACAAGCCTTTCAAACAATTAACATACATTCATATGATATAAACTTGGATTAAATAGATTTCTATCATTAACTTAATACATCTTCACCATTCCAGCTTCTTGACAGATTTACCATTATGGTGACAACATTTAATTCACATATCCAATGGGCAATTCACTGGCCATAAAAATTGTCTATGACACCTCAATGTGTCTAAAAGTCCCTGTAAAAATTTCATAGCAAACAGAATACTAGAACCATGTCAAATAAATTCTACAATTTTAGTGGTCAGAGGCCACTTTTCACAGCTCAGAATAGGATTCACACAATTTTTAAATTTAGCAAATGATAGAAACAACTTAAAATAAAAATCACAGTTATACTTAAAGATGTCTACAAAACTCTGTAAAACTTTCAAAAGGATAACTCCATCATTTGCTATGAATAAAAATTTATACAAATTCACAGCTCCAGTACCAAGATTTCAGCCAGCATAGATATACTCTTGGTTCTTGATTTTTCTCAGGCAGTAAAACTCTTTATTATGCACCACGAAAATTATCAGAGTTTCCTTACGATGTTAGCTTCAACATATAATTTTTATAGCTCATAAAAACGACTAGAATTGAACCAGAAAATTCATGAACAAATCTTGTCCTGCTGAAATCCGAAAATTCAGCAGCCTAGCCAAAACTTATTTTGACAAAAATCATTATTTAACCTCATCCAAACACTCCACCAAAATTAACACATCAATATCAATATATTATCATCAAATATAACCATAAATTTCGGAATAAAACCAAAAAATTTTTACAGAATAATTTGGAAAAAAAAGGCCAAAGAAAACCCTACACTTTGAAGCTTTCAAGATCTTGGCTCCAAGATTGATTCCCTTCACTTCCAAGCCTTCAAATCCACACCAAACCCTTCCTTGAACAGCTGATAATGGGCTCTTAAGGTATCAAAAGTTGATGGATTCAAATTCTAATCGGTTAGTTTGGTAGATATTGAGGAGTGGAACAAGTTTTGTGAAGGAAGATTTTGGTTTTGACAAGTTTAGGCTTATGATTTTGAGGTTGGAAATCAAGTTCTCAAGGTTTTTGTGGAGACAACAATGGAGTTTCTGCACTTATGATTGCTGGCCGAGAATGAAGATGATAATTATGAGGATTTTGATTTTATTTATATTAAGATAATGTATATAATTTAGCAATTATGAATTATCTTCTTTGAAATTTTGTAGCATTCTCATTGGCTCTTGAAAAAGGAAAGGATATGTATTGCTCTAGACCATACACTTGTCACCCTAGGTGGCAAGCTTGCACTGGTAGCTTCATCCGGTATAAAAACTACACACCGTAATTTTACTAAACGGGTAAAACAGTGTACCCTGGTAATCCACTATTGCTTGAAAATTAATTCTAAGTATAAAATATTTATTCCTACCTATTTCTAACCTTAATCCTATAATTTCAAAATTTCGGGCACCTTCAGGTCTTGAATCTAAGGTTTCAGCTGTTCCGGTGGGTCTACGGGGCCTGTAAAATACTATTCACGTTTTTTTTTTTTTTTTTTTTTTTTTTTTTTTTTTTTTTTACGTTCGTTACATTGTTCTCATCATTTTTGTGTACACCAAAATTTGATATTCTTACTACTAAAGCCTCAGTTATTTTCTGAAAAAAATTAGGATGTTACAAACCTAGAGCTCAAAGACTTGCCCATTGTTGTCTCAACAAAGGTCTAACAATATGTATTTTTCCATGGTTCATATTTCGGCCCCAAGGGGGTCTTGAAGTTTCTAAGTATTTGAGACTATTTTTTATAATTTTTCCAAGCTTATATGAGTTTAAGGAATGCATAGAACTATGTTTTATGAATTGAGGACCTCTTGAGATAAAAATAAAGTGATCACTGCCCTCTTAAATATTCTTATGACTTTAGATGTTAAAATTGTTTATAAATGAGTTTTGAAAGTTTAAAAAGAGTTCCAAGAGAAACTAGTATTTTATGTGCTTTAGAAATTATGTTTTATGCCTATTATGGATAAGTATATTTTCGGTTCTTCCTTGCTTATTACTGCCACTATATGTGTTGTTCTAATGATGATAATGTGCCTATGTTTGAGTAAAAATAATGTTAAGACTCATATGTGAAAGATAGGATAAGTTAGGAACTAGAAAAGAATTAATTTGAGAATTCTAGATCCTTTAATTATGTAATTTTCTGGATTCTGTCCAGCAAGGTTTAGATTTAATAATCATGGTTTTAAATTAGTTCAAATATGTAGGAATGACTCATAATGGGTTTAGGACTTAATCTTGAAGCCTTAGGAGCAAACTAAACTTAGAAAGGGTCATTGTTGTGACTTCTAGGTACCCATAAAATTAGGATTTCAAATTCTGCATCCTTGAGGTTTAGAGATGTTCTTGACCATAGTGTGAGATGAGAAATACTTAGTTATAACCTCATAGGTTCCCAAGAGACTAGGTTTTGATGATCAATAACTTAGAATTTTTGAAATTATGACTATAGAAGCTCAAATTAATTTTTATATAATTTTTAGGGTATTAAATTACGTATGTAATACCCGGGGACGAGGGCGAAGAGTGATCGCCGGTGCAATAGAAGAAGGCATGGATAAAGAGCGGCTCCTCACAAGGCCCTCTAAGTGGAAGGGTACATGAATGAATCGATTACACGCCCGAATGAGAGGGATCCTAAGATTGTATATGTATAGAACTAAATAATTGAGGAGGGCTTATATGAATTGATTTGTACTACCTATACCAACAAGATGCATCTTCTTTTCGGTAGCCCAAATTGAAAGAACTCCATAGTTAAGCATGCTTGACTTGGAGCAATTTTGGGATGGGTGACCTACTGGGAAGTTTTCCTAGGAAGCGTGTGAGTGAGAACAAAACATGCTGAAAAGACCCGTGTTGGTTTGTGGGGACAGCAGTCAATCCATAAAGCAGCATGAGATGTTATAAATGGTATCAGAGCCTACACCTCTCCCAATATGGTGTGGTTTGGGGACGAACCATGTAACGCCCCAATTTTCTGTCTAAGTGAAAATGACCAAAATGCCCCTGAGATCATTTTCGGCCCGGAATCGAGGAAAGCCGGTCTGGTAATCCTCAAAGGGCTAACTCAATGTTTGAAGGGATTAGTTGACTTATGAATCTTTTTGGGAGCAAAAAGCTCATTTTCTGAAGTTTTGGGTCAAAATGACCAAAATACCCCTGTCGTGTTTGACATGGGTACAAGTGCCGGATGAGCCCGAAACTTCTCTAGATAGTTTTAAAAGGTGTTTTTATGTATTCTGTGACCTCAATTTTAGTCTCGGTGGTCCCGAGCAGTTTTTGTGCAAAATTATAATTTTGCCCCTAAGCATTGTGTTTTTGAGCTTAATCGCATAATTAAGGAAACCTAAGCAATATTAGGCTCTATGAAGATTAATTAATTCCCATAATTAATATAGAGTTAAAATAGTTTATTAGAACCTAAGATTGCTTAATTTAAACTCAAATCTTATTTTAAATTCAAGATTCCTAGTCATGGAATCTTGAGTAGTGTTTTCTTTCTTCTATTCCTTAAATCATGGAATTGTGTTCACAATTGTTTATTCATAAAATGAGTTTAAATTCCTCTAATTATGTATGAGCACTCCTTAACCATGTCATAAAATTCCTAATTACATTCCTAGTTACCTAAACACTTGCTTAGTGACTTCTAACCTCAAACCTAACATAATACACACCTAAACACATGATTAGCACACAATTAAACAAAAGAAACCTTTCTCCTCTCTTCTAGAAGTCCACGGCCACAGCCCCCCTCTATGCCTCAAATATTTGAAATTCAAATGCATTTTCAAGTCCACACCAAGCCATGCTTAGACCATACTTTGCACTATGCTTGTCATACCTTCAACCATGCTTTGAATGATAATGTGTAAGAGATATTTTCTCTCCTCCCATGCCCCCAAAAGCTATGGCCAACCCCTCCCCTTGTGCACCTTCATTGTTTTGTTTTCTATAAATAGGTGCCTTAGATGAACTTATGTCATTTTTTATCATTTAGCAAGTTTGAGCATTCTTAGCATTCTTGTGAGTTCTCTCCTTTTTCTCTCAAGTTTCAAGAAGCTTTCTTTCCTCTTCATCTTCTTCATCTCCTCTTTGCATCATCACTTCACAACCTTAAACCACCACCTTGAATCATCCTCTAAACACTCAAACACTCATCCTTAAACACAAGCTCACCAAGAACACTTGTCTTTTCCTTTCCTTTCCCTTTGGCTGAACACATCATCACCACTCTAGGAGGAGTTGTTCTTCTCATTTTCATCTTCAAGACCAAGCTTTCATCTTCAAACTTGGTAGGGAGTTGCTCTCAAGTTTTGTTTTACTCAAAAATGTTATTTTCTTGAAGTTTCTCTTGGATTCTTTTTAGCTTTTCCTTGCTTTTTCCTTTTCTCTTCATTTCGGCTTCAAGGCCTTATTTTGATCATGATAGCTTGATGATGAGTGTCTCTAGAGGATAACTTTGTGTTCATCTCAAAGAGACCTCTAGAGCTTGAGTTTTTCCTTTCCTTGAACTTTATATATGTTACTTAGCTCACATGGTTTTTAACTTAAGAAAAATTAATCATAAGGTTTCAATAAACTGAAGGCCTACCTTGTCAACCTTAAAGTTGGCTGGCACGTTCTAGAGGTTACTCTAGATAGGGGTCTTGAGTACATAATAAAGAACTTGGTGTATATTTCCTTCTCTTGTGATTTCGGTTCCTTGCTTTCCTCTCCTTTATGATTTCAGTTTTTGGTTCTTATTTCCTTGTGGTTTTATTGTCCTTTAAGTTCATTTCCTTGAAGCTTGATGTTGATTTTTAAGAACCATTTAGTTTCTTTGAAAACTTGGTTCAAGAGCTCTAAAGCTTACTTTGTTTGGTTGAGATAAATGTTGGGTTGAGTTTATATCTCTCTAAAAGTCTTGCATGAGCTCTAAGTTGAGATAAAAGGAACTTGCATCCATATTTTTCTTTATGTCATCACTAAACTCTCAAGATTAAAGAATGAACTTGCATCCTCATATTTATGTTTATGTTCTCACTAAATCTCTAAGATAACAATGGACTTGCATAGCATATTTATTTTCATGCTCTCACTTTCTAATAAAGAGTAAAATAAAGTGCATTGCATGTTTATGTTTATGTCATCACTTAAGAAATTTAGAGCTCAAGGACTTGCCCATGGTTATCTCAAACAAAGTTGGAAATGAATGTGTTTTACTACTTTGATTTTCGGCCCTATGACGGTGTTGAATCTTAGAATAAAATTCACCTAGTCACAAGTGCTGAAACTTATGTTCCATGATTTTCCTAAGCTTTGATGATCTCAAGAAATGTTTTGAGCAAAGTTTTATGATTTAAATCCCTCTTGAGATTAATTTGAAATAGCTACTGTTCTTATGTGTCTTATGATGGTTTCAATGGAATAAAATGTTTCCTAAGGAGTTTTATAAGTTTTAAAAAGGTTCCAAGAGAAACTAGCAATTTATGTGTGTTAAAAATGAAATTTATGCACTATATGATGATGATGTCCACGGTTCTATTTGAGTGTTTTGCTCTCTATATGATGCTGTTTTAATGATGATAAAATGAGTATGTTCATGCACATTTGATGTTAGAATTAATTTGAGAAAGTTAAGACAAGTTAGTAACTAGAAAGGAACTAACATGAGACTTTTAAATCCCTTAGAAATGGAATTTTTTGCATTCTATCCAGCATGGATAAAAATTAGAATTAAGGGTTTATAATTAGTTTAAATGTATAGGAACTACTCATAATTGGGTTAGGAATTGATCTTGATACCTTAGGTGAAAACCTAACTTAGAAAGGGTCAAAGTTGTGACTCCTAGGTACCCGTAAAGTGTAAATCATGGATTCTGCACTAATGGATTTTAGATTAAGTTATGATCACAATAAATAGAAGAATAATTAGTTTTGATCCTATAGGTGCATAAAACATTAAGATTTGATGATTAGAGAATTAAGCTTCAAGTTTAAGATCTTAAGGGCCAAGCGTAAGACACCTTAGGTTCCTGGATGAGATAAGTTTATTTGTTCAAGTATGATGTGATGATATATGTGATGTGCTGAATATGTTAATGTGATTTCAAGTTGAGCATGATTAGAGAATTTGAATGAGGAAATGCTTATGTGCTATGAGTTACGTGGCATAAAGTTAGTTTGAAGGAAATTCGGTGTACAACCGTTATGCTGCCAAATTTCCATCAAATCTAAAAGGACTTGAGAATGTTTTTGAAGAACCATATGAGATTAAAACCCTGGGTGACATTGGTTCAGCTAAGCACCCCCAGGAAAGACAAATCCGTGAGGGTATGAGTAGATGCAGCCTACCAAAGTGGACAAATTGCCATGCACTAGATGCAAGTAAAGCGTTTCAAAGAAGGTATATCCTAAGAGAGGTGATCCTTAGCCCCCTAACCCGTACTATAGAAAAGTCGGGATTTTATTATGTTTTTTGCTTATCTAGATGATAGTTAAGGTATGAGCTCATAACCTAGATGATGTTTTATAGTGGCCTTATAATGCTAAAGCATGATGTGCTGAGTCACAAAGTTGAGGAAAGTTCCACTTGAAAGTTATATGCCACTTTATGCCACTTGTATGCTTCTTGATGTTATGATTTGTTGAGTTATTTGTTTAAGGTATTACCATGCATTCATGCTTTGATATATTGCATTCATGACATTAAGATGCATTCTAAAAGGAACGAACCTTGCATAATCTAGTTTTATAACCCTAAATAAGGAACACTATATGCATGCTCACCTTTTAATAATAAACCCAATGTTCCTGAGGATGTGAACGATGTAACCCTAGATAGGAGGTCCCGACTGAGTTTCTTTAGCAAGATTCTCACTCCCTTTTCTTTTTCTCTTCCTTCCCGTCACATCTTCAGAGCTCAATGGCGACCTTCATCTTGTTCATTGACATGCTGGTCAAGGAGGTGCATTATGACCCGAATCACCGCTCCTACCACTTTGAGGGTCGCGTGTTTTGTGTACATGGGACGACCTTTTGCCTATCTAGTGTCCAGTTACCGCTTCACTCCTACTGCTCCTTATGGCGATGATGACCTGATCTTCGAGTGCACCTGCCCCTGTGACGAGCAGACTCGTCATACTCTTTCATCCGCCTCCGCTGTACATGATTACCCCGGGTATGTTCCCCACTTGCAGCGATCGAATGCTGATCTATCCAAGGACTCCCCGACACACGTCTTTTCGGAGGGCTCTGCTCTTATGGTCCTAATGGACATTGGTGGCCGTAGCGAGGATACGGTGACTTAGTTGTGTCAAGTTCAGCGACCGGAGATGCGTCCACGCCGTGAAGGCAATACCCAACCCCCGTTCTGCTTGTTCACTTCCGAGGAGCTCACACAGTTTCCTGGGTACATACCTCTATCACCCGAGGGTTCTCGCGTGCTTGTAGACCTTATTGGAGGGCTATTCGAGTGCTCGAGCTGTCACGAGGATTTTCCCCTTTTGTAGTATCTTTTGATAGGGGTATTCTAGTTTAGCACTCACAGCTTTAGTAGGAGGATAATGTAGATGGCTTTTGCTCTTCGTCGTACCATGTATTTTACTGCTTTTGGACTTTCGTGTTATTTCCGTATATCGAAAGCTCAGCCTGATTCTATAAGGGTGTGACTTTATGTAACTTTAATTATGATATTAATGAAAGTATTTTCTTTGGTGTGTCATTGATTGTTTCATTTGCTATATGTTCTTTTACCTAGTGCCTATTTTGTATGATTTGCAATGAATGTTTAGTTCACAATTATGTCGAACGCGGCTTTCACTTTGCTTTATGTTTTCAAAAAAAACAAATTTTACCTGTATTTTCAGCTAAATATTTTAATAAAGGAACGAGACTAAGAAGTAATAACCTAATAATTAACTTAAATATGTTCTAGAGTATTGGGTTAAAAATTAGGATGCTACAAACTAAGCAGAAGCTGGTGGGCATGTAACGCCTAGGGACGAGGGCGATGAGTGATCGCCGGTGCAAAAGAAGAAGGCATAGACAAGGAGTGGCTCCTCACAAGGCCCTCTAAGTAGTGGGGTACATGAATAAACTGCTTATATACCTAAATGAGAAGGATCCCGAGACTGTATAGGTATGGGACTATACAGTTGAAGAGGGCTTATATGAATTGATTTGCACTACCTATACCAACAAGATGCATTTTCTTTTCAGTAGCCCAAACTGAAATAACTCGATAGTTAAGTGTGCTTGACTTGGAGCAATTTTGGGATGGTTCCCTCTTAGGAAGTTTTCCTAGTAAGCGTGTGAGTGAGGACAAAGCATGCTGAAAAGACCCGTGTTGATTTGTGGGGACAGTCGTAAATCCATAAAGCAGTAGGGGATATTACACCGGCCACTCCCCCCAAGTACACAATCATAATTTTAAATTTCAACCCATGATATATATAGCAAAATGTAAAGAAACCCTACACTTTACCACTAGCTTCTTTTTGTTCAAGTCTTGTGACCAAAAAAGCTTTCTTGTTTTCTCTCAACTCAAAGTTCTCCCCCACCACCATAAACCACCTTGAACCACTACACCACTACCTCAAACCACCTCTTAAATACACAACCTTTCCATCTCCAGGCTCAAACTCTCAAGAAAACTCATCCTTTCCTTTTCTTCCCTCTTGGCCGAAAACACAAAGCCACCTAAAGAAGATTTTATCTTCTCATTTTAACTCCAAGAACTAAGCTTTCTTCCTTCTTGCTAAAGACAACACCTTTGGTAGGGTTTTACTTGATGATCTTTTTCTTTTTCTTGCCTTTATTTTTTATTTTGTTGAGCTCAAGTGAATAATGATTTTTATCTTTAGTGTTCTTCTTATTTTTTGTGTGGTGATGATGGATGAGCTTGTATTTTGTGTTCTTTGCATATTTTCAGTTTTGAGCTTCTTGTTCTTTAATACTTTTGATTTTATGTTGGTTGGAAAATGTTAGATCTATGGCTTGATGATGAGAACCCTTGAAGGTGGTCTTGGTATCACCAAGCTTGGGGTCTCTAAAGCTCAAAGTTTTGTGCTTTTCCTTTTTCATTTCGGTTTGGTCTTTTCCTCTCTTTAAATTCTTTTTCGGTTTTGAAAAGTTCTGAACCATGGTTTAATGATGAGAGCTCTTGGTGATAATCTTGATATCATGATGTTTGAGGCCCCTAAAACCATAAGCTTGGTTCCTTATTTTGGTTTCATTTTCAGCCTCCTCTTTATTTCCTCTTGGATTTTTAGTTTTTGTTGTTGTGATGAGTATCTTGGATGGTGGTTGGACATCACCAATCTTGAGATCTCTAAAGCATAAAGTCATGATCTTTTGGTCTTTTCATTTTCGATTTGCACCTCCATTTTTCCTTTTCATTTTCAGTTTCAAAGAGAAACCTAGAAAGGAAATGTTTTTAGTTGTTTTCTACTCTTTGTTTCTTATTTTGAGCTTGATGGTGAGTCCAGGAGATAAGCTTCTTGGAACCATGGTGTGGATGGACTCTAAAGCTCACAAATGTTCAAGATCTATGAAGAGCAAGAAATTAATCTTGTAAGGTTTATGAGCTTTAAGTGAACAAGACATAAAATAAGTTTGCATTCATATTTACTTTATGCTATCACCTAAATCTCAAGATAAGAACAAGTTGCATAGCATATTTATGATTTGAGCCATCATGTTAAAGCTTGAAGATAAAAGAAGTGCATAGCATGTTTACTTTTAATGTCATCGCCTTAATCTTAAAGATAAGGAAATAAGTTGCATAGCATGTTTACTTTTATGCAAACACTTTAATCTTGAAGATAAAAATGGGTTGCATAGCATATTTATTTTTGAGCTATCACCTTTAAATCTTGAAGATAAAATATGATGCATAGCATGTTTATTTCCAAGTTGTCACCTAAAAGATCTTAAAGCTCATAAACTTGTCCTTGGACCTAGAATGAAATTTTAAATCATGGCTACACCCAATGCATGAGCATTTGGCCATGACAAAGAAAATGAGGTTTGAGATGAGTTTTATTTGGTTTTATGGCTCAACCTGCATGTCATTCTTAAAAGTTGTCTTCGAAACCTTGCTATAAAGTAAAGTAAAACATGATTTTATGTGGCTATGGAAACATAAATTCTTGGCTACTGCCTTAATGTTCCCTTTTCTGTATGATGCTGTTTGGATAAGTTAGAGGATGTAAAAATTTGTAATAAATGTTGTGAAAATTGTTTTTGGCAATCTAGAACAAACTAGTAACAAGAACGGGTCAAAGAAATAATTTTCGGAGACTTTTGGAAATGGAGTTTTGCTAACCGCCTCACTTAATTAAGTTCTGGAAAATTATTGATTAGAATGTTTTAATGATGTAAAACCACTAATAATTGGTGCGAGGGTTCAATTCTTTGATTTTAAGAAAAACTATAAACTTGAAAGAACCGAAAAATGTGCTTTTGAAACTTTTAAAATTGAGATTTTGTACTCACTGCCTTGGCAAATTTATTTTGATGGGGATTCTGTTTGAAACTCATTTTATGTGTAAAAATGTCCATTAGTAATGATAAGAAATTAATTTCAACTTCTTAGAAAGAAACAAAAATTAAAAAGAGTCAAAAATGTGATTTCTAAAACATCGAAACAAATTAATTTAGAACACTGCCCTACTATCTAGCACCTATTTGAAAATGTTTTTGGAGGTTAAAATTAGTGAATGCCTTTGGGGTAGGTTCCTTAGGTACTTAAAGAAGTAATTTCGATAATTAGGTCAAATCGGGTCGCGAGTTTTCAACTCGTGCGGGACTATGTTGTGATTTCGATAAACCGGGTATGCTCTTGTATAAAATGCTTGAGGATAATCTTTATGGCCCTATCTGTGTATGTATATTTTATGTTGATGAGCATAGCATGTGCATTAGCTGAGTCCGGTCATGATTCCGGCATACTGGGTAACGGCAAGTTTAGTTTTCAATAAAATTGATGTTGATATATACTAATGAATGTATGAACTAAAGTGATGATTATGTGACTTGAGATGGCATACTATGAATATGTTTGAGCATTGAGATGCATGATATATGTGAATATGTGTGTCATGAAGCAAATTTGGGAACATCTGGTTTCTAGCCGTTATGCTGCTGGATTTCCGCCAGATTTGCAAACCTAGGATGATAATGAGAATTTCCTTGCATAAAGTACTACTGGATATGTCATGAATGATGAACGTACTTATGGATTTTGATTGCATCTCTATATAACATGCTAAGTTTTAAAGGTGACATAAAATACACAGGGATGACCCTCTAGACTCCAGGAATTAATAGTTATGAGAGCTGATCCAAGAGGACCCTTTGGACTTTAGGAATTAATGGTTATGAAAGGTGTTCCTATGCCCTCTAACCCGCACTCTGGGAGTCGGGAAGTTGCTTATCATAGGATAAGTGTAGACTAGTGACAACTAGTTTAGGTAAGATCTCATAACCTAGGAACTCTCAAAAGGGAGAGTATTAGGGTGGCCCCATAGAGGAAACATTGATGAAACTTAAAGTCACCTTAACTAATGAAAGAAAAAAAATTCATGTCATTTTCATGATATCCATGCAGTCATGCTTTCTTATGCCATGTTTACTAAGTGTGTTCCTATGATATATAGCATATGGCATAAACATGCATATTTAATAAAATGCAATGCATTCATAGCATCAAGAATCATGATAAAAGACATAGACCTTGGATAATGGATTTTAGGACTTAATAAAATGGAAATTATACATGCTCACCTTTTTCATAATAAACCCAAGGTTCTTGAGGATATAGATGATGACATGCATTAGGAGGAGAGTACCTTACTGAGATTCTTTTTTAAGTTTCTCATCCCCTCTTTTTTTCTTTTCTCCATCACATCTTCAGAGGTTGATGGCAAAGTTCGTGTTGTACATTGACGCTACCACCTGGGAGTTCCACTATAACCCTGAGCTCTACTCCTACCACTTCATGGGTCATTATTCCGTCCGGATTTTTGTGTTCCTAGAGTGATTGTTCGCCCACCTTGTCAACAATTATAGGTTCTCTCCCACCGCCCCGTACCCTGAGGACATGATCTTCGAGCATGCTCGCCTCTACAGAGAGCAGATTTGGCGTCCTCGTACTTTTGCACCATCAGTCTGAGGTTTTCCCGAGTACATCCCCTGTTCACTACCCCGTTCATCCGAGCCCGAGACAGACCCTTCTGAGGAATCTCCATGCAAGTACTTCTCTAAAGGTTCCGCCCGACTGTTCCCATGGAGATAGGAGGAAATAGTGACAGAGAGGCCACTGTTCAAGGTCTGCTGAGAGGAGCCAAGCTGATACCACGAGGAGTGACTCGTCCCTGCCGAGGTGCCTATTCTGGTCCTTCATACCATTTCAATACCCCCAAAAAGTTGGCTTGTTTTGGCTACATCCTTCCTTCTCCCTAGAGCTACCCAGGAGGACGAAGATGGACCTTGTAGGGAGTGCATGAGCATATGTTATGGATAGTCACCTTTTGTTGCTTGTATTTTGAGGATTATCCTACTTAGGTGCACATGGTTAGGTGTAGTGGTGGAGAAAGGTCCTTAGGTAGTTTGCTCTTTATTTATTTCCCTGTATTTTGTATCCAAACTTCGATTATTGTATTAACCCAACCATTAATGGTGGGTACTATGCTACTTATTACTTATGTTATTATTATATGATGTGGATGGTGATCTTAATGTTTTACAAATTCCATGATGTTTATCTATGTCCATGTTAAAGTTTTATTATGCTTTATGTGCTTACTTAGTGTTCTCTATTTCATCTGGTATAATAGTGTGAAACATATATGTATCTTGCTTAGTACGAAAGGCTCATATTTTGTTTTCATGATGTTAAAAGAAAAATTTACTCGTATTTTTGCTAAGTACTTTGGAAAGAAAATGTTTTAGAACTGGAACAAAAAATTAATAACCAGTATTTAACTCAAATACGTCCTAGGCGTGTTAGGTTAGATATTAGGGTGTTACATGTTACATTATGATATCAGAGTCGGACTATTCTATAAGCCTGAGGATTGGATCGGCTAGGCTTCTGTAGTAATTGTCATGCATTATGAATTCATATGTGTGTGTGTGTGTCTGTGTGTGACTACTGGTTGTGAATGTTGTGGGTCACTGCCACACTTTGCTTGGTATTGAGGTTGATCAACTCAATATTTTTGTTTGGTGTGATAGGAATCATTGACTTCGAATCGGCAAACTAGGAGTGGAGTTGGAAAAGATGCTGACATGATGAATACTTTCCATTAAATGGCGGCTGCCATGAGGGAACAAGCTATAGCTGCTACCCGAATGATGGAGCGGCTGAACCGTAATGAAAGGCAACACCTAGCCGATAATCCTCCAGTGAATGAAGTTGATCTAGAATATTAGAAATTTGCCGAGTTCAGGAAGGCAATTCCTCCTCCATTTCGAGGAGCTTTTATTCCTTGTAAAGCAGAAGAATGGATAAAGGCCATGGAAAAGATTTTCTCCATTCTTCCTTGCACAGAGATCCAAAAGATATGCTAGAAGCAGATGTGGATTTCTGGTGGGTTGGCACCAGGGGATTATTTGAAGCTTCCCAGACTGTAGTTACCTGGAATATTTTTAAGGAAGCCTTCTACCGTAAGTACTTCCTTACTTCTATAAGAAATGTGAAAGAGTTGGAGTTCATGGTTCTCAAACAAGGACCTATGAGTGTAGCAGAGTATACTGCCAAATTTGAAGAGCTCTGCAAGTTTTCTACAATTTATCAACGTGACCTGGATGAAATCTGGAAGTGTATGAAATATGAAGGAGGTCTACGTGAAGATATAGAAGCAGCTATAAGCCTCTTGGAGATCAAAGAATATCTTACCCTGGTAAATAAATGCCGCCGTGCAGAGGAGTCTAACAAGAAGCTAGCAAGTTTCAAGTATGCTCAAGGTAATGCAAGGAGAGGACTAGCACCCCAGGGCCCTCAATTCAAGCCTGTCAATTAGCCTAGGAGGAGATATTCCCCCAATAACAACACCAATAATAACAAAGGAAAGCAACTTCAATCCCCAAGACCAGAACTAGGACAAGAGTGCCTTAAATATGGGAAATATCATGAGAACAGACCTTGTTGGACCACTCAAATTGTTTGCTTTGACTATGGGAAACCAGGACACAAAATATTTGAGTGCCCCAACAAGAAAGGTCAATAGCCCGCCTCCAGGCCACAACAACATGGGCGCGTTTTTACCATTAGTGCCAAAGAAGCTTCTCAATTTGCCGATATGATCTGAGGTAAGTGTGAAATAAATGGTAATCTCCTAGATATATTGTATGATACCGGTGCCACTCATTCTTTCATATCCCATGACTATGTACAGAAGTTAAAATTATCTGTGTCTAAACTACCTTATGATCTCTTTGTATCCACTCCTACTACTGGTCCTATTAGGACTTGTTATACATGTATGAATATTCCTCTTCAAATAGGTACTAGAGACTTTACTGCCAATTTAGTTTTTCTTCCTTTATCTGGTTTAGATGTAATTTTAGGTATGGATTTGTTGGTACCCAATTATGTCCTCTTACACTGTCCAGATTGAGCTACCATATTTCACTCTACCTTCCATATTTCACTCTACACTGTCCATATTTCACTCTTTTCACTCTATCTTCCATTCCTGTCGTTCCTTTTTCTTTTTAATTGTACCTAGTAACACCTAACCCTAGTAAGATAGATTGTCAGGAATATGTTCTCCTCTCTGCTAGTGAAACTGAGTGTGATCATGAATTGAGTAAGATTCCAGTGGTAAGAGAGTATCCTAATGTCTTCCCAGAGGGTATTCTAGAATTTCCTCCTGAAAGAGAGATTGAATTCTCCATTGAGTTGGTTCTAAGAACAGGTACTATTTCAATTGCTCCCTATAGGATGTACCCTTTGGAGTTGAAAGAATTAAAGTCCCAAATTGAAGAATTATTAGGAAAGCATTTTATTAGACTAAGTGCCTCTCCATGGGTAGCCCCTGTTCTTCTAGTGAAGAAAAAGGATAGGGGTATGAGGCTTTATGTAGACTATAGGCAGTTGAATAAGGTAACTATTAAGAACAAATACCTTTTGCCAAGAATTGATGATCTTATGGATCAATTGAGAGGAGTAATCATATTCTCAAAGATTGATCTTAGATCAGGAAACCATCAAATTTGAGTTCGGGATGAAGATATTCCTAAAACTGCTTTTAGAACTCGATATGGGCATTATGAGCATAGGGTGATGTCTTTTGGATTGACTAATGCTCTGGCTGTATTCATATATTATATGAATCGAATCTTCCACACCTACTTGGATAAATTTTAGTTGTCTTTATAGACGATATACTTATCTACTCCAGGACTGAGGAAGAGAGCGTCTTAGGATTGTGTTACTCATCCTAAGGGAGAAGAAGTTATATGCTAAATTGTCAAAATGTGAATTTTGGATGAAAGAGGTTAGATTCCTAAGTCATGTAGTATCATAAAGGGGAATTTCAGTACATCCCAATAAGGTGGAATCAGTCCTTCATTGGGAATGACCAACAACGGCGACCAAGATTCGGAGTTTCCTAGGGTTAGCTGGATATTATAGGCGTTTTATCATGAGTTTTTCTCAGATAGCCTTACCTTTGGCTAAATTAACTCGAAGGAATGCTCTATTCATGTGGACACCAAAATGTGAAAATAGTTTTCAGGAATTGAAGTAAAAGTTGACCATGGCTCTAGTATTAGTTTTACCCGACCCTCATGAACCCTTTGAGATTTATTGTGACATTTCTAGTAAGGGTTT
Source organism: Dalbergia cultrata (assembly GCA_031216105.1). NCBI lineage: Eukaryota > Viridiplantae > Streptophyta > Magnoliopsida > Fabales > Fabaceae > Dalbergia > Dalbergia cultrata. The sequence continues at coordinate 28,340,007 of CM062345.1, forward strand.
AGGATGTGTATTAATGTAAAATCATAATGTGGTTACCTATGCTTCTCGATAGTTGAAACCCCATGAAGTAAATTATCCAACTCATGATCTTAAACTTGCAGCTATGGTTTTTTCTCTAAAGGTATGGCGACATCATTTGTATGGTGTGCAGTTCAATGTTTTCTTTGGTCATAAAAGTTTAAAATATCTTTTTGATAAGAAAGAGTTGAATATGCGGCAAAGGAGATGGATGGAGTTCCTCAAGGATCATGACTTTAGTTTGAACTACTATGTAGGTAAGGCGAATGTTGTTGCTGATGCCCTGAGTAGGAAATCCCTAGGTATAGCATGTCTGATGATTAAGGAGACAGAGTTAATTGAAAGTTTCGAGAAGCTTAGCATAGATATGTCTGTAAACCCTCACTGTGTTGTACTAGGCCAATTAAAGGTAATAAGTGGGTTTAAAGAACAAATTTTGACTGTGTAATGCCCCAATTTTTCTGTCTGAGCAAAAATGACCAAAATGCCCCTAAGGTCATTTTCTGTCCGGAATTCGAGGATAGCCGACCCGGTAGTCCTCGAAGGGCCAACTCAATGTTTGAAAGGGACTATATGGCTTATGAATGGTTTCGAAAATGAAAATCTCATTTTCTGACGTTTCAAGTCAAAATGACTAAAATACACCTATAGCGGTTTTACGTAGGTATTAGTGTCGTTTTAGCCCGGAACTTCTCCATATGGTTTTAAATGATGTTTTTATGTATTTCGTAACATCTGTTTAAGTCCAAGTGGTCCCGGGCAGTTTTTGTGCAAAATTACAATTTTGCCCCTAGCATACTATTTTTGAGCTTATTGATGTAATTAAGCAAACCTAAGCAATATTAGGCTCTAATCAAAGATTAATTAATTTGCATAATTAATCTAGAGTCAAAATGGTTTATTAAAGTTAATTAGAGCCTAAAATTACTTAGATTAAACCTAAATCTCTTTTTAAATTCAAGATTCCTAGTCATGGAATCTTGAATAATGTTATCTCTCTCCAATTCCTTCAATTAAGGAATTGTGTCTATATTTGTTTATGCATAAAAATGAATTTAAATCCCTTTAATAATGTATGAGCAATCCCTAATCATGTCTTGAGATCCTTAATTACCTTCTTAGTTACCTAAACACTTAGCAATTCCTAATCTTGAGCTTAACCTAAACTACATCTAAACACATCATTAACACACAATTAGATGAAACAATTTCTCCTCCCCATGAGCTGTCAAGGCTGGTTGAATGCTCTCCCCCTCATTTCCCACATGTTGAATTTGTTTCACACTCCATGGCCATGCTTACACCATACTTGCACAATGCTTGAACCCATACTCACCATACTTTCAACCATGCTTTGAATGACCACAACAAAGAGATATTTTCTCTCCCTCCCTCCTTGAAACCACACGGCTACCTCCTCCTCCATTCATCCTTCATTGTTTTGTTTTTCTATAAATACATATGCTAAGGAGCTTGGAAGAACCTTGGATCATTTGTCAAGTTTAAGTTTCAAGCATTCTTGCAAAGTTCTTTCTTTTCTCTCAAAGTTTCAAAGAGCTTTCTTCTTCTTCATCTTGTAACATCCTAATTTTTAACCCAATACTCCTAGAACATATTTAGGTTAATCATTAGTTTATTACTTCTTAGTTTCATTCTTTGTAAATCTTTCTTTAAAATACTTAGCGGAAAATACGGATAAATTTTTTTTTTGAAATATAAAAGCAAGGTGAGAGCCGCGTATAACTTAAACATGCGCAAGCATACATGTAAATCATAAAGAACAAATCACAGAATAGACAGCATGTCATAACACTTAACAATCATCAATACACCAAGGATAATGTCGCCATCGTAATTTGAAGATGAAGACTCTCAACGTGCAGCGCCCCTCAAAATGATATGACCGGTGCTTCGGGTCATAGTGGACCTCCCACATGGGGGTATCGATTGTAACATCCCATGCTGCTTTATGGATTGACGATTGTCCCCACAAATCAACACGGGTCCTTTCAGCATGCTTTGTCCTCACTCACACGCTTCCTAGGAAAACTTCCCAGGAGGTCACCCATCCCAAAATTACTCAAAGTCAAGGACGCTTAACTATGGAGTTCTTTCAATTTAGGCTACCAAAAAGAAAATGGATATTGTTCGTATAGGTAGTACAAATCAATTCATATAAGCCCTGCTCAACTGTATAGTCCCATACCTATACAGTCTCAGGATCCCTCTCATTCGGGTGTGTAATCAGTTCATTCATGTACCCCTCTGCTTAGAGGGCCTTGTGAGGAGCCACTCCTTGTCTGTGCCCTCTTTTGCACCGGCGATCACCCTTCTCCCTCATCCCCGGGAATTATCAAGGGCTGAAATTGTAACTATGCTGCCTAAAATGTTGAATCTGAAGCTGTGAATTTCTATAATTTTGTTGATATGTTTTTTGTAACATCCCCTGCTGCTTTATGGATTGATGATTGTCCCCACAAACCAACACGGGTCCTTTCAGCATGCTTTGTCCTCACTCACATGCTTCCTAGGAAAACTTCCCAGGAGGTCACCCATCCCAAAATTGCTCAAAGGCAAGAACGCTTAACTATGGAGTTCTTTCAGTTTAGGCTACCGAAAAGAAAATGCTTCTTGTTGGTATAGGTAGTACAAATCAATTCATATAAGCCCTCCTCAACTGTATAGTCCCATATCTATACAGTCTCAGGATCCTTCTCATTCGGGTGTGTAATTGGTCCATTCATGTACCCCTCCGCTTATAGGGCCTTGTGAGGAGCCGCTCCTTGTCCGTGCCCTCTTTTGCACCGGCAATCACTCTTCGCCCTTATCCCTGGGCGTTACATCGATGAACAGGATGAATGTCACCATCGTGATCTGAAGATGTGACGGGAGAGAAAGAGAGAAAGAAAGGGAGTGAGAATCTTACTAAAGAATCTCAGTAGGGAACCTCCTAACTAAAGTGACATCGTTAACATCCTCAGAAACCTTAGGTTTGTTATAAAAAGGTGAGCATGCATATAAAGTTATTTATTAGATTTATAAACATAATTATCCGAGGTTCGTTCCTTTTAAAATGAATCTTAATGTTATGAATGCAACATACTATGTAACGCCCCGATTTTCACTAAACCTTTAAATGACCAAACTGCCCCTGAGGTCATTTTTGCCGAAATACGAGGACGGCCGATCTCGGCCATCCCCATAAGGTTCATATGATATATGAAGGGGATTGTATATGCTTGAGTGTTTAATAAAGCAGAGAAATCCTATGTTTAGGGTCTCCGCGTATAAATGACCAAAATACCCCTATAGCAATTTAAGGCAGTTTTAAGTTCTATTTTGACCCGAACCTTGTTCGGAGGTCCAAAACAATGATTTTAAGGCATGGACTATGTTTGTTTTAGTCCCGGAGGTTCCGAGCAACTTTTGGTAAAAATTATGATTTTACCCCTACTTAGTGCATTTTGGGCTTAAGGACGTTTTTAGCAAAACCTAAGCAATATTAGGCTCTAATTAAAGATTAATTAATTTTCATAATTAATCTAGAGCTAAAATAATTATTTGAGGTTAATTAGAACCAAAAATAGCTTAAGGAAAATTTAAAAACCTAATTCTAGTTCTTTTTCTTTAAAGAAAGCATATATAAATAGTGTTTTCACTATTCACGCTCCCATTTCCAAGGAAGGTTGTCATACTTACATCACTAGTCATAGAAGTCTTGACTCCATTAAATCTCACAAGACAACTCCTAATCTAAGGTGTTACAACCCTAATCACCTAATTAGTTTACCTAAAACCTTTACTTAGCAACCCCTAATCCTAAGCTAAATCAATCCTACACCTAAGCACCCTATTAAACCATGATTTAGAGGAGATATTTTCTCTCCCATGGCTGCCCAAAAGTGGCGCCACTCCTCCCCCAAAAATTCAAAAAGAATTCAAAATTTATATTAGTTTATATTGTCAATCAAGCTTACTTACACAAGCTACTTTTAGCCATACTTTAGGACATGCCTAGTTAGACTTGTCATCATGCTTTGAAGGAGATATTTCTTCTCTCCTTATGGCTGTAAAGGCTGAAGCCCTTCCCCCCCAAAACACCTTCATTTCATTCTTCTATAAATAGATAGCTTGGAGAACTTGAAGCACCTTTTGTTCATTCACTAAGTTTAGAGTTTTAGAGCACTTTGAAACTTTCTTTTCCTCTCAAGTTCAAGAGTTCATCTCCTTCAACTTCTTCATCTCCTCTCAACCTTAACCACTAGGTAGGGAGCTTCTCAAAAAGAAATGCTTTCTTCATATTGATGCTTTGATCTTGCTTGAAAATATGTTGTGAATGAGTTTTCATGGAGCTTTCATTTTCGGTTTTCATCTCCCTTTTTCTTTTCCTTTCATTTCGGCTTCAAGGCCATGGTGAGGAGGGCTTGATGATGAGTGCTCTCTAAGATGCAACCATGAGTTCATCTTAACATGAGGCCTCTAAAGCTTGAACCTTTCTTAAAGAAAAGTTTCATTCTTTTTCCTTCTCTTTTGTTTTATTTTCGGCCTCAAGGCCAAAATGATGAGGGCTTGATGATGAGTGCTCTCTTGGGATGACCATGTATTCATCCTAGCATGAGACCTCTAAAGCTTAAAATTTCTTTTGGAGAAAAGTTTCATCTTGTTCAAGTTTTGGTCAAAAATGGGTAATGTTCCTTATGAAACTCTTTGGAACTTTTGTTTTTCCTTGAATGTTTCGGCCATGAAGGCCTATGGTACTTGGAAAAATAAAGGCTTGATGATGAGGGTTCCATGTTGGTGTATGACCTAGGGACAACCTCTAAAGCTTGGATCTTTTTCAAAGAAAAGTTTATCATTTTCAAGTTTTATTCAAGAAAGAGTTATGTTTCTCTTGAACCTTTGAAACCCCATTCTTTTTCTTTAAGGTTTCGGCCATGAAGGCCTTGGGACTTGGAAAAATGAAAGCTTGATGATGAGGGTTTCATGTTGAGGTTAGTCACATGAATAAACTCTAAAGCTTGGACTTGGTTTCTAGACCAAGTGAGATTTCGATTTCTTCCTTTATGTTTGACATGAGTTTGGTTTTGATGGAAGTTTAAGGTCTAGTGAAATACTCAATGATGAGGGCTTAGGATGTTGATGTTTGGATCATCAAGATCTTGGCCCCTAGAGTTCAAAAACGGGTTGTTTCTTCATGATGAGGATTCGGCCACCTCATGGTATTTGAGGATAAAATGTCTCTTTTTACAAAACCTAGTGCTACTAGTGTTTCTTTTCTTGTGAGGATGAGTTTAGGTTGGAACCTTGGTCCTCTTTAAAATCTTACAAGATCTCTAGTCAAGATGTAAAAAGGAGTTGCATACATGTTTGTTTTTTATGCTATCACTAAATTTAAAGATAAAGATTGGACTTGCATTGCATGTTTACCTTTCAAGTCGTCACCTAAACTCCAAGATTAAAATGAATGTGCATTCCATATTTACCTTGAGCCATCACTTTACTTTTTAAAGAAACATAAAAATGGAATGCATAGTACGTTTACTTTATGTCATCACCCTAAACTCCTAGAGCTCAAAGATTTGCCCATTTCATCTTGAGAAAAGATTAATCAAGGAGGGATCTCCTTGAACGTGCATTTGGCCAAGTGATGGAAATGGCTCAAAAATGAGTTCATTTAGTTACTAAGGCCTATAACCTATGTCTTATGGTTTTTTCTAAGTCTATGTGGACTTAGTAAATGTTTTAAATATGTTTTCCAAGATTTATTCTTGTTACAAAAAGTATTACATAGCTACTGCCCTATGTATTTTGTGATGATCTTTGATGGAATAAAATGATTTCCTAAAGAGTTTAGAAGTTCCAAGGGTGTTCCAAGAGAAACTAGCAAACCATGTGCATTGAAGTGAAGTTTTTTTTTCATGTTTTAAGGACACATGTTTTCGGTTTTGCCTTGATAGTTTACAGCACCTTAAATTCTATTTTGGGTGGTCTAAATATGCTTAAATACCTTGCCAAGTATGTGATAATCATTCTAGACATTTTAAAGTACACTTAGTAACCTTATTTGCTTGATATGTGAGATCTAGAACTACATAGGAACAGAAAATTTTAGATTCTTTCCAGCCTTGTTAAAGTAGTTAGATTCACATTATATGATGTCTAGATGAGTGAGAGTGACCCATAATTGGTTTAGGAATTAATTATTGCATCATAGAAAAAGTCGGAAGTGAGAAAGGACCTAAAACGCACATTCTAGAACACCGTAATTCATCTAATTTAGCACACTGCCTAAACTGTCTAGCCATAATTAATTAGGTTTTAGGACTTAATAAATTATAGAGAAAAGGTTAATCGATCCCTTAAACCCATGAGAACATAATATGCTAGTTTGAGGTTACCCGATTTAGGGATTTTTCTCTAGGGATGGATTATTGTTATTCCATGACTAGTATGATGCTATGTGAACTATCATTTCTAAATGCTAGTTTTATTATTGCATGTGGTGGTTCTTTAAGAACTTAGAAATGCCCATGTTGTAACATGAGATATGTGACATGTATGTTTTGAGAGGCATTTCAATAAACATGCTAAGACTTAAGGTGACTTAAACTATGAGAAAATGATCCTTTTGAACCACCAAATTAAGGGTGGGGATGAGGAGATTCTATGCCCCCTAGACCCGTACTTCAAGTCGGGACCTTTAACTTATCTGAAAAGATAAGTCCAGATGCTAGTGACGACTAGCTTGGTATGAGCTCATAACCTAGTTACATCTCCCAAGGGAGACCAGTTAGGGTGGCCCCAGGAAGAAAATGATAATACTTTAATGCCACCTAAGTAACCAAGTTAAGTTACCATGCACCATGTACTATGTTCCATGATCTATGATTTTATGTTCCATGATCTATGATTTTATGTACCACGATCTATGAGTTTATGTGTCATGATCCATGTCAATAGTACCTATGAATTAAGATTCCAGTTTCATGAATTATAGATTATGTAACCAAGAGGTTTTAGAATTAAAAAGAATGGGCCTTGGAAGTTAACGTTTTCGAACTTCATAATTGAACCATTGCATGAACATGATTTTTAGTAAGAAACCAAGGTCCCTGAGGACATAGAAGATGACACCTAGGTAGAAGGAAAAACTCTACTGAGTTTCTTTAGCAAGAAATCTCATTCCCTCTATCTCTTTCTTTCCTTTACGTCTTCAGATCGGGATGGTGACGTTCGTCCTCTACATTGACACGCCCATCTGGGAGATCCACCATGACCTCGAGCTTGGGTCATACCATTTTGAGGGCTTCTGCACTGTACGTGTGTTCATGTTTCTTGGGTGGCCCTTTGCTCATCCTGTAGATAGTTATCTGTTCGCCCCGACGTCTCCTTATGACGACGCTACTATTTTTGAGCGCGCCCGTACGCTTGAGGAGAGGATCTTACGGACACACTCTGCCAATTCGGGAGCGGTACCAGAGCACATACCACGCACTCAGCACTCGGAGGAGGATCCCTCTGAGGACACCCCTATCCACCTGTATGGAGAGGATTCTGCCCCCACTCCCCCGCGTATGCCCATGGGTAGCGAGGAGATGGTGACTTAGCCTCGGAGAGCCCCGGTGCCCGGTCCAAGTCCTAGACATAGAGGACAGGGCCAGTTTTCAGGCATGCCTGCCCTAGCCGAGCTTCGTCCATGGATTGGTTATCTTCCACCTTACCCGTGGCGTTAGATGTAGGATTGAGGGTAGTCCTTAGTGCACGCACGTCACGTAGATTGGATAAACCTTCTTTTGTATCAAGGTTATCCACCTTCGATGCACTTAGGAATGGGTGTTCCTTTTATGTTTTCACGTTACGTGATTCACATTTCTATGTATTTTCATGTTTCAGTTGTACTCGCATTTCCTTATGTACTCGAAAAGTCCTGCCCTTAGGGTAGGCATAGTATATGCATGAAGTATTTCAGATGTGATGATGTCATGTTGATTTGGAGCCACTTCTATGTTATTGTTTCCGCGTTTATTTATACCGTCTATATTGTGTTACGCGCGGCTCCTATTTTAACAAGATTTAAAAAAAAAAAAATTGGCTCGTATTTTCCTTAAATCTAATTTCAAAGTAATTAGAACTATGACAAGAGGTAATGACTAATATTTGGCCTAAATACATACTAGTAGTATTGGGTCGAATATTAGGGTGTTACATACTAAACATGAATGCTTGGTAATACTTTATGCACAAGGTCAATCAAAACAGAACATCAAGAAACATATAAGTGGCATAAAGTAGCATTTCGTCTTTCAAGTAAAACTTTCCTCTTTTCTCAACTTTGTGACTTAAGAACTTCATATTCTAGCATTAGGGGGCCACCCTAAAACATCATCTAGGTTTTGAGCTCATACCTTAACTAGTCGTCACTAGCTCTTACTTATCCTATGATAAGCGTAAACATAAAATTCCCGACTTCTAGAGTACGGGCTAGGGGGCTTAAGGATCACCTATCATAACCTTTAATTCAGGGAGTCCATAGGAATATTTCCTTCTTTGAAATACTCTACTGGCATCTAGTGTGTAACACCCTCCCGGGTACAGCATCATCCTTAAGTCATAATATCGTACTCAAGAGTTGTTACTTTTTAATTAGTGGACCTTTCTTAAATAACTATAGCAAATTCGATGGGTTCGTGTACTAACTAGCGTAATTCAATCAACATATATAGCAAGATACAAAACATTTATTTAATATAAAGTAGATTACATAAGGAAGCTCTTCTATGAGCTCTAATACACATATGTTCTCTGTTAAGTTTACACATCTATACATACATCTAAGTACATCTGATAAAATCTCAAACACCCGACTACTGCCAATCCGACCTCTTTTGGTGTAGCATCCCATAGTTCTCTGGTTCAACCTGGAGATGACATGGGAACACAAAAACACATAGGGGTGAGAATTACACAATTCTTAGTAGGGCATTCCCCAAAACATGCACTGAAATTAATGTCAACGTCATCGTCCCAGCCACTTTGGTTTATTAAGAAACTGTGAGCATACAACCTAGATCAATGGTTTGTTTTTAAAGTTCTAAATCATACTTTCGAAGTGGGTCGCTTTTATTATTCAATCACTTGATATACACATAGCGTACTACTTAACATTATAGTGCTTTATTTAAAACTTTACGTACTCTCCGTACATCAAAAAGAATCTTAGAAATATTATCCCTGTCTTTCCGTGACCTTGACCTAATCAAGGGGACTTTTCTGTGCCCTTTACCCATTAAAGGGGGCTTGCTCGTGCCCTTTACACAGTAAAGGGGACTTTTCTGTGCCCTTAACCCACTAAAAGGGGCTTGCTCGTGCCCTTTACACATTGAAAGGGACTTTTCCATCTTTACATAATATATATATCATCCTCAAGCTCACATATACAGGCATGCATTAGTATAAATTTTTGAATTTCATAATGCTTCAAACATATATATAGCATTCATTTATCACCTTTCTATTTACCAATGCATGCATTTATAATCATATAAACAATCAATCACCTATGATTCTCATTCATTTCTCATAAACCAAACTTTAAAGTACATAGCATGCATCTAAATTCATCATAGTGGCATCAAAGGACATTTTACCTCCAAATCAAGAATTTAGCTCATTTCCAGCATATTGATAGATTTCTCATTCCAATAACAACAATTAATTTCTCAATCAAAAGGCCAATTCAAGGATCACAAAAATTCATCATGACATCTCAATATGTCTAAGAGACCCTGTAAAATTCTCATAGCAATCGGAGTTCTCAAACTGTGCTAAATAAATTATATACATTTAGTGGTCAGAGGCCACTTTTTCACAACTCAAAATAGGGTTCTCACAATTTTTAAATTTAGCAAATGGTGGAATCAACTCAAAATAAAAATCTTATTTACACTTTAGATGTTATTAAATCCCTGTAAAAATTAAAAATGATAATTCAATCATTTGCTATGGTAACAAAATTATACAAAATCAGAGCTTCAGTTCCCACAATCCAGACAGCATAGTTATATGCTCAGTTCTTCATTTTTTTAAAGTAGTATAAGTAAAAATAAGAACGTAAGAAAATTCGTGGGACTAAATCCACATGTTAGCTTCAACATATACTTTTTATTGCTCATGAAAACATGCACAACAAACTCAGAAAATTCATGACCATCTGCTGTCTAGGACAAAACTGAATTTCCAGCAAAGTCAAAAATTCTTTTGACAAAAATGATTTTCTAACCTCATCCAAACACTCCACCAAAATTAATACATTAATATTCATGCATAAACATCCAATAAAACTCAGAATTTTGGAATTATTCACTCATAATATTTTAGAGCAAAATCAGAAAGAATATAGGATGAAACAAGCCCTACTTGGTGGCTTTAGTGATCTTGGCTCCAAGGATGATTCCCTTTACTTCTAAGCCTTCAAACCCACACCAAACCCTTCCTTACACAGCTGATAATGAGCTCTCAAGGTAGGAAAAGTTGATGGATTCAAATTCTAATAAGTTAGATTGGAAGATCTTGATGAGTGGAATAAGTTTTATGAAGGAGATTTAGGGATTTGGTGATTTAAAACTAAGGTTTTTGAGCACTTAACTTAGGTTTTGTGAAAAAAAACACCATGGAGATGTGGTTTCTGGTTCATGGCCGAGAAATGCAATGGCTTCTTGGAGAAGAATGCCTTGTATTTATCTTACATTAATGTAGGAATATTATAACATATAATAAAGTAATCTTTGACCTTAGAAAGAAAAATGGATGGCTAAGATTAATCTTCTAATTCAAGATTAAATCTTAGCCACTCATTTGATATAAAGGGATAAGGTTCATTATTTTTGTAAAGATTAAAATAGCTTTCGGTGTCATAAATCATACACCGAAATTCTACCGAACGAGTAAAATATTATACCCGGGAAATCAACTATTGCCCGAAAAATAGTTCTAAGTATAAAATTTTTATTTCTAACTATTTCTAACCTTATCCTTATATTTTCTGAATTTCGGGTATCTCCAGGCCCGAATTCTAGGGTTTCGGTTGTCCCGGGGGGCCTGCGGGGCCCGCAAGTTACTATTCACATTTTTTTTTCTACAGATTCGTTGAATTGCCCTGATCATTGCTATGTCTGTCAGATTTTTGAAATTATGACTAGAAAAGCTCAAATTAATTTTTATAATTGTTAGGGTGTTACATTACCACCCACCTTAGAAAGAATTTTGTCCTCAAAATTCATTTGAAAACAATTTCAAAAGACAAATTCAGGAATCAAACTAGAAATTCTCATAGGGTTCAAATAATTCAATCAAATCCTAAACGTTCCTACCTTAGATTGGATTTTTGGATGGTGACGTCCCTTCAGCACTTACGGTGAAAACCCTACTCTAGTGTTGTGGCTTTGTAGTTGGGTTTGAATTCCTATTTGGACACTCCCTCATTATGTGTCCTGGCTTTCCACAGCGATGGCATACATTCTGTCCAACCAAGTAAGGTCTACCACCATGGTTCTTCTCACATTTTGGACAATCTTGGCTCATGGTTGACCATTGTTGTTGTTTATCTCCATGTAGATTGGGCTGAAATGGTTTCCTCTGAGGCCGAGCCTCCCCATGATCTTGGTCTTCAGGTGCCAGTCTCTTATTGGAAGTGTTCTTAGCAGATTGCATGATTGCCAACTTCTTGTTGGAGTCCTCTACACAACGGCACTTGTTTACCAGGGTTGCATAATCTCAGATCTCTAAGAGTCCTACAGCAGCTTCAATGTCCTCACGTAACCCTCCTTCGTACTTCATGCACTTCCAAGCTTCATCAGGATTACGCTGATAGAATGTGGAAAATTTGCAGAGCTCTTCGAACTTTACTGTGTACTCTGCTACACTCATGGACCCTTCCTTGAGTGCCATGAACTCCAATTCCTTTGTATTTCTCACCGAAGCAGGGAAGTACTTGTGGTAGAAAGCTTCCTTGAAGATCTCCCATGTGACTTCAGTTTGAGAAGCTTCGAACAATCCTTTAGTGCTAACCCACCAAAAGTCTGCATCTGCCTCTAGCATGTAAGTAGCAAAAGCCACTTTCTGGATCTCAGTACAAGGAGGAACTAAGAAAATCTTCTCCATAGCTTTAATCCATTCCTCTGCTTTATTTGGATTTAAGGCTTCTCGAAATGGCAAGGGATTTGACTTCCTAAACTCGGCAAATTTCTAATACTCCACATCCACTTTGTTTCCTCCAGGGTTCCCTACTGGATTGCCTTCGGCATATTGGTCCAACCTTTCCATCATCCTATTGGCTGCTGCAGCTTGTTCTCTCATAGCAGCTGCCATTTCACGAAAAGTGTCCATCATACCCGCTTCGTCTTGGGGACCATTCCTTGTACGCCGATTGGAAGTCATTGATTCCTATCACACCAAACAAGAATTATTGAGTTGATCAGGCTCAATACCAAGCTAAGTGTGGTAACAACCAACAACATTCCCAACCAGTCATACACATATATAGAATTAAAATGCATGACATTTACTAAGGAAGTATAGCTAGTCCATTCCTCAAGGTCCTACTAGGATGAACTGCTCTGATACCATAATGTAACACCCTCCCGAGTACAACATCATCCTTAAGTCATAATATCATACTCGAGAGTTGTTACTTTTTAATTAGCGGACCTTTCTTAAATAACTGTAGCAAATTTGATGGGTTCGTGTACTAACTAGTGTAATTCAATCAACATATATAGCAAGATACAAAACATTTATTTAATATAAAATAGATTACATAAGGAAGCTCTTCTATGAGCTCTGATACACATATGTTCTCTGTTAAGTTTACACATCTATACATACATCTAAGTACATCTGATACAATCTCAAACACCTGACTACTGCCAATCTGACCTCTTTTGGTGTAGCATCCCATAGTTCTCTGGTTCAACCTTGAGACGACACAGGAACACAAAAACACATAGGGGTGAGAATTGCACAATTCGTAGTAGGGCATTCCCCAAAACATGCACTGAAATTAATGTCATCGTCATCATCCCAGTCACTTCAGTTTATTAAGAAACTGTGAGCATACAACCTAGATCAATGGTTTATTTTTAAAGTTCTAAATCATACTTTCGAAGTAGGTCGCTTTTATTATTCAATCACTTGATATACACATAGCATACTACTTAACATTATAGTGATTTATTTACAACTTTACGTATTCTCGGTACATCAAAATGAATCTTAGAAATATTATCCCTGTCTTTCCGTGCCCTTGACCAAATCAAGGGGACTTTTCCGTGCCCTTTACCCACTAAAGGGGGCTTGCTCGTGCCCTTTTAACATTAAAGGGGGGGCTTGTTCATGCCCTTTTAACATTAAAGGGGGGGCTTGCTCATGCCCTTTACATATTGAGGGGGACTTTTCCGTGCCTTTTACCCACTATAGGGGATTTTCTCGTGCCCTTTACACATTGAAGGGGACTTTTTCATCTTTTCATAGTATATATATCATCCTCAAGCTCACATATACAGGCTTGCATTAGTATAAATTTTTGAATTTCGTAATGCTTCAAACATATATATAGCATTCATTTACCACCTTTCTCTTTACCAATGTATGCATTTATAATCATATAAACAATCAATCACATGTGATTCTCATTCATTTCTCATAAACCAAACTTTAAAGTACATAGCATGCATCTAAATTCATCACAGTGGCATCAAAGGACATTTTACCTCCAAATCAAGAATTTAGCTCATTTCCAGCATATTGACAGATTTCTCATTCTAATAACAACATTTAATTTCTCAATCAAAAGGCCAATTCAAGGATCACAAAAATTCCTCATGACATTTCAATATGTCTAAGAGACCCTATAAAATTTTCATAGCAATCGGAGTTCTCAAAAGGTACTGAATAAATTATACAAATTTAGTGGTGAGAGGCCACTTTTTCACAGCTCAGAATAGGGTTCTCACAATTTTTAAATTTATCAAATGGTGGAATAAACTCAAAATAAATATCACAGTTATACTTTAAGATGTTATTAAATCCTGTAAAAATTGAAAATGATAATTCAATCATTTGCTATGGAAACAAAATTATACAAAATGCGAGCTTCAGTTCCCACAATCCAGACAGCATAGTTATATGCTCAGTTCTTCATTTTTTTAAAGTAGTATAAATAAAAATAAGAACATAAGAAAATTCGTAGGACTAAATCCACATGTTAGCTTCAACATATATTTTTTATAGCTCATGAAAACATGCACAACAAACTCAAACAATTCGTGACCATCTGCTGTCTAGGACAAAACTGAATTTCCAGCAAACTAGTCAAAACTTCTTTTGACAAAAATGATTTTCTAACCTCATCCAAACACTCCACCAAAATTAATACATTAATATTCATGCATAAACATCCAATAAAACTCAGAATTTCGGAATTATTAAGTCATAATATTTCAGAGCAAAATCAGAAAGAAAATAGGATGAAACAAGCCCTACTTGGTGGCTTTAGTGATCTTGGCTCCAAGGATGATTCCCTTTACTTCTAAGCCTTCAAACCCACACCAAACCCTTCCTTACACAGCTGATAATGAGCTCTCAAGGTAGGAAAAGTTGATGGATTCAAATTCTAATAAGTTAGATTGGAAGATCTTGATGAGTGGAATAAGTTTTATGAAGGAGATTTAGGGATTTGGTGATTTAAAACTAAGGTTTTTGAGCACTTAACTTAGGTTTTGTGAAAAAAAACACCATGGAGATGTGGTTTCTGGTTCATGGCCGAGAAATGCAATGGCTTCTTGGAGAAGAATGCCTTGTATTTATCTTACATTAATGTAGGAATATTATAACATATAATAAAGTAATCTTTGACCTTAGAAAGAAAAATGGATGGCTAAGATTAATCTTCTAATTCAAGATTAAATCTTAGCCACTCATTTGATATAAAGGGATAAGGTTCATTATTTTTGTAAAGATTAAAATAGCTTTCGGTGTCATAAATCATACACCGAAATTCTACCGAACGAGTAAAATATTATACCCGGGAAATCAACTATTGCCCGAAAAATAGTTCTAAGTATAAAATTTTTATTTCTAACTATTTCTAACCTTATCCTTATATTTTCTGAATTTCGGGTATCTCCAGGCCCGAATTCTAGGGTTTCGGTTGTCCCGGGGGGCCTGCGGGGCCCGCAAGTTACTATTCACATTTTTTTTTCTACAGATTCGTTGAATTGCCCTGATCATTGCTATGTCTGTCAGATTTTTGAAATTATGACTAGAAAAGCTCAAATTAATTTTTATAATTGTTAGGGTGTTACATTACCACCCACCTTAGAAAGAATTTTGTCCTCAAAATTCATTTGAAAACAATTTCAAAAGACAAATTCAGGAATCAAACTAGAAATTCTCATAGGGTTCAAATAATTCAATCAAATCCTAAACGTTCCTACCTTAGATTGGATTTTTGGATGGTGACGTCCCTTCAGCACTTACGGTGAAAACCCTACTCTAGTGTTGTGGCTTTGTAGTTGGGTTTGAATTCCTATTTGGACACTCCCTCATTATGTGTCCTGGCTTTCCACAGCGATGGCATACATTCTGTCCAACCAAGTAAGGTCTACCACCATGGTTCTTCTCACATTTTGGACAATCTTGGCTCATGGTTGACCATTGTTGTTGTTTATCTCCATGTAGATTGGGCTGAAATGGTTTCCTCTGAGGCCGAGCCTCCCCATGATCTTGGTCTTCAGGTGCCAGTCTCTTATTGGAAGTGTTCTTAGCAGATTGCATGATTGCCAACTTCTTGTTGGAGTCCTCTACACAACGGCACTTGTTTACCAGGGTTGCATAATCTCAGATCTCTAAGAGTCCTACAGCAGCTTCAATGTCCTCACGTAACCCTCCTTCGTACTTCATGCACTTCCAAGCTTCATCAGGATTACGCTGATAGAATGTGGAAAATTTGCAGAGCTCTTCGAACTTTACTGTGTACTCTGCTACACTCATGGACCCTTCCTTGAGTGCCATGAACTCCAATTCCTTTGTATTTCTCACCGAAGCAGGGAAGTACTTGTGGTAGAAAGCTTCCTTGAAGATCTCCCATGTGACTTCAGTTTGAGAAGCTTCGAACAATCCTTTAGTGCTAACCCACCAAAAGTCTGCATCTGCCTCTAGCATGTAAGTAGCAAAAGCCACTTTCTGGATCTCAGTACAAGGAGGAACTAAGAAAATCTTCTCCATAGCTTTAATCCATTCCTCTGCTTTATTTGGATTTAAGGCTTCTCGAAATGGCAAGGGATTTGACTTCCTAAACTCGGCAAATTTCTAATACTCCACATCCACTTTGTTTCCTCCAGGGTTCCCTACTGGATTGCCTTCGGCATATTGGTCCAACCTTTCCATCATCCTATTGGCTGCTGCAGCTTGTTCTCTCATAGCAGCTGCCATTTCACGAAAAGTGTCCATCATACCCGCTTCGTCTTGGGGACCATTCCTTGTACGCCGATTGGAAGTCATTGATTCCTATCACACCAAACAAGAATTATTGAGTTGATCAGGCTCAATACCAAGCTAAGTGTGGTAACAACCAACAACATTCCCAACCAGCAGTCATACACATATATAGAATTAAAATGCATGACATTTACTAAGGAAGTATAGCTAGTCCATTCCTCAAGGTCCTACTAGGATGAACTGCTCTGATACCATAATGTAACACCCTCCCGAGTACAACATCATCCTTAAGTCATAATATCATACTCGAGAGTTGTTACTTTTTAATTAGCGGACCTTTCTTAAATAACTGTAGCAAATTTGATGGGTTCGTGTACTAACTAGTGTAATTCAATCAACATATATAGCAAGATACAAAACATTTATTTAATATAAAATAGATTACATAAGGAAGCTCTTCTATGAGCTCTGATACACATATGTTCTCTGTTAAGTTTACACATCTATACATACATCTAAGTACATCTGATACAATCTCAAACACCTGACTACTGCCAATCTGACCTCTTTTGGTGTAGCATCCCATAGTTCTCTGGTTCAACCTTGAGACGACACAGGAACACAAAAACACATAGGGGTGAGAATTGCACAATTCGTAGTAGGGCATTCCCCAAAACATGCACTGAAATTAATGTCATCGTCATCATCCCACTACTTGAGTTTATTAAGAAACCGTGAGCATACAACCTAGATCAATGGTTTATTTTTAAAGTTCTAAATCATACTTTCGAAGTAGGTCGCTTTTATTATTCAATCACTTGATATACACATAGCATACTACTTAACATTATAGTGATTTATTTACAACTTTACGTATTCTCGGTACATCAAAATGAATCTTAGAAATATTATCCCTGTCTTTCCGTGCCCTTGACCAAATCAAGGGGACTTTTCCGTGCCCTTTACCCACTAAAGGGGGCTTGCTCGTGCCCTTTTAACATTAAAGGGGGGGCTTGTTCATGCCCTTTTAACATTAAAGGGGGGGCTTGCTCATGCCCTTTACATATTGAGGGGGACTTTTCCGTGCCTTTTACCCACTATAGGGGATTTTCTCGTGCCCTTTACACATTGAAGGGGACTTTTTCATCTTTTCATAGTATATATATCATCCTCAAGCTCACATATACAGGCTTGCATTAGTATAAATTTTTGAATTTCGTAATGCTTCAAACATATATATAGCATTCATTTACCACCTTTCTCTTTACCAATGTGTGCATTTATAATCATATAAACAATCAATCACATGTGATTCTCATTCATTTCTCATAAACCAAACTTTAAAGTACATAGCATGCATCTAAATTCATCACAGTGGCATCAAAGGACATTTTACCTCCAAATCAAGAATTTAGCTCATTTCCAGCATATTGACAGATTTCTCATTCTAATAACAACATTTAATTTCTCAATCAAAAGGCCAATTCAAGGATCACAAAAATTCCTCATGACATTTCAATATGTCTAAGAGACCCTATAAAATTTTCATAGCAATCGGAGTTCTCAAAAGGTACTGAATAAATTATACAAATTTAGTGGTGAGAGGCCACTTTTTCACAGCTCAGAATAGGGTTCTCACAATTTTTAAATTTATCAAATGGTGGAATAAACTCAAAATAAATATCACAGTTATACTTTAAGATGTTATTAAATCCTGTAAAAATTGAAAATGATAATTCAATCATTTGCTATGGAAACAAAATTATACAAAATCAGAGCTTCAGTTCCCACAATCCAGACAGCATAGTTATATGCTCAGTTCTTCATTTTTTTAAAGTAGTATAAATAAAAATAAGAACATAAGAAAATTCGTAGGACTAAATCCACATGTTAGCTTCAACATATATTTTTTATAGCTCATGAAAACATGCACAACAAACTCAAACAATTCGTGACCATCTGCTGTCTAGGACAAAACTGAATTTCCAGCAAACTAGTCAAAACTTCTTTTGACAAAAATGATTTTCTAACCTCATCCAAACACTCCACCAAAATTAATACATTAATATTCATGCATAAACATCCAATAAAACTCAGAATTTCGGAATTATTAAGTCATAATATTTCAGAGCAAAATCAGAAAGAAAATAGGATGAAACAAGCCCTACTTGGTGGCTTTAGTGATCTTGGCTCCAAGGATGATTCCCTTTACTTCTAAGCCTTCAAACCCACACCAAACCCTTCCTTACACAGCTGATAATGAGCTCTCAAAGTAGTAAAAGTTGATGGATTCAAATTCTAATCGGTTAGATTGGAAGATCTTGATGAGTGAAATAAGTTTTATGAAGGAGATTTAGGGTTTTGGTTATTTAAAACTAAGGTTTTTGAGCACTTAACTTAGGTTTTGTGAAAACAAAAACACCATGGAGATGTGGTTTCTGGTTCATGGCCGAGAAATGCAATGGCTTCTTGGAGAAGAATGCCTTGTATTTATCTTACATTAATGTAGGAATATTATAACATATAATAAAGTAATCTTTGACCTTAGAAAGAAAAATGGATGGCTAAGATTAATCTTTTAATTCAAGATTAAATCTTAGCCATTCATTTGATATAAAGGGATAAGGTTCATTATTTTTGTAGAGATTAAAATAGCTTTCGGTGTCATAAATCGCACACCGAAATTCTACTGAACAGGTAAAACGGTATACTCGGGATCAACTATTGCCTGAAAAATAGTTCTAAGTATAAAATTTTTATTTCTAACTATTTCTAACCTTATCCTTATATTTTCTGAATTTCGGGTATCTCCAGGCCCGAATTCTAGGGTTTCAGCTGTCCCGATGGGCCTGCAGGGCTCGCAAGTTACTATTCACATTTTTTGTTTTACAGATTCGTTGAATTGCCCTGATTATTGCTATGTCTGTCAAATTTTTGAAATTATGACTAGAAAAGCTCAAATTAATTTTTATAATTTTTAGGGTGTTACATAGTACACAGCGTATTGTCCGCTTTGGTAGGCTACATCTACTCATAACCTCACAGATTTGCCTCCTCCCCATCGGAGCGGGAGAAGTACGTCTCAGTGGTACGTCACATTTCCTAGGGTGCTCGGTGGAACTAGTGTCACCCAAGATTTATCTCATATGGTTTTCAAAAACATTCTCAAGTTCTCAATTTGATGGAAATTTGGCAGCATAACTACTGTAAACCGAATTTCTTTCAAATTTGCTTTATGGCATGATAAATCATAATGCATGTACATTTCTCATTCAACTTCTATAGTCATGATAAACTTGAAACCACACAATCATATTCATCATAGCACATGCATCATCACATCATACTTGAATTAATCAATTCATGGCATCAAGAACCTATGGTGTCTTATGCTTTGACCCTTAGGGTTTTAAACTTGAAATCTAAGTTCTCTAGTATCCGACTCTAACCTTTTATGTACCTATAGGTTCACAACTAATTATTCTCACTAACTATCATGATCATAACCTATTCTACACATCATTAGTGCAGAACCTATATTTGTACAATTACAGGTACCTAGGAATCATAACTTCAACCCTTTCTAAGTTTAGTTTTCTCCTAAAATACCAAGATCCATTCCTAAACCAATTATGAGGGATTCCTATATATTTACACTAATTATACAACATGATTACTGCCTCTAGAGGTTGCTGGACAGAAAGAGTATTATTTGTATTCTAAGTGTTCTAGAATTCTTATTTTCAATCTTTTCTAATTATTAACTTATCTTAGCTTTCTCAAATTAATTCTAACATCAAATATACATGAAATCACTCACTCTAACATAATAAAATCATCATCATACGTTGAGCAAAATAACATGGCAGAACCGTGAATATCATTATCATATCATGCATAGAATCACATAAAATTTTCATCTCAAGTGCACATAAATTACTAGTTTTCTCTTGAAACCTTTTTAGAATCTCAAAACTATTTTAGAAACTATTTTATTTCATTAAAATCATAAAAATATGACCAAGGGAAGTAGCTAATTTATTTTCCTCCTAGATAAGATTTAGAACATAAAAACATCTTTATATCATATGCTAAGTTCATCTAAACTTAAGAAAATTCTTAAATCATAGCTTGTTGGTCCTTGTGACTAGATGAAACTCATGCTAAGCTCATCCTCATCACATGGCCGAATTCATACTCATAAAACATTTTCATTTCCAAATTTTACTTGAGATAACAAGAGACAAGTCTTTGAGCTCTAATATTTTTAGGTGATAGTAAGAATATAAACATGCTATGCATTTCATTTTATCTTTATTAGAAAGTAAAGTGAGGGCTTAAAATAAATATGAGAAGCAACTCATTTTTATCTTTAAGATTAAGTGATGACTTGAAAAGTAAACATGAAATGCAAAGCTTGAAATTAAACATAATAATGCAAGTTCATTTCTTTATTCTTGAGAATTTAGCGATAACATAGAGAAGTAAATATGCTATGGAAGACATAAATTTAAACATGAATGATAGTCCATTTTTATATATCATTAGAGCTCGTACAAGACTTTTAATGTAACACCCTAAATCTTAACCTAATACTACTAGTATGTAATTAGGTTAATCTTTAGAATATTACCTCTTGGTCTCATTCTTGAAAATACTTAGCGGAAATATGGGTAAAATTTTTCTTTTTGGAATTAAAACCAAAGTAAGAGCCACGTATGATTCTTTGAACGGAAATTCATACAAGTCATATGAGCAATCATAACAAAACACATAAATAACATGGACACATCAACTAATTGTATATATAGATAATGTGCCTACCAAAAGGGGCAGGACTATTCAGTACATAGTAAAACGAAATACAACTGAAATGCGAATACAAGGAAATCATAAAAGAAAGTACAAGGAAACCATGAAAGCAACACCCATACCCATGTGCACCTAGAGTAAACAACCGCATATACAAAAGAAGGTTTGACCTCAACTATGTGGCGTGTGTGCACTAGCTACTACCCATCCTATGCACCTACTCTTGCTGGTCCGAGTACGGAGGGGTGGAATCGATCCACTGGTAGATCTCGGCGGGAGTGGTCATGCAGATCATCGGAGCGTGTCCACCGCGGCGAGGGCGCATGGATGGCCGACGAGCCAACCTCGGCTGAACTATTGTCTCCTCACTCCCGGCTCTCATCGGTGGGGGAGCAAGGCTGGAGCTCCAACTATACATGTGCGAGGGGGGGTCCTCTGATGGATCCATCTCCGAGTACCAAGTCCGGGGCACGTATTCCGGGTAGTCGCGTACGGCTGA
Source organism: Dalbergia cultrata (assembly GCA_031216105.1). Classification (NCBI taxonomy): domain Eukaryota; kingdom Viridiplantae; phylum Streptophyta; class Magnoliopsida; order Fabales; family Fabaceae; genus Dalbergia; species Dalbergia cultrata. Next base: position 28,361,830 of record CM062345.1, read on the forward strand.
CGCCTCGGGCTGTACGCGGAGGATCTGCTCGTCGCGTGGTCTGGCTCGCTCAAAAATCGTGTTATGATGATAGAGAGCAGTCGGGATGAAGCGGTAGCTCCGTACTAGGTGCGCGAAGGGTCGTCCCATAAACATAAATACTCTGACAATGCAGCGACCCTCAAAATGGTATGACCCGAGTGCTGGGTCATGGTGCAGCTCCCATGTCGGGGTGTCGATGAAGAGTACGAAGGTCGCCATCTGAATATGTGACGGAAGAAAAGAGAGAGGGAATGAGAATCTTCTAAAAGAATTCTCAGTAGGGTAATCCCTACCTAGGTGACATCATCACATCCTCAGGAACCTTGGGTTTTATTTCTAAAAAGGTGTGCATGCATATAAACTCCTTTTAAGTTAGTTTTCTAAAGTATTATTTATCCAAGGTCCGTCATATTTTATAATGCGTCTTATGACTAAGCATGGAATATACTAATGACATGAATGCATCGTAAAGGTAAGCCAATCAATAGAATAACTAAGAAGCATTATAGCATTGGCATAAGGAGACAGGTGTAACTTTTCTTGGGTTTTCATAGCTCATGTGACATTTTAAACTTTAACTTTTATCTCATGGGGCCACCCTAAAACATCTCTAGGTTATGACCTCATACCTTAACTAGTCGTCACTAGCTCTTACTTATCCTATGATAAGCGTAACATAATCCCGACTTAAAGTACGGGCTAGAGGGCAAATTAAGGATCACTTCTTAGGGTCATTTCCTCTTTGAAACGCTCTACTAGCAACTAGTGTAACGCCCCGATTTTCTGTTAGAGTGAAAATGAACAAAATGCCCCTGAGGTCATTTTTCACTGATTCGAGGAAAGCCAGTGCGGCAGTACTCGAAGGGCAAACTCAATGTTGGAAGGGGATTAGAAAACTTATGTACCTTCCCGGGATCGAAAATCTCGTTTTTCGAATTTTCGGGTCAAAATGACCAAAACGCCCCTGTGGTGTTTTACCCGTTTGCAAGTGCCGGATGAACCTGAAACTTCTCCAGATGGTTTTAAAAGGCGTTTTTATGTATTCTATGACCTCAGTTTTAATTTTTGAAGTCCCGGGCAAAATTAGTGCAAAATTACGGTTTTGCCCCTAGTTTCGTACTTTTACGCTTAATCACACGATTAAGCAAACCTAAGCAATATTAGGCTCTAATCGAAGGTTAACTAATTTCCTTAATTAATCTAGAGCCAAAATAATTTATTAAAGTTGATTAGAACCAAAAAGTACTCAATTACAACCTAAAATCATATTTTAATTTTATGACACCTAGTCATAGAATCTTGAATAGTGTTTTCTCTTTCCAATTCCTTAAATCATGGAATTGTGTTACACATTGTTTATTCATAAATGAGTTTTAAATTCTTTAATGATGTATGAGCACTCCTAAACTTGTCATAAACTCCCTAAATCACATTCTTAGTTACCTAAACTTAAGCTTAATCATTCCTAACCTTGTACCTAAGCTAATACACATCTAAACCTACCATTAACACACAATTAAATGGTCAAACTCACCTCCTCCCTTGCTGAACCAGATCAGGCCGTGAACCTCCTCCCTCCATATGCATCACATGTTCAATTTTTCAACACTCCAAGGCCATACCTCAAGTCACATACACTATACCTTGTCATAACTTTCAATCAAGCTTGAATTTCCACATGAATAAATAATTAAAACAACCCATTTCTCCCATTTAATTGTGGCTGGAAAAGTTCCAGCCATGCATTATTTCTAGAAGCCTAAATTCATAAAAATGTGATAGGAAATTAACTCACATCAAGCCATACTTTGTAGCATAGCTTCCATACTTCAACCATGCTTGAATGACCTTGTGTAAGAGATATTTTTCTCTTCCTTTTCCCTCCAAACCACACGGCCACACCCTCCCAATGTGAGCTCCATGGTTTTGTTTTTCTATAAATAGGATGCTTGTGTTAGCCTTGTTACACTTTGAAGCATTTGCAAAGTTTAGAGTTTTAGAGTTGTCTTGCTAGTCTTTCCTTTTTCTCTCAAAGTTCCAAGAGTGTTCTTCCTTTCTTTTCATCTTTATCTTCTTCATCTCTTCATCTCATCATCACCTCTCAACCATCAAACACCACCCCAAACACAACTCCACTTGAAACACATTTTCTTCTTTTTCTCTCATCAAGGCCGAATCATCATCACCAACGTAGGAGGAGTTGCTCATCTCATTTCCATCTTCAAGATCAAGCTTTTATCTTCATCACTAGGTAGGGATTTGTTTTCAAACTTTATTTTGCTCAAGAAAGTGTTTTTCTCTAGTTTTCTCTTGGATTCTTTTTGAACTTTCCTTTGTCTTTCCTTTCCTTTCATTTTCGGCCATGAGGCCTTGATTTGAGCATGATAGCTTGATGATGAGAGTTTCTAGATGATGACATTGTGTTCATCTCAAAGAAACCTCTAAAGCTTGAGTTTTCCTTTTCTTACAACTTCATCTATATGTTATCTAGCTCACATGGTTTTCCAACTTAAGAAAATTAATCTAAGGATTTCTAAAAGCCCAAGCCTACCCTTGTCAACCTTAAAGTTGGCCGGCACGTTCTAGAGATTTGTCTCTAGATAGGGGTTTTGGGTACTTAATAAAGAACTTGATGTAGCTTCACTTTCTTTCTCTTTTATATGATTTTCGATTCTTGTGTTGTGATCTTTGAGATATTGTATGGGGTTATTATCTTGTTAAAGTCTTAAATGAGCTCTAGTTAAACATAAAAATGAAACTTGCATCATGTTTACTTTAAGCTTTGCATATCATGTTTATTTCCTTGCTATCACTAAATCCCAAGATAATGAATAAACCTGCATTATCATGTTTATGTTTCAAGCTTTGCATTATCATATTTATATTTCAAGTCCTCACCTAAATATCAAAGATAATAATATATTGCACCACATATTTATTTTATGCTCTCACTTTACTTTCTAGCAATAACTAAAATAAGTGCATGAGCATGTTTATTTTTATGTCATCACTTTAATGATTCTAGAGCTCAAAGACTTGCCCAAGGATATCTCAAAACAAAGGTCTAAAACATTTATTTCTTATGGTCCATATTTCGGCCCTATGAGGCCTTAATGTTTTCAAGTATTGAAAACTATGTTTTATACTTTTTCTAAACTCATATGAGTATAAGGAATGAGTAGAACTAAGTGTTATGAATTTAGGACCTCTTGAGATGAAAATAATGTAGCCACTGCCCTATTAAGTATTTTCATGAGTTTAGATGATAAAAAGTGTTCATAAAAGAGTTTTGAAGGTTTTAATAAGGTTCCAAGAGAAACTAGTATTTTATGTGCTTTAGAAACTATGATTCAATGCCTTTCAATGGAGTTTCTGTTTCGGTTCTGCCTTGCTATGTTTGGCCACTGCATGAGCTGTGTTAATGATGTTAATATGCTTATGTTTGGGTAATAATTATGTTAAGACTCATATGTGAAAGATAGGATAAGTTAGGAACTAGAAAAGAATTAATTTGAGAGTTCTAGATCCCTTAAAGATTTATTTTTCTGGATTCTGTCCAGCAAGGTTTAGATTCAATAATCATGGTTTTAAATTAGTTTATATGTGTAGGAATGACTCATAATTGGTTTAGGACTTAATCTTGAAACCTTAGGAGCAAACCGAACTTAGAAAGGGTCATTATTGTGACTTCTAGGTACCCGTAAAGTTAGTATTTTGATTTCTGCACTCTTGAGGTTTAGAGATGTTCTTGACCATAGGGTGAGGTGAGAAATACTTAGTTATAACCTTGTAGGTTCCCAAGAGACTAGGTGTTGATGATCAATAACCTAGAATGTGAGATAAAGATCTAAACCGTAATTTCTAGAACTCCGTAATCACTTAAACATAAAGCTGTCCAAATTCTGCTTAGTGCTATTTGGATTAGTTCTTAAGCATAAGATTTGTATAACTCATTAATTGTCAAACTATAGGTGTATAAAGAAGTTAAGAATAATTAATTTGCAAGTTTAAGACTCATAATAATCAAGTTTAAAGCACTATGAGATATAACATAACATGTCTATGAGCCTATGGGGATGATTGTTAAATATGACTATGTGATGATGTTTGTGTGAAAGTTTTATGTGACGAATGTTATGAGAAAGTTTCATGTGATGATATATATGTTATGAAAAAGCTACATGAGAATGCATGATAAAAATGAATATGATAAATGATGAGGTAATTGTGATGTAATACTTATGAAAATATAAATGTGACACAACACTGAGACGCGCTTCTCCTGGGTGACACCGGTTCGGCCGAGCACCCCCAGGAGGAGACAAATCCGTGAGGGTATGTGTAGATGCAGCCTGCCAAAGCGGACAAATTGCGAGGCCCACGTGGCTAGCAAAGCGTTTCAAAGAGGATATGACCCTAGAAAGGAGATCCTTAATTTGCCCCCTAGCCCGTACTTTAAGTCGGGATTATGTTACGCTTATCATAGGATAAGTAAGAGCTAGTGACGACTAGTTAAGGTATGAGCTCATAACCTAGAGAAGTTTTAGGGCGGCCCCATGAGATGAAAGTTAAAGTTGACAATGTCACATAAACCTTACTTATGTCAACGTTATAATGTTTCCTAGTTATTCTATTGTTTGGTTTACCTTATGATGCATTCATATCATTAGTATATTTCTGCTTAAGTTATAAAGACGCATTATAAAATATGATGGACCTTGGATAAAATACCTCTTTTGGAAACCCACTTAAAAGGAACTTATATGCATGCACACCTTTTAGAAATAAACCCAAGGTTCCTGAGGATGTGACGATGACACCTAGGTAGGGATAACCCTACTGAGAATTCTTTTAGAAAGATTCTCATTCCCTCTCTCTTTTCTTCCATCATATCTTTAGATGGCGACGTTTGTACTCTTCGTCGACACCCCGGTATGGGAGCTGCACCATGACCCGGCACTCGGGTCATATCATTTTGAGGGTCGCTGCACAATCGAGTATTCATGTTCATGGGACGACCCTTCACAAGACTTCGCCTCCGAGCTACCGCTTCACCCCGATCGCTCCTTACCGGCCATAACGGGATTTTTGAGCGAGCGAGGCCACGCGATGAGCAGATCCTCCGCATGGAGCCCGAGACGCCACCGTGACGCGAGTACCTCGAGTATGTACCGCGTCCCGGATTTCGGAGACGGACCCATCCAAGGACCCGCCATCCCACATGTACAGCTTGGAGCTCCGGTCCGCTCCTCCACCGATGAGGGTGGGAGTGAGAGACGGTGGTCCAGCCGAGGTTGGCTCGACGGCCATCTATGCCCTCGCCGCGGTGGACATGCCCGATGATGCACTCGACCACTCCCGCCGAGATTCGCCAAGGATCGACTCGACCCGCATGCTCGGACGCGCAGGAGTAGTCATAGGAGGGGTAGTAGTTAGTGCACACACACGCCACATAGTAGAGGACAAACCTTCTTTTGTATATGAGGTTGTCTCCTTTAGGTGCACATGGGTATGGGGGTAGTTTCTCTTGTATTCGCTTTTTATGATTTCCTTGTATTGCATTTCAGTTGTATTTTGCTTCATGATGTATCAAATAGTCCTGCCTCTTTGGGTAGGCACGTTATATATATATATCTATGTTTCAGCTTGATGTTTCCATGACATGATGTGTTTCTTATGCTTTGCTTATATGTTTCGCTATGTTGCCCCTTAAAGTTTCGCGCGTGGCTCTCACTTTGATTTTAAAAAGAAAAATTTTACCCGTATTTCCGCTAAGTATTTTCCAAAGGATGAGACCAAGAGGTAATATTCTAAAAATTAACCTAAGGACATACTAGTAGTCTTGGGTTAAGATTTAGGGTGTTACATTATGGTATCGTGAGCGATTCGATTCTCATGGAGCCTGAGGATTGGGTGACTATGCTTTATAAGCATAATACGATAGTTATGTCATGTATAGTGCTTGATAGAGATAAGTCAGTAGGACTAGAGATGCATGACTTCGCTGGTTGCAAGTGCCATGGTAACTAGCTCATTTTGCATGGATATTGAGCCTGATCAACTTGATGTTCATTGTTTCATGTGTATAGGGACCAATGGCACCGCGACGACGGCCTAAGACTACACCCGATGTTGAACAAGATGATACAACTGCTACTGCTGTCCATCGCATGGCGCAAGCCATGGAACGAATGTTCGACCGAATGGATCAACAAGCGAATGCTGCTCCTGTTCCCCCTCCTCCCCTGGCTGCAGAGATGGTGGAACAAGTCCGCTTCCGAAGTTCCGCAAGGCGAACCCGCCAAGTTCCGAGGGGTAATGGACCCGACAAGGCCGATGAGTGGATCAAAGACATGGAGAAGATCTACTCTGTTGTTACCGCTCGGAAGAGCGAAGGTCACATTTGCCGCTTTCATGTCAAGTCCGACGCCGAAGTTCGTGGAACGGCACGAGGCATCTGCTAGAAGCCTTTGGAACTCCCATTGACCGAGTCGTTTCAAGACTTACTTCTATGAGAAGTACTTTCCGAGTCCGTGAGGAACGCGAAGGACGTTGAGTTCATGCAGTTAACCCAAGGAGGGTCTACTGTAGCTCAATACACTGCGAAGTTTGAGGAGCTAATCAAGTTCTCTCGGGTGTTCCAAGGGAACCCCGATGAAGTTTGGAAGTGTGTGAAGTATGAGGCCGGTCTGAAGGCAGAAATGAACTATCTTTGTGGCCCATATGGAGATCAGAGACTTCCCGACCCTGGTCAACAAGTGCCGGATACTTGAAAAAGGACAGAGAAAGATTCAAATCACAAGGGCGGAGCGAGCTAGGGGGCTCGGACCTCAAGCCCCGAAGTTCAAACCGCAATACCCGTTGAGGAATCACTACAACCCCTACCAGTCCAACCAGTTCCGACAACAACAACAACAACCGCCAAGAGCTCCTGCTCACCAACAATCCAAACAACACCAAAGGCCGCCATTTCAACATCAAGGCCCGAGGAATTTCAATAATCAACCCGTGGACCGGTGGACCCGAAACCACAATGGAGGGCCAAGTGGAGCCAAGAACAAGGCACCACAAACCCCTGCTGCTTACCCCGGAGCAACATCTGCTGACGTCTGCCCACAATGCGGGAAGAACCACGGGAATCGCCCATGCTTAGCCGGTCAGAATGTATGTTTCAAGTGTGGCAAGCCTGGCCACTATGCAAAGGACTGCACCGGACAAGGGACATCGAACCAAAACCCCCGACCACAATACCGAGGAAGGGTCTTTACCCTTAACGCGGAAGACGCCAAGAAGTCCAAATATCTCATCGAAGGTATGTGCGAAGTAAATGGTAAAGCCTTAACTGTACTATATGACTCTGGTGCTACTCATTCTTTCATTTCACTTGCTAGTGTCGAGTCCTTAAATCTAAAAGTCTCTAAACTTCCCTTCGATCTTATTGTTTCTACTCCTACAAATCGCCCTGTTAATACTTGCCGTTGTTGTTTAAACTGTCATCTTGTTGTAGAAAATAGGTCTTTTATCATAGATTTAATTTGTTTACCCTTGAAAGACATAGGCATTATCTTAGGCATGAATTGGCTTCACCCCAATCGTGTGATGTTAGATTGTGGAACCCAAACCGTAGTTTTCCCTTCTCCTCCCGAAAACATCACTCAACCCATTAGGCTGTACCTAAATTCCGTAGAGGTCTTCTGGAGTGGGAAGAAAACTAAGGGATATGTTCTCCTAAGCCTTTGCGATGTAGACTTTGAGCAAAACATAGGTGAGATACCTGTGGTGAGAGACTATCCCGAGGTGTTTCCGGATGAAATACCCGAGTTCCCTCCCGAAAGAGAAGTGGAGTTCTCCATAGAGTTGGTTCCTGGGACAGACCAATCTCTATAGCCCCGTATAGGATGTCACCCTCGGAGTTAGCAGAGTTGAAAACCCAGTTAGAGGAGTTGTTAGAAAAGAGTTTTATAAGGCCGAGTGCTTCACCTTGGGGCGCTCGGTCTTATTTGTGAAGAAAAAGGACGGAAGCATGAGGATGTGTATAGACTATAGGCGGTTGAACCAAGTAACCATAAAGAATAAATACCCATTGCCTAGGATTGATGATCTTATGGACCAATTGAATGGAGCAGGAGTGTTTCCTAAGATTGCTTTATGGTCCGGTTACCATCGATTAGGGTGAGAGATTCGGATATTCCTAAAACCGCCTTCGAACTCGGTATGGACACTTTGAGTTCAATGTAATGTCGTTTGGTTTGACGAATGCTCCGCAGTTTTTATGGATTACATGAATAGGATCTTTAGACCCTATTTAGATCGATTCGTGGTTGTGTTCATAGATGATATTCTCATCTATTCGAAAACCCACGAGGAGCATGAGCGTCATTTAAGGTTGGTTTTAGAGGTATTAAAGGAGAAGAAGTTATACGCTAAGTTGTCTAAGTGTGAATTTTGGTTAGAGGAGGTAAAGTTCTTAGGACATGTTGTGTCAAAAGGTGGCATAGTCATCGACCCAAGTAAGATAGAGGCTGTGATGAATTGGGATAGACCAACCTCATGGAATCGAGATTAGAAGCTTTTTGGGTTTAGCTGGATATTACCGTAGGTTCATTAAAGGATTTTCCCGATTAGCCCTACCCTTAACCAAGCTCACTAGGAAGAATGCCCCGTTTGAGTGGAGACCCGAGTGTGAAAAGAGTTTCCTAGAGCTTAAGGAAAAGCTCACCTCAACCCCAGCTTAGTTTTACCTGACCCCAATGTACCCTTCGAGGTATATTGCGATGCTTCTGGCAAAGGTTTAGGTTGTGTGTTGATGCAAAACAGGCAAGTGGTAGCCTATGCGTCCAGACAACTCAAGCTTCATGAGGTAACCTACCCCACCCATGACCTAGAACTAGCAGCCATCGTGTTCGCTCTAAAGATGTGGAGACACCATTTGTATGGTGTGAGGTTTGAAGTTTTCTCCGATCATAAGAGTCTCAAGCATCTCTTTGATCAAAAGGAGTTAAATATGAGGCAGAGGAGATGGATGGAATTCCTCAAGGACTACGATTTTGGTTTAAGTTACCACCCCGGCAAGGCTAATGTAGTAGCCGACGCCTTGAGCCGAAACTCGTTACGTCTGTCAAGTATGATGGTTAATGAAGTTGGGTTAATAGAGCAATTTAGGGATATGAATCTTGGAATGTCTATAACGGAGGATGGCATCGTGATGAGTCATCTCACGGTGACCAGTGGGTTTAAGCAAAGGATTATGCTTGCCCAAAGAGAAAATGAGGACTTTATGGAGACAATCGAGGCAGTAAAGGCTGGAAAGTTGAAAGGTTTTGTACGAGGCCCGATCGTTATGGAGGTTCGAGGGGCGAATCTGCGTGCCACAAGATGGTGACCTCCGAGAGAAGATCTTGGAGGAGGCTCACAAGAGCCATTTTGCCATCCATCCTGGTACTACGAAGATGTATCAGGACTTGAAGAGGATGTTTTGGTGGCCCGGATTAAAAAGGGATGTGGTCGCCTGGGTGAGTAAGTGTTTGGTCTGCCAAAAGGTCAAGATCGAACACCAAAAACCTTCGGCATGTTGCAACCCCTGTCGATCCCAGTGGAAGTGGGAGAGTATATCAATGGACTTCGTGACAGGATTGCCAAAGACCCAAGCTGGCCACGATGCCGTATGGGTAATCGTGGATCGACTGACTAAGTCGGCTCACTTTCTACCTATTCGAGTCACGTACTCATTGGATAAGTTGGCCCAGCTTTACATCCAAGAAATAGTGAGGTTGCATGGAGTACCATCGACGATAATCTCGGATCGAGATCCGCGGTTTACGTCACGTTTTTGGGGAGCTTTTCAAAAGGCGTTTGGTTCCAAGTTGTGCCTAAGCACTGCTTACCACCCACAAACGGATGGTCAATCCGAGAGGACAATCCAAACCCTGGAAGATATGCTGAGAGCCTGTGTCTTAGACCAAAAAGGAAGTTGGGATAAGTACATGCCTTTGATCGAGTTTGCGTATAACAACAGTTAGCACGCAAGCATCGGTATGGCACCGTACGAGGCATTATACGGAAGGAAGTGCCAATCACCCTTGTGTTGGTACGAGCCCGGAGAGCAAAGTGTCTTAGGACCAGAGGTAGTGAGGGAAACGACGGAACAAATCAAGAAGATCAAGGATAGAATCTTAACCGCTCAAAGTCGATTAAAAGCTACGCGGACAAAGGCGCAAGCCCTTGGAGTTCCAAGAGGGAGAACATGTATTTCTAAGAATCACCCCACTACAAGAATAGGGAGAGCCATGAAAGTTAAAAAGTTGAGTCCCCGATTTCTCGGTCCTTTTGAAATTCTTCAAAGAGTCGGATCCGTAGCTTACAAAATAGCCTTACCACCCAATCTGTCAAACCTTCATGATGTCTTTCACGTCTCCCGATTCACGTAAATATGAGTCCGACCCTAGCCATGTCCTAGAACCAGAGCATGTACAGTTAAGGGAGGACCTCACTTTCAATGTACCGCCTACGGGAATAGTGGATCACTGAGTCAAGCAGTTAAGGAACAAGTCTGTTCCTTTGGTAAAAGTGGCGTGGGGACAAGGCAAGTCGGAAGAATACACGTGGGAACTAGAGTCAGAGATGAAGTCCAAATATCCAGAGCTTTTCTAAGGTACGAATTTCGAGGGCGAAATTCTTTTTAAGGAGGGGAGTAATGTAACGCGCCGATTTTCTGTTAGAGTGAAAATGACCAAAATGCCCCCGAGGTCATTTTTCGGCCGACCGAGGAAAGCCAGTCTTGGCAGTACTCGAAGGGCAAACTCAATGTTGGAAGGGGATTAGAAAACTTATGTACCTTCCCGGGATCGAAAATCTCATTTTTCGAATTTTCGGGTCAAAATGACCAAAACGCCCCTATGGTGTTTTACCCGTTTGCAAGTGCCGGATGAACCCGAAACTTCTCCAGATGGTTTTAAAAGGCGTTTTTATGTATTCTATGACCTCATTTTTAATTTTTGAAGTCCCGGCCAAAATTAGTGCAAAATTACGGTTTGCCCCTAGTTTCGTACTTTTACGCTTAATCACACGATTAAGCAAACCTAAGCAATATTAGGCTCTAATCGAAGGTTAATTAATTTCCTTAATTAATCTAGAGCCAAAATAATTTATTAAAGTTGATTAGAACCAAAAAGTACTCAATTACAACCTAAAATCATATTTTAATTTTATGACACCTAGTCATAGAATCTTGAATAGTGTTTTCTCTTTCCAATTCCTTAAATCATGGAATTGTGTTACACATTGTTTATTCATAAATGAGTTTTAAATTCTTTAATGATGTATGAGCACTCCTAAACTTGTCATAAACTCCTAAATCACATTCTTAGTTACCTAAACTTAAGCTTAATCATTCCTAACCTTGTACCTAAGCTAATACACATCTAAACCTACCATTAACACACAATTAAATGGTCAAACTCACCTCCTCCCTTGCTGAACCAGACCAGGCCGTGAACCTCCTCCCTCCATATGCATCACATGTTCAATTTTTCAACACTCCAAGGCCATACCTCAAGTCACATACACTATACCTTGTCATAACTTTCAATCAAACTTGAATTTCCACATGAATAAATAATTAAAACAACCCATTTCTCCCATTTAATTGTGGCTGGAAAAGTTCCAGCCATGCATTATTTCTAGAAGCCTAAATTCATAAAAATGTGATAGGAAATTAACTCACATCAAGCCATACTTTGTAGCATAGCTTCCATACTTCAACCATGCTTGAATGACCTTGTGTAAGAGATATTTTTCTCTTCCTTTTCCCTCCAAACCACACGGCCACACCCTCCCAATGTGAGCTCCATGGTTTTGTTTTTCTATAAATAGGATGCTTGTGTTAGCCTTGTTACACTTTGAAGCATTTGCAAAGTTTAGAGTTTTAGAGTTGTCTTGCTAGTCTTTCCTTTTTCTCTCAAAGTTCCAAGAGTGTTCTTCCTTTCTTTTCATCTTTATCTTCTTCATCTCTTCATCTCATCATCACCTCTCAACCATCAAACACCACCCCAAAACCTTGAACCATCATCAAACCTCTCAAACACCACACCTCAAACACAACTCCACTTGAAACACATTTTCTTCTTTTTCTTTCATCAAGGCCGAATCATCATCACCAACCTAGGAGGAGTTGCTCATCTCATTTCCATCTTCAAGATCAAGCTTTTATCTTCATCACTAGGTAGGGATTTGTTTTCAAACTTTATTTTGCTCAAGAAAGTGTTTTTCTCTAGTTTTCTCTTGGATTCTTTTTGAACTTTCCTTTGTCTTTCCTTTCCTTTCATTTTCGGCCATGAGGCCTTGATTTGAGCATGATAGCTTGATAATGAGAGTTTCTAGATGATGACATTGTGTTCATCTCAAAGAAACCTCTAAAGCTTGAGTTTTCCTTTTCTTACAACTTCATCTATATGTTATCTAGCTCACATGGTTTTCCAACTTAAGAAAATTAATCTAAGGATTTCTAAAAGCCCAAGCCTACCCTTGTCAACCTTAAAGTTGGCCGGCACGTTCTAGAGATTTGTCTCTAGATAGTGGTTTTGGGTACTTAATAAAGAACTTGATGTAGCTTCACTTTCTTTCTCTTTTATATGATTTTCGATTCTTGTGTTGTGATCTTTGAGATATTGTATGGGGTTATTATCTTGTTAAAGTCTTAAATGAGCTCTAGTTAAACATAAAAATGAAACTTGCATCATGTTTACTTTAAGCTTTGCATATCATGTTTATTTCCTTGCTATCACTAAATCCCAAGATAATGAATAAACCTGCATTATCATGTTTATGTTTCAAGCTTTGCATTATCATATTTATATTTCAAGTCCTCACCTAAATATCAAAGATAATAATATATTGCACCACATATTTATTTTATGCTCTCACTTTACTTTCTAGCAATAACTAAAATAAGTGCATGAGCATGTTTATTTTTATGTCATCACTTTAATGATTCTAGAGCTCAAAGACTTGCCCAAGGATATCTCAAAACAAAGGTCTAAAACATTTATTTCTTATGGTCCATATTTCGGCCCTATGAGGCCTTAATGTTTTCAAGTATTGAAAACTATGTTTTATACTTTTTCTAAACTCATATGAGTATAAGGAATGAGTAGAACTAAGTGTTATGAATTTAGGACCTCTTGAGATGAAAATAATGTAGCCACTGCCCTATTAAGTATTTTCATGAGTTTAGATGATAAAAAGTGTTCATAAAAGAGTTTTGAAGGTTTTAATAAGGTTCCAAGAGAAACTAGTATTTTATGTGCTTTAGAAACTATGATTCAATGCCTTTCAATGGAGTTTCTGTTTCGGTTCTGCCTTGCTATGTTTGGCCACTGCATGAGCTGTGTTAATGATGTTAATATGCTTATGTTTGGGTAATAATTATGTTAAGACTCATATGTGAAAGATAGGATAAGTTAGGAACTAGAAAAGAATTAATTTGAAAGTTCTAGATCCCTTAAAGATTTATTTTTCTGGATTCTGTCCAGCAAGGTTTAGATTCAATAATCATGGTTTTAAATTAGTTTATATGTGTAGGAATGACTCATAATTGGTTTAGGACTTAATCTTGAAACCTTAGGAGCAAACCGAACTTAGAAAGGGTCATTATTGTGACTTCTAGGTACCGTAAAGTTAGTATTTTGATTTCTGCACTCTTGAGGTTTAGAGATGTTCTTGACCATAGGGTGAGGTGAGAAATACTTAGTTATAACCTTGTAGGTTCCCAAGAGACTAGGTGTTGATGATCAATAACCTAGAATGTGAGATAAAGATCTAAACCGTAATTTCTAGAACTCCGTAATCACTTAAACATAAAGCTGTCCAAATTCTGCTTAGTGCTATTTGGATTAGTTCTTAAGCATAAGATTTGTATAACTCATTAATTGTCAAACTATAGGTGTATAAAGAAGTTAAGAATAATTAATTTGCAAGTTTAAGACTCATAATAATCGAAGTTTAAAGCACTATGAGATATAACATAACATGTCTATGAGCCTATGGGGATGATTGTTAAATATGACTATGTGATGATGTTTGTGTGAAAGTTTTATGTGACGAATGTTATGAGAAAGTTTCATGTGATGATATATATGTTATGAAAAAGCTACATGAGAATGCATGATAAAAATGAATATGATAAATGATGAGGTAATTGTGATGTAATACTTATGAAAATATAAATGTGACACAACATCGAGACGCTTCTCTGGGTGACACCGGTTCGGCCGAGCACCCCCAGGAGGAGACAAATCCGTGAGGGTATGTGTAGATGCAGCCTGCCAAAGCGGACAAATTGCGAGGCCCACGTGGCTAGCAAAGCGTTTCAAAGAGGATATGACCCTAGAAAGGAGATCCTTAATTTGCCCCCTAGCCCGTACTTTAAGTCGGGATTATGTTACGCTTATCATAGGATAAGTAAGAGCTAGTGACGACTAGTTAAGGTATGAGCTCATAACCTAGAGAAGTTTTAGGGCGGCCCCATGAGATGAAAGTTAAAGTTGACAATGTCACATAAACCTTACTTATGTCAACGTTATAATGTTTCCTAGTTATTCTATTGTTTGGTTTACCTTATGATGCATTCATATCATTAGTATATTTCTGCTTAAGTTATAAAGACGCATTATAAAATATGATGGACCTTGGATAAAATACCTCTTTTGGAAACCCACTTAAAAGGAACTTATATGCATGCACACCTTTTAGAAATAAACCCAAGGTTCCTGAGGATGTCACGATGACACCTAGGTAGGGATAACCCTACTGAGAATTCTTTTAGAAAGATTCTCATTCCCTCTCTCTTTTCTTCCGTCATATCTTCAGATGGCGACGTTTGTACTCTTCGTCGACACCCCGGTATGGGAGCTGCACCATGACCCGGCACACGGGTCATATCATTTTGAGGGTCGCTGCACAATGAGTATTCATGTTCATGGGGCGACCCTTCGCGCACCCGTCGAGCTACCGCTTCACCCGATCGCTCCTTACCGTCATAACGGGATTTTTGAGCGAGCGAGGCCACGCGATGAGCAGATCCACCGCATGGAGCCCGAGAGGCGTCGGTATGCGCGAGTACCGAGTATGTACCGCGTCCCTCAAGATTTCTGGAGATCGGACTCCATCCAAGGACCCGCCATCCCACATGTACGCTTGGAGCTCCGGTCCGCTCCTCCACCGATGAGGGCTGGGAGTGAGGAGGCGGTGGTCAGCCGAGGTTGGCTCGACGGCCATCTATGCGCCCTCGCCGCGGTGGACATGCCCCGATGATGCACTCGACCACTCCCGCCGAGATTCGCCAGTGGATCGACTCGACCCCTTGATGCTCGGACCGAGGAGTAGTCATAGGAGGGGTAGTAGTTAGTGCACACACACGCCACATAGTAGAGGACAAACCTTCTTTTGTATATGAGGTTGTCTCCTTTAGGTGCACATGGGTATGGGGGTAGTTTCTCTTGTATTCGCTTTTTATGATTTCCTTGTATTGCATTTCAGTTGTATTTTGCTTCATGATGTATCAAATAGTCCTGCCTCTTTGGGTAGGCACGTTATATATATATATCTATGTTTCAGTTGATGTTTCCATGACATGATGTGTTTCTTATGCTTTGCTTATATGTTTCGCTATGTTGCCCCTTAAAGTTTCGCGCGTGGCTCTCACTTTGATTTTAAAAAAGAAACATTTTACCCGTATTTCCGCTAAGTATTTTCCAAAGGATGAGACCAAGAGGTAATATTCTAAAAATTAACCTAAGGACATACTAGTAGTCTTGGGTTAAGATTTAGGGTGTTACAACTAGTGCATCGTAGTATTGTCCGCTTTGGCAAGCTCTATGTCAATACCCTCACGGATTTGTTTTCTTGGGGGTGCTCGGCTAAACCGGTGTCACCCAAGAAGGCGTCTCAGTGTTGTGTCACATTTAAGTTCTCATGATTTTCAAAAAGACCATTTTCTAAGTTCCTCAAATTTGATGGAAATTAAAGATGACGGCAAGATGACCGAATTTCCTCAAATTTGCTTATGCCATGAAAACATATAGGACATACACAAACATTTCTTATGGGGTATAGCATATCATCATGTAAAACTTTGTTATAGCACATATCAACTTATTATAGACAAAACTCATGCATCATATATCATAAATTAAGCATCATAAAAGCTCAAGATGTTTTAATGTCTTATGCATTGACCCTTAGGGTCCTTAGCTGACGTTTTAAGTTATTAATCATCAACCTAATCTCTTGGGTACCTATGAGGTTATAACTAAGTATTTCTCACCTCACACTATGATCAAGAACATCTCTAAACCTCAAGGATGCAGAATTTAAAATCCTAACTTTACGGGTCCCTAGGAGTCACAACAGTGACCCTTTCTAAGTCCGGTTTGTTCCTAAGGCTTCAAGATCAAGTCCTAAACCATTTATGAGTCATTCTTACACATTTAAACTAATTTAAATCCATGATTAGCATTACTAAACCTTGCTGGACAGAATCCAGAAAATTCAAACATTAAAGGATCTAGAACTCTCAAATTAATTCTTTTCTAGTCTCTAACTTATCTTATCTTCCACATAAGAGTTTTAACATTATTTTTACTCAAACATAAGCATATTATCATCATTAAAACAGCACACACAGTTGCAAATAAGTAGCAAGGCAGAACCGAAACATACACTGTCCATAAAGGCATAAAACACAATTTCTAGAGCACATAAAATACTAGTTTTTCTTGGAACCTTTTTAAACTTTCAAAACTCATTTATAAACAATTTTAACATCTAAAATCATAAGAATATTTAGGCCAGTGCCCAATTCATCTTTGTCTCAAGAGGTCCTAAATTCTTAAAACTTAGTTCTATGCATTTCTTGAACTCATAAAAGCTTGGAAAAATTATAAAACATGGTCTTCAATATTTAGAAACATCAAGACCCCTTAGGGCCGAAATATGAACCAAAAGAAATAAATATTTTTAGACCTTTGTTTGAGACAACAATGGGCAAGTCTTTGAGCTCTAGGTTCATTTAGGTGATGACATAAAAATAAACATGCTCATGCACTTATTTTAGATTCCATTAGAAAGTAAAGTGATAGCACAAAGTAAATATGAATGCAACTCATTATTATCTTGGTATTAAGTGAGAACTTGAAATATAAACATGATAATGCATAGCTTGAAATATAAACATGATAATGCAAGGTACACTTCTTATCTTGATACTTAGTGAGAGCAAGGAAAGTAAACATGATGTGCATAGCATAAAAGTAAACATGATGCAAGGTTCATTTTATGGTTAGCTAGAGCTCATTCAAGACTTTAACAAAGTAACAACCCAACATACATCTCATTACAAGGAGAGCTCTAGAGTTCTTGAACCAAGTTCTCATAGGAACTATGAGGTTCTTGAACATCATATCAAGCTCAAAGAAAACAAACTTTCTAAACAAAACCAAACAAAATCTCAAGGATCAAAATACCAAAACTGAAAACCTTACAAAAGAAAAAGAAAGTGAAACTAAGTCAAGTTCTTTGTTAAATACCCAAAACCCCTATCTAGAGAAAAATCTCTAGAACATGCCGGCCAACTTTAAGGTTGACAAGGGTAGGCTTGGGCTTTTAGAAATCCTTAGATTAATTTTCTTAAGTTGAAAAACCATGTGAGCTAGATATCATATAGATGAAGTCATAAGGAAATGAAAACTCAAGCTTTAGAGGTTTCTTTGAGATGAACACAAGGTCATCATCTAGAAACTCTCATCATCAAGCTATCATGTTTGAGAAGAAAAGGCCAAGAGGCCGAAATGGAAAAAGAAAAGGAATATAAAGGAAAGCTCAAAAAGAAACCAAGAGAAAACTAGAGGAAACACATCTTTTGAGTAAAACAAAGTTTGAAAAGAAACTCTCTACCTAGAGTGAAGACGCAAAGCTTGAACTTTTGAAAAGAAAAACAAGATGATGAGCTCCTCCTTGGTGCTTGATGGTTTCGGCCAAGAGGAAGCAAAAAGGTTGGAGTTGTGTTTCAAGTGAGGTTGTGTTTGAGGTGTGGTGTTTGAGAGGTTTGATGATGGTTCAAGGCTATGGGGTGGTGTTTCAAGGTTGAGAGATGATAATGAGAGGAAGAGAGGATGAAGATGAAGATGAAAAGAAAGGAAGAACTCTCTTGAAACTTGAGAGAAAAAGAAAAGAACTAGCAAGACAACTCTAGAATTCTAAACTTAGCAAATGCTTCAAAGTGCAACTAAGCTATCACAAGCATCCTATTTATAGAAAAACAAAACCATGGGCTCACCAAGGGAGGGAGTGGCCATGTGGTCTTGGAGGGAAAAGGGAGAGGAAAATATCTCTTTGATTGTGTCATAGAAGCATGGTTTGAAGTATTGAAGCTATACTACAAAGTATGGCTTGATGTGAGTTAATTTCCTATCAATTTTTGATGAAATTAGGCTTCTAGAAACAATGCATGGCTGGAACTTTTCCAGCCACAAATAAATGGAGAAAATGAGCTATTTTAATTAGTTATTTACTTGGAAAATCAAGCTTGATTGAAAGTTATGACAAGGTATAGTGTATGTGACTTGAGGTATGGCCTTGGAGTGTTGAAAAATTGAACATGTGATGCATATGGGGAGGGAGGGCTCACGGCCAGACCTGGCAGCATGGGGGGAGTGAGGTTTTGATCATCTAATTGGGTGTTAATGGTAGGTTTAGATGTGCATTAGCTTAGGTACAAGGTTAGGAGCAATTAAGCTTAAGTTTAGGTGACTAAGAATGTGATTTAAGGATTTTATGACAAGATTAGGAGTTCTCATACATCATTGAAGAATTTTAAACTCATTTATGAATAAACAATGTGTAACACAATTCCATGATTTAAGGAATTGGAAAGAGAAAACACTATTCAAGATTCCATAACTAGGAGTCTTGAAATTAAAATATGTTTTTAAGTTGTAATTAAGCATTTTTAGGTTCTAATCAACTTTAATAAATTATTTTGACTCAAGATTAATTAAGAAAATTAATTAACCTTCAATTAGAGCCTAATATTGCTTAGGTTTGCTTAATCACACGATTAAGCGTAAAAACACGAAACTAGGGGCAAAACCGTAATTTTGCACTAATTTCGCCCGGGACCTCCGGGACCAAAACCAAAGTCACAGTCAACATAAAAACACCTTTTAAAATCATCTGGAGAAGTTTCGGGTTCATCCGGCACTTACAAACGGGTAAAACACCGCAGGGGCGTTTTGGTCATTTTGACCTGAAAACTCGAAAAATGATATTTTCGATCCCGGGAAGGTATACAAGCCATCTAACCTCTTCCAACATTGAGTTTGCCCTTCGAGTACTGCCGAACTGGCTTTCCTCGAATTCCGGGCTGAAAATGACCTCAGGGGCATTTTGGTCATTTCCACTCTTAACAGAAAATCGGGGCGTTACATTAAAGAATCAACATCTCAATCCTAAACTCAAAGTCACCAAGATAAGTAAACTCTATAGTTCTTAAGAACAAAGGTTCTAAAGAAATCTCATGGTTCTTTGAACATCATCATCAAGCTCAAGGAAATGGATTCAAGAAAACAAAACTTTTTAAAGGAAAAGGGAATGAAGGCCAAAATCACAAGGAAGGGAAAATACACCGTATTCTTTATTATGTACCCAAAACCCTCACGTTCCGACCAACGTTAAGGTTGACAGGGGTAGGCTTTGGGCTTTTTGAAATCCTTGTAATTATTTTCTTAAGATGAAATCATTAGTGAGCTAAGTAACATAAGTAGAACTTGAAGAAAGAAAAACTCAAGCTTTAGAGGTCTCATTGAGATGAACACAAGGTCATCATCTAGGGACACTCATCATCAAGCTATCATGAGGAGTAAACAAGGCCTTGAGGGCTGAAATAAAAAGGAAGAACCAAAAAGGAAACTCAAGGAAACATCATAAAATCAACATTTTTTCTTCAAGAGCAAAGCATATTTGAGTAAAAGAAAGACGTTAGAACAACTCCCTACCAAGTATTGAAGATGAAAGCTTGGTCTTGAGGTGAGGATGAAAGGAAAATCTTCTCCTAAAGCTAGGAGGTGGTTTCGACCAAGAAAGAAAGAAAAGGAAAGGATGGGTTTTTGTATGAGCTTGTGTTTGTGGGTGAGAGCTTAGGTGTTTAGATGATGATCCATGGTGGTGGGGTGGTGTTTTGAGGTGGTGATATGGTGGCTCAAGGTGAAGGATGAAGAAGATGAAGAAGAAGAAGAGAACTCCTTGAAACTTAGAGAGAAAATAAAAGAACTTGCAAGAAAGCTTTGAGTTTGAACTTAGCAAATGAACAAAAGTGATCCAAGTTCATCCAAGCAAGCTATTTGTAGAAAATCAAAACAATGAGGGTGCTCATATGGAGGAGTGGCCGTGAGCTATGCCTTATGGAACACGAGGTGTATAACACCCTAATATTCAACCCAATACTCCTAGAACATACTTGGCTAAATATTAGTCATTACTTCTTGTTTCAGTTCATTTATCATTGAAAATACTTACTAAAAATACCAGCCAAAATTTTCTTTTTTAAAACCTCGATAAAGTAAGAGCTGCGTGTAGCATATACAAACGATATAAAAGAATACGAAAATCTAAACATAAAAAAAGCTCCTCAAAGAACATAACACATCATAGCATATATATATAAACCACCCACCTAGAGGTGAGTTAAGTTTGAGTACATGAAGATGAAATGCTAATACATAAGAAATAAAATATATAGGAAACGAAATACACGAGAATAAACCTGCATGGTGCACGTAAGGTAGATAACCTTTACAACAAAAGAAGGTTATCATGACTAGTGAAACATGTGTGCACTAAAACTCCAAGAGTCGTCTACGGCTGATGGCTCGAGAACGAGGGGACGTATTTGATCCATGGTCATAGCTCATCGGGGATAGGTACACCAGATGGTCACACATGACCTCCACATCTAGGGGGCATGGCTGGCCTCCGTGCCAACCGTGGCTGCGTGACTGTCTCCTCACTCCCTTCTCCCATAAGTAGGGGAATAGGGGCTTAACTCTCAAAATACAGATGGGTAAGCTCATCCTCGGAAAGGTTCGTCCCAGAAAACCTCGAATGAGGAACGTAATTGGGGAAGTCTCGAACGACCGATCAGGAAGAGGGCATACAAAGCCTCCGCTCGAAGGACGGGCATGCTCGCTCAAAAATCATCTCGTCTCCATAAGGGGATGTAGGGGTGAAATGGTAGCTTGGTACTGGATGGCTGAAGGGGCGTCCAACAAACACAAAAACTCAGACCGCACAACGTCCCTCAAAATGATACGATTCGTGCTCCGAATCATAGTAGGACTCCCATGTGGGTGTGTCAACGAACAGGACAAAGGTCGCCATCTGAATCTGAAGACGTGATGGAAAGAAAAGGTAGGGGAGTGAGAATCTGTGCTAAAGAGACTCAGTAGGGTTTTCCTCATATCTAGGTGACATTATCTACGTCTCCAAGAACCTCGGGTTCTTATAAAAATAGTGGGCATGTAATAGTTCAATTATGAAGTTTGAAAACATTGATTACCGAGGCCCATTCTTTTTAACACATAGCTTGTATTTACATGGATGCATCATATTTCATTACGCTATGCAAGATCTAACTAACTTATTAGCATACATGGTAATTATAGACATAGTACATGGTACATAGATCATAGAACATAGAGCATAAAACATAGAACTTGGTCCATGGTACATGGTATCTTATCTTGGTTACTTAGGTGATATTAAGACATTTACTTTGAACATGGGGCCACCCTAATTGTTCTGCCTTTTGAGAAACCTCTAGGTTATGAGCTCATACCTCACTAGTCATCACTAGCACATATTCTTATCCCTTTTGATAAGTTAAGGTCCTGACTTAAAGTATAGGCTAGGGGGCTAGAATCACCTCATCCCTATCCCTAGTTTGATGGTTCCAAAGGATCATTTTCTCATAGTTTATGTCACCTTAAATCTTAGCATGTTATTACAAGATGCCACATAATTCATACATGTCACATATCTCATATAATTTTAACATAGGCATCTCTAAGGTTCTAAGAGAACAATAACATGCAATTGATAATTCTATCATCTTATAGCATCACATAAGTCATGAGACAACACATCAATTCATCATTTATAGAGGACGCACAAAACCATTCCCTTAAAAGTAAAAACCCCTAAATTGGGTAACCTTAAACTTCCGAATTATTTTCTTACACCTCTAAGGGATTGATTAACCTCATTACTATAATTTATTAAGTCCTAGAACCTAATTTATTATGGCTGGGCAGCATAGGCAGTAAGTATATTTTGATGAATTACGATGTTCTAGAAGTTACGTTTTAGGTCCTTTCTCATTATCAACTTTTTCTATGATGCAATAATTAATACCTAAACCAATTATGAGTCATTCTCACCCATCTAAACATGCTATAATATGATTCTACAAACTCTACCAATGCTGGAACAGAATATTCAATTTTAGTTCCTAAGGAGTTCTAGAAATCACATTTTCAAACTACTAGAGTTACTAAGCATGCCTAAGATGCCTAGTGTAACACCCTCCCAAGTACAACATTATCCTTAAGTCATAGCATCGTACTCGAGAGTTGTTACTTTTTAATTAGCGGACCTTTCTTAAATAACTATAGCAAATTCGATGGGTTCGTGTACTAACTAGTGTAATTTGATCAGCATATATAGCAAGATACAAAACATTTATTTAATATAAAGTCAATTACATAGGGAAGCTCTTCTATGAGCTCTAATACACATATGTTCTCTGTTAAGTTTACACATCTATACATACATTTAAGTACATCTGATACAATCTTAAACACCCGACTATTGCCAATCCGACCTCTTTTGGTGTAGCATCCCATAGTTCTCTAGTTCAACCTAGAGACGACACGGGAACACAAAAACACATAGGGGTGAGAATTACATAATTCTCAGTAGGGCATTCCCCAAAACATGCACTGAAATTAATGTCATCGTTATCGTCCCAGCCACTTCAGTTTATTAAGAAGCTGTGAGCATACAACCTAGATCAATGGTTTATTTTTAAGGTTCTAAATCATACTTCTGAAATGGGTCTCTTTTATTATTCAATCACTTGATATACACATAGCATACTACTTAATATTATAGTGCTTTATTTACAACTTTACGTACTCTCGATACATAAAAAAGGATCTTAGAAATATTATCCCTGTCTTTTCGTGCCATCGACCAAATAAAGGGGACTTTTTCGTGCCCTTTACCCACTAAAAAGGACTTGCCCGTGCCCTTTACACAATAAAGGGGACTTTTTCGTGCCCTTTACACATTAAAGGGGACTTTTCCGTGCCCTTCACACATTAAAAGGGACTTTCTCGTGCCCTTTACACTCTAAAAGGGACTTTCCTCCTTTACATAACTTATATATCATCCTCAAGCTCACATATACAGGCATGGATTAGCATCAATTTCTAACCTTCTTAATACTTCAACCACACATACATACACACACACACACACACACACACACACACACATATATATATATATATATATATATATATCACTCATTCTAATCCTTTCTTTGTATAGGAACGTTTATCATGAGCACTCACATTTATATAGGTGTAACATTATCTTTAAGCTCACATAGTATCAATGAAACCAAATCATATGCATTTCATCATCTTTTCAGCCAATCTAGTATGCTGCTAGAATTTCAGTTCTAAAGAAAATTATAGTTAAATTAGTAAACATCCTTAGAACAGAGCAAAAATAATTTTCAAAGACAATTCTATATATCAATGAGTTATTGTAAAAATTTCAATGTATAATAAGGTCTCGAACTATATTTATAAAATTTATCAAATTCGGAGGACAGAATTGCTTAGTTTCAGCCAACAGCCAAAAGTCTCAAATTTTATACCCTATCAAATAAGCTCAAACTTCATACAAAAATTTATGGTTTAACTTCAAGATGTCTTCAACCTCCTATACAAATTTCAGTTCAAAATTCGTTCATTTGCTAGGGTAATAAAATTAGAAAATTTCAGTGCTACAAACTAGACTATACAGACAAAAACCCTGACCTGTTCGGTTTTACAATTTTTAAAAATAGAAAAAGTACTTAATATGAGCCAAGAAAATTAGTGAAAAATATTCCATATGTTAGCTTCATCATTTACAATTTGTAGCTCATAATCATGTCTCTAAATCAGTGAGAAAAAAATCAAAAACATTTCACCTGCTTGCCAAATTCGGGATTTCCAGCAGCAAGGGTTAGAACATGTTTTAAGAAAATAGCTTATCTAACTTCATCAAAACCCTCTACCAAAATTAACACATAAATATTCATGTATAATCATCAAAGAAATCTAAAAATTTTAGACTAAAGCATTCAGCAAACCTCAGACCAAAATTTAAAAGAAAAGTGGATGAATAAAGCCCTACTTGTGATGCTTGAGACTTCTAACTCCAAAAGCACTTCCAAGAATAGTTTTCCCTCACTTCAACCTTCCAAATAGCCTCTAAATCTTCCCTTAAACAGTGATGTATGATGGCTCAAAGTGGAAAAATAGTGATGGATTAAAATTCTAATAGGTTAGACTTGTAGGTGGTGATGTCTAGAATAAGTTTTGTAAAGGAAACTTTGTGTTTTAGTGACTTTGAGGTAGGGTTTTGCAAGCTTTGAAGGTTGTCAATGGAGGTTTGGAAGAAACAAACATGGAGGCTGTATTTTTGGGGGTCTTGGACGAAAATGATGGAGTAGTGGTGATAAGATATTGATCTTGTGAGTTTAGGGCAAAATGCATAATGATTTCAAGTACAAAATGCTTTTTCTTAAAGATAAATATGGTAATTTTGTAATACTTTTATTGGTTAGCCATAAAGGTGCAATGCTGTGGCATATCTCAAGCCACACACATGTCACCCTAGGTGGCAAGCTTGCACTGGTAGCTTTATACGGTGTAAAAACTACACACCGTAATTTAACCAAATGGGTAAAATAGTGTACCCGGGTAATCAACTATTACCTGAAAATTAATTCTAGGTATAAAATCTTTATTCCTACCCATTTCTAACCTTAATCCTATAATTTCTCACTTTTGGCATCTCCGGGCTCTAATTATAGGGTTTCGGCTGTCCTAGCAGGCCTGCGTGGCCCGCAAAGGTACTATTCACATTTTTTTTTACAGATCCGTTGGATCATCCTTATTATTTCTATGTCTGTTGGATTTTTGAAATTATGACTAGAAAAGCTCAAATTATTTTTTATATAATTTTTAGGAAGTTACACCTAGAACAATTATCATACAATTGGTAAGGTATTTAAACACATATAGACCACCCAAAACAGAAATTAAGGGGCTGGAATGAATAAGGTAGAACAGAAAACATAACCATTATATCAAGCATAGAACTTTCATTTCAAATACACATAACTTGTAACACCCTAATTCTTAACCCAACTTTCTAGAACACATTAGGTTAATCATTAGGTTATTACTCCTGCCTTTTGTGACAACTGTATGAGCTGTTTGATGATGATAACATGAGTATAAGGATGTATAATTAATGTTAAAACTCATATGTAAAAGATAAGAGAAGTTAGTAACTAGAAAGGAATTAATTTGAGAGTTTTAGATCCCTTAATGTTTGAATTTTCTAGATTTTGTCCAGCAAGGTGTAGTAATGCTAATCATGGTTTTAAATTAGTTTGAATGTGTATGAATGACTCATAATTGGTTTAGGACTTGATCTTGATGCCTTAGGAGCAAACCGGACTTAGAAAGGATCATTGTTGTGACTCCTAGGTACCCGTAAAGTTAGGATTATGAATTCTGCATCCTTAAGGTTTAGAGATGTTCTTGACCATAGTGTGAGGTGAGAAATACTAAGTTATAACCTTATAGGTACCCGAGAGACTAGGCTTTGATGATTCATAACTTAGAATGTGAGTTAAGGACCTTAATGGTCAATGCATAAGACAGTAAGAAATGTGTTAATGCTATGATGCTTAATTTATGCAATGATATGTTGAGATGTTTATGATGCATGAGGAATGGATTAGTTTAGATATGAGTTCATCATAGCATGAGATTTCATGAGAACCTGTTGTGTGAATTAGCTTGTGGCAGTTTGAAGGAAATTTGGTTTAACAGCTGTTATGCTGCCAAATTTTCCTCAAACCTAAAAGGGTTGAAAAGATGTTTTAAAGTACCACATGAGTTGAAAACCCTGGGTGACACCGGTTCGGCCAAGCACCCCCAGGAGATTTTTATGTGACAAAGCACTGAGACGTGCTTTCCTGGGTGACACCAGTTCGGCCGAGCACCCCCAGGGGAGACAAATCCATGAGGGTATGAGTAGATGCAGCCTACCAAAGCGGACAAATTGCTGTGGCTTAATCCCCACAAAGCGTTTCAAAGAGCGTATATCCTAAGAGAGGTGATCCCTGCCCCCTACCCGTACCTGTATAGTCGAGATTATTTATTATGTTTCACTTATTTAGATAATAAGCAAGAGCTAGTGACGACTAGCTGAGGTATGAGCTCATAACCTAGTTATTTTAGGGTGGCCTTATTATGCTGAAGTACCATGATTAATGTCACGAAGATTGAGGAAAGATCCACTTGATAGTTATATGCCCTTTATGTCACTTGTATGCCCCTTGATGTTGTGATTCATTGAGTTATTTGATTGAGACATTGCCATGCATATTGCACTCATAACATCAAGATGCATGCTAAAAGGAATGAACATTGGATAATTGGTTTTATAAACCATAATTAATGAATCTTTATGTATGCACACCTTTCATAATTAAACCCAAGGTTCCAGAGGATGTGAACGATGTAACCCTAGGATAGGAGACTCCTACTGAGATTCTTTAGTAAGAATTCTCACTCCTTTCTCTTCTTTCCCTCTCTTCTGTCACATCTTCAGAGAGCGATGGCGACGTTCGTGGTCTTCATTGACATACCTACTTGGGAGGTTCACTATGACCCGGTCCACGGGTCATATCATTTTGAGGGGCAGTGCATGGTGCGAGTCTTCATGTTCATCAGACGCCCCTTTGCACACCCTGTACAAAGCTACCGTTTCTCCCCGATGTCACCCTACGATGATGCGATGGTTTTTGAGTGCGCCCGAACGGGAGATGAGAGGATTCTACTGACGTATACTGGTGGTTCGATGCCTCGAGACTTCTAGGACTACGTGCCTAGGTCCCCGAGTTCGGAGGGCAACCTATCCTAGGACCCGTCGACGCACATGTATAGCAAGAGTTCTGCTCCTACACCCTAGTTCATGCGAGGTGTGAGCGAGGAGACTGTTACACAGCCGAGGCTAGCTAGGTGAGCCGAGAGGCACCCCTATCGAGGAGTTCACGCTCAGTCCTCACGTGTTCCCACTCCTACCATCCTGCGTCCATGGATTGGTTACACTCCACCGTTTCCCGGATTCTAGTAGTTGACGTCGTAGGGAAGGCTTAATGCACACACCCACATGTAGAATGGATAAACCTTCTTTTTTTTTGAGGTTATTCACCATAGGTGCACTCGAGTAGTTATGGTTTATTTCTGCTTTCTTGTTTTATGTTGTATTTTATTTCCACTGTATTACAAGCTCTGCCCATTCTTAGGGTATAACTAGCTATGTACTTCAACCATATTATTATTAATGAAATGTTTCTTTTGTTATCCCGATCATTGTTCTTTGAGTATATGCTTTACCTTATGATTTCTATTGACTGTTTTGCGTGCTTTATATTTTTGTCATTCGATTAGTTAAGTTCGCGGCTCTCACTTTGCTTTGTGTTTTCAAAAAAAAAATTTACCCATAATTTCCGCTAAGTATTTTACTAAAATGATGCGACTAAGAAGTAATGACCCAATGATTAGCCTAATATGTTCTAGAGTATTGGGTTAAAAATTAGGGTGTTACAATAGTCTTGAGCAATGAGGAAGAAAGCTTGGTTCTTGGAGTAGAAATGAGAAGATAAAATCTCCTCTTGGTGGCTATGTGGTTATGGCCTTTAGAAAAGAACAAGAGAGGATGAGTTTTCTTGAGAGTTTGAGCTTAGAGGTGGAAAAGTTATGTGTTTAGGAGGTGGTTTGAGGTGGTGGTGTGGTGGTGGGAGGAGTTTCTTGATGGTGGAGAAGAACTTAGAGTTGAGAGAAAACTAAAGAGCTTTTTTTGTCACAAACTTAAATAAAAAAGCAAATAGCAAAAGTGTAGGATTTCTTTACACTTTGCTATATATATCATGTGTTAAAAAAATGAAACATGAGGGTGACATGGGAGGAAGAAAACCATCGGCCATGGGGAACAATTTTGGGGGGAAATATCTCCTCAAAATGTCATTCATAAGTATGGTTTAAAGTATAGCTAGGTCTGGTTTCATGCATGGTCCAACGTATGGCTCAAAGCATGATCTTTTGTGTGCCAAAGAATTCAACATGTGATGAATGTGGGGGGAGGAGTGGCCGGTTCATATGCAGCCATGGGGGAGGGGATTTGTTTCATCTAATTGTGGTTTAGAGGTGTGTTTAAGTGTATCTTTGATTAAGCTTTTGATTAGGAGTTTGTAAGCAAGTGTTTAGGTAAGGTAATAGATAATTAAGAATGTCAAGACATGATTAAAGAGTGTTCTTACTTTATTAGTGAAATTAAAACTCATTTTATGAGGTAATCAATCATAAACATAATTCCTTAATTTAAGGAATTATAAAGAGAAAACACTATTCAAGATTCCATGACATGGAATCTTGACTTCAAGAAAGAGTTTTGGGTTTATCTAAGCAATCTTAAGTTCTAATTGTAACACCTTAAAAATTATATAAAAATTTATTTGAGTTTTTCTAGTCATAATTTCAAAAATCCGACAGACATAGAAATGATAAGAACGATCTAACAAATCTGTAAAAAAAAAAGTGAATAGTAACTTGCGGGTCCCGCAGGCCCATCGGGACTGTCAAAACCCTAGAATTAGGACCTAGAGATGCCGGAAATTGAGAAATTACAAGATTAAGGTTAGAAATGGGCAGGAATAAATATTTTATACCTTGAATTAATTTTTGAGCAATATTTGATTTCCTAGGTACACTATTTTACCCGTTCGATAGAATTTCGGTGTGCGATTTTTACACCGAAAGAAAGCTTACTCTTTAAGTTTGGATAATATCTATCCATCTAAACCAAGTGGATGGTTAAGATCTAATCTTGACTAACAAGATTCAATCCTAACCATCCATCTCTTTATTTCTCTTTATTCCTTTGACTACATAATTAATGTATCTAACTTTTTATATATTAAAGAAATACCAAACCTTATCATTTTGGAATGCAATTCTCGGCCATAAACAAAAACCAAATAGTAGCCACCATTTTTGTTTCTTCAAGAGCTTCATCTTGCTTTCTAACTCCAAAAACCTTAGCCTAGAGTTATTGAAACTTCAAAGTTCCTTCACAAAACTTGTTCTACACCTCAAACCCTACAAATCTAACCGATTAAAATCTCAAATCCTCACATTGATACCTCACTGCCTAAGGACAGTTTTGGGCTAGAATTGGTGCCTTGAAGTGAAGAGAGATCACCTAGAACATTATTTCGAGTATAAAGCTCAAAAGCTTTCAAAGTAGGGTTTTCTTTGGCCTTTTTCTTTCAAAATTATTTTGAGAATTTTTTTTAAGTGTCTTATTCCAAAATTTATGGTTATATTTTATGATAATATGTTGATATTGGTGTGTTAATTTTGGTGGGGTGTTTGGATGAGGTTAAATAATGATTTTTGTCAAAAGAAGTTTTGGCTAGGCTGCTAGATTTTCGGATTTCAACAAGACATGATTTGTTCATGAATTTTCTGGTCCAATTCTACTCATGTTTATAAGCTATAAAAATTGTATGTTCAAGCTAGGAAACTTTGAGAATTATCGTGGTGCATAATAAAGACTTTTACTACCTGACAAAAATCAAGGATGCTGCCTGAAATGTTGAATCGGAAGCTGTGAGTTTCTATAATTTTGTTATCATAGCAAATGATAGATTTTTCCATTGACAATTTTAGAGGGAGTTGATAACATCTTGAAATATGACCATGATTTTTATTATGAATTGATTCTATCATTTGCTAGGGCTAAAAATTATGAGACTCCAGTTCTGAGCTGTTAAAAAGTAGTCTCTGACCACCAAACTTATAAAATTTATTTAACATGGTTAGAGAACTCTTTTTGCTCTGAAATTTTTACAGAATCTTAGGGACACATTGAGGTATCATAGGGAATTTTTATAGCCCTAGAATAGTTTGTTTGATGTACAAATTAATTTGTGCTACCACATTATAAAATCTGCCTATGAGTTGTTTTGGTACTAATGCAAGATATAGGTGACATAATGACATTTTGTTCAAGTCTATTGTATATGAAAGCATGCTAGTGACTTTAAGGATTGGTTTAAGGCATAATTGAATTCATATTGTGAATGTATGCCTATATATGTTTTACACATGCAATTTGAAAAAAAAAAGGAGTAAATGATACATTGACCTAAGTTCAATAGCAATAAGTAGAAATAGATGAGATCCTTTCAACTAATCAAGGGCAAATAAGGTGATGAATTATCCTTTCGACTTGTCGAGGGCAAATTAAATGATCTTTTCGACTTGTCGAGGGCAAATTAAATTATCCTTTCAACTTTTTCGAGGGCAAATAGAGTGATATATGATCCTTTCGACTTTGTCGAAAGCAAATACAGTGAGATGTGATCCTTTTGACTGTGTCAAGGGAAAATAGAGTGAGATATAATCCTTTTGACTGTGTCAAGGGCAAATAGAGTGAGATATGATCTTTTTATCAAGGGCAAATAAAGAGGTATGAGGTTCTCTTCAATTTTATTAAGGGCATTTACAACTAAGTTCACTACATTTAGCATATGCCTGATCATGTTATATTTAAAAGTTTGACTAGAATGATTTACTATGTGTGTGAGCTTTATTATATATATGCATTAAATGATTGATCATTAAAAGCTACCCACTTCAAAAGTATGATTTGGAACTCTAAAATTGAACCATTGTTATGAAATTCATGATCACTCTTTCTTAATAAACCGAAGTGGCTGGGATGATGAAGATGACATTATGATTTTGTAATTGGGGAGTTGCCCTACTGAGAATTTTATAATTCTCACCCCTATGTTTGTGTTCCCGTGTCGTCTCTAGGTTGATCCGGAGGACAAGGAGGCTATTGCATGAAAGAAATCTACTCTGTAGTAGTTTAGTAGGGAAGACTTGTACTTGTTATAGTTAGTTTTAGGTAAATATATATGCCTGTACTTTTAAGAGACAACAGATGTACTGTAAAGCTCTTAGAAGAGCTTCCTTTTATATTTGACTTTGTATTTCAATTACTACTTTGTTCATTATATATATATTTGATAGAACCATGAATTAGTTACTACACGATTCAACTTATATTTGCTATAGTTATTCAAGAAATGTCCGCTAATTAATAAGTAACAACTCTCGAGTATAATTTCATGACTTAAGGATGGTGTTGCACTTGGGAGGATCTTACACTGATTCACCTCAATAAATTATTTTGACTCTAGATTAATTATTGAAATTAATTAATCTTTGATTAGAGCCTAATATTGCTTAGGTTTCCTTAACTACGTCGTTAGGCCCGAAATGTAACACCCCGATTTTTCTATCCGAGTTAAAATGACCAAAATGCCCCTGAGGTCATTTTCCATCCGAAATTCGAGGATAGCTGACCCGGCAGTCCTCGAAGGGCCAACTCAATGTTTGAAGGGGATTAGATGGCTTTTGAATGGTTTCGGGAATGAAAATCTCATTTTCTGAAATTTCGGGTCAAAATGACAAAAATACCCCTATAGCGTTTTACGCGGGTATAAGTGTCGTTTGAGCTCAAAACTTCTCCAGATGGTTTTAAATAATGTTTTTATGTATTTTGTAACACCTGTTTAAGTCCCGGTGGTCCCAGGCGGTTTTTGAGCAAAATTATGATTTTGCCCCTAGCATAGTGTTTTTGAGCTTAATGGTGTAATTAAACAAACCTAAACAATATTATGCTCTAATCAAAGATTAATTTATTTCCATAATTAATCTAGAGTCAAAATAATTTATTAAAGTTGATTAGAACCTAAAATTGCTTAAGGAAACTCAAAAACCTTTTCTAGTCTTATTTATTTAAGAAAAGCATCTAGGAACATTGTTTTCTCTTACCTATTCCCCTAAATCAAGGAAACATATTGGCCTTGGATTCTAAGATAATGAAGTTTGACTTCATTAATCTATCAAGACCACCTCCTAATCTAGTCTCACATGGCCCTAATCACCTATTTAATTTCCTAAACACTTACTTACAACTTCCTAATCAAAAGCCTAATCAAAGATACACCTAAACACACCCCTAAACCACAATTAAATGAGAGAAATCTCTCCCATGGCATGATAAGCAACCAGCCACCTCTCCTCCACATTTCTCACATGTTGAATTTAAAACACTCAAAGGCCATGCTTTAGGCCATGCCTTAACCCATACCTTTGACCATACTTGCCCATGCTTTCCACCATGCCTTGAATGACATTTGAAGAAAATATTTTCTCTTCCCCACTCCATGAAACTCATAGCCAGCCCCTCCTCCCTTCGTTCCTTCATGTTTCAAATTTTATAAATACCCATCATGAGAAGCCTTGGTTCCATTTTACGCACTTGCTAGTTTTATCTTGAAAGCTTAAGCTTGTTTTCTTCCTTTTTCTCTCAAAGAAACTCTTGAGCTCCTTCCTCACATTTTCTTCATCTTCTTCATCATCCTCCTAGAGCCACTATATTACAACCTCAAACCAGCACATAACCACCATCCAAACACTAAAGCTTTCATTCTCAAAACAAAGCTCACATAAAACACAGCTCCTTCCTTTTCCTTTGTGCTTGGCCAAAACCTCCTTTCCCCTTTGGAGGAAGATTTGCTGTTCATTCTCACTCCAAGGACCAAGCTTTCATCTTCACTCTTGGTAGGGGTTCTTGCTTTCAAAAGCTTTTCTTTTGTTTTGATGTTTGAGATGAAAAAGTGTTGGTTTTCTCTTGGTTTTCCTTTTTGGTTTTGCTATATTATTTCCTTTTCATTTTCGACCTTCAAGGCTTTGTTATTCCTCGTGATAGCTTGATGATGAGTGTCTCTAAATGATGGCTTTGTGTTCATCTCAATGAGACCTCTAAAGCTTGAGTTTTTCTTTTTTCAAGTTTTACTTAAGTTACTTAGCTCACCAATGATTTCAACTTAAGAAAATAATTACAAGGATTTCAAAAAGCCCAAAGCCTACCCTTGTCAACCTTAAAGCTGGTCGGCACATGAGGGTTTTGGGTATATAATAAAGAATATGGTGTAATTTCCTTTGCTTTATGGTGTCAGTTTCTTCATTTCCTTTCCTTTAAAAAGTTGTTTTCTTTAAATCCATTTCCTTGAGCTTGATGATAATGTTCAAGAAACATGAGGTCTCTTTAGAACCTTGGTTCTTAGAACTCTACAGCTTACTTTATCTTGGTAATATTGAGTTTGGGATTGAGATGTGATTCTTTAAAGTCTTGTATGAGTTCTAATGATATATAAAATGGACTAGCATTCATGTTTAAATTTATGCCTTGCATAGCATATTTACTTTTCTATGTCATTACTAAACTCTCAAGAATAAAGAAATGAACTTGCATTATCATGTTTAATTTCAAGCTTGCATTTCATGTTTACTTTTCAAGTCATCACCTAATCTTAAAGATAAAAATGGGTTGCATCTCATATTTATTTTAAGCTCTCACTTTACTTTTCTAATAAAGATAAAATGAAGTGCATAACATATTTATATTCTTGTTATCACCTAAAAATATTAGAGCTCAAAGACTTGTCCCTTGTTATCTCAAGTAAAGTTTGGAAATGAAAATGTTTTATGAGTATGAATTCGGTCATGTGATGAGGATGAGCTTAGCATGGGTTTCATCTAGTCACAAGGACCAACAAGCTATGATTTAAGAATTTTCTTAAGTTTAGATGAGCTTAGCATATGATATAAAGATGTTTTTATGTTCTAAATCTCATCTAGGAGTAAAACAAATTAGCTACTGCCCTTGCTCATATTTTTGTGATTTTAATGAAATAAAATAGTTTCTAAAATAGTTTCGAGGTTCAAAAAAGGTTCCAAGAAAAAACTAGTAATTTATGTGTACTTAAGATGAAATTTTATGTGATGTTCACGGTTATGCCAAGTTATTTTGCTTACTGTATGATGATGATTTTATTATGTTAGAATGTGTGTATTAATGTATAATTGATGTTAGAATTAATTTGAGAAAGCTAAGATAAGTTAGTAATTAGAAAAGATTGAAAATAAGAATTCTAGAACACTTAGAACACAAATAATACTGTTTCTGTCCAGCAACCTTTAGAGGCAGTAATCATGTTGTATAATTAGTGTAAATGTGTGGGAATTACTCATAATTGGTTTAGGAATTGATCTTGGTACTTTAGGAGAAAATTGAACTTAGAAAGGGTCAAAGTTGTGACTCCTAGGTACCCATAATTGTAAAAATATAGATTCTGCACTAATGGTGTTTAGAGTAGGCTATGATCATGATAGTTAGTGAGAATAATTAGTTGTGAGCCTATAGGTACCTAAGAGGTTAGAATCAAGTACTAGAGAACTTGGATTTCGAGTTTAAAACCCTAAAGGTCAAAGCATAAGACACTATAGGTTCTTTGATGTAATAAGTTGATTGATTTAAGTATGATGTGATGATGCATGTGCTATGATGAGCATGATATATATTGAATGAACTTCCACGATGATAATTAAGGGCATGTGTTCATGATGCATTCTTGCATAACACACTGAGATGCATTTCTCCTGCCTTGGTAAGGAGATAACAAAACCGTGAGGGTATGGTAGATGCAGCTTGCCAAAGCGGGACAAATTTACTGTGCAATGGGTGCCGTAGATGCATTTCGAAGAAGGAAATAACCCTAACCCATACTCTAGGAGTCGATGTATTAGGTGATCCTTAAGTCCCTAACCCGTACTCTGGGAGTCGGTGTATTAGGTGACCTTTAAGCCCTAACTCGCACTTTGGAGTCGGGATATATTTATACTTATCTGGGATAAGTTGGAAACTAGTGACACGTTACCCCTCTATTTTTCCCCATGATAAATCTAGCGACGACTAGTTAGAATTGAGCTCACTCCTAGGCGATTAGGTGAGATGGAGTTTGGTGAACAGAATAAAATTGCTGGGGTGGCATGTTAGTTGGATTTTTGGTGAATAGGATAAGAGGGTGGTCTCTGAGAAAAAGAACTTAAGAGTTCAAGTATGAGAAAGAAATATTATGTTTTAATGTCACACAATTATGAGAAAAGAAAGAATTGTATATGAGAAGTTATATGCCACTTATATGTTGATGTTTCTTGATGTTGTGTTCTGTCGATTATTTGCATAATATATTACCATGCATTCATGCTTTGCTATGTTGCATACATGACATTAAGACTCATTCTAAAATGAATGGACCTCGGATAATTATATTTTGAAATCCTTAAAATGAATTCTATGCATGCTCACCTTTTGTAACAAACCCAAGGTTCCTGGGGACGTAGACGATGACACTAGAATAGGAGGTTTCCCCTACTGAGATTCTTTATCAAGATTCTCACCCCTTTTATCTCTCTTTCTTTTTCGTCACGACTTCAGATCAGGATGGCGACGTTCATTTTGTTTATCGACACCCCCACATGGGAGGTCCACTATGACCCCGAGCTGCAGTCATACCATTTTGAAAGGCGCTGTGGTGTTCAATCTTCATGCTCATAGGGCACCCGTTTGCACATCCTGTACATAGCTACCGTTTCTCTCCGACATCCCTATATGGCGATGATATGGTCTTCAAGCATGCACGTACACCTAACGAGAGGATCTGCCGCACGCACACCACTGCACCTGTCGTTCGTGTACCCACTCCCGACATACTTCGTCCATGGATCGGTTATGTTCCTCCCTTCTAGGGTCAGGAGCACTAGATTTTTGGAGGGTCTTTAGTGCACACACCACCATTAGCGTAGGATAACCTCCTTTCGTTTTAGAGGTTATCCATCTTAGGGGCACTAGGTAGACATAGGTTCCTTTGTATTTTCTATTTCTTTGTATTTGCTATCTTTATTTCTATTGTATTGCAAGCTCAGCCCATCTTGTATGGGAGTGACTCTGTTTATCTACTGTACTATGAACTAAGTTATGTAATACAAGGTTATTTTATGATAATGACTGTTTTGTTTTGGAATGTGTGCATATATAATCTGCTTTCTTGTTTATCTTGTTTATACTTAATACTCGTTCTAGAATAGCAAGCGCGGCTCATGTTTTGTTTTCAAGTTTCAAAAAGAAAATTTTACCCTATTTTTCGCTAAGTATTTTAAAGAAAGAATGAAATAAAAGAGTAATAAAATAATGGCTAACCTAAATACATTCTAGAAGTATTGAGTTAAAAATTAGGATGTTACACGAAATACGTCATTTTAAGGGCAAAATGGTAATTTTACACAAATACTGCCCGGGACCACCTAGACTTAAACAATTATCATGCATGACATAAAAATGACATTTCAAACTCTTGGGGGACTCCTTCCGACTTAGTCGGCAATACACTTTGTGCAAAAACGCCGTAGGGGCATTTTCGTCATTTTGTGCCGAAAGCTCTAAAAATGAGATTTTCACCTCCGTTATTATTTCCAAGGCATCTAATCCCCTTCAATCATCAAATTAACCCCTCGACGAAGGTCCGGGCTGGCTATCCTATAAATTCGGGTAAAAATGACCTTAGGGGCATTTTGGTCATTTTCACGCTGGAAAAATCGCGGATCGCGATTTTCGCACGAATTGCTCTCTAATCCTTATATAATATATTTCTAACATTGAAATGACCTCTTGAGGGTGGCTGAGGTCAGTTGGTCATGATCTTTACACAAAAATGACCCAGGGGTATTTTGGTTATTTTTGCTAAGTTAGAGAAAACTGGGGCGTTACGTGAGGAGCATGAGAAACATCTGAGGATAGTTCTAGATTTTGAGGGAAAAGAACTTGTATGCTAAGTTGTCTAAGTGTGAATTCTGGCTAGAGGAAGTCAAGTTTTTGGGCCACGTGGTGTCAAAAGGAGGTATCACAGTGGACCCTAGTAAGATAAAGGCAGTAATGAGCTGGGAGAGACCTACCACAGTGACTGGGATACAGAGTTTTCTAGGATTAGCTAGATACTACCGTAGGTTCATTCAAGGATTTTCCTAGATTTCTTTACCTTTGACCAAGCTTACTTGGAAGAATGCCCCTTTTGTTTGGAATCCTGAGTGTGAGAAGAGCTTCCAAGAGTTGAAAATGAAGTTAACCACTACCCCGGTTTTGGTTTTACCCGACCCTAATGAGCCTTACGAGGTATATTATGATGCGTCAGGGAAAAGCTTGGGATGTGTATTGATGCAAAATAGGCAAGTGGTGGCCTACACATCTAAACAACTCAAGCCTGATAAAGCAAATTACCCCACCCAAGATCTAGAGTTAGCAGCCGTAGTGTTTTCTTTGAAGGTGTGGAGGCACCATCTGTATGGGGTAAACTTTGAAGTGTTCTCTGATCATAAGAGTCTTAAGTATCTCTTTGATCAGAAAGAGTTGAATATGAGATAGAGAAGGTGGATGGAGTTCTTGAAGGACTACGACTTTGGTTTGAAATATCACTCCGGTAAGGCCAATGTGGTGGCCAATGCCTTGAGTTGGAAGTCGTTACACCTATCCCAAATGATAGTTAAGGAGGCAGAGCTGATCGAGAAGTTTAGGGACATGAATCTAGGTGTGGCGTTGACCATTGAGAGCATGAAAATGTGTCACCTCAGTGTCACGAGTGACTTCAAGGAAAGAATCACTCGAGCTCAACAGGAGGATAAGCACTTTAAAGAGACCCTAGAGGTAGTAAGATTAGGAAAGTTGAAGGGTTTCACCCAAGAAGCTGATAAACTATGGAGGTTTGAGAGTTGAATTTATGTCCCTGCAAGTGGTGACCTTTGAAAAGATATTTTAGAGGAGGCTAATAAAAGCCATTTCACCATCCACCCTAGCACCACCAAGATGTACCAAGTTTTGAAAAAGATGTTTTGGTGGCCCGGATTAAAGAGGGACGTAGTCACTTGGGTAAGTAAGTGCCTAGTTTGTTAAAAGGTGAAGATTGAGCACCAAAAACTGTCTGGAATGTTGCAACCTTTGTCTATCCCTGAGTGGAAGTGGGAGAGCATCTCAATGGACTTCGTGATTGGTCTACCCAAGACTCAGGCTGGCCATGATGCCATATGGGTGGTGGTGGATTGACTGACTAAGTCGGCCCACTTTTTACCCATCAAGGTGACCTACCCCTTGGATAAGTTAGCCCAAATGTATATCCAAGAGATTGTGAGGCTACATGGAGTACCGTCAATGATAATCTCGGATCGAGATCCGCAATTTACATCACATTTTTAGGGAGCCTTTCAAAACGCATTCGGTTCAAAGTTGTGTCTAAGCACGGCTTACCATCCCCAAATGGATGGCCAATCTAAGAGGACAACACAAACCTTGAAGGATATGTTGAGGGCATGTGTTTTGGATAAGTGGGGGAGTTGGGATAGGTACCTGCCATTGATCAAGTTTGCATATAAGAATAGTTATCATACTAGCATCGGTATGGCACCGTACGAGGCTTTATACGGAAAGAAGTGCCAATCACCTTTGTGTTGGTACAAACCCAGTGAACAAAGCATGTTGGGACCTGAAGTTGTGAGGGAAACAACGGAACAAATCAAGAAAATTAGGGATAAAATTCTTACTACTCAAAGTCGACAGAAAGCTATGCGAACATATGGTGAAAGCCATTGGAGATCCAACAAGGAGAACATGTATTCCTTAGGATCACCCGCACAATAGGAATAGGCTGAGCTTGAGCCCCAGATTTCTTGGTCCCTTTGAAATTCTCAA
Organism: Dalbergia cultrata; assembly: GCA_031216105.1. Classification (NCBI taxonomy): domain Eukaryota; kingdom Viridiplantae; phylum Streptophyta; class Magnoliopsida; order Fabales; family Fabaceae; genus Dalbergia; species Dalbergia cultrata. The sequence continues at coordinate 28,400,974 of CM062345.1, forward strand.
AAAAGTCGAGTCTATAGCCTATCAGATAGCCTTACCACCTCATCTATCTAACCTTCACGATGTCTTCCATGTCTCCCAGTTGAGGAAATATCAGTCTGACCCTAGTCATGTGTTAGATCCAAAACAAGTACAATTAAGGGAGGACCTAACTTTTAAACCATCACCTACGAGGATCACGGACAGAGGAGTTAAGCAATTGAGGAATAAGACCGTACCTTTGGTAAAAGTGGTGTGGGGGCAAGGGAAAGCGAAAGAATTCACATGGGAATTGGAATTGAAGATGAAGACATAGGTAACGAATTTCGAGGGCGAAATTCTTTTAAGGAGAGGAGAAATGTAACACCCCAATTTTTCTTTACTCAGCAAAAATGACCAAAATACCCCTTGGTCATTTTTATGCGACAACTGAAGCCAGTCAACCCCAGCCATCCTCAAAAGGGTATTTCTATATTAGGAATAGACTACATAATGATTAGATAGCGATCCGTGTGAAAATCGCGATCCGCGATTTTCCTATGTAAAAATGACAAAAATGCCCTTGAGGTCATTTTTTCCCGGAATCCTAGGACGGTCGGCTCGAAGCATCCTCGAGGGATTGGTGTGATGTTTGAAGGTGATTAGATGCCTTAGAAACAATAACCGAGATGAAAATCTCTCTTTTTGAACTTTCAGCACAAAATGACAAAAATGCCCCTGCCGCGTTTTTACACAACATTTAGTGCCGACTGAGCTGAAAAGTTTTCCCGGAAGTTTGAAATGTTGTTTTTACATAACGCGTGATATGAGGATGAGTCCGGGTGGTCTCGGACAGTTTTGGTGTGGAATGACCTTTTTACCCCCAGATTAGTGCATAATGAGCTTAATTAAATGATTAGGGAAACATAAGCGATTTTAGGCTCTAATTAAAGGTAATTTAATTTTAATAATTAATCTAGAGTCAAAATAATTAATGAGAATAATTAGGACCTAAGTTTTCTTAGAGAAACTCAAAATCTCTTTTCGTACATTAAGACTTTATGTCACAAATAATGAAATAGTACTTTCTCTCTCCAATCCCTTGAATTAGGGAACCTACGATATGATTGAAAATCTTGTTGAATGAGGTTAGACCCCACTAAGTGAACAAGAACACTTTTTAACCATGCCTTAGGAGGCCTTAACCACTCACTTTCTTACCTAAACACTTGATTACAAACTCCTAATCAATGGCCTAATCAAAGACACTCCTAAACATACCTCTAATCCACATTAAGAAGAGAAAATTTCCCTCCCTTGAATCTCCTTGGGAACCGGCACCACTTCTCCTCTATCTCATCCATCATATTTTGATTTAGCTACTTATACACTCAAAGAACACCATACCTAAGCTCATACCTATTGTAACGCCCCGATTTTCTGTCTGAATGAAAACGACCAAAATGCCCCTGAGATCATTTTCTGCCTAGAATTCGAGGATAGCCGACCCGGTAGTCCTCGAAGGGCCAAATCAATGTTTGAAAGGGATTAGATGACTTTCGAGTGGTTCCAGGATAAAAAATATCGTTTTATAAGGTTTCGGGTCAAAATAACCAAAATACCCCTATAGCATTTTTACGTAGGTATAAGTGTCGGATGAGCCTGAAACTTCTCCATATGGTTTTAAATGATTTTTTTATGTATTTCGTAACATTAATTTAAGTCCCGGTGGTCCCGGGCAGTTTTTGTGCAAAATTACAATTTTGCCCTAAGCTTAGTGTTTTTGAGCTTAATCATGTGATTAAGCAAACTTAAGCAATATTTTGCTCTAATCATAGATTAATTAATTTCCATAATTAATCTAGAGTCAAAATAATTTATTAAAGTTAATTATAACCTAAAATTGCTTAGATTAAACCTAAATCTCTTTTTAAATTCAAGATTCCTAATTATTGAATCTTGAATACTATTTTCTCTCTCCAATTCCTTAAATTAAGGAATTGTGTCTACAATTGTTTATGCATAAAATGAGTTTTAATTTCTCTAATAATGTATGAGTACTCCCTAATCATGTCTTGAGATTCCTAATTACATTCTTAGTTACCTAAACACTTGATTAACAATTCCTAATCTTAAACCTAACTTAAGATACACCAAATTACATCCCCAAACCACAATTAAACAAAAGAAAACTCTTCTCCCTCCCCCCTAAACCACACGACCACTCCCCCTCCCAAAATATCCATCACATGTTTGAATTCTTGCACTCAATGAGCCATACCTCACCATGCTTGAAGCCTTACCTTGAACCATGCTTACCATACTCTCAACCATGCTTCACCATGTTTAAAAAATTCAACCTCTCACCTCATGGAACATGAGGCAAGCTCACGGTTACCCCTCCCCCTCCATGAGCTCTCATTGTTTTGCTTCTCTATAAATACGCATGCTAAAGAACTTGAGTGAACCTTTAGATCATTTGCCAAGTTTTAGTTTCAAGAGCATTCTTGCTACTTTCTCTCATTTTCTCTCAAAGTCCCAAGAACTTTCTTCTTCATCTTCTTCATCCTCCGCCTTGAGCCACCATATCACCACCTCAAACCACCACAACACCACCTTGAATCATCTTCTAAACACTTAAACTTTCATCCTCAAACACAAGCTCACATAAAAACTCATCCTTTCCTTTTCTTCTTCTCAAGGCCGAATCATCATCATCACTTTGAGGAGAGCCTTTCTTCTCATTTCATTCCAAAGACCAAGCTTTTTTCATCTTCATACTTGGTAGGGAGTTGTTCTAAATTATTTTCCTTTACTCAAATGAGCTTTGTTCTTGAAGGAAAATGTTGTTTCCATGAGTTTCTCTTGGTTTCCTTTTTTATTTTCCTTGTTATTTCCTTTTCTCTTTTTCGGCCTCAAGGCCTAGTTTATTATCATGATAGCTTGATGATGAGTATCCCTAGATGATGATTTTGTGTTCATCTCATTAAGACCTTTAAAGCTTGAGTTTTTTCTTTCTTCAAGTTCTTTATATATTACTTAGCTCACTAATGATTTCAACTTAAGAAAATAATTGTAAGGATTTCAATAAACCCAAGGCCTACCCTTGTCAACCTTAAAGTTGGCCAGCACGTTCTAAAGTTTTGCTCTAGATAGGGGTTTTGGGTACATAATAAAGAACTTGGTGTATTTTCCTTTCTTTTCTTGATTTCGGTTCCTTCCTTTTCTTTCCTTTGGCATTTTGTTTTAAATTCATTTCCTTAAGCTTGATGATTATGTTCAAAGGATCATGAGGTTTCATTGTAACCTTGGTACTAAGAACTCTAGAGCTTACTTTATGTTGATGAGATTATGATTGGGATTGTGATCTTGATTTCCTTAAAAGTCTTGTATGAGCTCTAATGACATATAATAATGGACTAGCATTCATATTTAAATTTATGCCTTGCATAGCATATTTATTTCTTATGTCCTCACTAAACTCTCAAAGATAAAGAAATGAACTTGCATTATCATGTTTAAATTCAAGCTTTGCATTTCATGTTTACTTTTCAAGCCATCACCTAATCTTAAAGATAAAAATGAGTTGCATCTCATATTTATTTTAAGCTCTCACTTTACTTTCTAATAAAGATAAAATGAAGTGCATAGCATGTTTATATTCTTGTTATCACCTACAAATATTAGAGCTCAAAGACTTGTCCCTTGTTATCTCAAGTAAAGATTAGGAATGGAGGAGTTTGATGGACCTAAATTTGGCCATGTGATGATGATGAGCTTGGTGTGAGTTTTACCTAGTCACATGTGCCAAAACCTATGTTTTATAATTTCCTTAAGCATAGATGATCTCAAGGGATAGTTTAAGTATGATTTTATGATTTAAATCCCTCTTGAGATCATTTTGAAATAGCTACTACCCTCATTGGTTTCATGATGATTTTAATGAAATAAATTGTTTTCAAATGAGTTTTAGAAGCTTTAAAAGGGATTCCAAGAGAAACTAGTAAGTTATGTGTGATAGAAATGAAAATTCTATGCATGATATGAGGTTTATGTTTTTGGTCCTGCCTTGATATTATGCTCACTATATGTTGATGATTTTTTGTGTTAGAATGTGTATATTCATGTATATTTGATGTTAGAATTAATTTAAGAAAGCTAAGATAAGCTAGCAACTAGAAAAAAAATTAAAATGTGATTTCTAGAACCCTTTGAAGTGAAAATTCTGGATTCTGTTCCAGCAAGGTTAACATTAGTTGTAATGGCTTATAATTAGTGTAAATGTGTAGGAATCACTCATAATTGGTTTAGGAAATTATCTTGGTGCTTTAGGAGAAAATCGAACTTAGAAAGAGTCAAAGTTGTGACTCCTAGGTACCCGTAACTAGCAAAGCATAGATTCTGCACTCTTGAGGTTTAGAATTAGTTATGGTCATATAAATGAGTGAGGACTACTTAGTTATGAACCTTTAGGTGCCTGAAAAGTTAAGTTGTAATGATAGAGAACTTAGATATCAAGTTTAAGGCCCTAAGGGTCAAAGCATAAGACACTATAGGTTCTTTGATGCATAAGTTTGCTAATTCAAGTATGTAGTGATGATGCATGTGCTATGATGAGTGAGATTATATGAAATTAAGTTTATTGTAATCATAGAAGTTGAATGAGAAATGTGCATACATTATGAGTTAGTGTGGCATAAAGGAAATTTGAAAGAAATTCAGTATACAGCCGTTATGCTGCCGAATTTCCATCAAATTAAGGACTTCAAAATGTTTTTGAAAATTTTATAGGATAAAGTCCTGGGTGGCACCGGTTTGGTCAAGCACCCCAAGGAACTAAGTCCTGATGTGATGTAGCACTGAGACATACTTCTTCTGCTCTAGTGGGGAGGAGGCAAATTTGTGAGCGTATGAGTGGATGCAGCCTACCAAAGTGGACAATTCGCTGTGTACTAGATGCCAATAGAACGTTTCAAAGAAGGAAATATTCCTATGAGAGGTGATCCTTAAGCCCCCTAGCCCGTACTCTAGTAGTTGGGATTATTTTTATGTTTTCACTTATCAGAGGATAAGTAAGATGTAACACCCTAATATTCGACCCAATACTACTAGTACGTATTTAGGTCAAATATTAGTCAATACCTCTTGTCATAGTTCTATTACTTTGAAAATAACTTAAGGAAATTAGGAGCCGATTTTTTTTTTTGAAAACTCTTTAGAATATGAGCCGCGCGTAGCATATTTAACAGTAACATAAAGTGCGGAAATATAAACATAGAAGTGGCTCCAAAGGAATCATGACATCATCATATCTGAAATAGTTCATGCATATAATATGCCTACCCTAAGGGGCGGGACTCTTCAAGTACATAGGAAATACGAATACAACGGAAACATAAAATACATGGAAAAGACATGAAAGAAAATACCTCTACCCAAGTGCAATCTAAGGTGGACAACCTTAACACAAAAGATAGGGACTACCCTCCAAGCTACATGGCGAAGATCACGGATACGGGGGAACGTAGCCAATCCAAGGGCGGAGCTCGGCAAGGGCAGGCATGCCAGTGTGTTGAACGTGTCCTCCGCATTGAGGTCATGGACCGGGCACCCGAGCCCTCCATGGCTGGGTAACTGTCTCCTCGCTACCCATGGGCATCCGCGGGGGAGTGGGGGCAAAGTCCTTTCCATACATGTGGACGAGTGGATCCTCCGAGGGGTCCTCCTCGAGATCTTTGGGAGCAGGAGTGCGTGGTCGGTGCTGGCGCCCGTGGCAGTAGGTCCGTAGAATCCTCTCATTGCGTGTGCGAGCACGCTCAAAAAACCATGTCATCTCCATATGGTGAAGTCAGAGAGAAGAGGTAGCTATCTACAGGGTGTGAGAACGGCCGTCCAAGGAACATAAAAACACGAACTGTATAGCAGCCCTAAAAATGAAACGACCCATGCTCGGGGTCATGGTGCACCTCCCAAGTAAGTGTATCAACGAAGAGTACGAACGTCGCCATCCTGATCTGAAGACGTAAAGGAAAGAAAAAGATAGCGGGAATGAGATTTCTTACTAAAGAAACTCAGTAGGGTTTTTCCTTCTACCTAGGTGTCATATTCTACATCTCCAGGGACCTGGGTTTCTAAAAAAAAACATGGACATATAATGGTTCAATTATGAAGTTCGAAAATGTTAACTTCCGAGACCCATTCCTTTTAATTCTAAAACTTCTTGGTTACATAGTCTATAAATCATGAAACTTGAATCATAGATCATGGTTCCTAACCTCATGGATCATGGCACATAAATTCATAGTTCATGGTACATAAAATCATAGTTCATGGTACATAGAATCATAGTTCATAAAACATGGAACATGGTGCATGGTAGCTTATCTTGGTTACTTAGGTGACATTAAAACATCATCACATTCTTCCTGGGGCCACCCTAACTAGTCTCCCTTGGGAGATATCACTAGGTTATGAGCTCATACCAAGCTAGTTGTCACTAGCATCTGGGCTTATCCTTTCGGATAAGTTAAAGGTCTCGACTTAAAGTACAGGTCTAGGGGGCATAGAATCACCTCATCCCCACCCTTGATTTGGTGGTTCAAGAGGATCATTTTCTCATAGTTTAAGTCACCTTAAGTCTTAGCATGTTTAATGAAATGCCACTCAAAACATACATGTCACATATCTCATGTTACAACATAGGCATTTCTAAGTTCTTAAAGAACAACCACATGCAATAACAAAACTAGCATTTAGAAATAATAGTTCACATAGCATCGTACTAATCATGAGATGACACAGTAATTTCATCCTTAATCCAATAGCTTATAAATCACTCCCTTAAGGTAAAATCCCTAAATCAGGTAACCTCAAATTACCATATTATGTTCTCATGGGTTTAAGGGATTGATTAACCTCTCCTCCATAATTTATTAAGTCCTAAAACCTAATTAATTATGGCTGGACAGTTTAGGCAGTGTGCTACTTTAGATGAATTACGGTGTTCTAGAATGTGCGTTTTAGGTCCTTTTCTCACTTCCGACTTTTTCTATGATGTAATAATTAAATACCTAACCAATTATGAGTCACTCTCACTCATCTAGACATCATATAATGTGAATCTAGCTACTTTAACAAGGCTGGGCAGAATCTCCAATTTTCTATTCCTATGTAGTTCTAGAATTCACGTAGCAAGCAAATAAAGTTACTAGGTGCACATTAACAATGCCTAATACGATTATCACATACTTGGCAAGGTATTTAAGCATATTTAGACCACCCAAAATAGAATTTAAGGTGCTGGAAAGTAATAAGGCAGAACCAAAAATAATGGCATCATATGATACATAAAACTTTATTTCTAGAACATATAAAATTGCTAGTTTCTCTTGGAACTTTTGTAGAACCTCCAAACTTGTTTGAAAACAACTTATTTCATGAAAACATCATAAAACAACTGAGGGTAGTGGTTGGTTTAAAAGCTTCAAATCTGACATTTGAAACATAATTTTTCACACCTCGAGTTCTGGTAATCGATTACATGAGCTAGTAATCGATTACACTGCTAGGATTCTCAAAACAGGTGAAATTAAGCTGCTGGTAATCGATTACATGAGCTAGTAATTGATTACACAGCTAGGATTCTCAAACAGGTGAAATTAAGCTGCTGGTAATCGATTACATAATCTAGTAATCGATTACCAGAACCAAAATATATAATTTGAGCTTCAAGAACATTCGAGTAATCGATTGCATAAGCTTGTAATCGATTACCAGAAGCTCCAAAATTTAACAAAGAAGATTTTTGCCACATTCCAGAGAATGTTTCCATATTTATCTTTTTCTTAGGATGAAAAGGGCAAGTCTTTGAGCTCTAGGAGTTTTAGGTGACGACATAAACATAAACGTGATATGCACTCCATTTTATATTTCCTTAGAAAGCAAAGTGAAGGCTTAAAATAGATATGAGATGCAAGTCCATTTCTTTATCTTTAAGTTAAGTGATAACTTGAAATATAACATGAAATGCAAGTTCATTTTATCTTGGGAATTTAGTGATAGCATAAAATAAACATGGATGCTAGTTCACTTTTACATCTTATCTAGAGCTCCTTCAAGACTTTTAAAAGAACAAAGCTCAAACCCAATACTCATCCAACATGAAAAAGTAAGCTTTACTAAGCTTTAAAAGTAGAGGCATAAGAGAGCTATGTCATATTTTTTATTAATGTCCAATAACCCCTATCTAGAGCGAACTTTAGAACGTGCCAGCCAACTTTAAGGTTGATAAGGGTAGGCTATGGACTTTTGGAAATCCTTAATTAATTTCTTAAGTTGAAAGCATTAGTGAGCAAAGTAACATAAGTAAGACTTAAAGAAAAACTCAAGCTCTAGAGGTTTCATGAGAGATGAACACATAATCATCTCTAGAGAACACTCATCATCAAGCCATCATGCTCAAGGCCTTGAGTGTAACACCCTCCTAACTACCATATATTACTCGAGTGTCTATACAGTAATTAGAATGGTATTACTCATGTTCTATACTTTATATTAGTCGGGAGGAATAAAAAGATAATAATAAAATGAGCTCATGAATCGCACTAACTTATAGATTTATATATATATATACATCATAAACAAGTTAGCAACATACACAGCACCCTAGACCATAAACTGGTCGACTACTGAACTATGTAGGGACTCAGTACAAAAACAACATCTTAAGTGTCTATTCTAACCTGCTCAAATCTCAAAGCCCAACAAAATATGAGTCCGACCCTAGCCATGTCCTAGAACCAGAGCATGTACAGTTGAGGGAGGACCTCACTTTCAATCTACCGCTTACGAGAATTGTAACACCCTCCTAACTACCATGTATTACTCGAGCATTAACATTGTAATTAGAAGAGTATCACTTCCTTTCTATAATATCCACTAGTCAAGTGAAATGAAATAAGATAAATCAAACTCTAGAGTTATAAAGAAAACTACTATAAATGTACATATATTATTACTTTACATACCGCTTTCTTTAATACATACCATACTTGAAGTTAAGTCACTTAAACATAATACAACACAGGAACTACTATCAAAAGATCTACCAAGCTTGCTCAAATATCAAGGTCCAACAAAATACTAAACACACAGAAATGGACCTAAGACATCTAACACCAATTAGTCTACAAGCTGGTAAGTTCCTGACATTATACTACACTACATACAAGTCAAAAGCCCACGTAAGTCTCATGTCCTCCTACGCGAAACCATTGGCCATCCAGATGATGGCCTCTCCTCACCAAATGACATCTGCAGAGTCTGAGCACAATACAGCATATGCACAAATAGGGGTGAGAATATTATAAAATTCTCAGTAGGGTAACCCCTTACATACGGACATAATATAAACAGTAAATGCATTTATAATAATAAAGAAAAACATCATGTTAGATCACATATATCAATATTAGCATACCTGAGACAAAGAAAACTATATGCAAAATGGTTGTAATCATAAGTGTTTCTCTTATATCACATGGAATTCAACTTAGTGTAGTAGTTCTTTTTTTATTAACATAGGGAAGGCTTAGATTCACATTAGGTAACATATGTAGTGGATAACTCCTCAGAGGACCATAGACTGCTAGGACATGAGCTCATTCCTATTCGTGATCATCAGACTTCATTTTTTTCCATTTCTGAATCACACACAGTTCTATTTCCTAGTCGATAAGTCTACCGACTCATAAAATTTCTTGGGAAGTTCTTATTTTTGCCTTCCCTCTCTATCACACATAAGCCTTGTTTCTATTTTCCCCGTATGTTAAAACATGCACCATTAAATTTCACATATTCTCTTTTGTCATACAACCATGTCATGGACCTTTCTATTTCAAAGTCAGGTTTATATCCCAGATATAGGCATTCAGTATCATTGGAGTCTCATTATACTTTAAAAACAAGCCTTTCAAACAATTAACATACATTCATATGATATATACTTGGATTAAATAGATTTCTATCATTAACTTAATACATCTTCACCATTCCAGCTTCTTGACAGATTTACCATTATGGTGACAACATTTAATTCACATATCCAATGGGCAATTCACTGGCCATAAAAATTCTCTGACACCTCAATGTGTCTAAAAGTCCCTGTAAATATTTCATAGCAAACAGAATACTAGAACCATGTCAAATAAATTCTACAATTTTAGTGGTCAGAGGCCACTTTTTCACAGCTCAGAATAGGATTCACACAATTTTTAACTTTAGCAAATGATAGAAACAACTCAAAATAAAAATCACAGTTATACTTAAAGATGTCTACAAAACTCTGTAAAAATTGCAAAGGATAACTCCATCATTTGCTATGAATAAAAATTTATACAAATTCACAGCTCCAGTACCAAGATTTCAGCCGGCATAGATATACTCTTGGTTCTTGATTTTTCTCAGGCAGTAAAACTCTTTATTATGCACCACAAAAATTATCCGAGTTTACTTATGATGTTAGATTCAACATATAATTTTTATAGCTCATAAAAAGGACTAGAATTGAACCAGAAAATTCATGAACAAATCCTGTCCTGCTGAAATCCGAAAATTCAGCAGCCTAGCCAAAATTTATTTTGACAAAAATCATTATTTAACCTCATCCAAACACTCCACCAAAATTAACACATCAATATCAACATATTATCATCAAATATAACCATAAATTTCGGAATAAAACCCAAAAAAAATTTACAGAATAATTTGGAAAGAAAAAGGCCAAAGAAAACCCTACCCTTGGAAGCTAATGCCTCTTTGTCTCTTGTATACTCCAAGATAGATATACTCTACCCCAAAGCTCTTAAAATACAGTAAAATACTCCTCTAACCAGAGATGAGTGATGTGATAAGGTGAGGGTTTTGGAGAATCTAATCGGTTAGATTTGTAGAGTTTGAAGTGTAGAATAAGTTTACTTAAGGAGGTTCTTGATTTTGGTAAGGTTTGGTCTAGGATTTTTGAGCTTGAAATCAAGTTTTGAGAGGAAGGAAATGGAGTTTCTCTGCTGCCTCCTTTGTTAGCCGAGGAAGATGATGACAATTATGGGGTTAGATCGTTTATAATTATCTTTTAAGGTGAAATCTCATTGGTTGGCTTATAAAGTATCATTTTTCAATTAAAAGAATTTTATATCAATGGCTAGGATTTGATCTTTCATTCCAAGATAAAATCCTAGCCATCCATTGGTATTCAAAGGGATAAACTTCATTATCAGTAGATATTAACTGGTTTTCGGTGTTAAAAATCGCACACCGAAATTTCATCAAACGGGTAAAATAGTGTACTCGAGTAATCAACTATTGCCCGAAAATTAACTCTAAGCATAAATTTTTATTCCTACCTATTTCTAACCTTAATCCTATAATTTCCAAATTTCGGGCACCTTCAGGTCTTGAATCTAAGGTTTCAGCTGTTCCGGTGGGTCTACGGGGCCTGTAAAACACTATTCACATTTTTTTTTTTTTTTACGTTCATTACATTGTTCTCATCATTTTTGTGTACACCAAAATTTTGATATTCTTACTACTAAAGCCTCAATTATTTTCTGAAAAAAAATTTAGGATGTTACATTACTCCCCACCTTAAAAAAATTTTGCCCTCAAAATTTCATACCTGGAAATAATTCCGGATGATCTGTCTTCATACTTGATTCTAGTTCCCATGTATATTCTTCATTTCGTGTCCACCCCAAGCCACTTTTACAAGTTGCAGATTTATTTCTAAGTTGCCGACTTCTCTATCAACGATCCGAATAGGAGGGGCTTGAAAGCGTCAAGTCATCCCTTAATCAGTATAGACTCGGGCTCAATGATATGGTTTTGATCTGGGTGGTACATTCGAAGTTGAGATACATGGAAGACATTATGAAGGTTGGATAAATGTGGGGGTAAGGCTATCTGGTAAGCAGCTGACCCAATTCGTTGAAGAATTTGAAAAAGGACCTATAAACCTAGGTGACAACTTTTTAACTCTAAGGGCCCTACCTACTCCAGTAGTGGGCGTGACCTTCAGGAATACATGTTCTCCCTCTTGAAATTCTAAAGGTTTCCTTCGAGTATCAGCATAGCTCTTTTGACGACTCTGTGCGGTGAGAATCTTGCTCCTGATCTTCTGGATTTGCTCCGTTGTTTGATTAACAAGATCGGGTCCCAATAGTCTCGCTTCTCCTGAATCATACCAACACAATGGGGATTGACATTTTCTTCCATATAGAGCTTCATACGGGGCCATGCCAATACTAGCGTGATGGCTGTTATTATAAGCAAACTCAACCAATGGGAGTAACTTGTCCCAACTTCCCTTCTGCTCAATCACGCATGCCCTTAGCATATCTTCCAGGGTTTGTATGGTTCGTTCTGTTTGCCCATCAGTTTGGGGGTGATAGGCAGTGCTCAAACAAAGTTTGGTACCAAAGGCTTTTTGGAACGTTCCCCAAAATCTCGAAGTAAACCTTGGATCTCTGTCAGAAACTATCGAGGAAGGAACACCGTGTAGTCTTACTATTTCTTGGATGTACAAGGAAGCTAACTTATCCAAAGGAAAATTAGCCTTAATGGGTAAGAAATGAGCAGACTTGGTCAATCTATCTACTATAACCCATATAGCATCATGACCTGACGATGTCCTTGGCAAACCCATTACAAAGTCCATAGAAATACTTTCCTACTTCCATTCCGGGATTTCTAAGGGTTGCAGGGTCCCAGCTGGTTTTTGATGTTCTATTTTAACTTTTTCGCAAGTTAAACACTTCCTGACACACTCTTCTATATCTTTTTTCATTCCTGACCACCAGAACATATTCTTGAGATCCGCATACATTTTACTAATGCCTGAATGTATAGTAAGTTCGCCCCTATGAGCTTCCTCTAAGATCTTCTTTCTAAGATCGCCACTTGTGGGTACACATACCCTATCCTTGTATCTCCATATACCTTGTTGGTCTTGAGTGAATCCTGGCAACTTCTTTGCATGAATTGATCTTAATATCTCCTGAAATTCTGGGTTTTCATGTTGTGCAGCTAAAATTTGTCCTTTGAACTCATTTGTTACCTTTATTTGCCCTAGCACCACACCCTGAGGGTTCACAGACATGTCTAAACTAAGTTCCTTGAAACTTTCAACTAGCTCCGTCTCTTTAATCATCAAGCATGCTACACTTAGGGATTTTCTACTCAGAGCATCGGCAACAACATTTGCTTGCCTGGATGGTAATTCAGACTAAACTCATAGTCCTTGAGGAATTCCATCCACCTTCTTTGTCGCATATTCAACTCTTTTTTATCAAAAAGATACTTTAAACTTTTATGATCAGAGAAAACATTAAACTGCACACCATACAAATGATGTCGCCAGATCTTTAGGGCAAAAACCACAGCTGCAAGTTCAAGGTCATGGGTTGGATAGTTTACTTCATGGGGTTTCAACTATCGAGAAGCATAGGCAACCACGTTATGATTTTGCATCAACACACATCCTAAACCCTTACTAGAAGCATCACAATAAACCTCATAGGGTCTATAAGGATCAGGTAATACTAGAATTTGGAGCCGTGGTTAACTTTTGTTTCAACTCCTGGAAACTATTTTCACACTCTGGTGTCCAATTGAATGGAGCATTCTTTCGGGTTAATTTAGTCAAAGGTAATGCTATCTGAGAAAAACTCATGATAAAACGCCTATAATATCCAGCTAACCCTAAGAAACTCCGAATCTCCGTCACCGTTGTTGGTCGTTCCCAATGGAGTACTGATTCTACCTTACTGGGATCTACAGAGATTCCTCCTCGTGATACTACATGACCTAGGAATCTAACCTCTCCCATCCACAATTCACATTTCGACAACTTAGCATACAACTTTCTCTCTCTTAGGATTTGTAACACAACCCCAAGGTGCTCCATATGTTCTTCCTCAGTCCTTGAATATATAAGTATGTCATCTATGAAGACAACTACAAATTTATCCAAGTAAGGGCGGAAGATTCGATTCATATAATCCATGAATACAGCCGAAGCATTAGTCAATCCAAAAGACATCACCCTATACTCGTAATGCCCATATCGAGTTCTAAAAGCAGATTTTAGGTATATCCTCATTCAACCCGAATCGATGGTACCGATCTAAGATCAATCTTTGAGAATACAGTTGCACCTCGTAATTGATCCATGAGATCGTCAATTCTTGGCAAGGGGTACTTATTTTTTATTGTCACTTTGTTCAATTGCCTATAGTCTACACAAAGCCTCATACCTCCATCCTTTTTCTTCACTGGAAGAACAGGGCTCCCCATGGAGAGGCACTTGGTCTAATAAAATGCTTCCCTAACAGTTCTTCAATTTGGGACTTTAATTCTTTCAACTCCAAAGGGGACATCCTATAAGGAGCAATTGAAATAGGACCCGTTCTTGGAACCAACTCGATGGAAAATTCAATCTCTCTTTCAGGAGGAAATTCTGGAATATCCTCTGAAAACATCTGGATATTCCCTCACCATCGAATCTTGCTCAACTCGTAGTCACATTCAGTTTCACTAGTAGAAAGGAGAACATATTCCTGACGATCTGTCTTACTAGGGTTGGATGTTACAAGGTTCAAGTAAAAAGAAAAAGGAAACACAGGAACGGAGGGTAGAGTGGAAAGAAATATGGCAGCTCGATCCGACAAAGGTAAAAGGACATAATTGGGTACCAACCAATCCATACCTAAAATTATATCTAAACCAGATAAAGGAAGACAAACTAAATTGGCAGTGAAGTCTCTAGTACCTATTTGAAAAGGAATATTCACACAGGTATAACAAGTCCTAATAGGACCAAAGAAGAGGAGTGGATACAAGAAGATCATAAGGTAGTTCATACATGTATAATTGCAACTTCAGACACAGTCATGGGATATGAAAGAATGAGTGGTACCAGATCATACAATATATCTAGGACATTACCATTTATTTCACACTTACCTCGGATCAGATCGGCAGATTGAGAAGCTTCCTTGGCACTTATAGTAAAAACGCGCCCATGTTGTTGTGGCCTGGAGGCGGGCTGATGACCTTTCTTGTTAGGGCACTCAAATACCTTATGTCCTGGTTTCCCACAGCCAAAGCAAATGATTTGTGTTGTCCAGCAAGGTCGATTCCCATGATTTTTCCCACACTTGGGGCAATCTCTCCTGTCTCAGGTCTTAGAGGTTGAAGTTGTTTTCCTTTGTTGTTGTTATTGTTGGGTGGAAACCTTCTCCGAGGTTGGTTAACAGGCTTGAATCGGGGACCTTGAGGTGCTAATCCCCTTCTAGCATTGTTTTGGGCATACTTGAAATTTGTTAGCTTCCTGTTGGACTCCTCTGCACGTCGACATTTATTTACCAAGGTAGGATAGTCCCTAATCTCCAAGAGACTTACAGCTTCTATATCTTCTCGTAGACCTCCTTCATATTTCATGCATTTCCAAACTTCATCCGGGTCACGTTGATAAATTGTAGAAAACTTGCAGAGCTCTTCAAATTTGGCAGTATACTCTGCTACACTCATAGGTCCTTGTTTGAGAGCCATGAACTCCAATTCCTTCGCATTTCTCACAGAAATAGGGAAGTACTTATGGTAAAAAGCTTCCTTAAAAATAGTCCAGGTAACTACAGTATGGGAAGCTTCAAATAATCCCCTGGTGCCAACCCACCAGAAATCTGCATCTGCTTCTAGCATATAGGTGGCAAAGGCCACCTTCTGGATCTCTGTGCAAGGAAGAACGGAGAAAATAGTTTCCATGGCCTTTATCCATTCTTCTGCTTTACAGGGATTAAAAGCTCCTCGAAATGGAGGGGGATTTGCCTTTCTGAACTCGGCAAATTTCTGATATTCTACATCGACTTCGTTCACTACAGGATTATCAGCTGGGTTTTGCCTTTCATTGCGGTTCAGTTGCTCCATCATTCGGGTAGTAGCTGTAGCTTGTTCCCTCATGGCAGCTGCCATCTCATGAAAAGTATTCATCATGTCGGCATCGTTTCCAGCTCCACTCCTAGTTCGCCGATTCGAAGTCATTGGTTCCTATCACACCAAACGAAAATATTGAGTTGATCAGTCTCAATACCAAGCAAAGTGTACAGCAACCCACAACATTTCCAATCAGCAGTCATACACATATATATAAAGTCATAATGCATGACAATTTCTAAGAAAGCATAGCCGGTCCAATCCTCAGGCTTATAGGATAGTCCGGCTCTGATACCATAATGTAACACCCTCCTAACTACCATGTATTACTCGAGCATTAACATTGTAATTAGAAGAGTATCACTTCCTTTCTATAATATCCACTAGTCAAGTGAAATGAAATAAGATAAATCAAACTCTAGAGTTATAAAGAAAACTACTATAAATGTACATATATTATTACTTTACATACCGCTTTCTTTAATACATACCATACTTGAAGTTAAGTCACTTCGCTTATAATACAACACAAGAACTACTATCAAAAGATCTACCAAGCTTGCTCAAATATCAAGGTCCAACAAAATACTAAACACACAGAAATGGACCTAAGACATCTAACACCAATTAGTCTACAAGCTGGTAAGTTCCTGACATTATACTACACTACATACAAGTCAAAAGCCCACGTAAGTCTCATGTCCTCCTACGCGAAACCATTGGCCATCGGTATGATGGCCTCTCCTCACCAAATGACATCTGCAGAGTCTGAGCACAATACAGCATATGCACAAATAGGGGTGAGAATATTATAAAATTCTCAGTAGGGTAACCCCTTACATACGGACATAATATAAACAGTAAATGCATTTATAATAATAAAGAAAAACATCATGTTAGATCACATATATCAATATTAGCATACCTGAGACAAAGAAAATTATATGCAAAATGGTTGTAATCATAAGTGTTTCTCTTATATCACATGGAATTCAACTTAGTGTAGTAGTTCTTTTTTTATTAACATAGGGAAGGCTTAGATTCACATTAGGTAACATATGTAGTGGATAACTCCTCAGAGGACCATAGACTGCTAGGACATGAGCTCATTCCTATTCGTGATCATCAGACTTCATTTTTTTCCATTTCTGAATCACACACAGTTCTATTTCCTAGTCGATAAGTCTACCGACTCATAAAATTTCTTGGGAAGTTCTTATTTTTGCCTTCCCTCTCTATCACACATAAGCCTTGTTTCTATTTTCCCCGTATGTTAAAACATGCACCATTAAATTTCACATATTCTCTTTTGTCATACAACCATGTCATGGACCTTTCTATTTCAAAGTCAGGTTTATATCCCAGATATAGGCATTCAGTATCATTGGAGTCTCATTCATACTATAAAAACAAGCCTTTCAAACAATTAACATACATTCATATGATATATACTTGGATTAAATAGATTTCTATCATTAACTTAATACATCTTCACCATTCCAGCTTCTTGACAGATTTACCATTATGGTGACAACATTTAATTTACATATCCAATGGGCAATTCACTGGCCATAAAAATTCTCTATGACACCTCAATGTGTCTAAAAGTCCCTGTAAAAATTTCATAGCAAACAGAATACTAGAACCATGTCAAATAAATTCTACAATTTTAGTGGTCAGAGGCCACTTTTTCACAGCTCAGAATAGGATTCACACAATTTTTAACTTTAGCAAATGATAGAAACAACTCAAAATAAAAATCACAGTTATACTTAAATATGTCTACAAAACTCTGTAAAAATTTCAAAGGATAACTCCATCATTTGCTATGAATAAAAATTTATACAAATTCACAGCTCCAGTACCAAGATTTCAGCCAGCATAGATATACTCTTGGTTCTTGATTTTTCTCAGGAAGTAAAACTCTTTATTATGCACCACAAAAATTATCAGAGTTTACTTATGATGTTAGCTTCAACATATAATTTTTATAGCTCATAAAAAGGACTAGAATTGAACCAGAAAATTCATGAACAAATCCTGTCCTGCTGAAATCCGAAAATTCAGCAGCCTAGCCAAAATTTATTTTGACAAAAATCATTATTTAACCTCATCCAAACACTCCACCAAAATTAACACATCAATATCAACATATTATCATCAAATATAACCATAAATTTCGGAATAAAACCCAAAAAAATTTACAGAATAATTTGGAAAGAAAAAGGCCAAAGAAAACCCTACCCTTGGAAGCTAATGCCTCTTTGTCTCTTGTATACTCCAAGATAGATATACTCTACCCCAAAGCTCTTAAAATACAGTAAAATACTCCTCTAACCAGAGATGAGTGATGTGATAAGGTGAGGGTTTTGGAGAATCTAATCGGTTAGATTTGTAGAGTTTGAAGTGTAGAATAAGTTTACTTAAGGAGGTTCTTGATTTTGGTAAGGTTTGGTCTAGGATTTTGAGCTTGAAATCAAGTTTTGAGAGGAAGGAAATGGAGTTTCTCTGCTGCCTCCTTTGTTAGCCGAGGAAGATGATGACAATTATGGGGTTAGATAGTTTATAATTATCTTTTAAGGTGAAATCTCATTGGTTGGCTTATAAAGTATCATTTTTCCATTAAAAGAATTTTATATCAATGGCTAGGATTTGATCTTTCATTCCAAGATAAAATCCTAGCCATCCATTGGTATTCAAAGGGATAAACTTCATTATCAGTAGATATTAACTGGTTTTCGGTGTTAAAAATCGCACACCGAAATTTCATCAAACGGGTAAAATAGTGTACTCGAGTAATCAACTATTGCCCGAAAATTAACTCTAAGCATAAATTTTTATTCCTACCTATTTCTAACCTTAATCCTATAATTTCCAAATTTCGGGCACCTTCAGGTCTTGAATCTAAGGTTTCAGCTGTTCCGGTGGGTCTACAGGGCCTGCAAAACACTATTCACATTTTTTTTTTTTTTTACGTTCATTACATTGTTCTCATCATTTTTGTGTACACCAAAATTTTGATATTCTTACTACTAAAGCCTCAATTATTTTCTGAAAAAAAATTTAGGATGTTACAAGAATAGTGGATCACGGAGTCAAGCAGTTAAGGAACAAGTCTGTTCCTTTGGTGAAAGTGGCGTGGGGACGAGACAAGTCGGAAGAATACACGTGGGAACTAGAATCAGAGATAAAGTCCAAATATCCAGAGCTTTTCTAAGGTATGAATTTCGAGGGCGAAATTCTTTTTAAGGAGGGGAGTAATGTAACGCCTCGATTTTCTGTTAAGAGTGGAAATGACCAAAATGCCCTTGAGGTCATTTTCAGCTCGGAATTCGAGGAAAGCCAGTTCGGCAGTACTCGAAGGGTAAACTCAATGTTGGAAGGGGATTAGATGGCTTGTATGCCTTCCCGGGATCGAAAATCTCATTTTTCGAGTTTTCGGGTCAAAATGACCAAAACGCCCCTGCGGTGTTTACCCGTTTGCAAGTGCCGGATGAACCCGAAACTTCTCCAGATGATTTTGAAAGGCATTTTTATGTAGACTGTGACTTTAGTTTTGGTCTCGGAGGTCCCGGGCGAAATTAGTGCAAAATTACGGTTTTGTCCTTAGTTTCGTGTTTTTACGCTTAATCACATGATTAAGCAAACCTAAGCAATATTAGGCTCTAATCGAAGGTTAATTAATTTCCTTAATTAATCTTGAGTCAAAATAATTTATTAAAGTTGATTAGAACCTAAAAGTGCTTAATTACAACTTAAAAACATATTTTAATTTCAAGACTCCTAGTCATGGAATTTTGAATAGTGTTTTCTCTTTCCAATTCCTTAAATCATGGAATTGTGTTACACATTGTTTATTCATAAATGAGTTTAAAATTCTTTAATGATGTATAAGCACTCCTAATCTTGTCATAAAATCCTTAAATCACATTCTTAGTCACCTAAACTTAAGCTTAATTGCTCCTAACCTTGTACCTAAGCTAATACACATCTAAACCTACCATTAACACCCAATGAGATGATCAAAACCTCACTCCCCCCATGCTGCCAGGTTTGGCCGTGAGCCCTCCCTCCCTATATGCATCACATGTTCAATTTTTCAACACTCCAAGGCCATACCTCAAGTCACATACAATATACCTTGTCATAACTTTCAATCAAGCTTGATTTTCTAAGTAAATAACTAATTAAAATGGCTCATTTTCTCCATTTATTTGTGGCTAGAAAAGTTCCAGCCATGCATTGTTTCTAGAAGCCTAATTTCATAAAAAATTGATAAGAAATTAACTCACATTATGCCATACTTTGTAGCATAGCTTCCATACTTCAAACCATGCTTCTATTACACAATCAAAGAGATATTTTCCTCTCCCTTTTCCTTCCAAGACCACACGGCCACTCCCTCCCATGGTGAGCCCATGGTTTTGTTTTTCTATAAATAGGATGCTTGTGATAGCTTAGTTGCACTTTGAAGCATTTGCTAAATTCTAGAGTTGTCTTGCTAGTTCTTTTCTTTTTCTCTCAAGTTTCAAGAGAGTTCTTCCTTTCTTTTCATCTTCATCTTCATCCTCTCTTCCTCTCATCATCATCTCTCAACCTTGAAACACCACCCCATAGCCTTGAACCATCATCAAACCTCTCAAACACCACACCTCAAACACAACCTCACTTGAAACACAACTCCAACCTTCTTGCTTCCTCTTGGCCGAAACCATCAAGCACCAAGGAGGAGCTCATCATCTTGTTTTTCTTTTCAAAAGTTCAAGCTTTGTGTCTTCACTCTAGGTAGGGAGTTTCTTTTCAAACTTTGTTTTACTCAAAATATGTGTTTCCTCTAGTTTTCTCTTGGTTTCTTTTTTAGCTTTCCTTTATATTCCTTTTTTTTTTCCATTTCGGCCTCTTGGCCTTTTCTTCTCAAACATGATAGCTTGATGATGAGAGTTTCTAGATGATGACCTTGTGTTCATCTCAAAGAAACCTCTAAAGCTTGAGTTTTCCTTTCCTTATGACTTCATCTATATGATATCTAGCTCACATGGTTTTTCAACTTAAGAAAATTAATCTAAGGATTTCTAAAAGCCCAAGCCTACCCTTGTCAACCTTAAAGTTGGCCGGCACGTTCTAGAGATTTTTCTCTAGATACGGGTTTTGGGTATTTAATAAAGAACTTGACTTAGTTTCACTTTCTTTTGTAAGGTTTTCGGTTTTGGTATTTTGATCCTTGAGATTTTGTTTGGTTTTGTTTAGAAAGTTTGTTTTCTTTGAGCTTGATGATGATGTTCAAGAACCTCATAGTTCCTATGAGAACTTGGTTCAAGAACTCTAGAGCTCTCCTTGTAATGAGATGAATGTTGGGTTGTTACTTTGTTAAAGTCTTGAATGAGCTCTAGCTAACCATAAAATGAACCTTGCATCATGTTTACTTTTATGCTATGCACATCATGTTTACTTTCCTTGCTCTCACTAAGTATCAAGATAATAAGTGAACCTTACATTATCATGTTTATATTTCAAGTTCTCACTTAATACCAAGATAATAATGAGTTGCATTCATATTTACTTTGTGCTATCACTTTACTTTCTAATGGAATCTAAAATAAGTGCATGAGCATGTTTATTTTTATGTCATCACCTAAATGAACCTAGAGCTCAAAGACTTGCCCATTTTTGTCTCAAACAAAGGTCTAAAAATATTTATTTCTTTTGGTTCATATTTCGACCCTAAGGGGTCTTGATGTTTCTAAATATTGAAGATCATGTTTTATAATATTTCCAAGCTTTTATGAGTTCAAGAAATGCATAGAACTAAGTTTTAAGAATTTAGGACCTCTTGAGACAAAGATGAATTAGTCACTGCCCTCTTAAATATTCTTATGATTTTAGATGTTAAAATTGTTTATAAATAAGTTTTGAAAGTTTAAAAAGGTTCCAAGAGAAACTAGTATTTTATGTGCTCTAGAAATTGTGTTTTATGCCTTTATGGAGAGTGTATGTTTCGGTTCTGCCTTGCTACTTATTTGCCACTGTATGTGCTGTTTCAATGATGATAATATACTTATGTTTAAGTAAAAATAATGTTAAAACTCTTATGTGGAAGATAAGATAAGTTAGAGACTAGAAAGGAATTAATTTGAGAGTTCTAGATCCTTTAATGTTTGAATTTTCTGGATTCTGTCCAGCAAGGTTTAGCAATGAAAATCATGGATTTAAATTAGTTTAAATGTGTAGGAATGACTCATAAATGGTTTAGGACTTGATCTTGAAGCCTTAGGAACAAACCGGACTTAGAAAGGGTCACTGTTGTGACTCCTAGGGACCCGTAAAGTTAGGATTTTAAATTCTGCATCCTTGAGATTTAGAGATGTTCTTGATCATAGTGTGAGGTGAGAAATACTTAGTTATAACCTCATAGGTACCCAAGAGATTAGGTTTGATGATTAATAACTTAGAACGTGAGCTAAGGACCCTAAGGGTTAATGCACAAGACATTAAAACATCTTGAGCTTTTATGATGCTTAATTTATGATATATGATGCATGAGTTTTGTCTATAATAAGTTGATATGTACTATAACGAAGTTTTACATGATAATATGCTATACCCCATAAGAAATGTTTGTGTATGTCCTATATGTTTTCATGGCATAAGCAAATTTGAGGAAATTCAGTCCATCTGCCACATCTTTGCCGAATTTCCATCAAATTTGAGGAACTTAGAAAATGGTCTTGTTGAAAATCATGAGAACTTAAATGTGACACAACACTGAGACGCCTTCTTGGGTGACACCGGTTTAGCCGAGCACCCCAAGAAAACAAATCCGTGAGGGTATTGACATAAAGCTTGCCAAAGCGGACAATACTACAATGTACTAGTTGCTAGTAGAGCGTTTCAAAGAGGAAATGACCCTAAGAGGTGATCCTTAATTTGCCCCCTAGCCCGTACTTTAAGTCGGGATTATGTTACGCTTATCATAGGATAAGTAAGAGCTAGTGACGACTAGTTAAGGTATGAGCTCATAACCTAGAGATGTTTTAGGGTGGCCCCATGAGATAAAAGTTAAAGTTTAAAATGTCACATGAGCTATGAAAACCCAAAAAAAGTTATACCTGTCTCCTTATGCCAATGTTATAATGCTTCTTAGTTGTTCTATTGATTGGCTTACCTTTACGATGCATTCATGTCATTAGTGTAACACCCTAAATCTTAACCCAAGACTACTAGTATATACTTAGGTTAATCTTTAGAATATTACTTCTTGGTCTCATCTTTTACTTAGAAAATACTTAGCGGAAATATGGGTAAAATTTTTCTTTTTGGGAATTTAAAATCAAAGTGAGAGCCACGCACGAATTTTTAAGAGGAAGCATAGCGAAACATATAAGCAAAGCATAAAGAGGCACATCATATCATGGAGGCATCAACTGAAACATAGATATATATATATATATACTGTGCCTACCCAAAGGGTAGGACTATTCAATACATCGGGAAGCATAATACAACCGAAATGCAATACAAGGAAATCATAAAAAGTAAATACAAGAGAAACAACACCCATACCCATGTGCACCTAGAGTAGACAACCTCATATACAAAAGAAGGTTTGTCCTCAACTATGTGGCGTGTGTGCACTAGCTACTACCCCTTCTATGTCTACTCCTGCTGGTCCGAGTACTGTGGGGTCGAGTCGATCCACTGACGAATCTCAGCGGGAGTGGTCGAGCGCATCATCGGGGCATGTCCACCGCGGTGAGGGCGCATAGATGGCCGACGAGCCAACCTCGGCTGGACCACCGTCTCCTCACTCCCAGCCCTCATCGGTGGGGGAGCGGGACTGGAGCTCCAACTGTACATGTGGGATGGTGGGTCATCGGATGGGTCCGTCTCCGAGTACTGGGGACGCGGCACATACTCGGGGTACTCGCGTACTGCTAATGTCTCGGGCTCCATGCGGAGGATCTGCTCATCGCGTGGTCTCGCTCACTCAAAAATATCGTTATGACGGTAAGGAGCAGTCGGGGTGAAGCGGTAGCTCGGGACGGGGTGCGCGAAGGGTCGTCCCATGAACATGAATACTCTGACAGTGCAGCGACCCTCAAAATGATATGACCCGAGTGCCGGGTCATGGTGCAGCTCCCATACCGGGGTGTCGATGAAGAGTACAAATGTCGCCATCTGAAGATATGACGGAAGAAAAGAGAGAGGGAATTAGAATCTTTCTAAAAGAATTCTCAGTAGGGTTATCCCTACCTAGGTGACATCATCATATCCCCAGGAACCTTGGGTTTATTTCTAAAAGGTGTGCATGCATATAAATTCCTTTTAAGTTAGTTTTCTAAAGTGGTATTTATCCAAGGTCCGTCATATTTTATAATGTGTCTTCATAACTTAAGCAGAAGTATACTAATGATATGAATGCATCATAAAGGTAAACCAAACAATAGAATAACTAAGAAGCATTATAACATTGGCATAAGGTAATATAGCATATGTGACATTTTAACTTTGACTTTCATCTCATGGGGCCACCCTAAAACATCTCTAGGTTATGAGCTCATACCTTAACTAGTCATCAATAGTTCTTACTTATCCTATGATAAGCGTAACATATACATAATCCCGACTTAATAGTGCGGGCTAGGGGGCAATTAAGGATCACCTCTCTTAGGGTCATTTCCTCTTTGAAACGCTCTACTAGCAACTAGTGCATCGTAGTATTGTCCGCTTTGGCAAGCTCTATGTCAATACCCTCACGGATTTGTTTTCTTGGGGGTGCTCGGCTAAACCGGTGTCACCCAAGAAGGCGTCTCAGTGTTGTGTCACATTTAAGATCTCATAAAGTGTTAATCATAGATACATCATTATTCATTACATAAATCTTTCTCATAGCATATACATCATCACAAGAAACTTCTTCATAATGTATACATAAAACCATAGCATTTACATTATCACATAATCACACCTTAGACAATCATACATACAAACTCCCAAGCTTATTATGTTATAAACCTATAGTATGTTATGCTTTGGTTCTTTTGAGTCTTAAACTTGTAAACTAATTGTTCTAATATTATTCTTAACCTCTTGCACACCTATAGGTTCACAACTAGTAAGTTTTACTAATTTTTATGCTCAAGGACTTATCCAAACAGCACTATGTAGATTTAGACAACTTTATATTTGTGTGATTACGAGGTTCTAGAGATTACGGTTTAGATCTTTAAAGTCCTTAACTCACATTCTAAGTTATCGATCATCAAAACCTAGTCTCTTGGGAACCTATGAGGTTATAACTAAGTATTCCTCACCTCACACTATGGTCAAGAACATCTCTAAACCTCAAGGATGCAGAATTTGAAATCCTAACTTTACGGTACCTAGAAGTCACAACAATGACCCTTTCTAAGTTTAGTTTGCTCCTAAGGCTTCAAGATTAAGTCCTAAACCAATTATGAGTCATTCCTACACATTTAAACTAATTTAAAACCAAGATTATTAAATCTAAACCTTGCTGGACAGAATCCAGAAAATTACATAATTAAAGGATCTAGAATTCTCAAATTAATTCTTTTCTAGTTCCTAACTTATCCTATCTTTCGCATATGAGTCTTAACATTATTTTTACTCAAACATAGGCACATTATCATCATCAAATCAGCACATACAGTGGCAGCAAGGAGCAAGGAAGAACCGAAAATATACTTCTCCATAAAAGGCATAAAACATAATTTCTAAAGCACATAAGATACTAGTTTCTCTTGGAACTCTTTTTAAACTCTCTAAGCTCATTTATAAACAATTTTAACATCTAAAATCACAAAAATATTTAAGAGGGCAGTGACCAATTCATCTTTGTCTCAAGAGGTTCTAAATTCTCAAAACTTGGTTCTATGCATTCCTTAAACTTACTTAAGCTTGGAAAAATTATAAGACATAGTCTCAAATACTTGGAAACCTCAAGACCTCTTAGGGCCGAAATATGAACCCAAGAAAAACACATATTGTTAGACCTTTGTTGAGACAACAATGGGCAAGTCTTTGAGCTCTAGTTTCATTTAGGCGATGACATAAAAATAAACATGCTCATGCACTTATTTTAGGTTCCATTAGAAAGTAAAGTGATAGCACCAAGTAAATATGAATGCAACTCATTATTATCTTGGTATTAAGTGAGAACTTGAAATTTAAACATGATAATGCATAGCTTGAAATATAAACATGATAATGCAAGTTCATTCATTATCTTAATATTCTCATTTTTAAAGTTTTAATCATACTTCCGAAGTGGATAGCTTTTAATAATCAACCACTTAAAACATGTATTTCATGCCATTCAAGTTCCTAGTAATTATTCTCAACTTTATGTGTACTCAGTACATTTGAAGAAGATCTCATTATCTCTTTATATGCCTTTGACAATTTGAAAGAATCATATATCACTTCATTTGCCCTCGACAAAGTGAAGAGGATCATATATCACTCTATTTGCCCTTGACAAAGTCGAAAGGATCATATGTCACTCTATTTGCCCTTGACAAAGTCAAAAGGATCATATGTCACTATTTGCCCTCAACAAAGTCGAAAGGATCATAAATCACTTCATTTGCCCTTGACAAAGTGGAAAGGATCATATATCACTCTATTTGCTCTCAACAAGGTCAAAAGGATCATATCTCACTCTATTTGCCCTTGACAAAGTCGAAAGGATCTTGTGTTACTACTTATTGCTATTGAACTTAGTTCAATGCATCTTTCATTTTTCCTTTTTCAAATGCATGCGATAAAACATATATAGGCATTGATTCACAATATGATTCCAATCATGCCTTACGCCAATCCTTAATGTTAATAGCTTGCATTCATACTCATCATACTTAAATTAAGGGTCATTAAGTCACCAAATCAATACTTGAGATCATTTTAATACAATTACAGCGTGTTGGCAGAATTCATGCCTAAGGAGTAAAATTTATTATTCATAACAAATATTCATATGGAGGGCTATGAAAATTCTCCAAGACACCTCAATGTGTCCACAAGGCCCTATAAAAATATCAGAGCAAAAAGATTTCCCTAACTATGTTAAATAAATTTTACAATTTTGGTGATTACAGACCACTTATTCACAACTCAGACCAGAATTCTCATAATTTTTAACCCCAGAAAATGATTAAATAAACTCAAAATAAAAATCAAGGTTGAACTTCAAGATGTTTAAGATATTCTATAAAATTTCAACGGATAATTCCATCATTTGCTATGGTCACAAAATTATACAAATTCACTTCAAGATTTCAAGATTTCAGCAAAGATAGATACACTTTCAGTTCTTGAATTTTTTCAAGAGGTATCAATCGAAATCAGGGCTCAAGAAAATTTTTGGAACTAGCTTAGGATGTTAGCTTCAACATATAATTTTTGTAGCTCATAAAAATGACTAGAATTGGACCAGAAAATTCGTGGACAAATTGTAACACCCTAAATCTTAACCCAAGACTACTAGTATGTACTTAGGTTAATCTTTAGAATATTACTTAGAAAATACTTAGCGGAAATATGGGTAAAATTTTTCTTTTTGGAATTTAAAATCAAAGTGAGAGCCACGCACGAATCTTTAAGAGGAAGCATAGCAAAACATATAAGCAAAGCATAAAGAAACACATCATATCATGGAGACATCAACTGAAACATAGATATATATATATATACTGTGCCTACCCAAAGGGCAGGACTATTCAATACATCGGGAAGCGGAATACAACTGAAATGCAATACAAGGAAATCATAAAAAGCAAATACAAGAGAAACAACACCCATACCCATGTACACCTAGAGTGGACAACCTCATATACAAAAGAAGGTTTGTCATCAACTATGTGGCGTGTGTGCACTAACTACTACCCCTCCTATGTCTACTCCTGCTGGTCCGAGTACTGTGGGGTCGAGTCGATCCACTGACGAATCTCGATGGGAGTGGTCGAGCGCATCATCGGGGCATGTCCACCGCGGCGAGGGTGCATAGATGGCCGACGAGCCAACCTCGGCTGGACCACTATCTCCTCACTCCCAGCCCTCATCGATGGGGGAACGGGACTGGAGCTCCAACTGTACATGTGTGATGGCGGGTCCTCGGATGGATCCGTCTCCGAGTACTGGGTACGAGGCACATACTCTGGGTAGTCGCGTACCGCTGATGTCTCGGGCTCCATGCGAAGAATCTGCTCATCGCGTGGTCTCGCTCGCTCAAAAATCCCGTTATGACGGTAAGGAGCGCCGGTAAAACGGTAACTCGGGACTGGGTGCGCGAAGGGTCGTCCCATAAACATGAACACTCTAACTGTGCAGCGACCCTCAAAATGGTATGACCCGAGTGCCGGGTCATGGTGTAGCTCCCATACCGGGGTGTCGATGAAGAGTACGAATGTCGCCATCTGAAGATATGACGGAAGAAAAGAGAGAGGGAATGAGAATCTTTCTAAAAGAATTCTCAGTAGGGTTATCCCTACCTAGGTGACATCATCACATCCTCAGGAACCTTGGGTTTATTTCTAAAAAGGTGTGCATGCATATAAATTCCTTTTAAGTTAGTTTTCTAAAGTGTTATTTATCCAAGGTCCGTCGTATTTTACAATGCGTCTTATAACTAAGCATGAAATATACTAATGATATAAATGCATCATAAAGGTAAACCAGACAATAGAATAACTAAGAAACATTATGACATTGGCATAAGTATAGTATATGTGACATTGTTAACTTTAACTTTCATCTCATGGGGCCACCCTAAAACATCTCTAGGTTATGAGCTCATACCTTAACTAGTCGTCACTAGTTCTTACTTATCCTATGATAAGCGTAACATATACATAATCCCGACTTAATAGTGCGGGCTAGGGGGCAATTAAGGATCACCTCTCTTAGGGTCATTTCCTCTTTGAAACGCTCTACTAGCAACTAGTGCATCGTAGTTTTGTCCACTTTTGCAAGCTCTATGTCAATACCATCACGGATTTGTTTTCTTGGGGGTGCTCGGCTAAATCGGTGTCACCCAAGAAGGCGTCTCAGTGTTGTGTCACATTTAAGTTCTCATAAAGTGTTAATTCATAGATACATCATTATTCATTACATAAATCTTTTTCATAGCATATACATCATCACATGAAACTTTCTTCATAGTGTATACATAAAACTATAGCATATACATTATCACATAATCACACCTTAGACAATCATACATTCAAACTCCCAAGCTTATTATGTTATAAACCTATAGTATGTTATGCTTTGGTTCTTTTGAGTCTTAAACTTGTAAACTAATTGTTCTAGTATTATTCTTAACCTCTCACACACCTATAGGTTCACAACTAATAAGTTTTACTAATTTTTATGCTCAAGGACCTATCCAAACAGCACTATGCAGATTTAGACAACTTTATATTTGTGTGATTACAGGGTTCTAGAAATTACGGTTTAGATCCTTAAAGTCTTTAACTCACATTCTAAGTTATTGATCATCAAAACCTAGTCTCTTGGGAACCTATGAGGTTATAACTAAGTATTTCTCACCTCACACTATGGTCAAGAACATCTCTAAACCTCAAGGATGCAGAATTTGAAATCCTAACTTTACGGGTACCTAGAAGTCACAACAATGACCCTTTCTAAGTTTAGTTTGCTCCTAAGGCTTCAAGATTAAGTCCTAAACCAATTATGAGTCATTCCTACACATTTAAACTAATTTAAAACCATGATTATTAAATCTAAACCTTGCTGGACAGAATCCAGAAAATTACATAATTAAAGGATCTAGAATTCTCAAATTAATTCTTTTCTAGTTCCTAACTTATCCTATCTTTCACATATGAGTCTTAACATTATTTTTACTCAAACATAGGCACATTATCATCATCAAGACAGCACATACAGTGGCAGCAAAGAGCAAGGAAGAACCGAAAATATACTTCTCCATAAAAGGCATAAAACATAATTTCTAAAACACATAAAGTACTAGTTTCTCTTGGAACCTTTTTAGAACTTTCAAAACTCATTTATAAAAAATTTTAACATCTAAAATCATAAGAATATTTAAGAGGTCAGTGACCAATTTATCCTTATCTCAAGAGGTCCTAAATTCATAAAACTTAGTTCTATACATTCCTTAAACTCATGTAATTTTGGAAATATTATGAAACATAGTCTCAAATACTTAGAAACTTCAAGACCTCTTGGGGCCGAAATATGAACCAAGGAAAATACATATTGTTAGACTTTTGTTGAGACAACAATGGGCAAGTCTTTGAGCTCTAGGTTCATTTAGGTGATGACATAAAAATAAACATGCTTATGCACTTATTTTAGGTTAAATTAGAAAGTAAAGTGATAGCACAAAGTAAATATGAATACAACTCATTATTATCTTGGTATTAAGTGAGAGCTTGAAATATAAACATGATAATGCATAGCTTGAAATATAAGCATGATAATGCAAGTTCATTCATTATCTTGGTATTTAGTGATAGCAAGGAAGTAAACATGATATGCAAAGCATAAAGTAAACATGATGCAAGGTTCATTTTATGATTAACTAGAGCTCATTCAAGACTTTAACAAGATAACAACCCAATACAATATCTCAAAGATCACAACATAAAAACCAAAAGTCATATAAAAGAGAAAGAAAGTGAAACTACGTCAAGTTCTTTATTAAATACCCAAAACCCCTATCTAGAGAAAAATCTCTAGAACGTTCCGGCCAACTTTAAGGTTGACAAGGGTAGGCTTGGGCTTTTAGAAATCCATAGATTAATTTTCTTAAGTTGAAAAATCATGTGAGCTAGATATCATATAGATGAAGTTACAAGAAAAGGAAAACTCAAGCTTTAGAGGTTTCTTTGAGATGAACACAATGTCATCATCAAGCTATCATGCTCATAATAAGGCCTAGAGGCCGAAATGAAAAGAAAAGGAAAAACAAAGGAAAGTTCAAAAAGAATCCAAGAGGAAACTAGAGAAAAACACTTTCTTGAGCAAAACAAAGTTTGAAAACAAATCCCTACCTTGTGATGAAGGTAAAAGCTTGGACTTGAATATGGAAATGAGATGAGCAACACCTCCTAGGATGGTGATGATGATTCGGCCTTGATGCAAGAAAAAGGAAGGAAATGTGTTTCAAGTGAAGTTGTGTTTGAGGTGTGGTGTTTGAGAGGTTTGATGATGGTTCAAGGCTTTGGGGTGGTGTTTGATGGTTAAGAGATGATGATGAGATGAAGAGATGAAGAAGATAAAGATGAAAAGAAAGGAAGAACACTCTTGAAACTTGGGAGAAAAAGAAAGAACTAGCAAGACAACTCTAAAACTCTAAACTTAGCAAATGCTTCAAGGTGCAACAAGGCTATCACAAGCATCCTATTTATAGAAAAACAAAGCCATGGAGCTTACAAAGGGAGGGAGTGGCCGTGTGGTCTTAGAGGGAAAAGGGAGAGGAAAATATCTCTTACACAAGGTCATTGAAGCATGGTTTGAAGTATGGAAGCTATGCTACAAAGTATGGCTTGATGTGAGTTAATTTCCTATCAAATTTTTATGAAATTAGGCTTATAGAAACAATGCATGGCTGGAACTTTTCCAGCCACAAATAAATGGAGAAAATGAGCTATTTTAATTAGTTATTTACTTGGAAAATCAAGCTTGATTGAAAGTTATGACAAGGTATAGTGTATGTGACTTGAGGTATGGCCTTGGAGTGTTGAAAAATTGAACATGTGATGCATAATGGGGAAGGAAGCTCACGGCCAGGTCTGGTACAGCAGGGAGGAGGTGACTCTTGACCATTTAATTGTGTGTTAATGGTAGTTTTAGATGTGTATTAGCTTAGGTACAAGGTTAGGAATGATTAAGCTTAAGTTTAGGTAACTAAGAATGTGATTTAGGGAGTTTATGACAAGTTTAGGAGTGCTCATACATCATTACAGAATTTAAAACTCATTTGTGAATAAACAATGTGTAACACAATTCCATGATTTAAGGAATTGGAAAGAGAAAATACTATTCAAGATTCTATGACTAGGTGTCTTGAAATTAAAATATGATTTTAGGTTGTAATTAAGCACTTTTTGGTTCTAATCAACTTTAATAAATTATTTTGACTCAAGATTAATTAAGGAAATTAATTAACCTTCGATTAGAGCCTAATACTGCTTAGGTTTGCTTAATCACGCGATTAAGCGTAAAAACACGAAACTAAGGGCAAAACCGTAATTTTGCACTAATTTTGCCCGGGACTTCAAAAATTAAAACTGAGGTCATAGAATACATAAAAACGCCTTTTAAAACCATCTGGAGAAGTTTCGGGTTCATCCTAAGACTTGCAAACGGGTAAAACACCGCAGGGGCGTTTTGGTCATTTTGACCCGAAAACTCGAAAAACGAGATTTTCGATCCCGGGAAGGTACACAGGTTATCTAATCCCCTTCCAACATTGAGTTTTCCCTTCGAGTACTGCCGAACCGGCTTCTCGACTCGCCAAAATGACCTCAGGGGCATTTTGGTCATTTTCACTCTAACAGAAAAATCGGGGCGTTACATTACTCCCCTCCTTAAAAAGAATTTCGCCCTCGAAATTCATACCTTAGAACAACTCGGGGTACTTCGATCTCATTTCGGACTCAAGCTCCCATGTGAACTCCTCGGTGTTGCCACGTCCCTACGCGACCTTCACCAAAGGCATAGACTTGTTCCTCAATTGCTTGACGCCTTGGTCCACGATTCTCATTGGCGGTAGATTGAACATCAGGTCCTCCCTTAATTGTACGTGTTCTGGCTCTAAGACATGGCTAGGGTCGGACTTGTATTTACGTAACTGAGAGACGTGAAAGACGTCATGAAGGTTTGACAGATTGGGTGGTAGGGCTATTTTGTAAGCTACATACCCGACTCTCTGAAGAATTTCAAAAGGGCCGAGAAATCGGGGACTCAACTTTTTAACTTTCATGGCTCTCCCTATTCCTGTAGTGGGAGTAATTCTTAGAAATACATGCTCGCCTTCTTGGAATTCCAAGGGCTTGCGCCTTTTGTCCGCATAGCTTTTCTGCCGACTTTGAGCTGTTAAGATTCTATCCTTAATCTTCTTAATTTGCTCTGTCGTCTCCCTCACTACATCAGGTCCTAAGACACCTTGCTCTCCGGGCTCGTACCAACACAAAGGTGATTGGCACTTCCATCCATACAGCGCTTCATACGGTGCCATACCGATGCTCGCATGATAACTGTTGTTATACGCAAACTCGATCAAAGGCATGTACTTATCCCAACTTCCTTTTTGGTATAGGACACAGGCTCTCAACATGTCCTCTAGGGTTTGAATTGTCCTCTCAGATTGACCATCCGTTTGTGGGTGGTAAGCAGTGCTCAAGCACAATTTCGAACCAAACGCCTTTTGAAAGGCTCCCTAAAAACGTGACGAAAACCACGGATCTCGATCCGAGATTATCGTCGATGGTACTCCATGTAACCTTACTATTTCTTGGATGTAAAGCTGAGCCAATCTATCCAATGAGTACGTGACTCGAATAGGTAGAAAGTGAGCCGACTTGGTTAGTCGATCCACTATTACCCATACGGCATCATGGCCAGCTTGGGTCCTTGGCAATCCTGTCACGAAATCCATCGATATACTTTCCCACTTCCACTCAGGGATTGACAGGGGTTGCAACATGCCAGAAGGTTTTTGGTGTTCGATCTTAACCTTTTGACAAACCAAACACTTACTCACCCAGGCGATCACATCCTTCTTTAATTCGGGCCACCAAAACATCCTTTTCAAGTCCTGATACATCTTGGTAGTACCAGGATGAATGGCAAAGTGACTCTTATGAGCCTCCTCCAAGATCTTCTCTCGGAGGTCGCCATCTTGTGGCACACAGATTCGCCTCTCAAACCTCCATAACTAGTCGGGGCCTTGCTCAAAACCCTTCAACTTACCAGCCTTAATTGCCTCTACTGTTTCCATAAAGTCCTCATTTTCTCTTTGGGCAAGCATAATCCTTTGCTTAAACCCACTAGTCACCGTGAGATGACACATTACGATACCTTTTTCCATCATAGACATCCCAAGATTCATATCCCTAAACTACTCTATTAACCCAACTTCGTTAACCATCATACTTGACAGACGTAATGAGTTTCGGCTCAAGGCGTCGGCTACTACATTAGCCTTGCCGGGGTGGTAACTTAAGCCAAAATCGTAGTCCTTGAGGAATTCCATCCATCTTCTTTGCCTCATATTCAACTCCTTTTGATCAAAGAGATGCTTGAGACTCTTATGATCGGAGAAAACTTTAAACTTTACACCATACAAATGGTGCCTCCACATCTTTAGAGTGAACACGAGGGCTGCTAGTTCTAGGTCATGGGTGGGGTAGGTTACCTCATGAGGCTTGAGTTGTCGGGACGCATAGGCTACCACTTGCCTATTTTGCATCAACAAACAACCTAAACCCTTGCCAGAAGCATCGCAATATACCTCAAAGGGTACATTGGGGTCAGGTAAAGTCAAAACCGGGGTTGAGGTGAGCTTTTCCTTAAGCTCTAGGAAACTTTTTTCACATTCGGGGCTCCACTCAAACGGGGCATTCTTCCTAGTGAGCTTGGTTAAGGGTAGGGCTAACTGGGAAAATCCTTTAATAAACCTACGGTAATAACCAGCTAAACCCAAAAAGCTTCTAATCTCGGTAACAGAGGTTGGTCTATCCCAATTCATTACGGCTTCTATCTTACTCGGGTCGACAGCGATGCCACCTTTTGACACAACATACCCTAAGAATTTTACCTCATCCAACCAAAATTCACACTTAGACAACTTAGCGTATAACTTCTTCTCCTTTAATACCTCTAAAACCAGCCTTAAATGATGCTCATGCTCCTCGTGGGTCTTCGAATAGATGAGAATATCATCTATGAACACAACCACGAACTGATCTAAATAGGGTCTAAAGATCCTATTCATGTAATCCATAAAAATTGTGGGAGCATTCGTCAAACCAAACGACATCACATTGAACTCAAAGTGTCCATACCGAGTTCGAAAGGCGGTTTTAGGAATATCCGAATCTCTAACCGTAATCTGATGGTAACCGGACCTCAAATCAATCTTAGAAAACACTATTGCTCCTTTTAACTGGTCCATAAGATCGTCAATCCTAGGCAATGGGTACTTATTCTTTATGGTCACTTAGTTCAACTGCCTATAGTCTATACACATCCTCATATTTCCGTCCTTCTTCTTCACAAATAAGACCGGAGCGCCCCAAGGCAAAGCACTCGGCCTTATAAAACTCCTTTCCAACAGCTCCTTTAACTGGGTTTTCAATTCCGCTAACTCTGAAGGTGACATCCTATATGGGGCTATAGAGATTGGTCCTGTCCCAGGAACCAACTCTATAGAGAATTCAACTTCTCTCTCGGGAGGGAATTCGGGTATTTCATCTAGAAACACCTCAGGATAGTCTCTCACCACAGGTATCTCACCTAGATTTTGCTCAAAGTCTACATCGCAGGCGGCTAGGAGAACATATCCCTTAGCTTTCTCCCCACTACAGAAGACCTCTACGGAGTTTAGGTATAACCTCATGGGTTGACTAATGGGTTCGGGAGGAGAAGGAAAAACAACAGTTTGGGTCCCACAGTCTAACAACACACGGTTGGTGTGAAGCCAATCCATGCCTAGAATGATACCTATGTCTTTAAGGGGTAAGCAAATTAAATCTATGATAAACGACCTATTCTCTACAACAAGATGACAGTTTAAGCAACATTTGCAAGTATTAACAGGGCGATTTGTAGGAGTAGAAACAATAAGATCAAAGGGAAGTTTAGAGACTTGCAAATTTAAAGACTCGACACTAGCAAGCGATGTGAAAGAATAAGTAGTGCCAGAATCGAAGAGTACAGTTAAGGTTCTACCGTTAAGCTCGCACTTACCTTGAATGAGATCATTGGACGTTCGCACATCTTCCGCGTTGAGGGTGAAGACCCGTCCTTGGTGTTGAGGTCGAGGGTTTTGGTTTGATGATCCTCCATGGGTGCAGTTGTTGGCATAGTGGCCGGGCTTGCCACACTTGAAACAGACTCCTTGCCCCATAAAGCAAGGGTGATTCCCATGATTCTTCCCGCACTGGGGGCAGACATCAGCAGTTGCTGCTCCAGGGTAAGCAGCAGGGGTTTGTGGTGCCTTGTTCTTGGCCCCACTTGGTCCTCCATTGTGGTTCCGGGGTCCACCCGGTCCATGGGGTTGATTGTTGTTGAAGTTCCTCGGGCCTTGATGTTGAAATGGCGGCCTTTGGTGTTGTTTAGACTGTTGGTATGCAGGAGCTCTTGATTGTTGTTGTTGCGGTGGTCGGAATTGGTTGGTTTGGTAGGGATGGTAGTGGTTCCTTGATGGGTATTGCGGCTTGAACCTTGGGGCTTAAGGTCCGAGCTCCTTACCTCGCTCCGCCCTCATGGCTTGCATCTTTCGTTGTCTTTCCTCAAGGATTCGGCACTTGTTGACCAGAGTCGGGAAGTCTCTGATCTCCATATGGGCCACGGCGTAGTTCATCTCCGCCTTCAGACCGGCCTCATACTTCACACACTTCCAAACCTCATCGGGGTTCCCTTGGAACACCCGAGAGAACTTGATCAGCTCCTCGAACTTAGCAGTGTATTGGGCTACAGTAGACCCTCCCTGGGTCAACTGCATGAACTCAATGTCCTTCGCGTTCCTTACAGACTCGGGGAAGTACTTCTCATAGAAGTAAGTCTT
Organism: Dalbergia cultrata; assembly: GCA_031216105.1. Lineage (NCBI taxonomy): Eukaryota > Viridiplantae > Streptophyta > Magnoliopsida > Fabales > Fabaceae > Dalbergia > Dalbergia cultrata. Next base: position 28,437,713 of record CM062345.1, read on the forward strand.
GAACAACTCCCAGTCAATGGGAGTTCCGGAGGCTTCTAACAGATGCTTCGTGCCGTTCCACTAGAACTCGGCGTCGGACTTCATCATGAAGGCAGCAAATGTAACCTTCTCCTCTTCCGAGCAGTTAACCATAGAGTAGATCTTTTCCATGTCCTTGATGCACTCATCAGCCTTGTCGGGGTCCATTACCCCTCGGAACACTGGCGGGTTCGCCTTGTGGAACTTGCCGAAACGGGCTTGTTCCACCGTCTCAGCAGCAGGGGGAGGAGGGGGGACAGGAACAACATTCACTTGTTAATCCATCCAGTCGAACATTCGTTCCATGGCTTGCGCCATGCGACGGACAGTAGCAGTAGTCTCATTCTCAGCATCGGGTGTAGTCCTAGGTTGTCGTCGCAGTGCCATTGGTTCCTAAACACATGAAACAATGAACATCAAGTTGATCAGGCTCAATATTCATGAAAAATGAGCTAGTTACCATGGCACTTGCAAAGCAAATGTAAGTCATGCATCTCTAGTCCTGACCTTATCTCTATCAAGCACTACACATGACATAACTATCGCATCATGCTTATAAAGCATAGTCAGTCCAATCCTCAGGCTCCATGAGAATCGAACTGCTCTGATACCATAATGTAACACCCTAAATCTTAACCCAAGACTACTAGTATGTACTTAGGTTAATCTTTAGAATATTACCTCTTGGTTTCATCTTTTACTTAGAAAATACTTGGCGGAAATATGGGTAAAATTTTTCTTTTTGGAATTTAAAATCAAAGTGAGAGCCACACACGAATCTTTAAGAGGAAGCATAGCGAAACATATAAGCAAAGCATAAAGAAACACATCATATCATGGAGACATCAACTGAAACATAGATATATATATATACTGTGCCTACCCAAAGGGCAGGACTATTCAACACATCAAGAAGCGAAATACAACTGAAATGCAATACAAGGAAATCATAAAAAGCAAATACAAGAGAAACAACACCCATACCCATGTACACCTAGAGTGGACAACCTCATATACAAAAGAAGGTTTGTCCTCAACTATGTGGCGTGTGTGCACTAACTACTACCCCTCCTATGTCTACTCCTACTGGTCCGAGTACTGTCGGGTCGAGTTGATCCACTGACGAATCTCGGCGGCAGTGGTCGAGCGCATCATCGGGGCATGTCCACCGCGGCGAGGGCACATAGATGGCCGACGAGCCAACCTCGGCTGGACCACCATCTCCTCACTCCCAGCCCTCATCGGTGGGGGAACGGGATTGGAGCTCCAACTGTACATGTGTGATGGCGGGTCCTCGGATGGATCCGTCTCCGAGTACTGGGTACGAGGCACATACTCTGGGTAGTCGCGTACCGCTGATGTCTCGGGCTCCATGCGGAGAATCTGCTCATCGCGTGGTCTCGCTCGCTCAAAAATCCCGTTATGACGGTAAGGAGCAGTCGGGGTAAAACGGTAACTCGGGATCTGGAGTGCCGAAGGGTCGTCCCATAAACATGAACACTCTAACTGTGCAGCGACCCTCAAAATGGTATGACCCGAGTGCCGGGTCATGGTGCAGCTCCCATACCGGGGTGTCGATGAAGTGTACGAATGTCGCCATCTGAAGATATGACGGAAGAAAAGAGAGAGGGAATGAGAATCTTTCTAAAAGAATTCTCAGTAGGGTTATCCCTACCTAGGTGACATCGTCACATCCTCAGGAACCTTGGGTTTATTTCTAAAAAGGTGTGCATGCATATAAATTCCTTTTAAGTTAGTTTTCTAAAGTGTTATTTATCCAAGGTCCGTCATATTTTACAATGCGTATTATAACTAAGCATGAAATATACTAATGATATGAATGCGTCATAAAGGTAAACCAGACAATAGAATAACTAAGAAACATTATGACATTGTCATAAGTATAGTATATGTGACATTGTTAACTTTAACTTTCATCTCATGGGGCTGCCCTAAAACATCTCTAGGTTATGAGCTCATACCTTAACTAGTCGTCACTAGTTCTTACTTATCCTATGATAAGCGTAACATATACATAATCCCGACTTAATAGTGCGGGCTATGGGGCAATTAAGGATCACCTCTCTTAGGGTCATTTCCTCTTTGAAACGCTCTACTAGCAACTAGTGCATCGTAGTTTTGTCCGCTTTGGCAAGCTCTATGCAATACCCTCACGGATTTGTTTTCTTGGGGTGCTCGGCTAAACCGGTGTTACCCAAGAAGGCGTCTCAGTGTTGTGTCACATTTAAGTTCTCATAAAGTGTTAATTCATAGATACATCATTATTCATTACATAAATCTTTTTCATAGCATATACATCATCACATGAAACTTTCTTCATAGTGTATACATAAAACTATAGCATATACATTATCACATAATCACACCTTAGACAATCATACATACAAACTCCCAAGCTTATTATGTTATAAACCTATAGTATGTTATGCTTTGGTTCTTTTGAGTCTTAAACTTGTAAACTAATTGTTATAGTATTATTCTTAACCTCTCACACACCTATAGGTTCACAACTAATAAGTTTTACTAATTTTTATGCTCAAGGACCTATCCAAACAGCACTATGCAGATTTAGACAACTTTATATTTGTGTGATTACGGGGTTCTAGAAATTACGGTTTAGATCCTTAAAGTCTTTAACTCACATTCTAAGTTATTGATCATCAAAACCTAGTCTCTTGGGAACCTATGAGGTTATAACTAAGTATTTCTCACCTCACACTATGGTCAAGAACATCTCTAAACCTCAAGGATGCAGAATTTGAAATCCTAACTTTACGGGTACCTAGAAGTCACAACAATGACCCTTTCTAAGTTTAGTTTGCTCCTAAGGATTCAAGATTAAGTCCTAAACCAATTATGAGTCATTCCTACACATTTAAACTAATTTAAAACCATGATTATTAAATCTAAACCTTGCTGGACAGAATCCAGAAAATTACATAATTAAAGGATCTAGAATTCTCAAATTAATTCTTTTCTAGTTCCTAACTTATCCTATCTTTCACATATGAGTCTTAACATTATTTTTACTCAAACATAGGCACATTATCATCATCAAGACAGCACATGTAACACCCTAAATCTTAACCCAAGACTACTAGTATGTACTTAGGTTAATCTTTAGAATATTACCTCTTGGTCTCATCTTTTACTTAGAAAATACTTAGCAGAAATATGGGTAAAATTTTTCTTTTTGGAATTTAAAATCAAAGTGAGAGCCACGCACGAATCTTTAAGAGGAAGCATAGAGAAGCATATAAGCAAAGCATAAAGAAACACAACATATCATGGAGACATCAACTGAAACATAGTTATATATATATATATATATGCTGTGCCTACCCAAAAGGGAAGGACTATTCAATACATCGGGAAGCGGAATACAACTGAAATGCAATACATGGAAATCATAAAAAGTAAATACAAGAGGAACAACACCCATACCTATGTGCACCTAGAGTAGACAACCTCATATACAAAAGAAGGTTTGTCCTCAACTATGTGGCGTGTGTGCACTAACTACTACCCCTCCTATGTCTACTCCTGCTGGTCCGAATACTGTGGGGTCGAGTCGATCCACTGACGAATCTCGGCGGGAGTGGTCGAACGCATCATCGGGGCATGTCCACCGCGGCGAGGGCGCATAGATGGCCGACGAGCCAGCCTCGGCTGGACCACCGTCTCCTCACTCCCAGCCCTCATCGGTGGGGGAGCGGGACTGGAGCTCCAACTGTACATGTGGGATGGCGGGTCCTTGGATGGGTTCGTCTCCGAGTACTGGGGACGCGGCACATACTCGGGGTACTCGCGTACTGCTGATGTCTCGGGCTCCATGCGGAGGTTTTTCTTATCGCGTGGTCTCGCTCGGTCAAAAATCCCGTTATGACGGTAAGGAGCAGTCGGGGTGAAGCGGTAGCTCGGGACGGGGTGTGCGAAGGGTCGTCCCATGAACATGAATACTCTGACAGTGCAGCGACCCTCAAAATGGTATGACCCGAGTGCCGGGTCATGGTGCAGCTCCCATACCGGGGTGTCGATGAAGAGTACGAATGTCGCCATCTGAAGATATGATGGAAGAAAAGAGAGAGGGAATGAGAATCTTTCGAAAAGAATTCTCAGTAGGGTTATCCTTACCTAGGTGTCATCGTCACATCCTCAGCAACCTTGGGTTTATTTCTTAAAAAGGTGTGCATGCATATAAATTCCTTTTATTTTTCCAAAGTTTTATTTATCCAAGGTCCATCATATTTTACAATGCGTCTTATAGCTAAGCATAAAATAATCTAATGATATGAGTGCATCATAAAGGTAAACCAAACAATAGAATAACTAAGAAACATTATGACATTGGCATAAGTATAGTATATGTGACATTGTTAACTTTAACTTTCATCTCATGGGGCCGCCCTAAAACATCTCTAGGTTATGAGCTCATACCTTAACTAGTCGTCACTAGCTCTTACTTATCCTATGATAAGCGTAACATAATCCCGACTTAAATTACGGGCTAGGGGGCAAATTAAGGATCACCTCTCTTAGGGTCATTTCCTCTTTGAAACGCTCTACTAGCAACTAGTGCATCGTAGTTTTGTCCGCTTTGGCAAGCTCTTGGAACTCTTGGAACTCTTGGAACTCTCTAAGCTCATTTATAAACAATTTTAACATCTAAAATCACAAAAATATTTAAGAGGGCAGTGACCAATTCATCTTTGTCTCAAGAGGTTCTAAATTCTCAAAACTTGGTTCTATGCATTCCTTAAACTTACTTAAGCTTGGAAAAATTATAAGACATAGTCTCAAATACTTGGAAACCTCAAGACCTCTTAGGGCCGAAATATGAACCCAAGAAAAACACATATTGTTAGACCTTTGTTGAGACAACAATGGGCAAGTCTTTGAGCTCTAGATTCATTTAGGCGATGACATAAAAATAAACATGCTCATGCACTTATTTTAGGTTCCATTAGAAAGTAAAGTGATAGCACCAAGTAAATATGAATGCAACTCATTATTATCTTGGTATTAAGTGAGAACTTGAAATTTAAACATGATAATGCATAGCTTGAAATATAAACATGATAATGCAAGTTCATTCATTATCTTAATATTTAGTGATAGCAAGGAAGTAAACATGATATGCATAGCACAAAATAAACATGATGCAAGATTCATTTTATGGTTAACTAGAGCTCATTCAAGACTTTAACAAGATAGCAACCCAATATAATATCTCAAAGATCACAACACAAAAACCGAAAGTCATATAAAAGAGAAAGAAAGTGAAACTACATCAAGTTCTTTATTAAATACCCAAAACCCCTATCTAGAGAAAAATCTCTAGAACGTGCCGGCCAACTTTAAGGTTGACAAGGGTAGGCTTGGGCTGTTAGAAATCCTTAGATAAATTTTCTTAAGTTGAAAAACCATGTGAGTTAGATATCATATAGATGAAGTCATAAAAAAAGGAAAACTCAAGCTTTAGAGGTTTTTTTGAGATGAACACAATGTCATCATCTAGAAACTCTCATCATCAAGCTATCATGCTCAAAATCAAGGCCTCATGGCCGAAAATGAAAAGAAAGGAAAGACAAAGGAAAGTTCAAAATAGATCCAAGAGGAAACTAGAGAAAAACACTTTCTTGAGCAAAATAAAGTTTGAAAACAAATCCCTACCTAGTGATGAAGGTAGAAGCTTGGACTTGAAGATGGAAATGAGATGAGCAACACCTCCTAGAATGGTGATGATGATTCGGCCTTGATGCAAGAAAAAGGAAGGAAATGTGTTTCAAGTGAAGTTGTGTTTGAGGTGTGGTGTTTGAGAGGCTTGATGATGGTTCAAGGTTTTGGGGTGGTGTTTGATGGTTAAAAGATGGTGATGAGATGAAGAGATGAAGAAGATAAAGATGAAAAGAAAGGAAGAACACTCTTGAAATTTTGAGAGAAAAAGAAAGACTAGCAAGACAACTCTAAAACTCTAAACTTAGCAAATGCTCCAAGGTGCAACAAGGCTATCACAAGCATCCTATTTATAGAAAAACAAAGCCATGGAGCTTACAATGGAGGGAGTGGCCGTGTGGTTTGGAGGGAAAAGGAAGAGAAAATATCTCTTACACAAGGTCATTCAAGCATGGTTTGAAGTATGGAAGTTATGCTACAAAGTATGGCTTGATGTGAGTTAATTTCCTATCAAATTTTTATGAAATTAGGCTTCTAGAAACTTGTCATGGCTGGAACTTTTCCAGCCACAAATAAATGGGGAAATTGGGTTGTTTTAATTATTTATTCATGTGGAAATTCAAGCATGATTGAAAGTTATGACAAGGTATAATGTATGTGACTTGAGGTATGGCCTTGGAGTGTTGAAAAATTGAACATGTGATGCACAATGGGGATGGGCAGCTTTGGCCAAGGCTGGACAGCAGAGTGGAGGTGAGATTTGATCATTTAATTGTGTGTTAATGGTAGGTTTAGATGTGTATTAGCTTAGGTACAAGGTTAGGAGTGATTAAGCTTAAGTTTAGGTAACTAAGAATGTGATTTAGGGAGTTTATGACAAGTTTAGGAGTGCTCATACATCATTAGAGAATTTTAAACTCATTTATGAATAAACAATGTGTAACACAATTCCATGATTTAAGGAATTGGAAAGAGAAAATACTATTTAAGATTCTATGACTAGGTGTCTTGAAATTAAAATATGATTTTAGGTTGTAATTAAGTACTTTTTGGTTCTAATCAATTTTAATAAATTATTTTGACTCAAGATTAATTAGGGAAATTAATTAACGTTCGATTAGAGCCTAATATTGCTTATGTTTGCTTAATCACGCGATTAAGCGTAAAAACACGAAACTATGGGCAAAACCGTAATTTTGCACTAATTTTGCCCGGGACTTCTAAAATTAAAACTGAGGTCATAGTATACATAAAAACGCCTTTTAAAACCATCTGGAGAAGTTTCGGGTTCATCCGGCACTTGCAAAATGGGTAAAACACCACAAGGGCGTTTTGGTCATTTTGACCCGAAAACTCGAAAACGAGATTTTTGATCCCGGGAAGGTACACAAGTTATCTAATCCCCTTCCAACATTGAGTTTGGCCTTCGAGTACTACCGAACCGGCTTTCCTCGAATTCCGGGCTGAAAATGACCTCAGGGGCATTTTGGTCATTTTCACTCTAACAGAAAAATCGGGGCGTTACAGTACATACAGTGGCAGCAAAGAGCAAGGAAGAACCGAAAATATACTTCTCCATAAAAGGCATAAAACATAATTTCTAAAACACATAAAGTACTAGTTTCTCTTGGAACCTTTTTAGAACTTTCAAAACTCATTTATAAACAATTTTAACATCTAAAATCGTAAGAATATTTCAGAGGGCAGTGACCAATTTATCCTTATCTCAAGAGGTCCTAAATTCATAAAACTTAGTTCTATGCATTCCTTAAACTCATGTAAGCTTGGAAAAATTATGAAACATAGTCTCACATACTTAGAAACTTCAAGACCTCTTGGGGCCGAAATATGAACCAAGGAAAATACATATTGTTAGACTTTTGTTGAGACAACAATGGGCAAGTCTTTGAACTCTAGGTTCATTTAGGTGATGACATAAAAATAAACATCCTTATGCACTTATTTTAGGTTCCATTAGAAAGTAAAGTGATAGCTCAAAGTAAATATGAATGCAACTCATTATTATCTTGGTATTAAGTCAGAGCTTGAAATATAAACATGATAATGCATAGCTTGAAATATAAACACGATAATGCAAGTTCATTCATTATCTTGGTATTTAGTGATAGCAAGGAAGTAAACATGATATGCAAAGCATAAAGTAAACATGATGCAAGGTTCATTTTATGATTAACTAGAGCTCATTCAAGACTTTAACAAGATAACAACCCAATACAATATCTCAAATATCACAACACAAAAACCGAAAGTCATATAAAAGAGAAAGAAAGTGAAACTACGTCAAGTTCTTTATTAAATACCCAAAACCCCTATCTAGAGAAAAATCTCTAGAACGTGCCGGCCAACTTTAAGGTTGACAAGGGTAGGCTTGGGCTTTTAGAAATCCTTAGATTAATTTTCTTAAGTTGAAAAACCATGTGAGCTAGATATCATATAGATGAAGTTACAAGAAAAGGAAAACTCAAGCTTTAGAGGTTTCTTTGAGATGAACACAATGTCATCATCAAGCTATCATGCTCATAATAGGGCCTAGAGGCCGAAATGAAAAGAAAAGGAAAAACAAAGGAAAGTTCAAAAAGAATCCAAGAGGAAACTAGAGAAATACACTTTCTTGAGCAAAACAAAGTTTGAAAACAAATCCCTACCTTGTGATGAAGGTAAAAGCTTGGACTTGAATATGGAAATGAGATGAGCAACACCTCCTAGGATGGTGATGATGATTCGGCCTTGATGCAAGAAAAAGGAAGGAAATGTGTTTCAAGTGAAGTTGTGTTTGAGGTGTGGTGTTTGAGAGGTTTGATGATGGTTCAAGGCTTTGGGGTGGTGTTTGATGGTTAAGAGATGATGATGAGATGAAGAGATGAAGAAGATAAAGATGAAAAGAAAGGAAGAACACTCTTGAAACTTGGGAGAAAAAGAAAGAACTAGCAAGACAACTCTAAAACTCTAAACTTAGCAAATGCTTCAAGGTGCAACAAGGCTATCACAAGCATCCTATTTATAGAAAAACAAAGCCATGGAGCTTACAAAGGGAGGGAGTGGCCGTGTGGTCTTAGAGGGAAAAGGGAGAGGAAAATATCTCTTACACAAGGTCATTGAAGCATGGTTTAAAGTATGGAAGCTATGCTACAAAGTATGGCTTGATGTGAGTTAATTTCCTATCAAATTTTTATGAAATTAGGCTTATAGAAACAATGCATGGCTGGAACTTTTCCAGCCACAAATAAATGGAGAAAATGAGCTATTTTAATTAGTTATTTACTTGGAAAATCAAGCTTGATTGAAAGTTATGACAAGGTATAGTGTATGTGACTTGAGGTATGGCCTTGGAGTGTTGAAAAATTGAACATGTGATGCATAATGGGGAAGGAAGCTCACGGCCAGGTCTGGTACAGCAGGGAGGAGGTGACTCTTGACCATTTAATTGTGTGTTAATGGTAGTTTTAGATGTGTATTAGCTTAGGTACAAGGTTAGGAATGATTAAGCTTAAGTTTAGGTAACTAAGAATGTGATTTAGGGAGTTTATGACAAGTTTAGGAGTGCTCATACATCATTACAGAATTTAAAACTCATTTGTGAATAAACAATGTGTAACACAATTCCATGATTTAAGGAATTGGAAAGAGAAAATACTATTCAAGATTCTATGACTAGGTGTCTTGAAATTAAAATATGATTTTAGGTTGTAATTAAGCACTTTTTCGTTCTAATCAACTTTAATAAATTATTTTGACTCAAGATTAATTAAGGAAATTAATTAACCTTCGATTAGAGCCTAATACTGCTTAGGTTTGCTTAATCACGTGATTAAGCGTAAAAACACGAAACTAGGGGCAAAACTGTAATTTTGCACTAATTTTGCCCGGTACTTCAAAAATTAAAACTGAGGTCATAGAATACATAAAAACGCCTTTTAAAACCATCTGGAGAAGTTTCGGGTTCATCCTAAGACTTGCAAACGGGTAAAACACCACAGGGGCATTTTGGTCATTTTGACCCGAAAACTCGAAAAATGAGATTTTCGATCCCGGGAAGGTACACAGGTTATCTAATCCCCTTCCAACATTGAGTTTGCCCTTCGAGTACTGCCGAACCGGCTTTCCTCGAATTCCAGGCTAAAAATGACCTCAGGGGCATTTTGGTCATTTTCACTCTAACAGAAAAATCGGGGCGTTACACAAATCCTGTCCTGTTAAAATCCTAAAATCCAGCAGCATGTGTCAAATTCTCTTTTGACAAAAATCATTTTCCACAACATCCAAACACATCAACAAAATTAACACATCAATATCAACATATAATCAACCAATATAACCAAAAAATTTGGACTCAATCAATCAATAATTTCCAGAGTAAAATTTGAAAGAAAAAGGCCAAAGAAAACCCTACTTTGAAAGCTTTTGAGCTTTATACTTGAAAGGATGTTCTAGGTGATCTCTCTTCACTTCAAGGCACCAATTCCAGCCCTAAACCTTCCATAGTCAGTGAGCAAGTGAGGAATCAAGGTGAGGATTTGAGATTTCAATCGGTTAGATTTGTAGGGTTTGTGGTGTAGAACAAGTTTTGTGAAGGAACTTTGTGATTTTATGAACTCTAGGCTAGGAGTTTAGGCATTTGAATCAAGTTTTGAGCTCTTGAAGATGTAAAAATGGTGGCTGCTGTTCTTCCCTTGAGATGCACGAAATTTTGGGTGGTGTAATGAAGAAGACAAGTCTTGTATTTATCTTGTAATAAAGCATGTATATTATATGATATAAATGCATAATTCTTAAAAAAGAAAGTAAAATGGATGGCTAGGATTTAATCTTGCTTTACAAGATTAAATCTTAGCCTTTCATTAAGTCAAAGGAGACATAAATTCTCCTTTGATAAGGATTAAACTATACATTAGTGTTAGAAATCGCACACCGAAATTTTACCGAACGGGTAAAATTAGTTCTAGATATAAAATATTTATTCCTACCCACTTCTAATCTTGATCCTATAATTTCTCACTTTCGGGCATCTCCGAGCCCTAATTCTAGGGTTTCGGCTATCTCGGCGGGCTTGTGGGACCCACAAGTTACTATTCACATTTTTTTTTTATAGATTCATTGGATTGTTCCTATCATTTCTATGTCTGTCGACTTTTTGAAATTATGACTAGAAAAGCTCAAATAAATTTTTATATAATTTTTAGGGTGCTATAGGCGGGGCTTAGTTTAAATACAAGGTGCAAATACAACAGAAAGCGAATACAACGGAAATAGAAAAGTACAAGGAAAGCATAAGAAATGGCACCCATACGCCAGTGCACCTAAAACGGATAACCTCATAACAAAAGAAGGTTTATCCTAATCTATGTGTATGTGTGTGTGCACTAGTCCTCCCCAAGGACCTCTATTGCTGCGACCCGGTATAAGGAGGGATGAAACCAATCCACTGGCGAAGCTCGGCCAGAGCAAGCACTCACTGCGGCTGAACGTGTGCTCCTTGATGAGGGTGCATCTCAGCTCTCCTAGCTAACCTCGGCTGCGTCACAGTCTCCTCGCTCCCCTCTCTCACTAACTGGGGAGTGGGGGCAGAGCTTTCGCTATACATATGGGTTGGTGGATCCTCCGAGGGGTCGTCCTCCGAATGCTGAGAGTGGGGCACATAATTCGAGTGGTCGCGAATAGCCGAGCCTGCTATGTATGTAAGAAGCATCCTCTCATTGTGCATCCGAGCGTACTCAGAAACCATGTCATCGCTGTAGGGAGACGTCGGGGAGAAGCGGTAGCTATGTACAGGGTGCATGAAAGGGCGTCCCATAAACATGAAGACTCTCAACGTGCAGCGCCCTTCAAAATGATATGACCAGTGCTCCAGGTCATAGTGGACCTCCCACGTGGGGGTATCGATGAACAGGATGAACGTCGCCATCATGATCTAAAGATGTGATGGGAAAGAAAAGAGAGGAAGAAAAAGGAGTGAGAATCTTACTAAAGAATCTCAGTAGGGTATCTCCTATCTAAGGTGACATCGTCAACATCCTCAGGAACCTTAGGTTTGTGATAAAAAGGTGAGCATGCATATAAAGTTCGTTATTTAGTCCATAAACATAGTTATCCAAGGTTCATTCCTTTTAGAATGAATCTTAATGTTATGAATGCAACATAGTAAAGCATGAATGCATGATAATACATTATATAAGCAACTCATTAAAACATAACATCAAGAAACATATATGTGGCATAAACTGGCATATAAACTTTCAAGTGAAACTTGTCTCTTTTCTCAACTTTGTGACTTAAGAACTTCATATTCTAGCATCATAGGGCCATCCTAAAACATCATCTAGGTTATAAGCTCATACTTTAACTAGCCGTCACTAGCTCTTACTCATCCTATGATAAGCGTAAACATAAAATCCCGACTTCTAGAGTACGGGTTAGGGGGCTTAAGGATCACCTATCATAACCTTTAATTCGAGGAGTCCATAGGAATATTTCCTTCTTTGAAATGCTCTACTAGCATCTAGTGCACAGCGAATTGTTCACTTTGGCAAGCTGCATCTACTATACCCTCATGGATTTGCTTCCTCCCCATCGGAGCGGGAGAAGTATGTCTCAGTACTATGTCACATTAAAAACTCATTTCCTGGGGGTGCTCAGCTGAACCGGTGTCACCCAGGACTTATCTTATATAGTTTTCAAAGAACATTCTCAAATTCTTAATTTGACCGAAATTCGGCAGCATAACAACTGTAAACCACATTTTTTTCAAATTTACTTTATGCAACAATAAATCATAATGCATGTACATTTCTCATTCAACTTCTATAACCATGATAAACTTCAAATCACATAACAATACTCATCATAGCACATACATCATCACAACATACTTGAATCAATCAAGTTATTGCATCAAAGAACCTATGGTGTCTTATGCTTTGATCCTTAGGGTTTTAAACTTGAAATATAAGTTCTCTAGTATCCGATTCTAATGTCTAATGTACCTATAGGTTCACAACTAGTTATTCTCACTAACTATCATGATCATAGCCTATTCTAAATATCATTAGTGTAGAATCTATATTTTCACAATTACGGGTATCTAGGAGTCACAACTTTGACCCTTTCTAGGTTCGGTTTTCTCCTAAACTACCAAGATCAATTCCTAAACTAATTATGAGTAATTCCTACACATTTTCACTAATTATAAACCATATTTACTAATATTAACCATGCTGAAACAGAATCCATAAAATCTCATTTCTAAGGGTTCTAGAAGTCTCCTTTTAATTCTTTTCTAGTTACTAACTTATCTTAGATTTCTCAAATTAATTCTAACATCAAATATACATGAATACACACATTCTAACATAATAAAATCATCATCATACAATGAAAAAAGTAAACAAGGAAGAACCAAAATCATTATCATCATATCATGTATAGAACTTCATTTCTAACACACATAAATTGCTAGTTTCTCTTGGAATCTTTTTAAGACTTCTAAAACTCATTTGAAAACAATTTATTTCCTTAAAATCATCATAAAATACACTAGGGAAGTAGCTAGATTATTCTACTCATATTTGAGATTTAAAATGTAAAATCATGTCATAACATTCCTTGAACTCACTTATGCTTAAGAAAATTCCTTAAACATAAGCTTTTGGCACTTGTAGCTACATGAAACCCATACTAGGTCCATCCCTACCACATGGCCGAAATCATGTTCATAGAACATTTCCATTTCCAAACTTTTCTTGAGATAACGAGGGACAAGTCTTTAAGCTCTAATATTTTTAGGTGATAATAAGAATATAAACATGCTATGCACTTCATTTTATCTTCATTAGAAAAGTAAAGTGAGGGCTTAAAATAAATATGAGATGCAACTCATTTTTATCTTTAAGATTAAGTGATGACTTGAAAACTAAACATGGAATGCAAAGCTTGAAATTAAACATGATAATGCAAGTTCATTTCTTTATTCTTGAGAGCTTAGTGATGACACAGAAAAGTAAATATGCTATACAAGACATAAATTTAAACATGAATTCTAGTCCATTTTTATATATCATTAGAGCTCATATAAGACTTTAAAGAATCACATCTCAATCCCAAACATAATGTCACCAAGATAAAGTAAGCTCTAGAGTCCTAAGAACCAAGGCTTCAAAGAAACCTCATGGTTCTTTGAACATCATCATCAAGCTCAAGGAAATGAATTCAAATCAAAACTTCAAAGGAAAAGGAAAGAAAGGAACCGAAACGATAAAGCAAAGGAAAATACACCATATTCTTTATTATGTACCCAAAACTCTCACGTGTCGGCCAACTTTAAGGTTGACAAGGGTCAGCTTTGGGCTTTTTGAAATCCTTGTAATTATTTTCTTAAGATGAAATCATTAGTGAGCCAACTAACATAAGTAGAACTTGAAGAAAGAAAAACTCAAGCTTTAGAGGTCTCATTGAGATGAACACAAGGTCATCATCTATAGACATTCATCACCAAGCTACATAAGGAGTAAACAAGGCCTTGAAGGCTGAAATCAAAAAGGAAAAAGCAAAGGAAAACCGAAAAGAAACATCAAGTAAAGCTCATACAAACAACATTTTCTTTCAAGAGCAAAATATATTTGAATAAAAGAAAGATTTTAGAACAACTCCCTACCAAGTATGAAGATGAAAAGCTTGGTCTTTGAAATGAGAATTGTAACACCCTAATACTCAACCTGAATACTACTAGTACGTACTGAGGCTAAATATTAGTCGTTACTTCTTGACTTAACTTTAGCTACCTTTGAAACTATTTAATGGAAAATACGAGCCAAATTTTTTTTTTCAAAAACTCTTTAAAATATGAGCCGCGCATAGCATATATAATGGTAACATAAAGTATGGAAGTATAAACATTAAATGGCTCCACAACATCACATACTGAATATATAAATCCACCCACCATAGTGGTGAGCTTAGTTCCAGTACAGAAATAAAAATGTGCGAATACATAGAAACTGAAAATACATATAAAGGAAATACATGGAAATAACCTACGTAGTGCACCTAATGTAGACGACCTCTAAACAAAAGAAGGTCATCATAAACTAAGGTGGGGGGCATGCACTAATCTCTCTAAAAGCCTCTATGGCTGCTAGCCGGGGAACGAGGGGCCATATCCAATCCATGGACGTAACACCTCAGGGACAGGTACACCGGATGGTCATGCATGGCCTCCGCGCGTATGGCGCATGGCTTGCCTCCGTGCCAACTGTGGTTGTGTCACCGTGTCCTCACTCCCTGTAGGCATAAGAGGGGGAATGGGGACAGAATCCTCCAAGTAGATGTGTGTAGGCTCGTCCTCCTGAAGGTCAGTCTCTGACAACCTCGAGCATGGTACGTAGTTGGGGAAGTCTCTAACAGCTGATCCGAATGGGCGAGTATGAAACCTGCGCTTGTCATAGGGACGGGCTCTCTCGAACACCATGTCATCATCATAGGGAGAGGTAGGTGAAAAATGATAGCTCTGTAAAGGATGTGCAAAAAGGCGTCCCACGAACACGAACACACGAACCGAGCAATGTCCCTCGAAGAGGTATAATCCGTGATCGGGGTCAAAATGAAACTCCCAAGTCGGCGTATCAACGAAGAGTATGAAGGTCGCCATCTAAATCTGAAGACGTGACAAAAGAAAAGGTAGGGGAAGTGAGAATCTTTACTAAAGAAACTCAGTAGGGTTTTCCTCCTATCTAGGTGACATCATCTATGTCTCAAGGAACCTCGGGTTACTTATAAAAAGTGGGCATGTAAAAGTTCAATTATGAAGTTCTAAATTGTTAATTACCGAGGCCCATTCCTTTTAACATAAACTTTTGTACTTAAATGGATGCATCATAATTCATTATGATATGCAGGAGCATAACTAACTTATAACATAGCACATATGACATGGGGCATAAAGCATAGGACTTATAACATGAACCATAAAACATATAACATAGAGCATAAAACTTGGCACATGGTGCATAGATCACAGATCATAAAGCATAAAGATGGAACTTGGTAAATGATACATGGATCATATTGCATAAAGCATAAAACATAGAACTTGGTACATGGTATCATATCTTGGTTACTTAGGTGACATTAAGACATTTACTTTGAACATGGGGCCACCCTAATTGTTCTCGCTTTTGAGAAACCTCTAGGTTATGAGCTCATACCTCACTAGTCATCACTAGCACATGGTTCTTATCCCTTTTGATAAGATTAAGGTCCCGACATAAAGTACAGGCTAGGCGGCTAGAATCACCTCATCCCCACCTATAGTTTGGTGGTTCCAAAGGATCATTTTCTCATAGAATCACCTCATCCCCATCTATAGTTTGATGGTTCCAAAGGATCATTTTCACATAGTTTTATGTCACCTTAAGTCTTAGCATGTTATAACAAGATGCCGCATAATTCATGCATGTCACATATCTTATATAGTCTTAACATAGGCATCTCTAAGGTTCTTAAGAGAACAATAACATTCAATTGATAAATCATCATATAGCATCATATAAGTCATGAGACAACACATAAATTCATCAAGCATAGAGGGTACACAAACCATTCCCTTAAGAGCAAAATCCCTAATCGGGTAACCTCACACTTCCAAATTATTTTCTCACACCTCTAAGGGATTGATTAACCTCATTACCATAATTTATTAAGTCCTAGAACCTAATTAATCATGGCTGGACAACATAGGCAGTAAGCATAAATTGATGAATTACAGTGTTCTAGAAATTACATTATAGGTCCTTTCTCATTACCGACTTTTTCTATGATGCAATAATTAATACCTAAACCAATTATGAGTCATTCTCACTCATCTAAACATGTTACAATATGATTCTACAAACTCTATCAAAGCTGGAACAGAATGCATATTTTCAGTTCCTAAGGAGTTCTAGAAATCACATTTTCAAACATATAGATTTACTAGACATACCTAAGATGCCTAGAACAATTATCATACCATTGGTAAGGTATTTAAACAAATATAGACCACCCGAAATAGAATTTAAGGTGCTGGAAAATGACAAGGCAGAACCGAAATTTTTGTCATCACATAATGCCTAGAACTTTAATTTAAAAACACATAAATTGCTAGTTTCTCTTGGAACCTTTTTAAAACTCATAAAACATCATTAGGAAGCATTTTATTTCTTTAAAATCTCCATAAAATGGAAAAGGGCAGTGAACATTTTAAACAAAACTCAAGGGGAAAATAAACCATGAAATCATGTCTAAAACATTTGTCATAGTCACCTATGCTTAAGAAAAATCCTAAGACATAGATTATAGGTCCTTGTGACTAAATGAAACTCATTCTAGCTTCATTATCATCACATGGCCGAAATGTACATTCCAAGGAATGTTTCCATGTTTATCTTTTTCTTAGGATGAAGAGGGCAAGTCTTTGAGCTCTAGGAGTTTTAGGTGATGACATAAACATAAACGTAATATGCACTCCATTTTATATTTTGTAACGCCCTGATTTTTCTGTTAAGAGTGAAAATGACCAAAATGCCCCTGAGGTAATTTTCGGCCCGGAATTCGAGGAAAGCCGATCCGATAGTACTCGAAGGGCAAACTCAATGTTGAAAGGGGATTAGAAGACCTGTGTACCTTTCCGGGATCGAAAATCTCGTTTTTCGAGTTTTCGAGTCAAAATGACCAAAAAGCCCCTGCGGTGTTTTACCAGTTTGCAAGTGCCAGATGAACCCGAAACTTCTCCAGATGATTTTAAAAGGCGTTTTCATGTAGACTATGACTTTAGGTTTGGTCCCGGAGGTCCCGGGCGAAATTAGTGCAAAATTATGATTTTGCCCCTAGTTTCGTGTTTTTACGCTTAATCGCATGATTAAGCAAACCTAAGCAATATTAGACTCTAATCGAAGGTTAATTAATTTCCTTAATTAATCTTGAGTCAAAATAATTTATTAAAGTTGATTAGAACCTAAAAGTGCTTAATTACAACTTAAAATCATATTTTAATTTCAAGACTCCTAGTCATGGAATCTTAAATAGTGTTTTCTGTAACACCCTAATTTTTAACCCAACTTTCTAGAACACATTAGGTTAAACATTAGGCTATTACTTCATAGTCTCATCCTTTTCTTAAAATACTAAAGGAAAATTACGAGTAAATTTTTTTTTTTTTTTAAAAACACACAACAAAGTGAGAGCCACGTTCTTAGTCTAATCGAATAATAGGAATATAAAGCACGCTTAACACTCATAGAGAAACACAGAAATGGAAACATATAACAGCTGAGCATAAATCATCACAACAAGAGAAACGTTTCATTAATAACATAACTTAGAATACATAAGTAGTCATACCCTCATTGGGACGGGCAGAGCTTGTAATACAGCAGAAAGGAAGTACAATAGAAACAGAGAAACGTAAAGTAACATAAAGTAAACCATCACTACCCGAGTGCACCTATAGTGAATAACCTAAAAAAAAAAGCAGGTTTATCCAGTCTACATGTGAGTGTGTGCACTAAGCCTCCCTAAAACATCTGCTACTAGAACCCTGGGAAATGGAGTGTAATCGATCCAAGAACGCAAGGCAGGAGTGGGCATACGTGTAGACTGAGCGTGAGCTCCTCGTTAGGGGTGCCTCTCGGACGGATGTGTCAATGAAGACCACGAATGTCGCCATCAGTCTCTGAAGATGTGACTAAGCGAGAAAAAGAAGAGAAAAGAGTGAGAATCTTACTAAAGAATCTCAAGAGGAATCTCCTATTCTAGGGTTACATCGTTCACATCCTCAGGAACCTTGGGTTTATTTATAAAAGGTGTTCATGCATATGAGATTCATTATTAGGGTTAATGAAACTATTTATCCAAGGTCCATTTCTTTTAGTATGCATCTTGATGTCATCAATGCAACATGTTTAAGCATGAATGTATGGCAATACTTGAGCACATAAATCAACAAATCACAACAATCTAGATTCATGCAAGTGGCATAAGGGCATATTACAACTCTTACTTTTCTCATACTTATGTGACTTAAAAGCATCATATCTCTTTTGTTCTTTTTCTCAAAAACCACCCTCTTAAAACATATCCACCTATTTCCAACCGATACATCGCTCGGCGATTTTTATCATAACCTCCTATCTCTGTCTCACCTAATCGCCTAGGAATGAGCTCAATCCTAACTAGTCATCACTAGATTTAATATGGGGTAAAATGAGGGGGTAACATAAACATATTTCATTCTTTGAAACGTTCTACTGGCCTCGAGTGCACAGCGAATTGTCCGCTTTGGTAAGGCTGCATCTGCACATACCCTCACGGATTTGCCTCCTCCTCACCGTAGCAGGAGAAGTACGTCTCAATGCTTGTCACATAAAAATATCCTGGGGGTGCTCGGCCCAACCAGTGTCACCCAGGGTTTTCAACTCATATGGTACTTTAAAACATTTTTCAACTCTTTTAGGTTTGATAGAAATTCGGCAGCATAACGGCTGTTAAACTGAATTTCCTTCAAACCAAAATTTATGCCACAAGCTAATCACACAACTTAACATCTCAATAATCATTTCCTCACGTATCATCAATAAAACATTTTAGGGTTCATGCATCATCAAGCATATTCTTCTAATACATCATTCTCACATAGATAAACATCATAACATATATTTCAAACTCATCATTCTTACATAGACTATAGCATATATTCCAAACTCATCATAGCATATATTTTAAACACATCATACTCACATAGATAAAGCTCATGTATCATATATCATACTTGCATAAAATTAAGCATAATAAAAACTCAAGACTTCTTAATATCTTATGCATCGACCCTTAAGGTCCTTAACTCACAATCTAAGTTATAAATCATCAAAACCTAGTCTCTTGGGAACCTATGAGATTATAACTAAGTATTTCTCACCTCACACTATGGTCAAGAACATCTCTAGACCTCAAGGATGCAGAATTTACAATCCCAACTTTACGGGTACCTAGGAGTCACAACAATGACTCTTTCTAAGCCCAGTTTGTTCCTAAAGCATCAAGATTAAACCCTAAACCAATTATGAGTCATTCCTACACATTTAAACTAATTTAGAACCATGATTATCATTTCTAAACCTTTCTGGACAGAATCCAGAAAATTCCATCATTAAGGGATCTAAAACTCTCAAATTAATTCTTTTCTAGTTCCTAACTTATCCTATCTTTCACATATGAGTCTTAACATTATTTTTACTCAAACATAAGCATCTTATCATTATTAACACAGCTCATACAGTGGCCAAACATAGCAAGGCAGAACTAAACAAACATCTCCATAAAAGACATGAAACACAATTTCTAAAGCACATACAATACTAGTTTCTCTTGGAACCTTTTTCAACTTTCAAAACTCATTTATGGACACTTTTATCACCTAAAATCATAAAAATACTTAAGAGGGTAATAGCTAAATCATTTTTATCTCAAGAGGTCCTAAATTCATAAAACTTAGTTCTACATATTTCTTATACTTACATAAGCTTAGAAAAATTATAAAACATAGTTTTCAATACTTGGAAACACCAAAGCCTCTTAGGGCCGAAATAGGGACCAAAAGCAATAAATATTTTTAGACCTTTGTTGAGACAACAATGGGCAAGTCTTTGAGCTCTAGGTTCATTAAAGTGATGACATAAAAATAAACATGCTCATGCACTTGTTTTAGTTTTTGCTAGAAAGTAAAGTGAGAGCATAAAATAAATATGTGATGCATTATATTATTATCTTTGATATTTAGGTGAGAACTTGAAACATAAACATGATAATGCATAGCTTGAAATATAAACATGATAATGCAAGCTCCTTTATTACCTTGGTACTTAGTGATAACAAAGAAAGTAAACATGATGTGCAAAGCATAAAATAAATATGGTATGCATTATATTATTATCTTTGATATTTAGGTGAGAACTTGAAATATAAACATGATAATGCAAGTTCCTTTATTACCTTGGTACTTAGTGATAGCAAAGAAAGTAAACATGATGTGCAAAGCATAAAATAAACATGATGCAAGGTTCATTTTAAGGTGATCTAAAGCTCATCCAAGACTTTAACAACATAATAACCCAACACATATCTCATTACAAAGAGAGCTTTAGAGTTCTTGAACCAAGTTCTCAAAGGAATTATGAGGTTCTTGAACATCATCATCAAGCTCAAAGAAAGCAAAACTTTTTGAACAAATAAAACTTCAAAGATCAAAAAGGAAAATGGTAACTAAATGTTAAAGAAAGGAACAAAGAAACCGAAATCATAATAGCAAGAAAAGTAAAGGTATTCTTGAGTAAAAATCATTTTTGAGTTAGAAAATAAAGTTGGAACTCAAAGAAAATAAAACCTCAAGCTCTAGAGTTTCCTTTGAGATGAACACATAGTCATTATCTAGGAGTCCTCATCATTGAGCTATCATGTACTCATCAAGGCCAAGAGGCCGAAAATACAAGAAAGGGAAACCAAAGAAAGTTTCAAAAAGAAAACCCAAGAGAAAGCTAGAAAGAACTCATTTTCAAGAAGACAAAGTTTAGAAAACACTCCTACCTAGAGTGAAGACAAAAAGCTTGGACTTGAAGATGAAAATGATACGAGCAACACCTCCTAGGATGGTGATGATGATTCGGCCTTGATGAAAGAAAAAGGAAGGAAATGTGTTCTTGGTGAGCTTGTGTTTGAGAATGGAAGTTTAGGTGTTTGTATGATGATCCAAGGTGGTGGGGTGGTGTTTCAAGGTTGTGTGATGATGTTTCAAAAGGAAAAAGAAGAAGATGAAGAAGAAGAATGCTCTTGAGATTTGAGAGAAAAAGGAAGAACTTAGAGAAAAACTAAAAAACTAAACTTAGCAAATGAACAAAGTGTAACAAAGGTTCATCTAGGCATGGTATTTATAGAGAAGAATAAGAGTGAATGAGTGGAGGAGAATGAATCCTCATGGAACATGAGGTGAATGAATCCTCATGGAACATGAGGTGAGGCATGTGTGGAGGAGAATGAATCCTCATGGAACATGAGGTGAGAGAATTGCACTTTGATGACATGGCTTCAACCATAGTCTTTGGAGTGTGAAATAAAATTAAATTGTGATAAAATGGATGATGAATTTCGTGCAGGTCTGATGCAGCAAGGGAGGAGGGAGTTTTGGTCATGTAATAGTGTGTTAGTGATGTGTTTAGGGGTGTATTAGCTTAGGTGTAAGGTTAGGAGTCATTAAGCATAAGTTTAGGTGACTAAGAATGTGATTAGGAACCTTTATGACATGATTAAGGAGTACTCATACATATTTAGGAGATTTTAAATTCATTTTATGAATAAAACAATGTAGACAAAATTCCATAATTTAAGGAATTGGAGAGAGAAAACACTATTCAAGATTCCATGACTAGAAATCTTGAATTTAAAATAAGATTTTAAGTTGTAATTAAGCACTTTTAGGTTCTAATCAACTTTAATAAATTATTTTGACTCAAGATTAATTATGGAAATTAATTAATCTTCGATTAGAGCCTAATATTGCTTAGGTTTGCTTAATCACGCGATTAAGCGTAAAAACATGAAACTAAGGGTAAAATCGTAATTTTGCACTAATTTTGCCCGGGACCTCCATAATTAAAACTGAGGTCATAGAATACATAAAAATGCCTTTTAAAACCATCTAGAGAAGTTTCGGGTTCATCCGGCACTTGCAAATAGGTAAAACACCGCAGGGGCGTTTTGGTCATTTTGACCCGAAAACTCGAAAAACGAGATTTTCGATTCCGGAAAGGTACACAGGTCATCTAATCCCCTTCCAACATTGAGTTTGCCCCTTTCCTCAAATTCTGGGCCGAAAATGACCTCAGGGGCATTTCGGTCATTTTCACTCTAGCAGAAAATCGGGGCGTTACATTTTCTCTTTCCAATTCCTTAAATCATGGAATTGTGTTACATATTGTTTATTCATAAATGAGTTTTTAATTCTCTAATGATGTATGAGCACTCCTAATCTTGTCATAAAATCCTTAAAACACATTCTTAGTTACCTAAACTTAAGCTTAATTGTTCCTAACCTTGTACCTAAGCTAATACACATTTAAACCTACCATTAACACCCAATTAGATGATCAAAACTCACCTCCCCCATGCTGTCCCTGGTCTGGCCGAAACCTCCAAGCCTCCATATGCATCACATGTTCAATTTTCTAACACTCCAAGGCCATACCTCAAGTCACATACACTATACCTTGTCATAACTTTCAATCAAGCTTGAATTTCCACATGAATAAATAATTAAAACAACCCATTTTTCCCATTTATTTGTGGCTGGAAAAGTTTCAGCCATGTCAAGTTTCTAGAACCCTAATTTCATCAAAAATTGATAGGAAATTAACTCACATCAAGCCATACTTTGTAGCATAGTTTCCATACTTCAAACCATGCTTGAATGACCTGTGTAAGAGATATTTTTCTCTCCCTTTTCCCCCTCAAAAGCTACGGCCACTTCCCCCCATGGTGAGCCCCATGGTTTTGTTTTTCTATAAATAGGATGCTTGTGATAGCTTAGTTGCACCTTGAAGCATTTGCTAAGTTGAGAATTCTAGAGTTGTCTTGCTAGTTTCGTGTTTTTTACGCTTAATCGCGTAATTAAGCAAACCTAAGCAATATTAGGCTCTAATCGAAGGTTAATTAATTTCCTTAATTATTCTTGAGTCAAAATAATTTATTAAAGTTGATTAGAACCTAAAAGTGCTTAATTACAACTTAAAATCATATTTTAATTTCAAGACTCCTAGTCATGGAATCTTGAATAGTATTTTCTCTTTCCAATTCCTTAAATCATGGAATTGTGTTACACATTTTTTATTCATAAATGAGTTTAAAATTCTTTAATGATGTATGAGCACTCCTAATCTTGTCATAAAGTCCTTAAAACACATTTTTAGTTACCTAAACTTAAGCTTAATTGTTCCTAACCTTGTACCTAAGCTAATACACATTTAAACCTACCATTAACACCCAATTAAATGGTCAAAACTCACCCCCTCTCTGCTGCCCAAGGCCTACCCAATTAAATGGTCAAAACACGAAACTATGCATCACATGTTCAATTTTTCAACACTCCAAGGCCATACCTCAAGTAACATACACTATACCTTGTCATAACTTTCAATCAAGCTTGATTTTCCAAGTAAATAACTAATTAAAATAGCTCATTTTCTCCATTTATTTGTGGCTGGAAAAGTTCTAGCCATGCATTGTTTCTAGAAGCCTAATTTCATCAAAAATTGATAGGAAATTAACTCACATCAAGCCATACTTTGAAGCATAGCTTCCATACTTCAAACCATGCTTCTATGACACAATCAAAGAGATATTTTCCTCTCCCTTGTCCCTCCAAGACCACACGGCCACTCCCTCCCTTGGTGAGCCCATGGTTTTGTTTTTCTATAAATAGGATGCTTGTGATAGCTTAGTTGCACTTTGAAGCATTTGCTAAGTTTAGAATTTTAGAGTTGTCTTGCTAGTTCTTTCTTTTTCTCTCAAGTTTCAAGAGAGTTCTTCCTTTCTTTTCATCTTCATCTTCATCCTCTCTTCATCTCTTCATCATCTCTCAACCTTGAAACACCACCCCATAGCCTTGAATCATCTCCTAACCTCTCAAACACCTCACCTCAAGCACAACCTCACTCAAACACATTTTCCTCTCCATTGTTCTCACAAGGCCGAAGCCATATCCACCTCAAGGAGGAGCTCATCATCTTGTTTTCCTTTTTAAAGTTCAAGCTTTGTGTCCTCACTCTAGGTAGGGATTTGCTTTTCAAACTTGTTTTGCTCAAGAATATGTTTTTCTCTAGTTTCCTCTTGGATTCTTTTGAACTTTCCTTTGTTTTCCTTTTCTCTTGCATTTCGGCCATGAGGCCTTAAGAAGCACATGATAGCTCAATGATGAGGACTCCTAGAGAATGACTATGTGTTCATCTCAAAGGAACCTCTAGAGCTTGAGTTTTTCTTTTTCTTTAACTTCATCTATACTATACTTAGCTCACATGGTTTTTCAACTTAAGAAAATTAATCTAAGGATTTCTAAAAGCCCAAGCCTACCCTTGTCAACCTTAAAGTTGGCCGGCACGTTCTAGAGATTTTTCTCTAGATAGGGGTTTTGGGTATTTAATAAAGAACTTGACTTTGTTTCACTTTCTTTTTCTTTTGTAAGACTTTCGGTTTTGGTGTTTTTGATCTTTGAGATATTGTATTGGGTTGTTATCTTGTTAAAGTCTTGAATGAGCTCTAGTTAACCATAAAATGAACCTTGCATCATGTTTACTTTATGCTTTGCATATCATGTTTACTTCCTTGCTATCACTAAATATCAAGATAATAAGTGAACCTTGCATTATCATGTTTATATTTCAAGCTATGCATTATCATGTTTATAGTTCAAGTTCTCACTTAATACCAAGATAATAATGAGTTGCATTCATATTTACTTTGTGCTATCACTTTACTTTCTAATGGAGCCTAAAATAAGTGCATGAGCATGTTTATTTTTATGTCATCACCTAAATGAACCTAGAGCTCAAGGACTTGCCCATTGTTGTCTCAAACAAAGGTCTAAAAATATTTATTTCTTTTGGTTCATATTTCGGCCCTAAGGGGCCTTGAAGTTTCTAAGTATTTAAGACTATGTTTTATAATTTTCCCAAGCTTATATGAGTTTAAGGAATG